>JAUPFT010000015.1:350000-950000 GCA_036936625.1 Parnassius smintheus behrii
TAAAATCAACAAAGACCTCGAAGTATAGTATAGTAGTAGTATAGCCGCGTGGTGCGACTCAAACTGCCTTGTACTAAACGGAACTAAATCTAAACTACTAATTATGGGTTCTAAAAATCAAATAAAAAATTTATCAGAAAGAGGGGCATGCATCCGAATTCGAGGGGAAATCGTAGAACGTGTAAATGAGATTCGCAATCTGGGCTTACTAATGGATGACAAACTACAGTTTGAGAACCACATACTAAGTACTAGCAGAAACTGCTTTTATAGACTTAAGGTTCTTTATCAAATAAGGGAGTTTTTAAATTCGGATATTCGGGTAAAATTGTGTGACACACTTGTCCTTTCGAAATTTAATTATAATAATAATAATAATAATACTTTATTTTCAAAACTTGCATAACTATCACATTTATAAATAACTATTCTATGATCTATACCTAGTTCACAAAGAATGATGGAACATCTGTGTCTGAACTAGATAAATATATATCTGTATTTCAGATCACAGTGCTCTTCCCTATTACATATAAACATACTAACATAAGTATATAATGTGTATTAATATGTATCTCTTTGTGTATAATATGTTGAAAGCATGAGTGTGTGTAAGAGGGTGTGTAAGTAACATTAACTAGTAGTAAGTAATGCTTCAGTTTCTTCAAAGTTTAACTGATGAAGAAATTCGAATAATTTACAATTCCGTCTTTTTATTGATTTTATTATAAAGAAGTGGTCCAAGGTAATAAAAATATTTATTAACGAAAGAATGACTAGAAATAGGTCTATTTTTGCAAACTTTATCTTTTCTTCGTTTAGTTAACAAGAGATCTTTATTATAAGATAAGCACGAATGTTGTTTCAACACTATGTTTAAAATAAATAGTTGACGAACAGTGAGTACTCCAAAGGATTGATATAACTGAGACGTAGGGGAAAGTAAGGGTTTAAATGTGCATACTTTAAGGATTGCTCTTTGTGCTATTTCAAGGGGTTTTAAGATCGATTTTGATGCACCTCCCCACACAGTAATACAATAGTTCAGGATTGATTGAGCAAGAGCTAAGTATATCTGTTTCAGCAATATGGGATGCGCCACATGTCGAAGATTTTTGAAAATAAAGCTTAGTTTTCTGAGTTTGGCACAAACCATAAGTATATGTTCACGAAAGGTTAAATTTTGGTCTCATATTACCCCCAAATATTTTATGGAGGCAGTTTTAGTAATGGAAGGACATGAACAGAAGTTATTATTACAGCAACTATGAGCTGTTAGTGAAAGAGACGGCGTTGGTTGAGTAGAGTTTCGCATACTAAAGGAGATAAAATATGTCTTCTCAACATTAAGAGTAAGAGAATATAGTTGTAGCCAATGAGTAACTAGATTTAAACCGAATTGTGCACATTTGTAAGCATTCTCCCACGAGTCATCAGAGAATAGCAAGACAGTGTCATCTGCATAGCAAATTATTTTACAATTTGGGATATTTAGCTGACAGAGGTCATTTATATAGATTATAAACAAGCTTGGGCCTAATATACTGCCTTGTGGCACACCGTGTGTAATCGGTAGATCTCCACTAACTTGATCATTAATTTTGACACATTGATATCTATTAGAAAGGTATTCTTTAAATAAATTTAGTTGAACATCACGTATTCCAAGAGATTCCAGCTTATGTAATAATAAAGGAATGGAGACTGTGTCAAAAGCCTTGGCAAGATCCAAAAATATACCAATAGTTTTCTTGCCCTTATCCAGATTACCTACTATATAGTCAGTAACCTCATGGACTGCATCACTAGTTGATTTATCGGGTCTAAAACCGAACTGGCTTTTAGAAATAAAGTTATTTCCTTCTATATATTTGACTAGTCTTTTATTGATTATGCGTTCCATAAGCTTAGAGATGGATGGAAGTATCGATATAGGCCTGTAGTTATTGACATAGTCTCGTTTACCTGCCTTGTAAATTGGAAATACCATAGATTTTTTTAGAAACGTAGGAAATATACCTTGAGATAAACAGTTGTTAAAAATATGTGTCAAAGGAGGAACGAAAATGTGTTTGAAGTCTTTAAGGACCTTATTTTGGTATGCAATCCCAGCCCACAGAACAAACGTCCTTTAACTCTGTGATGAGTTGCTCAACCTCTACTACGTCAGTACTTAACAATACGAAGGATTTTAAGGAACTTGTAGTATATCCTTTGTTATACTCACTGTGTGAAATGTTTTTGCATTTTAGTGTTTTCTCTGCTAAGTCTCTCCCGATTGTTACAAAAAACTCATTTATATCATCGACTGATTTTTGCTCGTGTGTAGGGTCTATCAATTCGATTGTTTTATTTTTAGGTTTTGATGTAGATGTTATTGTTTTTATTGCATCCCATAGAGCTTTGTTGTTTTTCTTTGCATTTATTAATAGATTTTTTTCATATGTTCTCTTAACTTTTTTTAATAAATTATTACAGTAATTTCTATATCTCGTATAGCTTAGCTTAATTATTTCATTATTTGGTGACTGTCTTGATTTTATATGCAAACTATCTCTATGTCTCATACAACGAAGAAGTCCCGGAGTTATCCACGGTTTGATGATTCTGTTTCGTTTTTTCAGTTTAGTCGTTAAAGTATTTGACTTATTTGGATCACATGAAGAGTATACAGTATTCCAATTAATCTGTTTTAAATCGGATTCCAAAGTCACACTATTTAATTTATTAAAAGTCACGAGGGCTAAATCTTTTTTTTGTTTCACTTTTAGGCATAAAAGTACGGCCTGGTGATCCGTGATCGAAGATTGTAATACTAAAGTTCGGGATTGCAATTTAGTATTCAAAATAACGTGATCTAAGCAGCTATTTTTAACAGTGGTAGAGCCACGCGGCAGCTTTGCTGTCGCACGTATGGGCCGGCTCAAACCGGGGTGGTACCACGACCTCACAGAATACCGGCGTGAAGTGGAAGCTCTGCTTCCGCGTTTCGTCTGGTGAGTGCAGGTGGCCGGAGGCCCAAATCTCCCCCCCCCCCCATCAACATGGTAGCGGAATTCAATGATAGACTACCCCAGGAGGGTACCAGCACCCCTGGAGAATCCCTCGCTGAGCATCCACGACCATGTTTCTCCACTTCTGAGCGTGGGTGCTCAGGCTGCTCCACGTATTCTGGGGGGGGCAAAATTCCGCTCAAGACTAAAACTGCTCGGGGCAAACGGAGCAACAAGACCAAGGCGACCCCTGCCACGCTGTCCGTGAATTTCTGCAATATCAGGGGACTTCACTCCAACCTAAACGCCGTCCACTACCATCTCGAGACGGCGAGGCCAGCTCTGCTCTTTCTGACCGAGACGCAGGTGTCCTCTCCGGCTGATGTCTCGTATCACTCCTACCCGGGGTACAAACTGGAACACTCCTTTGTGCCTCGGGCTGGAGTTTGCGTTTACGTCAGAGAGGACATCTGTTCTCGACGCCTCGGCAGACTTGAAGGTACGGACCTGTCCATCCTTTGGCTACGCGTAGACAGCGACGACCATCCGCGCGTCTACGGGTGCCTCTATAGGTCCCACAGCGGTAATGCCGAAACAGACCGACTCTTCGACCACGTCCAAATGGCTGCAGATTCGTTGCTACAGCAGATCCCCTCCGCAGAGATCGTGATCCTCGGCGATTTTAACGCCCACCACGCCGAATGGCTCGGTTCACGTTTAACCGATCATGCGGGAAGATCTGTTCATGATTTTGCCTTGGCATATGGTCTGACACAACTGGTTACTTCGCCTACGCGGATTCCAGATGTGGAGGATCATGCACCTTCCCTGTTGGACCTTCTGCTGACCTCTCACCCGGACGGATATCAGATTTCCGTCGACGCCCCTTTAGGCTCCTCGGACCATTGTCTTGTCCGGAGTGTGGTGCCACTCACGTTGAAATCGCGGTTGCATTCTGCAGGCTGCCGCCGTGTTTGGCACTATAGGTCAGCCGATTGGGATGGGATGCGGTCTTTCTTTGCATCCTACCCTTGGGGGCGGGTTTGCTTCTCGCCGGACGATCCCAACGTTGTTGCGGATTCTGTCGCTGATGTGGTACTTCAGGGTATGGAACTTTTTATTCCTTCCTCTGTGGTGCCCATTGGAGGCAAATCTCAGCCATGGTTTGGTCGCTCCTGTAAAATAGCATCATGCTATAAGCAGGAGTGCTACCAAGCCTGGGCTGACGCATCAGCGTCCAGGGATGTAAACACCAGCGCTCTAAAAAAGAAGTATAATTCCGCCTCTAGGTCTTTCAAAAGAGTCATTGCGAAGGCAAAGTCAGAGCACATAGGCAGAATTGGCGAGAAACTAGTTCGTCTTCCTTCTGGAACCCGTACATTCTGGTCTCTCGCCAAGGCTGTCCAGGGGAATTTCTGTCAGCCATCTCTTCCATCTCTGCACAGGGAGGACGACTCACTGGCCCACATCGCAAAGGAGAAAGCCGATCTTCTAGGCTCTTTCTTTGCGTCTAACTCGACTCTCGATGACGGGGGGAGTACTCCGCCGACCATCCCGCGGTGTGAGTGCTCCATGCCGGAAGTGCAGTTCACTCAGCGCTCGGTTCGCAAAGCACTCCTCTCCCTGGACATCCACAAGTCGAGTGGGCCTGACGGAATCCCCCCAATTGTGCTGAGGACGTGTGCTCCAGAGTTGGCACCGGTTTTAACGCGTCTTTTCCGGTACTCCTACTCCCTAGGCGTAGTCCCAAAATCATGGAAGACGGCTTTCGTCCACCCGATCCCTAAAAAAGACGACCGCTCAGACCCGTCCAACTACCGGCCTATCGCCATCACCTCCTTGTTCTCCAAAACAATGGAGTCCATTGTAAACTGCCAGCTCATGAGGTACCTTGAGGATCACCAGCTGATTAGTGACCACCAATACGGTTTTCGCCGTGGTAGGTCAGCTGGTGATCTTCTGGTCTACCTAACTCACAGATGGGCGGAGGCAGTAGAGTCCAAGGGGGAGGCATTGGCCGTTAGTTTGGACATTGCGAAGGCCTTCGATCGGGTTTGGCACAAAGCGCTTCTTTCGAAGCTCCCTTCCTATGGGCTTCCCGAGAAATTGTGCGATTGGATCACCAGTTTTCTTGCAGATCGGAGCATCAAGGTCGTTGTAGACGGTGCAAGCTCCGATTGCAAGCCAATTAATGCTGGTGTTCCACAGGGCTGCGTGCTATCGCCAACGCTGTTTCTTCTGCATATCAATGATATGTTGCAGACCCGTGACATTCATTGCTATGCAGATGACAGCACTGGTGATGCTCTTTACACCGGCCGAGCACATATTTCTCGGGAAAACGTCTCCGAGTGCCGGGACAAACTTGTGTCTGAAGTCGAGTCTCTGCTGGACAGAGTCTCGGATTGGGGGCGACTAAATCTAGTCCAGTTTAACCCCCAGAAGACACAAGTTTGCGCGTTAACCGCTAAAAAGAACCCCTTTGTCGTATCCCCTCAGTTTCAAGGCACTCCCCTTGTTGCCTCAGCCAGTAACGGAATCCTCGGCGTCGACATATCGAGTGACGTGCAGTTTCGTGGTCACTTGGAAGGGAAGGCCAAATTGGCCTCTAAAAAGCTTGGCGTGCTCAGCAGAGCGGGGCAGTATTTCATGCCGGCACACCGCCTACAACTTTACAAGGCGCAGGTTCGGCCGCACATGGAATACTGTTCCCATCTCTGGGCTGGGGCTCCCCAGTACCAGCTCCTTCCACTTGACCACATCCAGCGCAGAGCGGTTCGAATCGTCGACGACCGAGTGCTTTCCGATCGGCTCGATTCTCTGGCACTGCAAAGAGATGTTGCATCCCTTTGCATTTTCTTTCGCATATACCATGGAGAGTGCTGAGGAATTGTTCGGATTAATCCCAGCCGCCAAATTTCGTGAACGCACTACGCGGCAAACGTCCCAATACCATCCACACCATCTGGATGCTTGGCGGTCCACCACTGTACATTTCAAAAGGAGTTTTCTTCCGCGTACAACCTCTCTGTGGAATAATTTACCACCGGCGATTTTTCCGGACCGATACGACCTGGGGACCTTCAAGAAAAGAGCTTACTCCTTTCTAAAGGGCCGGCAACGCATCTGCAATTCCCCTGGTGTTGCAGTTGATCATTGGCAGCGGTAGTCACTTAACATCAGGTGAGCCACATGCTCGTTTGCCCACTCTTCTATAAAAAAAAAAAAAAAATATTTTCTCTAGTAGGGATACTATGTGCTGGTAAAAGGCCATGATAGGAGCATAAAGGGGGATGCCCATATTAGGCCATGGAACGCCCAACAATGTGCATTTGTTAAAAAAATATATCTTTATTTATGGTTATAAATCGCGGTATTCATTTATCCTAAAACAATGGGAATATTTTTGCACAAATTAAAAGTACCGAAAAGATAAAAATAAAATTAGGTAAATACGTAATTCATTAGTCTGTGAATAAAATAAAAAATGTTGCCAATCACAAAAATCATTAAAAAATCGATTCCCCTTTTCGATCGATTACTTATGGTGTCATTATTACAATGCTTATATGATCTTTCGATAATTATTACGATGTTATGATATAGGTTTAAAATAACCGTTGACAATGGATATTTATCCAAAGCAGTCGATACGCAACCGTTATTAACCAAATGTTTACCGACTACAGACGAAAAAGGATGGTTATGTTTTTACTGTGTGTGCGGATTAGGCTATGTTGAATCGTTTTTTGCTATGGTGCTTAAAACGTAGGATGCATTTTATTATTGAGGGAGCTACTATCAAAGAATATTTTATTCGCTTAACTCGTAAAGTACTTGACCAACTTTAAGAATTCTTTCACCACTAGATTGTTATGTATAATTTTAGATATCTAATATAGGGTTAATTTTATTATAGAGGGCGCCACTTTCAATGAATACGTTTTTTGGCTAATCTCAAAAATTACTAGACCGATTTTGAAAATTCTTTCACCATTAGATTGCTAATGAGGGCGTTAGCTGTGTGATAAATTATATTATTACAATAAATAATTGTGAGATTAATATTTTCTAAATAAATAAAACTAAATACCTACCTAAGATGTTCAAATCCAATTATTATTTTTACAATTTAAGAATCGTATTTACACACTTTACTTACTCAGATTGATTATTATAGATAAAGAGGTAATAAACCTAAAGTAAAAGAGCTCCGCTTAAACGAAAAAACTATTTATTAGAATAAAACTAAATGTTGAAAAAAAGTGGTTCAGTGCGAGTCGGACTCGCAGGCCCATGAAGAGTTCAGTAGTAACAAGCATATATTTTAAATCGAGTCAAAATACCACTATCATTATCGCCAGCAACAAATTATTTTGTTTTTCATAGTGTTTGTATAAATAACAAAGTTGTTTTTGCGGTTCCTTAAAATGTGCTACTTGTATCAAAAAAAGGACTATTATACATTAAAGGAGTTTCTGTGGTTTATTCATTACCAAAGAGAAAAAACTTATTGCGCAAAATAGGTTTTTATTAATTTCAAGTCATCAAAAGCGGCAGTCAACCGTTAAAAACTAAAACAACCGTTGTTATAGGCTCGGTTGAATTCATTGACAACCTTCACATTTATAGTTATGATAATTAAACAAGCAAATTACTAGCTGATTTACAAAGAATTCTTTAGAGTATAACAAAACGCTACTGCACAAGTTAGCTGTTATTCTTATCTGTTTTTAACATAACATTTAAAATGGAATCATGTTAATATGATAATTCAAGAAGTTAATTTCCAGCTGATTTACCACGAATTCTCTAAAGCATAACAAAACAATACAGCACAAGCTAACTGTTCTTAAAAATACATTTGAAATAGAGTTTCAATAAATAAAGGAAATTATATTTTAAAAAGCGTGCAGAACTTAAAACGCGTCAAAGATTATTCTTTTTATGATATTATTAATCGAATAAAAATCGATATCATTCCATAGATTTTATGACAGTTAAGTGGCAACATCGTATCCGACAGGTAGGCCGCTGTCACTGTTATGTCACAAGAATTAAATTACGTGTTCTCGAGTTATTGTTTTGTTGTAAAAGTAAAATGCAATTGTTGATCTCTCAACAATTGGTTCGAACACAGCAGGTAAATAGTTGGTACATATCACGATGTGATATGTCTTCCTCTAAGAAATGCTTTATAACTGAGTTTACTTGAATAATATCAATATAATAATTGTAGCTTCTTTATTAGGTACAAGTTTCGAGTACAGTGAACGTGTAGCGTGGCACTCGCAAAATGCACCAATAGTTCGTCTTGAACATCTATACATCAGCTGTGGCACTGACACTTATGAGAATAAGATCACACACATTGTTTGTCTTCGATTTTCCACGTGAGAAACTATTTGCGCTACGTGAGGTAAGTGTTTAACATGTTTAACATTTCTATTTATTAAATGTGATCCATATATCTGATAAATATACATGCTTTTACACTGATTGTATATCAACTCAAGAACTTGTTTAATTTTTTCACATCTGCCCTAGCTATATCTGACAAACATACTAGCTTATTTATGAGATTGACCAGTTTTATCAACTACCAAGAAAGGAGACAGTTGATTTTTCATTGTTTTTGGACTGCTGGTAGTCTGTCAGGCCTTAATTATTAAATAATATAGGGCATTAAATCCGTCCTTGTGCAGTAACATTTAACTTGATAAATATTTTATTTATATTTGAGTTTGAAATAAATCTATTTTATTTTTATTTTTTCACTTTGACTTCATTTTTTGTATTTTACATTATTTCAGTTGTTATGCCGTGTATATCATAATTGCTGGCAATGAACTGATAGAACAGCATCATGTTCAACTGCAGAACGGGAACCATCTGAATCATCTAGTCCGTCCTCGTTGCAATCTGAAGTGAGTAATGTATTGCACCCAGAACAACAAAGCTTAGATCATACATCACACAGTGTACTGCTAACTAAATATATAAAAGCACAATGTTTTTTACCAGGTTGTAACAGTTCCATCAGCATTGCAAGTATGTCTCTTTTGTGATTAACTACATTTTGCGATAACAAACATACATAGTGACAAGTACTTTGTATGTGTGTTATACTTGGTAGAGCCATGCTGCAGTTATATTAGAAGTATAGTTGTAGCATGAATGGGTCGGCTCGACCGGGGAAGGAGCACCCTCTCACAGAATACCAGCGTGAAATAGTAGCTTAATGCTGCTGTGTTTTGTATGGTGAGTGTAGAGAACCGGAGACCCTTTTTACTGGAAACGAGAAAATGATCTTAGTCCTCACGGTGACAACGCATCTGCATTTTGATTTGTAATCGAGGATAGATGTGGATGTCTAAGGGTCGCAGAAATGTCTCCAGCAGATGGTGAATCTCAGTTAATGACAAGATATGCTAATAAATCCAGAGCCGTGACTATGTGTCGATATGGGTAGTAGAGGTGGTGAATGGCATTTTTAAAACTGAATTTAAAATATTTCATCAAAATTACTTTAACAGGGCTTCTACACATTTGATGATAGACTGCTGTGGCTTCTGCTATAGTTAATAAATTCCACACAAAAATAAGGGACAGGGATGATGCGGCTCAAATACTTGAAATAGTTCATCAAAATATGGAGACAAATAATGATTTTTCTGAGTATGCTAGGGAAAACAATCTAAATAGAGCTAGGGCAGGCAGACTTTAGAAATATAAATGTAGACTTTAAAATGTTAGGGAATTTCCTGTTTTAACCTACAGCGACTTAATATTAATTGCTTGTGTCACATACCAATTAAAGCAAGCTCGCTACTATTATGGTGAGCATATAAGATTTAATGGTTGCTACCGGATAGAACTCTGTAATAACCAGAGGAGCAGCATTATGGAAGGAATAAAGTTAAGCCCTAGCTGATCTTTACTTAGGGCTAGAATTGCAAGTCATCACTATTAGTCGTAAAGTGTATTTTATTATATAAATTCTATATAATATCTAATATATAAATTCTTTTTTAGGAAGGAGGCTTGGTACTACCACCTGCTTAGGACCCTGTAATTAATGAAATTAAAAACCCAAGCATACCACTGCAAGACTTCTAGACACAGTAAGTTCATTCTGTAGATCGGACAATAAATAAAAATTAAAAATCTGAAGGTACTCCGGGTTAACACTGACATTGGGACGTCGGTCACCTCAGTCTGCCGTAACCATGGGTGCTGGAAAGCACCCGAAATGTCTGGAATTAAAAATCAAAGAAATAAAACGCGATAAAATCGATAAAAATAGTTGTTAAAAAAACTGCATTTGTGAAAATAAAAACTTCAAATATTTTCAAAACCCCGACTTTTTTTAAAGCAATTCCTTTACCATTTCATTGTTTTAATTGCATATTATCATATCTATATGCTTTTATATGTGGGCACTCATGGCCGAAGTGTCTATGAAGACTGGGCATTCCCCTTTAAATATTCTAATGATTTGGGGTCACTAGTTTCTGAAAAAATATTAATATTTATGTCACCAATTATAAAGACTGTTTTGAAAGTACAGAGCTTTGCAAGGATCCTATCAAGTGAATGAAGGAAATCTTCAATGTTTTTGAACGATGTAGATCTGTAAATGGCCAGAAATGCAAAATCTTTTCCTAACTTTATAATAAGACAGTTACAATCTTGACATTGTGGTTCTTCAATAGTGATATGATGATTATATTTACTATATACTACTATTCCATCATTTTGTTTTAAATAGTTTTTTGTCATATAATGGTTATAACCATCCATGTAAGGTATTACCGGATTACAGGATAACCAACATTCTGTCAGTATAATAATGTCACAGGAGATATCAAGTCTTTTTAAAGTTACCAAAAAACTATCACAATTCCTTGAAATACTACGGATATTTTGAGTAAGTACAGTCAAATATTGTGAAGGCTGATATAATAAACTCTTACAATCTTCGACTTTATAAGACATAGATTCAGATACAGCTATATTATCTATTTCACTAAAGTTATTATTACCTGTGTAAGTAATGAGAGCATATGAACATAAAATGAGATGAAATATAAGATTTATAACCCAAAATAAAGCGCTTAAGGCCTAATAACATACGACAAAAACTGAAGTTTATAATTAATATATACAATGTATTTGCTAATAAAGCAATTAATTTATAGGAAATGTTATTAAAAATTATTCTAATAAGTAATAAAATAGTTTGTAGAGTGTAAAGTGTTGTATGCAAGGTATAAATACGTTTTATGAAATTTATTATATGAATTCTAAATAAAATATATTGTGGTATAATATTGTTTCTGATCTTAAAAATAATATGTTTAAGGTAGTTAGTTTGAGTGTTGTGGCAGAATAAAATAAACAGTCACAGGGCGGTTTTATCCTTAAGTTTCACCAGATCCCCTTCTTCTTGAATACGAATTTGAGGCAAACCTTCTTTTTTCCGAAGGAAAATTTTCCCATAGGACGTCCAGCAGTATGCGAAACCATGGCTTTTTGCAAAATCTCTTGCCAGGAAAAATAAACGTCTTCCTTTCGGTGTAAGAGCTTCTGATATGTAAATCTGTTGTTTATGTGTGCTATCAAAACCCAAAAAAGAAGTATTTAATTTTTCATTTTTTTCTTTTAAAGTAAGTTTTTTAAGGTTTTGTATAATGCTTTCTTTTGTCAAAACTGAGGTGAATTCGACGACTATTGGTTTTGATATATTAGATTTTGCTGTATTACGATATATATCTTTAATATCTCCGCTTTCTATTTGTAAATTTAGTATGTTACCAATTTTTTTTACCGTATTTGAGAGTTCATATTTGTTCTCGCTTTGAATTTTCGGTATATTTCTAATTTCTAGATTCTAATTTCTAGATTCTAATTAATTTCTAGATTCTAATTATAAGAACATTGTATATGGCCCGAGACTTTTAGCGCGGTCGCGACGTCTAGTGCAACGTGTTCAAAATGCATGTGCAAGATTTAGTTCTACAATACCGCCCCGCACGTACGTCACACCTTACATTAACAATGCCAAAATGTTAAAAATGGAATATCGCCGAAAACTGCACATGGCAACTCTCCTATTCGGGGTATTAAAAAATAAAATACCTCCTTATCTTGCTGACAAACTCATATGGTCACGTGATGTAAAAACTTATAATACGTGCATCAGAGGGAATACTCTCGTCGTGCCTCGTCACCGCACTCACGCTTTCCGAGGAAGTTTCAAATACGCCGCATCCAAGTGCTGGAACGATATACCGCCTCCTTTGCGAAATCTGAAAGCAGTACACACATTTAAAAATAAATATAGAACACAATTACTGCAAAGTCAGATTGACTTTGATCAAAGTTTATAACGCTTTTCACGATTACGTACCTCATCGTCGTAGATTATTAACAACGGAGCATTAAAATCGTCCTCTTGAATGCGGCTTTTGTCTTCTTATATACTTTTATATTCTTCAATAATTACATAGTGTAGTATATAGCCCTATATAGTATTTTAATAATCTCCCCTTTTGTAGTGTTCGTATAGACCTTCTAAGAGCATCTGAAAGCAACATAAACGGGACGTGCTGTGTCGAAGTGGCATTCGACCTTGAACGCTACTCTCTCTTACTAATATTAACTTACTATTAACTCTCACTTAAAATAGTTACTGTCTCTTTCCCCCTTGTTGTGCATAATTCTGTCATCATAATTTTGTTTAAAATATAATAAAATGAGTATACATATAGCACTGATTTCGGTAAGTCACTGGTTGGACACACTGAAAATCAGCGCCATGGAATAAAAAAAATTCATGGCATTATGCTGAGTGTGCTCCCGTTCCCAGATGACGCCTTGACACGTACTAGTATAGGTATTGTATAGTTTGTAATATGTAGTATATTGTAATTTGTATTGTATAGCCAATATTATTTGTAAATTATGTGTTTTTTTATGTTATCTGTGATGGCGTCATTTTGAAGAATAAACCTTTCTTTCTTTCTTTCTATATGCAGAAGAAACAGCGTTGGTGACAGCATGCAGTCCTGTGAAACACCAGCGTGAATAGGCTTGTAATCGAAGTATGCACCGTCTACTACGACCTCGATGCTCCGATCAGCAAGAAAACTGGTGATCCAATTGCACAATTTCTCGGGAAGCCCATAGAAAGGAAGCTTCGTAAGAAGCGCTTTATGCCAAACCCAATCGAAGGCCATTGCTATGTCCAAACTAACGGCCAACGCGTCGCCCTTGGACTCTACTGTCTACGCCCATTTATGAGTTAGGTAACCCAGAAGATCACCAGCCGAGCGACCGCGACGGAAACCGCACTGGCGGTCACTAATCAGCTGGTGATCATCAAGGTATCACATGAGCTGGCTGTTAATAACGGATTTCATTATTTAAGAGAACAGGAAGTGATGGCGATAGACCTATAGTTCGACGAATCAGAGCGGTTACCTTTTTCAGGGATCCGGTGAACGAGGGCTGTCTTCCATAATTTCTGGACTACGCCGAGGGAGTAGTAGTACCGGTAAAGACGCGTTAACAGCGATGCCAACTCCGGAGCACACGTTTTCAGTACAATAGGAGGGACGCCATCCGGCCCACTCGACTTGTTGGCGTCCAGGGAGAGGAGCGCTCTGCGCACTGAGCGTTGGGTAAACAGGACATCCTGCATGGAGCATCACTCCACGGGATGGTCGGCGGTGTGTTTCCCCCGTCATCAAGTCGAGTTGGACGCAAAGAGAGAGCCCAGCAGATCGAGTTTGTTCTTTGCGGCATGGACCAGTGAGTAGGCCTCCCTGTGCAGAAATGGAAGAGATAGCTGACAGAAGTTCCCTTGGACAGTTCTGGCGACAGACCAGAATGCACGTGTTCCCGAAGGAAGACGAATTAGTTTCTTGCCAATTCTGCCGATGTGCTCTGACTTTGCCTTGACAATGACACTTTTGAAGGACCTGGAAGCAGAATTGTACTTCTTTTTAAGAGGGCTGGTATTTGCCTCCCGAGACGTCAATGTGCGAGCCAAGGCCTGGCAGCACTCTTGCTTATGACGTAGTGGTACAATTTTGCAGGAGCGACCAAACCTAGGCTGGGTTCTGCCTGCGATAGGTACCACAGATAATGGAATAAAAAGTTCCACCCCTCTAGCACCACATCAGCGACAGAATCAGCAACAACGCTGGGATCGTCCGGCGAGAAACAAACTCGCCTCCAAGGGTAGGATACAAAAAAAGATCGCATTCCGTCCCAATCTGCTGACATATAATGCCAAATACGGCGGCAACCTGCAGTACGCAATGAGAGCGTGAGTGGCACGAGTAGCCAAGAGGGGCATCGACGGAGACCTCATATCCGTCCGGATGAGAGGTCAGCAGAAGGTCCAACAGGGAAGGTACATGGTCTTTTACATCGGGCATCCGCGTAGGCGAGGTTACCAGTTGTGTCAGACTATATACCAAAGCAAAGTAATAAACAGATCTACCCGCAATGATCGCTTTAACGAGAACCAAGCCATTCAGCGCGTTAGCGTTAGCGCGTTAAAATCACCAAGTATCACGATCTCTGCGGATGGGATCTGTTTTAGCACGGAGTCTGTAGCTATTTATACACACATCCACCGGTAGAGACTATAGAATTTTTTTTGTTGCGATATGCGTTTTTCGTACGTGCTATAACTTCAGTCCGACTTGTCATTGGCATAAATTATAACAAAATACCATAAACTGAAAGAAAATTATCTCGGTTTCGGAAATCTGTGAGCTCAAAGCGTTCTGAGAGTTTTTTTTTTACAAAATTATTGTTTATTTTTTTATACTTTTATAAAGTCGTTGTTATTGTTTTTGATTATTATTTAATTGAATAAAACTAATATTTACGGATTTTATCGCGTTTAATTACATTAATTTATTTTTATTATTATCCCGACGTTTCGGGTGCTTTACAGCGCCCATGGTCACGGGGGGGACTGAGATGTTTGACGTCCCAATGTCATAATTAGTCCGGCTACCTTCAGTTTTTTAATATTAATTTTTGGTCCGATTTACGCAAAACGAGCTTATAGTATCATGAAGTCTTGCAGTGGTATGCTTGGATTTGGGTTTAATTTTGTTAATTATAGGATCCCAAGCAGATGGTAGCACCCAACCATCTTCTCTATTGAAATTTGGATGTTTTTTTTTTAATTTCAATAGCCTCGCGTATCATCCTTGGTAGGAATCTGTGTTCTTTTGCGAGAATTTGTGGTTTATCAAATCTAATGTAATGGTGGGGACGATCTTGAACATGTTCGCAGACTGCAGACTTCCAATAAAGTATATAGAGAGAGAATATAGTAATGCAAGGGCAGGTATGGCAACAGGTCTGTCACTTGAATTAAAAAATATGTTGAGTACCAAGTTTATCTAGTAGCTATCCGTTTGTAATTAATGACTCGAACAGACTATGTACCATAAAATAATAAATCAAAAATATTTTCAAGCGTTGTCCGTTCATAGGGTTCCGTACCTTAGTTAAGTTCATATGGAGGACTTATGCCACAGTAGCCACGCTTCGCAGGAGGGTTGGCATTCGTATTTTTTTTAGTCCTGTTTTGGCGAATGCTACACGTGTGATATTTATCACGATCCTTGGATGGCGATCCAGGATCGTGGCCAAAGCCAGCACGATCGTGGACCACAGTAACTACTTATCATCAGGTGGACTGTGTGCTCGTTTGTCACCCTATCCTTTAAAAAAAGCATTTTCTACATTTCGGTCCATTTTTGATATTTCTGTACTTAACAGTTTTGTGCCCAATACTGACGTGATCCGTAATGAACGTCGCGAACGTCCGGAACGAACAGATCGCGCACCAGATCGTAATAAATATCACTCGTGTAGCATTCGCCTTAGGAAGATGCTGCTGCCTGTCTCCTGATTTGTTTCCCTCTGTCGCCGCTTGCGTCACCCACGTGGTGATGTGGATATATCTACATGTTTATATAGGATATATAGGATACATCTACATGTTTATATAATTATATTCAAATATTTTCTCATTCATAGAAAATTTCCAATTAATTGAATAATATACCTAACGTTTTAATTAACATAATTACGATTTATCGTTATTAGAGGGTTTTCGTTATTTGTATTGTGCA
Source organism: Parnassius smintheus behrii (assembly GCA_036936625.1). NCBI lineage: Eukaryota > Metazoa > Arthropoda > Insecta > Lepidoptera > Papilionidae > Parnassius > Parnassius smintheus. The sequence continues at coordinate 366,163 of JAUPFT010000015.1, forward strand.
TGTTGACAGTACGAGCTCGATGAACCGCCATATCTCATTCTTTATCCGTACGGGCTATAACTAATGTTAAAGAAGGTTTATTTGATTTAATCACAAAATGGTCTTAACACGAGTCGCTATGATGTGTAGGATGGTAATGTGTTAGTAATAGTCCATGAAAAGTGCAGATATTTAGGGAGTTATGTGCGTGGTTATGTTTTCCCAGGGGTAATGTTAATATTTATGTCACCAGTTAAGATGATATGTTTATATGTGCTAATTTTATTTAAGGTAATGTCAAGGGACTCTAGAAATCTTTCAATATTTTGAGAAGGAGGTCTGTAAATTGCAATAACAATCGTCTCTTAATTAATTCGAATGATTAAGCAATTACTATTCTGGAGGGTAGGCTCTGTGACAGTTACTTTTAAATAATTTTAAAAATAGATTACTAAACTGTCATTTTGATGAATGTTTTTCTCAGTTTCGTGTAAAGAATAGCTATCCAGGAGCGGTGGGCGGGGTTTCAGGTTGGACAGCCAACATTTTGTAAGGACAATAATATCACATTTTATATCCACTCTATGCAACAAAACCAAACCCGGTTATGTTCCGATTTATGCTTCTAATGTAATGTTGTGGGTAAGTAATATTACCTAATTTTCAGGACGAGGATGGAAGTGTTTACAATCTTCAACATGCTTTAGCGTCACACACAGAAAAGTTATCTAGGTCAGTGGGTAATTGATTCGTTATAATAAAGCTAAGTAAATAAAATAATACGCGGGGCGCAAACGGGGGCATGCGGTTAGTTATTACATTCCTTAAAGGAATGCCCGAGCTCTCCACAGTAGATGCTTCACGTCAGTTCTTTTACACTGTGATGTTGTTTTACACTGGTTCTAATTGATCTTTTTGTTTGCCCTATATATGAAAGACCACATTCACAATCAAGCTTGTACACTCCTGCTTCTTGTAGAGGAATATGACCCTTGACGGATGGTAAAAACTGACTAATCTTCCTCGGCGGCTTGGTAACAACAGGTAAGCATGTAGAGACTAAACATCAAAACTGGGCATGGTTTCATTGTCAGAAAGACGTAGGTCTTTTATCTTACTGACAAAAAGAAGCTCTGGGAGAATGTTTATGAGGAATGCCAGGTAATGTCTCCATTTAAATTATCTGCTAGGAAGTGGGGACCACTCAACGTTCGACCAATTACTTGACTGCTCACATGTTTACAGGAAATTTCCTGTGAAACGACACTTGCTTCTTCCAGTGTGGATTGTTGTCCTTGCCCATCGGTGTAGGTCATTGACAGTTGGTAGCCCCTTCTTTCGAAAACTTTGACTCATCGGTCCACAATATGGATTTTTAAAACCAATCTTCAATGTCACTATTTAGCAAAAAGCGACAGAAGTTAATCCTTGGTGGGGGGATTTCATTTTCTAAATCATGTAGACCGTACATGAAAAGAATACTTGTTTCCTCGGTGCATCGTATTCCATACCGAAATGTTAAGGTTTTGAGCTTCTGCTCTGACGCTCGTAGGGTCTGGGTCGAAAGGTGCAATAATGTCTTTCTCGACACTTGAGCCATGTTTTCCCGGACTCCTGTGACTCCTGTTTTCGTGTGATGGATTCACACTTAAGAAATTCGACGAAATGTACGGTAAAACACGAGATCCATTACCGTCAGCTCAGCCATACATGAAGACGATATGAGCATATTCTGCATTAGTAAAAGCAGCCATAGTTGATTGATCACACAAATAGTTGGAGAACAGTGAATGAGCACACAGCTAGGGCTAGGTTCAACTCAATAAAAAATAACATCAAAAAATTAAGGAAATGTTGGAATAAGTACGAATAAACACGAATTCGCAATTAAAATGTCTAGTCACAAGGGCACGCGTTACTGGACCAACTAGGCCGAAGATGTAACGAACCTGCCCTACTACTCGAGTACTGATCCTAATTAGTGTGAATAAATAACGACTTTACGTGGTTTACTAAGCTAATCGTTCTACTGAATAAAATTCTATTCACTCGGCGCAACCGGAGAGTGAAAAAAGGTCAAGTTTTATTGAGGTCGCGGGGCGCTTTATGCTTAACGAGTTTCCGAAAGTTTTTCCATGCACGTGCACCGAAATTCTATAAACTAACCAGCTCTAACGAGAAAAAAATATTCGTCCGCAATTTGCTTTGTGCTAGTTCGTGCGACATCTGTGTAAATAATACCTCAAAATAAAAGGCAATTACTAAGCACGTTTTTAAAAAGTTTAAACAACAAAGACTATTTTATTTATTTTTTATGATGGCATAAACACAACATTTCCTTAATTTCTTTTTGGTTTATTAAACTTAAATAAGCGAAGAATGTTTTCCTAATGTTAAAGATGCTTGGAAATTATTTTGTTTAAGTAATCACACATTACATAAATAAAAATTAATAACATAACAACTGTTACTGACCACTATTAGCAATTAGTTGAAGAAAAATGGTTTTATTGTTATAAACCTTAGAAATTCAAATATAAAAAGGAGCAGACTTCGTCTAAGACAATTTAGCTTAATGTAATCCAAATGACTTAAGGTATCATCCCCTTCAGGCTTCAGGCTTTGCACCTATCTTTAAAACAGCCTATATACAGCAGCAGCATAACTATACCACGTACAAAAATAATTAATATTTCAACTAAGCATTTATAAATATTTTATTTTTCATTGCCTAAGCTAGATTCCCATATTTAATAAGCGTTTCGTTTTGCGAAACGATCCGTTTTATAATATTGCAAGAAAAATGTAGAAACTCCTCATTAAGCAAACTTAGAGCGACTTAAAATAAAAAAATGTATTAATAGTTTAAATGGTATTTTGTTTAAATTAATTTTAATTTCGCTGCGCGCCGGCAGCAGCGCGCCCGCCCCGCCCCCGCCTCCTGCTCCTCCTCACTCTCCACACACCGCACACACTGACCGTGTAGGGTGCGGCCAGCAGACGCTTGAGCAGCGCGGCGCGGCGCGGGGCCGGCGCCAACAGCGCGCGCGCCGCCGCCCACTCGCCACGCGCCGGCAGCAGCGCGCCCAGCTCCCCCGCCTCCTCCTCCTCACCCCCCACAACCAGCGCACGCTCCTCCGCTACACCGCGCGCAAACTCCCGTTCCAGCGCCTCGCATTCCTCCTCACACTGAAGATATAACCACATATTTCTATAAATTTTTCATAATAATAACGTTCATAAAACCACATATTATAAGCATTATAACCACTTACTGTGTGTACCATAACTAAAATATGGCTTATCTGTCGTATTATACCAATCCTGTTTTAACGGGATATGTGCAATAGTGGGAATTAAAATCTAAGAAATACACTTTACTGTTCTAGATCTGATGGTTTTGAAATTATGTTTTTTTTAATATTAAGATAAAATTGTTGTACAATGTACACAAAAGGAGGATGGCCAAATCGTACCAGACAACGAAACAATAACGTCCCAATATGAAATATTTATATAAAATACCCTTATTCTTTAAGTTCTTAAAACACACAAAAAATACCTCTCTAAGTAGCCATAAAAAAGTTATCCATTTATTTCTGTTTTTGTAACTGTTCAAAATTATTTCAAATTATAGTTTCAGAACGCTCCTAATGACGACTCATTTCGTGTATTGGTTGGTTGGTCACTTGGTATTCAATGACTATAATTATTCACGTTTTTAGTAATAGATGTTAATTTTAATTCAATTCAATTAGCTACAATGTCTACATACATCAAATAATAATAATAATAATAATATATTTTTATATTTAGTTTATGTTATTGATATTTATGTATATTTATCTTTTCATTTCCATTTATAATTATATATTTATAGAACCCAACCAGATGAGAAAACTATATTGATAGCCCACATAATAATAATAATAATATTCTTTATTGACATAAAATTTTGTTACAATATTATTTAAGCCTCTGACTCCCGAGCTAGGTTAGAAAACCTGTGTTACGAGAGTCAGCGATCTCCCTAATATAATGACAGCTACTTATTTTATGTAAATAAAGCAATTTTAAAATCTGTGTGTGCGTGTGTGTATGAGTGTGTGCTGTGTGCATGTGCGTATGTGTGGGTGTGTGCTTGTGTACGTGCGTGTGTGTAAGTGTGTGTGTGAGTGCGCGCGAGTGTGCGTGCATTTGCGTGTGTTCGTGTGTGTGGATGAAATTTAAGATTAAAACAATTTTTTTACACTAATATCGATTCAGTTTGTTCATAATCTAATCCTAATAGCCAATTCTTAATTTTAATTTTCACTTTTCTACTAGTTAAGGGATATATATTTGTTAACTTATTAATTTTGTTGTATAAATATATAGCTTTATATGCATGTTGCCGTCTAGCAGAGGCTGTTCGACATGTTATTGGTAAACATACATTTTTTATCACCCGGTTTTTGTTATAATCAGTGGCATTATAAATGGTAACCATATGCTGTTTAGTAATTAACTTGAAAATGTACAGTTGCCTCACAGTTAATACTCGACACATCTCATACAATTATTTAGTGGGAAATCTGTATGGCCTAAATGCCATGACTTTTAAGAGAGATCTTTGTGCCCTTTCCAGGCGGATTAGAAAGGTCTTACAGGCTCCTCCCCAGACGTTTATACAGTACCCTATTACAGACTGAACTAAAGCATAGTAAATTGAACGCAAGAGAGGTAAATCAGCAGTGTATCTTAACTTTTTAAACACCCAAATAAGTTTTCTAGTACGTTCAGTTTTAAGCTCTATGTGTGAGCGCCAGTTAAATTTGTCGTCCAGTATTACACCAAGATATTTGACACTATTGGATTTAGTAATTGCAAGACATGAACATGAGGGGATAGTATTGAAAGGGTTAGTACACGAGTGGACCTTAAGATCAAGGTTTACGGATCCAGTGTTTCCCAAGGAGAACTGCATGTATGTAGTTTTCGAATATCGAATTTTTAAATATTTAAAGTTAGGAGATTACCGCCGAGCCAATGGCCAACTCTGTGAAGCCTCAGCTGAGCGTTATGTCGAGCCTCATCCCAAGTCTTACCATGGAAGACTAAAGCTGTACCATCAGCATAGGTAAATATTTTGCCGTTTACTAAAGGTTGCTGACATAAATCATTTATATAGATAAGGAAGAGACTAGGTCCTAGTATACTTCCCTGTGGAACGCCACATACAATCGGTTCCTCGGGGCTGACATATTCACCCACTTTAACCTGTTGTTTACGGTCACATAGGTAGTCCTTAAAAATCATGAGTGCATTGCCACGAATACCAACGCATTCTAACTTGCTCACAAGGATAGGAATAGAGACCGAATCAAACGCCTTGGCTAGGTCGAGGAAAATCCCCAAATATTTTTGCTTTGCATCAACCTTTGATGTTACAAATTCTGTCAATTGAATTACCGCGTCTTCAGTGGACTTCCTCGACCTAAATCCAAATTGTGAAGAAGATATTACTTTATTATGTTCTAAAAATTTCATAAGTCTATGATTTAATGATTTTTCCAAGATTTTAGAGATAGACGAGAGTACTGAAATAGGCCTGTAATTGGAAATTTCGTCTCGGGATCCATCCTTATGAACAGGAGTGATCAGCGATTTTTTAAAAATTTTTGGAAAGATTCCTTTCGCATAACAGAGCTCAATAAGTTTAGTCAAGGGTGGAACTACTAGATGTACTGATAATTTGAGAAGTTGCACAGGTATAGAGTCCCATCCAGTAGCAGAGTTATTTTTTAAGCTTCTGATAATCGATTCTACCTCTTCCTCATCTGGTGGAAGTAGCACAAAAGAGTTAGGAACCGATGAAATTGTGAAATTATATGGAGAGCTATTTTGATTTGAAATATTTGCAGCGTCAGCTAGTTTTTACCAATGTTAGAAAAGTATTTATTTATGTTTTCTACATCACGAACAGCATTTTCATTAGAACTCAAAGGGTTATCAGCACTCGTCTTTTGTTTCGTGTAATTTATTATAGTTTTAATTGCATTCCAGGTATCTTTATTAGTTTTCGCATTACGTAATAGTGACTTTTCGTAGTTTCGTTTAAGGTTTCTCAACAAAGAGTTACAATAATTTCGGTAGCGCTTATAAGTGATTTCAAGAATTTTATTTTCAGGACTTTTTTTAAGTTTACGATGAAGTTTGTCTCTGTGTCGAATACAACGTAAAAGGCCAAGAGTTAGCCATGGTTTTAGCGTTCTTTGTTTATTAGGGACACGACGGGAATGGGAGTGAAGTGAAATTGCACTAGCCAACTTTTCTACAAGAGTTAATGCGGCTTCATTTGCATCAGATGAAGTGTTTATAAATGAAAAGTCCACTGTCTCTAAATATTTTAAACAAGCATCGTAGTTGATTCTAGTAAAAAGCTTTGGTTCTTTTGGTATTTGCTGGCCAGGGCAAATGCTGAGTAGGATTGAAGAATGGTCTTTTATAGTACTATTAATCACAAATACCGATGCTGCCAAACTAGTTTTCAGCATGACATGATCTAGACAGCTATGTAACCTAGTAGGATAAATGTGACCTGGAAGCAAACCTAGCTCCGCTGTTAGGTTTAAGTACGCTTCACTTCTTCGATCGTTGTTATTAAATTTAATGTCAATATTAATACCACCAATTAGTATTATGTTTTTAGTTGAGTCAAGTGGACGAACTATATTTTCTATGGAATTCAAAAAACTGTCAATACATTGAGTCGACGGAGATCTGTAAGAAGCTAAAATGAAAATGTCGGGATCAGTAATTTTAATAGATATAAAATTAACACCTAATGGCTCTGGTTCTTTTATTGTACATTTAATACCTGTTTTAACATATATCACTATACCGTCGTTTTGATTGAGACATTTGTGCGTATAGTACATACTGTAATTTTCAAATTGAGGGATTTGTTTACTGGCACTCAGCCAGCATTCAGTTACGATAATGATGTCACATTCAAACTTAAAACGAGACAGTTGGACCAGTAAACTATCTGAGTTTTTGTATACGCTGCGAATATTTTGACAGAATATTTTCAGGGAATTAGACTTATTTTTAATCAGTGAGTTACATGTTTCAGTGTCGCACTCATAAGCCAATGCTACATCTATGTTGTCTAACTCTGTTGAGATATTTTCATTTGCGTCAATTACCGCGAACAGGTTGATAGATTGGCACTTACTATTGTTATACGTACTTGGTTTATATTATTATGGAATGCAAGTAAACAAGCTATTGATGTGATTTTTATGAGTATGAGTGAGGTTATCATTGCGTTTATGTGTTTGAATAGTTTTTCCACGACGATATTCGGGGTGAGTAAAGTGAAGATGTCCAGGTCAGTGTGAGTATAGTGGTGAAGTGTACCCACAGTATCATAAATTGTTTTAAAAATTGTTAAAATATAAAGAATAGAAAAGTTATCCATTTATTTCTGTTTTTGTAACTGTTCAAAATTATTTCAAATTATAGTTTCAGAACACTCCTAATGACGACTCATTTCGTGTATGAAGGGACTTGGTATTCAAAGACTATAATTATTCACGTTTTTAGTAATAGTTGTTAATTTTAATTCAATTCAATTAGTATGTAGACATCAAATCAACTACTTTGCTGATTTATTATGTACTGGATTCTTGTCATACAAATAATTATGTAGGTCAAAGTAAGCTAAACGTTTTGTTCCATATGTACAACGGAACGTCATTTGTCATCGCTTAATCTGTGGCCATCGATCCGCACTATTATTGTCATTTCCTTCTGTTGTTTTGACCTCGGTATTGTTTTACGGACCGATTTTTTCACATCTTGGATAATTGTGAGAGACATCACAACTACACAACAAAGACAACTAGGCGTGCGATTGCTATGTGTTAATTGTAACATATGCATTGATACACTTCGGCGCTATCTCGTTTTTGAGCTTGATACCAGAGTAATTTCTAAGATCTGCGAGTGGAATTTTTCAATTATAGTACGCACTTACATACCTATTTATTTTATTACACTAACAAAATACATCATCATAATAAAACTCTAATCAATCATACATCATAATACAATTCTAATTCTTACTTTAGAATCACTGAAGAAGATTACGTATGGGATGCCTGTCAGCAATTGGCAATACAGCATGTCAACTCCGGGTTCTCTAATGAACCTGGTGCCTCATCTTCCCGTGGCCACAAGCATGTTTGCATACTTTGTGGGGGTTCTCTGAGGAACCGTAAACGTGATGTTGTTGTGAGAGAGAATCCATCTCAGTTGCAACAAGTAATAATACATGGCAGGTAATCATTACCTTTTTATTTTGTACATTTTTTTTGTTTTGTTTGGTATCAATGTTATAGTGATTTTTCAAACAGAAACAGAAACTTTTTTATTCAATGTAGATTATAACAATACTTATTGAAAGTCACTTTTTTCCTTTACCACTGGTTCGCTAAAAAACCTCTGTCCTGGGAAGAACCAGCAAGAAACCCAGCGGGAAGTTTTTTTCCAATAATAGCTTACAATCATGTTTACAATTAACAACACAAGACAAATTAGAAATAGCTTGGTAGCGATCACCCTTCCCAGGGGATAATATCATCCATTTGATAATAAAACTTTTTATACAAACTTAGTTTAATAACATTTTTGAACTTTGTGTATGATAAATTTTGTATTTTTTCTGGGATTTTGTTGTAAAAGCGTATACATCGCCCCAAGAATGAATTACTGACTCGGTTGAGTCGAGTAACTGGTATTAATAGCTTGTGTCTGTTCTTATTATTTATAGAATGAATATCACTTATTTTCGCAAAACTACTTTTATTTTTGTGTACGTACATTACATTTTCATAAATGTATTGAGAGGCCAGAGTTAATATATTAATTTCCTTAAATTTTTGTCTCAGTTACTCTTTTGGTTTTAAATTATATATTGCTCTAATGGCCCTCTTCTGTAAAATAAATATAATTTCAGTGTCAGTCACGTGTCCCCATATCAAAATACCATACGACATAATGCTATGTAAATAACCAAAGTAAACTATTCTAGCTGTTTCAACACTGGTAAGAGTTCTTATCTTTTTACAGCATATGCTGCAGAACTAAGTCTGCTAGCTAGTTTGGATATATGGGGGAGCCATTGAAGCTTTGCGTCCAGTGTGATTCCAAGAAAAATGGTGATATCAACAAGACTTAGTTCCTCCCCACTTAAAATTACATTAGTATTGACATGTTTAACATTAGGAGTTACGAATTTCATACATTTAGTTTTAGTTCCATTCAAATGCAAATTATTAACAATAAACCAATCGACTAACTTAGCTATAGCATTATTTACTTCGTCGTAATTTAATAACTGTCGTTTTAATTTGAAAATTAATGAAGTATCATCAGCAAATAATAGTATATCATGGTTATCCCCTACTATGTAAGGTAAGTCATTAATATATACAAGAAACAGAAAGGGGCCGAGAATTGAGCCCTGAGGCACGCCCATTTGTACAATCGACCCGGAAGAACTCACACTATTAATGACAACTTTTTGTGTTCTGTTACTTAAATATGAAATAATTAATTTAAGAGCATCGCTTCTTACACCGTAGTGTTGAAGTTTCCTGATTAACGTTTCATGGTGAACACAATCGAAGGCTTTGGATAGGTCACAGAATACACCCAAAGCATCCTGTGAATTCTCCCATGCATTAAATATATATTTAATCAGCTCAACACCAGCATCAGTTGTCGAGCGACCTCTTGTGAAACCAAATTGATTTTTATGAAGTAAATTATTTACATAATTTTTTTTTACATTTGATCAAGAATAATTTTTTCAAAAATTTCATTAAGTGTTGGCAGTACAGAAATAGGTCTAAAATTAGCGGGGTCCAATGTACTACCAGATATAAATAAGGGTATTACTTTCTATGTTTCATTAAATCAGGAAACACACCAGATTCGATACTAATATTAAAAATAATAGATAGTTGAGGTGCGATTGTATATATTATAGACGCAATAACTTTAACAGAAATCCCCTACAGATCGGCGGTTCTCTTAACATCAATAGTCTTAAAATATTTTACAATATCTTTTGATGACACTTTATGAAATGTGAAATTCTTTGTACACACATTTACATTTTGTTTAAGTAATGATTCGGCGACGGCAGAAGAATTCAGTGACTTAGTGGTTAAAATCGGAATATCAATAAAATATTTTTCAAAAACCATTGCAACATCCTGAACTGAATTAGTTAATTTATTGCTACAACTTAACTGGTAGTTTGAATTGCGAGAGTTGACCTTACCACTTTCACTATTAATTATACTCCATGTCATTTTAATTTTATTAGAAGCAGTCTTTATTTTGTTGCTTAAATACAATGACTTGGCTAAGGAGCACACTCTTTTAAATATTTTGGAATATTTTTTACATATTACCTAAATTCGATGCTAGGATTATATGTCCTTTCATTGTAAAGTTCATATAAACTTTGTCTACTCTTATGGACGAGGAGAATGTCTTTGAAGTAAAAGTATTATTAAATGCATTGCAAATGAGCTTAAACAATGTTCCATACAAAAAATTTGGATTATTTTGGTATGAAAGTAATGGAAGTTTCTTTACTATGTTACTTCTAAACTTCTCCAAGCGATGTGCATTTACTGGAACAATACCAGCACAATACCAGAACTCACAGAATACCAGCGTGAAATAGTAGCTTAATGCTGCTGTATTTCGTATTGTTACGAGCTTGAGGTTCGTGACAATAAAAATTGCCGATAAAATTACCTAAATTAACACTTTAATTTACTTTATACAAATTAAAGTTAAAAACACTAATAATTAAACACACTAATTCACTTAATTCCGCTCCGAAGCTTCGCTTGTGTCGCCGAGTTAAACTCTGTCGATCACATCTTGCGCCACCTATTTATTTAAATTAGCAAAATATCCGGAATGTTCAAGTAAACACGCGCAAGGTACCGAGAGCTCGAGTATAGATTTTCTAGAAACTTAGTTCTTCGGGTGGCGCTGTCGGTCGAAAGATCTGTGATGTCATTCTTTACACGCTCTACTCGCTCTCGTTCCTGACACTAGATGGCGCTAGTATATCGTCGATTGGAGCGCGTAACACTGCCCCCTCCTAAGACATGCTCGTCCCGAGCATTATCGGTCCCAAGATAACGCGCCAAGCGATCCACATGGACGATCTTAGGAGTCCCTCTTACGCCTTTCTGTAACGGCTCCGCAATGTCAAGGGCTGTCCTATCCCGTGGTGCACCAATATTGTACAATTTCGGTGCTCCTCTACTACGTGTCTGAGGTCCCCGCACAGCCGCACAACTTGTACATGTACGACACCAATCCTCGACATCGTCACGATAATGGACCCAGTAAAACTGTTCTCGGACCTTCAGCAGAGTTCGTTTAACTCCCAGGTGGACTCTTGAACGACCATTATGGCACAGCTGTAGAACATTCGGCACTTTAGCTTTAGAGACAACCATTTGCAAACGACAGCTGTCTCCTCGACCATTGTCCCATTTACGGCACAGGACTCCATCCTGAAGCAGCAAGCTGTCCCATTGGGCCCAATAGCTTTTCGTGGTTGAACTCATCGCTGAGACGTCCCTCCACTTAGGCTTGGTAGCACGGGCCTTCATCCATCCCAGAATCGGCTTGATGTCCGGATCTTCCTGCTGTGCATTTCGTAGGCTGTCCTTCCACCCGTTGCTGAGGTGGTCTGTCCTGAGCATCCTCACGGATACCACTTCCTTACCTTGCCTACTACAATGGTTGCCATCTTCAGGACAAGGTCTTCTTGACAATGCATCTGTGTTGCCGTGAGATTTCCCGCTGCAGTGCCTGATAGTAAAGTCGTATTCCTGCTGCTGCTGGGCGGTGCTGTTAGCCGCACTTCCTTTCTGAGACCGTTCACCTTCCCTTCCTAGGGTGTGCTTAGGGCAGCTGGACCGAAGATGGCCCCTTTCCCCACAGCCATAGCACCTAGGGCTGTATCCTTTATTGTGGTCTCGAACCGTAACTGCTGCAACCTCCCTAGCGTGAGGTGAACGATGATCCTGTCGCCGCCAGGCAGTGCCGTTAGCTGCACTACCCTCTTGATATCGTTGACTTTCCCTTTCTGCGGTTCGCTTAGGGCAGCTGGATCGAAGGTGGCCCTTTTCCTCACAGCCATAGCACCTTGGGCTGTATCCTTGGTTGCGGTCGCGAACTGTAGCTGCTGCAACCTCCCTGACGCGATGGGAACGATGATCCTGCCTCACGGCTTCCACCTCCAGTGCATGGGCCAAGGCGTTCTTAAGCGTCTCGTGGTGCCCGAGCCTCACAGCAGCTCTGACTTCCCGGTCACGGATGCCGTCGATGAATGTCTGCACCAGGTTCCCCTCAATGAGCGCAGGTACAGACCGGTATGCTTTTCGCACCAGCTTCTCCACCTCTAGAGCCCACTGCTGCAGGTTTTCGTTGATGCGCTGCACGCGATCTTTAAGCTGCGCACGAAAGACGTGTTCCAGGTGAGCGTCGCCATATCTCGCCTCCAATGCCTCAAGGAGCTGCTCGTAGGTCACTTTCTTACCGAGAGCTTCCAACACGGTTAAGGCTTGGTCGCGCAGGCCTAAGGTGAGTGCAGTCATGGCCTGGCTTTTATTCCAGCCGTTTGCCTCCATGACGGCCTCGAACTGGATTTTGTAGGCCGACCAGGAAGAAGTCCCGTCGAACGGTGGTACCTTGAACCCACGTAGCGAAGGTGTAGTAGTTACTGCGGGGGCTGCAATTCCATCTCCAAGTTTGAGTTCATCCAGCGTTTTCTTAACTTGGTTGATTTAGGTCTCAGCTTCCGACAGGCGGTTATCATGTTGAGCAACCTTATCCTTCACCTCCCTTATCTCCTTCCCGAAGGTAGCGTGAAGATCCTTCATGAGGAGCATTTGCTCTTCCAACCGACGGGCCTGTTCCTCTTGTCCGCTCTGCAGCTGCTCTTTCAACTGACGGACCTGTTCCTCCTGTCGGCGAACCTGTCCATCCTGTCCACCCCGCAGCTGCTGCAGCATCACCATCAGAGCACCTAAGTCAGGTGCCACAGACGTAGAAGCTGCTGACAGACCGGCTTCCGTGGCCGGCGGCTGGCCCTCAGACATCTGCGGCGTTGCACCACCAAATCTCCTCTGGTCCGTCTCCTGCTGGCGTTGACTTCGGGTACGGACACCCTCCGTTTCCTCCTTAGGTAAAATCGGCATTTATTTATCCCACTTCTGACACCAATTGTTACGAGCTTGAGGTTCGTGACAATAAAAATTGCCGATAGAATTACCTAAATTAACACTTTAATTTACTTTATACAAATTAAAGTTAAAAACACTAATAATTAAACACACTAATTCACTTAATTCCGCTCCGAAGCTTCGCTTGTGTCGCCGAGTTAAACTCTGTCGATCGCATCTTGCGCCACCTATTTATTTAAATTAGCAAAATATCCGGAATGTTCAAGTAAACACGCGCAAGGTACCGAGAGCTCGAGTATAGATTTTCTAGAAACTTAGTTCTTCGGGTGGCGCTGTCGGTCGAAAGATCTGTGATGTCATTCTTTACACGCTCTACTCGCTCTCGTTCCTGACACTAGATGGCGCTAGTATATCGTCGATTGGAGCGCGTAACAGTATGGTGAGTGTAGAGAACCGGAGACCCTTTTTACTGGAAACGAGGCATTCCATCTTAGTCCTCACGGGTGACAACGCATCTGCATTTTGATTCGTAATCGAGGATAGATGTAGATGCCTATGGGCCACAGCAACCACTTACCATCAGGTGGACTGTGTGCTCGTTTGTCACCCCATCCTATAAAAAAAAACACTACTTTTTATCTACTTTCTTTTTATCACTGCAATTTTATATTGTCTTGTAAAAATGTTTCTATTTGCTTGGGTTTAACAATAATGAGCCAAATCATTTATATTAAGACAAGGCTGTATGGTTGTTTCAGGCAACTTCAACATACCATGTTTGTCATCCCTGTTGGCTGAGACTCAAGAGAGTTGCAACACATAATATGCAGCAAAAAATTGAGCAGCAGACAGATCCAGAGCCACAACCCCAAGGACCTCAAAGCCCTCCAAATACCGACCAGCAAGATGACGAAATACCTCGGGTGATTAGTTTGCCGCAGTATAGACAAGCGGCAAACACTGCAGCACATTGTATCTTTTCTGGTTGCCAGAACACAGATTTGCATAGAATTTCTGACCCTCTAAGAGCAACAACTCTTAGCAAACACAAATATTACTTGTCTATAAATGCTCCTATTTGTGTAGAACATACATTTAGTACGGATTGGGATATGTTGTTCAATTCTCAAAATAGTTTGAGAACATTTACGGCTGAACAAGTGGAACAACAAGTGGTGGCTTTTTCTTTTATAAATGCTTTCAACACATTTCTTGATTTCTCGAGTATGGAAAGCATTGAAAGAATTGATGAGCATTTGTTTCATAATTGGCTCGGAATTAATAAACAACAATTTGATCTTTAATTATACTAAACGTCTGCGTCTTATAGAAACAAATAGAGGCATTTTTTAGGAAAAGAACAAATTATGAAGTAACTTCGCACCTATGTGATTTTAATTCTATTTCAAACTTTATTTATCAATTTGAGATTGGTTTTATATTATTTTTGTTCTTATGTTTTTAAAGCAAAATATTAAATATTTTGTATTTTACATATGATTAAGTTGAAATTATTTATCAGATTATTCACAATAATTGATTATTAATATTTTTATTACCTACATTAAAAAAATGCAATCTTAATACAATATTATAAATTAAGTATTTTAAGCACTTATGTGGCACTTCTATTAAGGCGCAAGACCATTTTATATTCCCTTTTATGCAGTTATAATTTTTTATTATTTTATTACTGTCCTGCCAAAATAAAAAAATAATAGATTACAATTTTACGTACTTAATTTGAAATAACGCTTACATTTACATAGTTGTAAATTTTACAGTACACGAGCGACCCGGGTTCGATCCCCGCCGGTAAAAATGAAATTGTTAGTTGCAATTTTAAGTGCTGATTTACCACGTGCTAGGTGACATCGTAAGGAAACCTGCATGTCTGGGAGACAAGAAAAAAAAATTTGATGACATGTGAAGTTCGCCAACACGCATCGGGGCAGCGCGGAGGCCTTTTCCCCCCTCTCAGAAATGAGGGGAGGCCTAGCCTGGTTTAAAACCGTACGCGAATTGAACAACGTGTAAATAATTTCAACCAGAGTCCTCCAAAATAATGTTCCACAGGCTATAATACATTTTTTATAATGTATTTGTTCAAATATTTTTTATTTTCATTGCTTTTATTTCATTTTCATGTTGCTAATCACTTGCTGATCACTTTTGAACAGAGGCGGCGTAAGGCGTGGGCGATGTGGGCCACCGCCTACGGCCTCGCGATCCAGGGGGCCTCGCGCCCCGGAGGTTTATGCATTACTTAAAACCGTAAACGCGTCGAGAAATTTCATTGTCATGAATCGATATTATTGACATAACTAAATATGTTTTTATTCAGTTTAGCAACATTAGTTTGCGTTGCTATTGCGGGGAATCCCCGCTGCGGGGCGCCCAGTATATATACAGTAATCTATGGGGGCGACAAAGGCTGAGGTTTCCCCGTTCTGTTTTTAGACATAGAATACTGACTTTATTTGATCTTGGGCGCGTGGCAATCGAGTAAAGAGTGCGGTACAGCAGCCCACGTGGTTGCTGCTTTCGCGCTGTACGCAGATGAGTAGATAAGTGGAACAGACACAAAGCTTCTTAAGAACTTGCAAAATTGTTACCTATATTGGTAGGGTTGTTACTATAGGTGAAAACAAATTAAGGCTCTAGATTGTTTACGTACATTTTGTGACTGGATTAAAGAATATCGACAAACTTGTTTCGAAAAATGCTCGTCTGGTATTTAACACTTTGTTGAAAAAAACTATTACGATCTGCCAAAAAACTTTAAAAATAAAAGAGTAGCCAAAAAGAAAAAGATGTTGGATTATAAAGACAAGGATTAACCTATACAGTCTTCTAAAAGTCAGTATTAAACAGGTTTTTTCAACACCATGCTTGTTCAATTATAACAAATATGGATTTGAGATTTATGGCTTTAAACCCACATTATGAAAATTTTGGTTTCCTTTATGATTTAAATAAGTTAAAAAATATGCCAAACCATCTAATATTAATGTAACTGTCAAGATTTACACACAGCCCTGCGAGTAGGTGAAAGCAATGACTTTACAAATTATGTGAATAGTTACAATTAATGATCTCTAATTTACCTGACTTCGTAACAGATGTGAAATAGCTTCTCCAATAAGTTACAGAAAATAACTCAAAAAATATACTCAAACATTTACATCGTCATTTAACATTACCGATCAGTACAGCCTCAGCTGAAGGAAGGTTCTTAAAATTAGTACCGCAATCCGCCTTCTTGCACGGGCAGAGGGCCTCGCAAAATGTATCGTGCCCACATAAAATTTAGGTCTTGCGCTGCCACTGCTTTTGAATATCATTTTAATAAAGTCTACTGTAACTATGCTTAAATACCTAGAATAAAAATAACAAATAAAGTAATGGACTTTGTAAAACTTTGAAGGACAATGGCGAACTCCCAAACAAATTTTAGTTGACTTTTTTTTGCGTCTACAAATGCAAAATATGTAAAAATATATAGTTTAAAATCCTGAACATTTTTTTTCTTCGGTCATACTACTGCAGGAAGTCATAAATTAAAGATATTCCAGTTTAAACAAAATACACATCAGACTAGGCTGTATGGTTTAAAACGCCTTAATTGGCATATCGTTACAACAAAAATTAGTCAATACAATTTTCATATATGTTTATATAGGGTAATTACTAGCATAGAGGGAATCCTTAAAGAACGCATTAGTATATATAGAAGAGTTTTCTGAATAAAATACACGTCAAACTCGGCTGTATTGTATAAGACCTTTGCCTGTCTTAAATGACGAATCGTAACAACTACAACAACTAGTCAATTAAATTTTGAATAGTTTACATTGAAGTAATATGTACTTATAGTGCCACCAACTTATCTGTTCAGTTTACAGAGTCGCTAGTGGAGTGCTTACTATTGCCATTTAAGAAATTCGCCGAGGAAATAGGTGACTACATATTCATTAGGTACACATAATATAAAATAAAACAAATTTCGTGTTAATATATTAAAATTAGTGAGAATTAGTGTTATTATATATATTATTTATATTTTATAAAATGTCATTTACGAAATGGCGGCCTTAGTTCCAATTTTGTCCACCTGAACAGATAAGTTGGTGGCACTATACGTACTAGAACAGCTATTTCAAACAAAAAATGTGTGCTACTCTGTGTTCGCGCGGTTGGTTTTTTTTTACATTTCAATGATATTTTTATCTGAATATTTTAAAAGCTATCTATGTCAAATACAAAAAAAATACTAAATGTACGTTTAACAAAACTTATTAACATTAAAATTACAAATATCAATCCTATACATTTATGTATATATATATATATATATATATATATATATATATATATATATATATATATATATATATATGTATATGTATATATTAAAAAAAATTCATAAAATTCAAAAAATTCAAAAAAATATCATAAAATTTAGTGTCCAGGGAGTTTCGGGGGGCAATAAATCGATCTTGCCAGGATTTATTTTTAGAAAATGTCTTTTTGTCCGTGTTTTCAGACAATGAAAAACTGCTACAATATAAGAAGGTAAATTTTGACATTGTGTTAATGATCGTAATAGCTCAAGTGGATAGCGAGCGGTCGTGAAATCGTAATTCCGAGGCCGAGCAAAGCTGACCGAGCTTTGCTATTCTTGTCCAGGTACTATTTATTTAAATTAGAACAAGAGTCGTTCATAAATGCTGGGCACGCGAGAGTTAAAAATGGACGAATTTATTCCACTTTGACTTTGATGTGGAAAACTAAAAATAAAATAAAAGAATAATAAGCAAATTTAAATATAAAAAATTTGGCCTAATTATAATAACTTGTATATGTTTCTACAAAAAAATGTGTATAATAATATTATATTCGTCCTATACTTAAGTACCCACTTGCATGTGGTGTTTCATCCTCATCATTATTACAGCCCAACAAAGCACGGTCCTGAGCCACCTGCATCCATCGACTTCCTGTGATTATATAATTTTTTATTATTATTTGATTATACATTGGACAAATAAAATAATTTACTATGTAACTTATATCGTTTGATTATATAAATTACATAGTAAATTATTTTATTTGTCCAATACAATAATGCGTTCAGGTTGCTGTTAGGATTGCCGCGTTATTGTAATGCCTCTTCCATGTTTTCTGAGGCGCACACGGATGGCTTTCATGTCATTACATGTAAAAGGTCCGCTTCATTACTGAGTCGACTACGTACCTCTACCAACAACAGCCTGAACACACTTGCTGAAGGTGGGATTCTGCCACTATGGAGCACTGGTTGAGCCTACATCTAACATTAAATAAAAGTAAATAAATAAGATATTTTTAATGTAGGAGCGATGTTTAATTTGTCAAGTAAAAAAATAGAAGTTAAATACTAACGTTAGTTTTAAGTATATATTATTGTTCTACTAACATCTATATGGACAAAGTCTGAATAAATATTATTATTTAATTTCCATTAAAGCTCTTTTTAGGGTTTTAAGATGCGGTATCGATCGCAAGATCCCCCTCTTTTTTTTAAATTGTAAGGTGGCGACGTACTATCGCTGTCGTATACAAAATTGCGGCTTTTTGCATTATGTTCCTCACCCTCACTGAGATACTCAGCTTAGTTAAATTGTCAGTAAAGGATTTAGGAACAACTCCCGTGGTAGAGAGAATCAGCGGGACGATAAGTACCTGCTGCTGCCACCTTAACTGTCAGATTTCTTCAGCCAACCGCTGGTACTTAATCAACTTTTCAGTGCTGTACTTCTACACATTTGGCGAGTTTGGAATGCCAATATCCAATAACCACCTCCGCTTCTCCTCCTTTTCGACTATTATTATGTCCGGTCGATTATGCTCAACTGTTTGGTCAGTTAAATATGATCTGCCCCAATAAAGTTGGGCCGAATCATTCCCGAGTACATCTCAGTATTAACTTGGGTTAGGGTTGGATTATACTTCCAGTAGGGTTCTGTCTGCTTAAGGAGACTGTGTTTTACTGCCAGCTCTTGGTGCATAGTTTTTGCCACGTTGTCATGGCGCTGGGTGTACTTGGTTCCAGCAAGAGCCTGGCAGCCACCAGTTATGTGTGGATGGTCTCTGGCTCTTAATGGCACCGTCGGCACTGGTCATCTTCGATGCCTGTCTTGACAATGTACTTAAGATAATTTTTCGTAGGCACAACCCGATCCTGAATCGCCACTATGAATCCCTCAGTTTCAGCAAAGATCTCACCATGTCTGAGCCAGTTCGACGTTTCAATGTCGACATGTGGTTGACTCAGTTCATTAGCGAATCGCTGTGAAGAGGTTTTGAGGCCCATTGCTGAAGTTTGGCTTCTTTGTATTCAGTGTTAGTCTCTAACGGTCTCAAATTGTCGGCATGAAGGAGATCGAGCGTTGTTAGACAGTCATCAGCCTTTATCACTGCTTGATGCAGGGGAGAGGACGTTTGCGAAAGGAAATAACTTCGAAGACTTTAAATCTGGTTAGTACACAGTCTACGAATATACATCAGTCCTCTACCGCCTTTGGCTCGAGATAGAGTTACCCGCTCAACGGCTGATTTTGGGTGATGCATAAGATATTTAGTAAGCATGACGCGAGTAGACCTATCAATTGTTTCCAGTTCAGTGTCTGATCAGTTAACAACTCCGAACGTGTAAGTTAATACTGGGATGGCAAAGGTGTTTGCAATAACAAGGTCGCGTCCGTTTAGACCTGAACTGAGGATTATTTTAAGCCTTTGTTTGTATACTTTGACTGCACACTTGACTGTATACTTTTAAATTAGTGTAAATTAAATTTTCTTATTTTAAGTTTTTAAAGGACTGCATTTTAAATTACAGTAGGTACAGTTTATGTGTATTTCAAGTGCTTAAGGATCATAAAATTTACAGTAGGTACATATAATGAAAGAGGGTGATGCAATTTGGCGAAAGTTGTATAAAGAACAACCGACTGTATTTTTGTGTAATAAATAAATTAAAACCGAATTTCACTGGGATTGATTCGAAGTGAAGAAAATGTCACCTATAAATATCTAGGCAACATCTGCATCAACATTTTCTGTCATCACGTCGATCTTTCCACTTCTCTGAAGGTCAAAACCTCTGGATGACTCAATTCGTCTACGTCATTCACAGTTCGGCACTTTTCAAGAACAAATGACATATTAATGAAACTAGAAAACTGTTCAGTGCAGTGAAGCAGCGTCCAGAGCTCTCGTTCATTTGCCGCATACATCTTAATGTCATCCATATACATTAGGTGAGTCAACTTTCGGTGACATCCTTGAGCCCCTTTTATAAGATATCCATGTCGTGTTTCATTTAGTAGTGAAGAAAGGGGGTTTAGCGCGAGGCAGAACATTAAGGGGCTAAGGCTGTCTCCTTGAAAGATTCCTTTTCGTATCGATATGTACCCTCTGTTGTGATCTTCTGGTTAATGTCATGGTTCAGAGGAAGAGAAGTTGCCCAATTTATCATAAAATATTCCAATAGAGTGAAAACTTCAGGGTCGATCTTATAAAGTTTGAGTACTTTTCTCAACCAGGAATGCGGCACAGAGTCGAAAGCTTTGATGTAATCAATGAAGGTCATGTGGAGTTTCCTCGACCTTTGATACGCTTGCCCTGTGATAACTGAGTCTATCGTGAGGTGTTCTTTGCATCCCAGTGATCTCTTAATGCATGCACCCCTTGCTGCTCTGTTGCCAGAAGAGAGTGATGGTCTAGATGTTGGTAGATCTTGTTAGAGAGGCAATAATTTATAAGACGTGCTGAGGCATGTGATCGGACGGTATTTTGCAAGGTCCTGTGTATTTGCATCTTTGAGAAGTAGATATGTTATTACAACGGTTAGATAGCAAGGCACTTGTTGGGGGTCGCGTAGGAAGGAAGTAAAGCACATTGCCATTGGTTTGTGTAAAACAGTGAGCCTCATGAGCCAAAAATTGTGGATCATTTTGGGTCCCGTGGCTTCCCAGATGATGGATTTGTACACGGCTTAAGTGACATCCTCCTCTGTAATTTCCACATGTTGTATTTGTGGGACCTCAAGAATACGTTGTTCTTCTTTTGAAATCTATCTCTCTCACCTTCTCTGAGCAGATGCTACGAGCATTTCTCAAACTCCTGCTTCCGCGGGGGAAGTCCACTCGTATCATCAACATTCTGTTGGAGTCCCGATAGAACAGCTTTTCGTGTTTTGTAAAAAGAGCGATATCTTCTCCTCGCCTCGAAGTCATGCAACTCCTTATTTGGATTTACGATGTCCGGACGTAGTGTGGCCCGGTCCTTAAGCAGCGGGAGGTTTAGCAGCTGCTTAACGTATTCGTCCGCAATTCGATGGACGTTGGCGTACCTTCCGGCGAGGAGGTCCCGGGCGGTCTGGTAGGCGTCGTCCGATAATTTCAGATGGCCGAAGACGCCCAGGGCCTCCCCCTCCAGTGAGGCCAGGAGGTACGCCATCTTCTGGCTTGGTGTTAAGTCTCTCCGGGCGTCCACTAGGCTGTCAAAAAGGCCAACAAAGGTCAGCCAGTCGGAGAGGACCCCGGAGAACCTTGGCAGGTCCAGAGTTGGGAGTCGTCGCAACAGCTCCGGCTGAGTAGGCTGCTTCCGAGGGGGCTCGAGCAGGCCACTCAGCCGAGCTACACGCGCTTCACTAGCATACTTGGCCCCCGCCTTGATCAAGTCGTCCGTGAGCGAAAAGAATCGCTCGTAGTCCGCGAGGCAGGAGTCTAGGACTCCTTGTACCGCATCCGAGGCCAAGCTCAGTGCAAGCCTCCTCCACTACGGCCCTTCGGACCATGACCTGCTCGAGCCGCTTCTCTAAGCTATGGACCCGATCGGGTCGCCCTATCAAGGTATGGGCGTTCGCGGCCCAGCGAAGCTCCGCCTGAAAGCGAAGCTCCGCCTGAAAGCGAAGCGCCGGTGGCTTGTGCGATGGCATCACTACTAAATACAATTACTATTAATTAAATTAAACACAATTACACTACACGGCAAGTACTCACTACAGTCCGTCAACAAAGATGCCCAGCACAGGAGACCGAACCTTCGGCAATTTAATCTAATTACCGGAAATACCTAACGCGTAGGTACCTAAACCTAAACTACACTCGTGCTTGCGCAGCCTAACGGGCGTGGTTATAACCACCGATCCGCTAACAAAACAAAAAAATTATTATATTACGGCCGGGCGTGATTGTAGAAACAATCAACACGTTCTGCTACCAGCAATGTTACGGCCCTCAGTTACCCCGACAAAAGTCTAAAAGATAACTAGAATGTCGCGTGATTCTCGCAACCAATGAGAAGCGCGCCCGACCGAGATGCATTGATAGGAGGGCCGAAGCAATATAAGCTGGCACACGGCCTTCGTGCGCTCTCTTGCCTTTGCGCCGCTGGTTGGACGTTGGAAACGTGCCAAATCCGCCATCTTGTTTAGGCATCATCCGCGTATACAGTCCATATAGTGTAAACATCTCGCGTAATAGGGTCAAGGCTCGACCGGGGATCGGAACTCGACCAACCTTAAGGCCCGTTGCCCAACCAATGTATAACGCAAAAACGTTTCAGAACATTAGGGTTTATAATTCGTGGGACAAAAAAAATCTCCAAGCCTCTCGCATCATTGCGATTATTTACGCCAAATCGGGGCATCTTGAAACTTACAAGGCGCTCGTCCCGGCGAGGAACCGGTTTGGCGGGTTGCGCGGGGGCGGGGGGCATTCGCTTTGCGCCTACGGCGGTGCCAGCTAGTCTGAAAGAATACTTGTGCGCTACTTTGTGATTGCACCTTGTGGAGCTGGGCAACGCATGTGGTTCTGCTATCCGGTTACATCGGTGACGTCAGGTTACATTACACACCTTCCTACACCACTCACACATACCATTTACTTGCCCCTGACGGCACCTTGTGGTCGACCCTACCTCCGGAACTCGGTAAGTTTGTGTTTGCTTATCCAGTACTTATAAATTAATTATCCATAGGCCATTGGGCCCTAACCCCTCGTTGCTCGTCGAGTTGGGTTACTATGGTCCCTAGCCCAGTCGACTTTTGTCGGGGCAACTGAGGGCCGTAACAGTCTCTATATTGCAAAGTTTAAATGTTTTATTAAATAAAACTATTTAGAAAAGGTTATAATAATATAAATGAGCACATGGTTGATAATAACCCCTAAGAATAAGGTGGTCGCTTCCAAGCTGTTCCTAAAATAAATTTTGTTGTTTTTTTATATAGGAGACGGGACAAACGAGCATACGGCTCACCTGATGAAAAGTAACTACCGTACCGCCGCCTATGAACAACAGCAACACCAGGGGAATTGTAGGTGCGCTGTCGGCCTTTATAGAAAAGAGTAAGGACCGTAACAGCGATTATTTTATAATTTGTTTCGTTCTGTACTAGAGCATGCATCCACTGTACCGTTGCCTTTTTATAGTGTACATTATGACAGCATCGAAAGGGTGCAGAGTTTTTTCCTGCGCAGTGTTTTTGATAGATATGGTCACTTGCGTCGTCTATCATCATAAGACTCTCGACTAAAGTTTTTTAATGTCCAATGATTATCTTTGAGGAGACAATTTGCCAACCAAGTTTCTTTGCACAAGATTATGCATTCTCATATAGATTGCCCAGAGTTACTAAGACTTTCGCAGTGTTTGTGGCAGATATGGCTTTCATCATAAGACTTTCGACTAAAGTTTTTTAATGTCCAATGATTATCTTTGAGGAGACAATTTGCTAACCAAGTATTTTTGCACAAGATTGTGCATTCTAATACAGATTACCCAGAGTTACTAGGACTAATTAACTTTAATTCCGATATACGACAAGTTTCAAGAATTTATAATTAGACGTACACAAGAATAACACTTCATTTTTCGATCTTGTTGTCAAAATGTGGATTACGATGAAATTAAGTGTAATATCATACATCTAGATATATTCGATAGTTACCGTGTTCGATTTAACACAAATTTACGCGTTTCTTTAAATATTTAATGTATTTTGTTATCCTGTTTATTTTTGTTAAAACTAAGTTTTTACTGCAGTTATATTATTATGCTGAGTACACTTTTTTGGGTTGTAGTTTAGATCAACACCACTATACTTTTAATTTTAAAACTACATATAACTACTGTCTGTTTGTGTTACTTACTTAATAAAATAAAAATAAAATAAAAGCTAAATTCAGTGTTTGTTATAAACTGTCAAAGTAACCAACACGTGTGCTTACTTTATACGCCACTTATACTGACGAACTATCGTCATAAACTAACTTTAAACTACATAATTATAAACTAACTGAACTATCAAAGAAGCTTTAGGAATCGCAAATAACACATTAATTTGTTTTGGTCATTCGAGCACGATATGAACCAGCGACCTACGAATATAGAATAATAGTAGTAAAACTCAAATATGCTTTTAAACAAGTCTTAATTAAATTCATCATCAGCATCATCAACCTACCGTATTTCCGCGCCTGCACTCCATGTATGTGTGCGTATACGTGTGTGTGCGTGTAATCACGCGTTTCAGCGCTAGCTCCAAGTCTGCAGTCTGCCTGGGCTGGTACAACTTGTGCGCGCGGCGCAGCACGGCGTACACGAGCTCCGCGCGCCCTTGTACGTGTGCGTGTGTATGTGTGTGCGCGTGTACTTACGCGTTGCAGCGCTAGCTCCAAGTCTTCGGGCAGCGCGGGCTGGTCGAGCTGGTGCGCACGGCGCAGCACTGCGCATACTAGCGCCGCACGCCCCGCCTCCTCGCCGCCCACCTCGTGCACCACTCTGCGCATGCATGTACACACCTGACTTTTATGCTAGACACACGATCAATTATTTGGCTATACCTTCTGTGTACTAAATATCGGGAATTTGTCAATAAAACAAAAAATACAAATTATTCATCTAAATTTATTTTATCGCCTTCAAAGTAGGCCCCATCGCTTGCAATACAACATCTCCAACGCTTCACCCAGTCTTCCATACATTTTTCATAGGCTATTTGCGGTATGGCCTTTAGCTCATTCAGCGAATTTTTTTTATGGCTTCTATCGACTCAAAACGTTTTCCTCGAAGTGGTAATTTTAACTTGGGAAATAAAAAAAAGTCAGACGGAGCCATATCAGGTGAATACGGTGCTTGGTCTAGAACTTTTGTTGAATTTTTCGCTTAAAACTCTTTCACTATAATGGCTGTGTGTGATGGTGCATTATCATGGTGCAGCATCCATGAGTTATGTTGCCACAAATCTGTACGTTTTCGGCGGATACTCTCACGCAGACGCTTCATGACGCCTAAATAATATTCTTTATTCACTGTTTCTCCCTTTGGAAGGAATTCGGAGTGAACCACACCACGGTAGTCAAAAAAAACTGTCAGCATCACCTTGATTTTGGAGCGCCTTTGCCGCGGTTTTTTGGGTTTCGGCTCGTTTTCGAGACGCCATTCTGAAGACTGTTGGCTTGTTTGCAGTCGTACTCATAAACCCATGTCTCGTCGCCAGTTATTATACGTTTCATAAAGGTCGGATCCGTAGAAGCTCGGGAAACCATGTCTTCAGCGACATGCTTTCGCTGCGCTCTTTGAACAAAATTGAGCTCTTTTGGAACTAGTCGAGCGGCGACGCGTTTCACGCCTAAAATGTCAATGAGAATGTTGTGGACGGACTTAAAAGATATGTTCACCTCACTAGCCAACTCTTTCAGACTCATACGTCGATTTTCGAGAACTAGCTTCTTGATTTTGTCGATGTTTTCTTTGGTCGTAGCGGTTGAAGGTCTACCAGAACGAGGTAAGTCTACTACTACTTCTCGACCTCCTTTAAAAGCCTTATACCATTCATAAGCCCTTGTTTTCGATATACACGATTCGCCGTAGGTATTTCGCAACATTTTTAGTGATTCACCACATGAAATATCATTCGAAACACAAAATTTAAGGCACACTCTTTGTTCAACAATATTTTCCATTGTAAAAATCGCCAAGAACTCAAAACTATGACCAACAAAAAGTGTAGTTTAAAACAAATTAAATGACAGATCCCGCTCAAACTTTGCGCGCTAAATCAGTACAGTGCTACCAACATGCAGTAAAAAAATTAGAACGACCTCTTTTACGCGGGTCTTTTTATTGACATATTCCCGATACTTTTTACACAGAGTAGTATATAAAATCTGATTTCCGTCAAGTTTAAACGTTTATTAACCTCTCAGGCCCCGACATTGTATTGGACCTATGGTCAAGCCCATGAGTATAGTAAGTCAGGCCATGTACAGTATTTAATTTAATCTCTCAGGCCCCGACAGTGTATTGACCAACTTAGACCTATGGTCAAGTCAAATAGTAGGTCAGGCCAAAGACAATTTTTTTAAACGAAGATTGTATGGCTCTTAAGGCCTTACACTTTCCAGAAGTGAGAAGTAGAGTTGTAGTTAGATGATGAGCACGTCAAAAGGAAAAGGTCACCAAAGTTTAAAGGTTTGATAAAAGTAAAATAGTATAACTATTTTAAGTTATTGTGGCAAATCTTTCCTTGAGTGGTTAATGTTTATAAGGACGGCTGTTGACGTACCGCCGATTGTAAGATTGCAATTAAATATATGCGACACGCAAATTGTGTGGTGTAACCATACATATTGGTCACCCGAAAATCAAAGAAATGAAAGTTAACTCTCAAGGAAAAGATAAGTCAGCACAAAGCAAAGAATCGAAAGTTTCAATCGTTGAAATTGAATGCGACGTTGTCCGCCGCACTGTTATCGCAGTAGAGGGCACGGCGCGCGGCTGCGGCGCGGGCGCCTGCTTCGGCACTGCACGCGTCGCTCGCCGCATGAGAGACGTCATCCCTTGATGTTGTAGTTTGATGTCCGTTGCTTGTTTTCCCCCCTGGCTTGCAGCATTGTAAGTTACGCTTCTTGATGATCCACACCAGACCACACAGACATCCCAGTACAGCATTTGTTGTACTCGTTGTGCGAATAAATAGTTGTATCTTTGGATCGTAAAATACAACCTTGCGCTATAGTTACAATGCTAGACGTCGTCATAGCTTCGATCAACAATACCAACTAGATAACGGGTCACGTACAAAATCATAGCTAAATACTGTCCGCATGAATATAAATTATGAAAAGACATAAATTGAATAACATTTAATGTGAAATTAACCTTAAGTTGTAAAAAATAAAGTTCTTTTTCCCATTATTGCCTTGCGAGCTACACTCTCACGTCTCATGTGCGCTCTTATTTACTGCGATGGATTTCTTACGCCGATCCGACATCTAGTTGGTATTTTTGATCGAAGCGTCATAGTGTGTGCCGTAACGTCGGTATCACCTATTGTGCGCAAAGTGCAAGCTCCGCAGCAAATGGCCAGCCAGCTGTTCGGCGAGTGTAACGCGATCCACACGTCATCACAGGTCGGCCTTCTGACGTCACAAGGAGGTTTTACACCTTGACTTAGTAATAACGCCTTGTGTCTAGAGCGCTAAGGTTGATTTTGATTAAGCAGGAATTTGTAATAAATAGACGTGAGGACGATACGAGGTTTTATTTTGCACTGGCTTTACATATAACATTTCTAAGCGGACTGTACGATTTTACTACTATCGAGAGCTAGTTATAGGTAACATTCATTAGGTAAGTACTCGCTTTAACACCTTGCAAGGTGGGTTTTTGTTGTGCAAGTTGAATACTGGCCAATTCTTGTAGTATGTACAAGATGTAGCGGCACTCCTTTAAGTGAATGCACATTTTGAAGCCATTTTCAGTTATAGAGATGTAATTATCTTTCTGGGAATTCACAGCGACGTACTGTGCTTACACTAGCACTGTAGTAGTTTCCGTTTCAGTTTTCATAGACAGTGGGATAGCTCTGTATAGTGAACACAAGTCCGCCAACCTGTGTAGATAAGCTTCAATTCGTTGTATATTGCTCCAATAGTTACAGTCAACCAAATCTAAGAAATACCTTTTGAAAAAGTGGTAGAATAAACAAAAAATTGATTATGGACTTTGAAAGAGATATTAATTTTGACTGCATTATTGAAAATCAAATATTAATTCATCTAAACAACGACAGCTCAGCTAGTTGTACTGAAAGTGATTGAAAAAATTAATTTTTAATCTAGTTTTAGTCGTAAATTTTTATAACTATGCCTCTAGAAATAAGCAGTAACAATAAATACGAAAAATGATAAATCTTTGCCCTTTTTATTTTCTTCTAGTATTATTCAAACCAAACTATAAATGATTACCAACTCTAAATAATCGATATCAATTTTTTTTAAGAATCGAATATTGTACGTTCTCATTTTTTTGTTGGCATGCTTGGTGCAATAAGTCTGATAGCTGTCAAAATGTATTTCTTCACTTCGATAAGTACAATAGCGAGTTTAGTTACAGGGCAGTTGACAGTAAATGGCTAAGTGGGCGTTCAAACAATGTCTTCGTGGCGAGTTTAGTTAAGGACATTAGTGCATACAGTTCGTTGGAGTATGACGTTTCAAGACTACAGAATTTTTCCGGTTTTTGTTTAAGATGGTTCTAGGATTATGTCAAAAATTAAATGATCTAGTCAGAGAAGTATTAATGGTTGTTGTTAAAGAGGTTTTTAAGAATTTTCATGAGTGCAGCATCTTGCGCAGTTTTAATTTTACAATTTGAACTTCTACTATTATACGAGGTGTATTCAAAAAGTAAGGTGACTTTATATTTTTATGAAAAACTATTTATTTATTCATCAATATTTATGTTGTCCCCTTCAAAGTAATCCCCCTCAGATATAATACACTTGTGCCAACGCTTTTTCCAATCGTCAAAGCATTTCTGATAATCACTTTCTGGTATAGCCTTCAGCTCTTTCAGCGATGCAGTTTTTATCTCTTCAATCGTTGCAAATCTTCGTCCTTTCATAGGTCTCTTCAGTTTTGGGAGCAGGAAAAAGTCACATGGGGCCAAATCCGGTGAATATGGTGGCTGAGGCATGGTTGTAGTGTTGTTTTTGGTCAAAAAACCTCTCACAAGCAACGATGAGTGAGCAGGTGCATTATCGTGATGCAAAAACCATGAATTGTTTACCCACAATTCGGGACGTTTCTTACGTATTGCTTCTCGCAAATGGCGCATAACTTCAAGGTAATACTCCTTATTGACCGTAGGACCTTGTGGCAAGTACTCATGATGCACCACACCCCTACAGTCGAAGAAAACTGTAAGCAAAACCTTCACATTTGATCGAACTTGGCGTGCTTTTTTTGGTCTTGGTGATTCAGTGTGCTTCCACTGGGACGATTGAGTCTTAGTTTCGACGTCATAACCGTATACCCATGTTTCGTCACCTGTTATGACCCTTTTGAGCAAATCTGGGTCGTAGTTGACATCATCCAATAGCTCTTAAGCGATTGTCATGCGACGGTTCTTTTGGTCGAAATTGAGCAATTTTGGAACAAATTTCGCTGACACACGTTTCATGCCCAAAATATCTGAAAAAATTTCATGGCAAGAGCCAACCGATATGCCAACATCCTCCGCAACTTCTCTGATAGTGATTCGACGATTTTCCAAAACAATTTTCTTCACTATTTCAACGTTTTCATCGGTTGTTGACGTGCTGGGGCGTCCAGAGCGAGGTTCGTCATTGGCATCTTCTCGGCCATCTTGAAAGAGCTTGTACCACTTATAAACGTTTTTTTTACTAAGAGTAGACTCACTGTATGCCACTGTCAACATTTCAAGTTTGTTTTTAAGGTAGTTGTTTTGGAGCACGTAATTCCATTTTTTACACAAAATTTGATGCAAATTCTTTGATCCATTTTTTTTTGATAGAATAAAATCGCCGAGCACACCAAAGTACGTCTGACCTTTGTAACTGTCAAAAAAAAAACTAAACATGCTATACACTTCAAACTTGAAACATATCCTCAGGACATGTGTACCAACGCAACAAAATACAAAAATCGAAAATCGAATGTGCGTTGCCCGCGAAATTCAAAAAGTCACCTTACTTTTTGAACACACCTCATATAAACATTCGTGTTCTAGATACTCCTGTACGAATTTATACGTGATATCTTCCGTACACTTTATTATTAAAACTCAATATAAAACGTATAAATATTCAATAAAAAGTATCATACAAACCTTGTGGCGAGTTTCATTATAAAATTACAATTGTACGTTTTGGCGCGCAAACGTTGCGTCCTGTCAACTTATGCACTGAACTAAACTCGCTCGTTTACACGAACGGCGAGTTTAGTTGCGGGTGGCGGGAGACGCGCGGGAGGGCAGCACTTCGCACTTAACTCGCCGAAAAATAGCTCGGCCGGCAATCCCGTTCAACTTAATCGTTAACTTGCTACTTAACGCGCTTATTGCCGTTCAAACGAGGTTGAAACTTAACTCGCCAGGTTCGCAAGTTAACTCGCTACTGTACTTGTCAAAGTGTAAATCGGTCTTTAGATTTGGTTGACTATAGTTAAGTTATAGTACAGAAGTAAGGTCTATTCGTCGTGTATAATTTGCATTTCGCCAAATGTGTCGTAATAGATGGGCCGGTTGTGTTCGATGCTTGTAATCTGAGCGCTCAATGACACGTCTCCATATGTTCGAATTATCGACGTAAACATTGCTATGAACATTGTAAACAATGGGGAAAGTTTTCATGCTCGTGTTGTTTCTATTTTCTCGTTTAGTTTTAAGTTCTTACTCGTTTTCCTTTCCGGCTTTTTACACACCAGTGGGAGCGGTGACAGTTTAGTTATGGGGAGCTCGATAACACCAGCTTGCGTTTTTACAGTAGTTACGCGCACTACGCTGTCGGCACCAGGGTGGACTTCCTGTATGCGACCCAACGCCCATTTTGCCGGCGGCAAGTTGGTTTCCCGAACAAGGACAACATCTCCCCTTTCAATGTTCTTGCTGAGCTTGTTCCACTTGCAGCGGCTTTGAAGTTGAGTTAGGTATTCGTTAGACAAGCTTTTCCGAAATTGTTGTAGCATGTTTTCAGTGCATGCTTTCAAATATGCTTGGGGGTGCCGGCGTGCGCACATACGTTGGAATGCGGCTATAAAAGTGTCAATGCTTGGGTCCGATATAAGTTCGATATGTACAGCCTTTGTTGCCATACATACGAAGGTGGCTATATAGCCCTTCGAAGTTTTGACCCCTCTCCCTTTGTTAAGTTTGATATCCACATGACCAGTGAAGTTAAATTGAATATCTATAGAAATTAGATAACATACCTTTGCAACGTGTCTACAAAACCAAAAACGTTGGTGTTATTTTTGATTCCAAAATGCTCATGTCTGATCATGTTACGACAATAGTTTTAAAAGCGTATAAATACTATTGTTAATCTTAAATATATTAATAATTATTAAATAACATTCACCTACTTTGGTTTTTTATTATAAAATATTAAATTGCCAAAAACAAAAATAAATATTTGATATTTAATAATCAGTTAATAATTTAAGGACATAATTCAATTGATTACATAATAATACATATTGTATAGTTATATAATATAATGAATGCTATGCTAATGAATATTTTGAAATAAGAAAAAAAATTTAATAGTATTAAAACAATTTAGAAGGCACGAGTGCTGCGCACCTGGCGATATAGAGAATGTGGTGGTGTGGCACGTCGTCGTCAGCGAGCGCGGCGCGCAGCGCGTGTCGGGCGGCCCGCAGCGCACCGCTCGCGGGTGCGGGGTCCGCAGAGTCCGCTGCCGCCGCCAGCGCGTGCTCCACGCGCGCCCACTCAGCGAAGGGCAGCGGCTGCGCGGCCGCGTGCCGGCGCAGCGCCGCGCGCGCCTCGCCGCGCAGGCGCCGTAGCTCGGCGGCGGGCGCCCCCAACCCCTCCCCACCGCCCAGCAGTGCCAGCGCGCGCAGCCAGCGCAGGCGCCAGCACAACAGCGCCACGCGCCGCAGCCCGCGTGCCCACTCGCAGCTGGCCTCCCACAGCGCGTTCACCCAGCTCAGGTACCCTGCACGCACTGCACGTTAGGCACCACCCTTCACACCACATCCCATAACTAATTTTACCTATTTCATCGCGAATCATCATCATTACAGCCTTTCACAATTTCACTGCTGCACATAGGCCTCCCCCAAGTAATGCCACAAAGCAGTCCTGAGCCACCTGCATCGATCGACTTCCTGCATGTCTTACCAGGTCGTCACTCCATCTAGTGGGGGTCGCCCTACACTTCGCCTACCGGTACGAGGCTTCCACGTAACGCCGTGCTAATGGTACTGAATTTATTACAAGAACAATATGTGTCCAATGCATTAAAATGAATTCCAACTACAATTACGCTAACATATAAAAATGTACGGGTTTACTCGTACAGTAAAATTAATTTTATTTTAAGTGTAGTAGTCACGTAAATATAACAAATCATTAATCACACATGCACACATCACATTTTCGGTCACACACGAGATATAAATAGGGAGAACTGCTACTAACTTTGGTTATTCACGAAAGCGATACAACACGCAGCTGCCGCTATCCGTTGGTAAGCAGTGCGGCATGGCGATGCGGCAAAGCGATGACCGTGCTCGTCGGTGAAGTAGTGCGGCGGGTCGAGGCGGTGCCACTGACCGTGCTCGTCGGTGAAGTAGTGCGGCGGGTCGAGGCGGTACTACGGACCGTGCTCGTCAGTGAAGTAGTGCGGCGGGTCGAGGCGGTGCCACTGACCGTGCTCGTCGGTGAAGTAGTGTGGCGGGTCGAGGCGGTGCCACTGACCGTGCTCGTCGGTGAAGTAGTGCGGCGGGTCGAGGCGGTGCCACTGACCGTGCTCGTCGGTGAAGTAGTGCGGCGGGTCGAGGCGGTACTACGGACCGTGCTCGTCAGTGAAGTAGTGCGGCGGGTCGAGGCGGTGCCACTGACCGTGCTCGTCGGTGAAGTAGTGCGGCGGGTCGAGGCGGTGCCACTGACCGTGCTCGTCGGTGAAGTAGTGCGGCGGGTCGAGGCGGTGCCACTGACCGTGCTCGTCGGTGAAGTAGTGCGGCGGGTCGAGGCGGTACTACGGACCGTGCTCGTCAGTGAAGTAGTGCGGCGGGTCGAGGCGGTGCCACTGACCGTGCTCGTCGGTGAAGTAGTGCGGCGGGT
Organism: Parnassius smintheus behrii; assembly: GCA_036936625.1. Lineage (NCBI taxonomy): Eukaryota > Metazoa > Arthropoda > Insecta > Lepidoptera > Papilionidae > Parnassius > Parnassius smintheus. The sequence continues at coordinate 399,579 of JAUPFT010000015.1, forward strand.
CGAGGCGGTGCCACTGACCGTGCTCGTCGGTGATGTAGTGCGGCGGGTCGAGGCGGTACTACGGACCGTGCTCGTCAGTGAAGTAGTGCGGCGGGTCGAGGCGGTGCCACTGACCGTGCTCGTCGGTGATGTAGTGCGGCGGGTCGAGGCGGTACTACGGACCGTGCTCGTCAGTGAAGTAGTGCGGCGGGTCGAGGCGGTGCCACTGACCGTGCTCGTTATTGATGTAGTGCGGCGGGTCGAGGCGGTGCCACTGACCGTGCTCGTCGGTGATGTAGTGCGGCGGGTCGAGGCGGTACTACGGACCGTGCTCGTCAGTGAAGTAGTGCGGCGGGTCGAGGCGGTGCCACTGACCGTGCTCGTTGGTGATGTAGTGCGGCGGGTCGAGGCGGTGCCACTGACCGTGCTCGTTGGTGAAGTAGTGCGGCGGGTCGAGGCGGTGCCACTGACCGTGCTCGTCGGTGATGTAGTGCGGCGGGTCGAGGCGGTGCCACTGACCGTGCTCGTCGGTGATGTAGTGCGGCGGGTCGAGGCGGTACTACGGACCGTGCTCGTCAGTGAAGTAGTGCGGCGGGTCGAGGCGGTGCCACTGACCGTGCTCGTTGGTGATGTAGTGCGGCGGGTCGAGGCGGTGCCACTGACCGTGCTCGTTGGTGAAGTAGTGCGGCGGGTCGAGGCGGTGCCACTGACCGTGCTCGTCGGTGATGTAGTGCGGCGGGTCGAGGCGGTGCCACTGACCGTGCTCGTCGGTGATGTAGTGCGGCGGGTCGAGGCGGTGCCACTGACCGTGCTCGTCGGTGATGTAGTGCGGCGGGTCGAGGCGGTACTACGGACCGTGCTCGTCAGTGAAGTAGTGCGGCGGGTCGAGGCGGTGCCACTGACCGTGCTCGTTGGTGATGTAGTGCGGCGGGTCGAGGCGGTGCCACTGACCGTGCTCGTCGGTGAAGTAGTGTGGCGGGTCGAGGCGGTGCCACTGACCGTGCTCGTCGGTGAAGTAGTGCGGCGGGTCGAGGCGGTGCCACTGACCGTGCTCGTCGGTGATGTAGTGCGGCGGGTCGAGGCGGTACTACGGACCGTGCTCGTCGGTGAAGTAGTGTGGCGGGTCGAGGCGGTGCCACTGACCGTGCTCGTCGGTGAAGTAGTGCGGCGGGTCGAGGCGGTGCCACTGACCGTGCTCGTCGGTGATGTAGTGCGGCGGGTCGAGGCGGTACTACGGACCGTGCTCGTCAGTGAAGTAGTGCGGCGGGTCGAGGCGGTGCCACTGACCGTGCTCGTTGGTGATGTAGTGCGGCGGGTCGAGGCGGTGCCACTGACCGTGCTCGTCGGTGAAGTAGTGTGGCGGGTCGAGGCGGTGCCACTGACCGTGCTCATCGGTGAAGTAGTGCGGCGGGTCGAGGCGGTGCCACTGACCGTGCTCGTCGGTGATGTAGTGCGGCGGGTCGAGGCGGTACTACGGACCGTGCTCGTCAGTGAAGTAGTGCGGCGGGTCGAGGCGGTGCCACTGACCGTGCTCGTCGGTGAAGTAGTGTGGCGGGTCGAGGCGGTGCCACTGACCATGCTCGTCGGTGAAGTAGTGCGACGGGGTCGAGGCGGTGCCACTGATTGTGCTCGTCGGTGAAGTAGTGCGGCGGGTCGAGACGGTGCCACTGACCGTGCTCGTCGGTGATGTAGTGCGGCGGGTCGAGGCGGTACTACTGACCGTGCTCTTCAGTGAAGTAGTGCAGCAGGTCAAGGCGGTGCCACTGACCGTGCTCGTCGGTGAAGTAGTGCGGCGGGTCGAGGCGGTACTACTGACCGTGCTCGTCGGTGAAGTAGTGCGGCGGGTCGAGACAGAGAGCGAGCAGGCGCTGCGCGAGCGTGGCGGGCGCGTGCGCGGCGAATACGCACGGCAGCAGGCGTGCCTCGGCCAGCAGCGGCAGCAGCTCCTCGCCGCACTCGCCACACTCGCCGCCCTCGAGCAGCTCGTCACACGCCGACCACCCGGCGCCGCCCAGCAGCGGCACCTGAACCCATACCTCATAAAGCAAAAAGTACACGTTGGCCGAGCTTCAGCCAACCCGAGCGTAGGCAAATTGACATAAGACGAGTGCTGCAGTCTACACGTTGGTCAAGTTTGAAAGAGTTACCATACTTGACATGACCGACTAACATAGACACGACTTGCCAAGTCGAGTGATTTGTACAGAAAAACCGATACTATTTCGAAGTGAAACGAGTCGTGGCGAGCGATCCCTAGTGGTGCCAAGGCACGCCAAACGAACCGTATACACGTTGGCGCTCGCCTGCTCTCGACCAGCTACGCGAGCGACGACAATGGCGAAGCTAGACAAATGGGCTGTCTATACGTTAATTATACTTACGTTATATTTTTATATATATACATCCCGTAACTTATTGTACGTCCACTATGGCGAATTTTGCATATAATGTGGCGTCAACCTGCTTACGACGTCCAATATACGGACGTCAAATACGAGACTTAGCGCAATGGTCGCAAATTGTCATGCTGATCACAGAAATGTCAAAATCTAAAAAAAAATTGGACGTCATTTTTCTTCCAATCTTGCTGTACAGAATATTAATTAGTTCCGCTAATTTTCGTTGCAAAAAATAATAGCGCTGCTGTCGATTTGTGAATAGTTTCATTTGTATTATTTAATATTTGACGTATTTGACTTCCGCACATAATTAGGAAATGCGACGTTGCCGTTCCGTCACCGTTGCCAACGTGTTACTTGTATTTAGTGATATATAGTTATGACTGCCTCGTTGGTCTAGTGGTTGTAGTAGTACGACTGCTGATCGTGAGGTCCTGGGTTTAAATACCGGTTCGGGCCAAAAAATCAATTATTGAGTTTTTCTGTCAAGAAATTCTCCATAGCTGCCCGGAGTCAGGAAGTTGACGGTATCACCCCCGTGCCTCGGAAAGCACGTAAAGCCGTTGGTCCTACGCCCGATCTCTCTCCGGTCGTGTCGGTTTACCGTCCCATCGGATTATGAGAATGAGGGAATAGAGAGTGCACCTGTGGTTGCGCATACGCTTGGGCACTATAATCCTGTCCTGCGCCGATGGCTAGTCTCCGTTGAGGCAGGCCGCCGTGATAGTAATTTGGTCTGCAGGACATTATTATATGGTTTATACTGCGCTTGATACTAGTAATTTTACTTTTAAACATGTTTTCTTAACCTTACAAACTTCTATGAAACCTGTCAATATCTACAATTGAGTCCATCTTCCTGTACTCAATCAGAAGATAACTTATACTCAGACAGTTAAAATATTATAAATAATTATGGGTTGCTTACGAAATACCTAACAAGAGTTCTTTTAGGCTGATTAGTCCCAAATGTAAAATGTTAAAATATAGTGCAGCATGAAATATACCGATAAGCCGACGTCCGCATCTACATTTATAAAAATATAACTAAATTCAAAAATACAGGTGTCAAATATCATTCAGCATGAAAGTTTTAGGATATTAGGACGTCCATATTATTATGTGTACACAGGTAGTAATTTAAAGTTGAAATTTTGGCGCACACAGTGCCCCAAAAACCGATACAAACGGCAATATTTATCAAAAAAGAAATAAGAAAGGTTTTTCAAGCGTTTATCGTTTCTAGAATGGAGCATTTTATGAAACACCAAGGTGACTATTTCATACCGCATGGGCTCCCTACACTAAAATAAAAATAAAACAATAACGAAAAATGTCATTAAAGTAATGATCATTAATGTGTGTCTTATACACAAGGAATTAAAATATAAATATATTCATGGTTATATGAACGTCAAATATCGTGCGGTATGAAACTTTACCGATAATCTGACGTCCACATATAGAAATATAACAAAATTCAAAAATATGGACGTCAAATATCATTCAGTTTGAATGGTATAGGATATTTGGACGTCCATATTAATTGTTATATGTAGCTAAATCTAAGGACACGAAAACAAATTGGAAAGTAAAATTATCTACTAGCACTAAGTACAGTATAAACCGACAAAAATGCCAAAATATGCCTTGAGCACTAAATAAATAGTCAACATAAATAAATAGTAAAATGCAATAATCAACAACAACTTTGGACATCGGATATCGAAGAAGTGGACATCAAATAAAAAAGCACCAGGATTGGACGGAATTAGATTGAAAGATTTAAAGTTAGTAAGTTTTGACAGGCACATATTAGCATTTTGCTAATATGTGCCTGTCAAAAGGTGTTTATCCTGATTTATTAAAGAAATCAATCATTCGCCCCATATTTAAACATGGTAGTCATTTAGATTACAGTAATTATAGGCCAATTGCCATTTTATCATCGGTCAATAAGATTGTTGAAAAGGTGGTTGTAGGACAAATAACTGACTTTTTGGAACAGCATGATATATTATCAGAGGTACAACACGGATTTAGAAAAAATCGCAGTACAGCTTCCGCACTTGCACTATTTTCGGATACAGTTAATGAATACTTAAATGAAGGAAAACAGGTTATGCTTTTGTTTATTGATTATAAAAAAGCCTTTGATACTTTGGACCATAATATGTTATTGCAAGCGATGGAGGAGTGTGGAATCAGGGGCCCTACAGATAACTTTTTTCGTAGCTATCTATCTAATAGAACGCTTCGCACTGTAGTGGATGGCGTTGTGGGAGAGGAGGCCAGTATTAGCTTGGGTGTACCGACCGGTTCTATTTACGGTCCTGTGGGTTATATTATGCATGTAAACAGTGTATCTAATGTAATAAAAAACTGTCAAGTGTATATGTATGCGGATGACATGTGCTTGCTATTTGCCTCTAAAGAAACAAAAGAATTGCAAAATAATATACAAGTAGATTTTGAGAATATAACAAAATGGGCCCATGATAATGGTATAATTTTAAATTTTAATAAAACAAAATGCATGCATATACACTCTCCATATAATGCTGCAGCAAAAAAGACCAAATTGAATGAGATAGCTGTTATAGGCCACGGTTTTGAGTGCTTGCATAATAATAAAATTAATTGTAAATGTAAAGAAATTGAATTTGTTGAGAGATTTAAGTATTTAGGCTTGATTATTGATAAAAACTTTAATTGGAAACCTCAAATATCTGATGTATGTGAAAGGTTGTCGGCTGTATTATGTAAATTTTATTATTTAAAATATATCTTGAACAAAAAAAACTATGTATCTTCTATATTATGCTTTGGTGGATTGCCTCATAACCTATGGACTTGGTGTATATGGTCGTACTTTTTCTTCCTATTTAAAGGACATTAAAAATCTACAGACAAGATTTCTAAAACATTTTGTAAATGAAAAAGTAAAAGAAAATCGTAAGAAAGATTATGTTAAGTTATTCTCTATTTGTAAAATTTTACCGGTAGAACACAAAGTTAACATGCTATTAGTTCTGGAAAACATTAATAAAAACGATTATAATGAAAATTTGGATAATAAATATAGAAACAGGAAAGTTAGAGAAGGGAAATTATTTCAGCCTAGTGTTAAAAACTACTATGGTAAAAGATGTACAAAATATTTAATACCAAAGCTTCTTTATGAAATAGATTGGCTAAGGCAAGATAGACCTAATTGCAAATTAAAAATTAAAAAGAAACTTGGGAAATATTTTTTGGATAAAATGCTAGATGTATGATCATTTAGAAAAATATTATTTGTTTGTAATACTTAAAAAAATATATCCGGGTTATATTTACAATTTTTATTTTGTTGTAATGTTATGTGGGTGAGGTGTTGTATTTGGAATTGATAGAGTGTGGAATTTATAGTGTTCATGTTTTAAATTTCTAGTTGTTTGTAATATTACGTGGGTTGAGTACTGATTTAATTTAATTATGTAATAGGATATAAGAGTGCATTTATTCGCCAACAAACTGTCTTTACAGTTTGGCGAAGTTATGAACTGTTCTGTAATGTTTTTTTTTCTGTAAATGTCATTAAATAAAATAAAATAAATAAAACTTAGTGTGAATATTTTAGGATATTGTTACGTCCGTATATGGGTAAATACTTCGTTCAATGTCCATGTCAAGTACATTAATCAACTTACACAAGTTTATTTACTTAAGTTACTGAATATAACCAAAGAAACTTAAATGCAAGCAAGCATAGGCGTGGAAAGTTCTCAATGTGCGTAGGTCACAATACGGACGCCAATCAGAGCACGATATGCATGTTTTTAGTAATATAGCGTCCAATATTTATAACAACAACACAAACAAATTGTATTTCAACTAACTGCAAACCAAACATAATATCATAATTTAACAAAAAAAGCCTTACACAAAAATGAATCTAGTTAAGTAGAGAGTAATTTTGTACAGATTAGGTAAATATCCTAAGACTACAGACCTACATCCTTAAGATAGTGATCATAAAAAGTTAACTCGCAGTGAGAGCACCAAAACTCAATACGATCAAGTAAATAAATTATATTTTCGGAGTTATTCACGTCAGCAACAATACGCCACGGTCTATTTCAGAAATTAACAACCCATTGGCAGTTAATGCAGTAAAACCTTATATTAAAATGAGTTTCTTCCCAAGGTCATATTAGGTTATTAGTCACAATATAAGAAAATTAACTTTTATTAAACCTGTCAGTATCTACAATTAGTACTTATTTACAATAGTAAAATAAATAATAATATAGTCAATCTATAATGTTCACGGCTGGGCAATCCTAGATATTTTTTCGTATTTAGTAAACGAATAACTAGTTGGTAAATTAATCATGATATCTATCAGTTTTTTTTTTTTTGCTGGAGACAAAAATGATATTGCGTATTTTTCATAACTGCACATTCTGTATTTATTTCATTATTTTGAACAATATACGAAACTTAAGAGACTAAAATTAAATCTAAAATGAACTAGAATCATAAAAACTGTATTATTCGTGCTAAACGAATCTAATAAAGATCTGTTATTTTTGTCTCCTGCGAAAAAAAGACCATAGGAATCTATCGAATACCTACATAAACAAAATATCACCTACTTTAAATAAAATATTACAAAGCGGAATAACTAATAAGAATGGCAACGTCGCAACATACAAAGGAATTGCGTTAAGCAGGAGAATGAATTAAAAACTATGTATATTACGGGGATTCTGGATAATTTGTAATATGGAAGGGAGTCCTGATTGGTTTCCCTCCGTCTGGAGATATACGAATATTTGTATATTGACATATGGTAAATTTTCAAAGAAACGAGTTAAACACTATCTTTGAAATTGTTTAATGGACCAATATTCGCTGTCAAAATGTATAAAAATTGCCTAATGCGAAATGAAAGGACGTAGAATCAATACTGTGATATATATATATATATATATATATATATATATATATATATGCTTACGTTATACTTGCCTTTGCTCGGTCAACATGTATAGCCGGCCGGTTTTAGATGTCACTTTGAAAGTAAATAACGACAAAATAAAACTTTATTTTTAAATCTTTGATATGCAAAACATCTTAAGTCAATCTCAGTCAAAACTGTTGGTCTTTATTAACAACTATTTTATAAATAGTTTCTTTCTTACTCATGGCATAAATTATGACGAGGAATTAGCTACGTATGACATACACATATAAAAAAATTAAGCCTTCCACAGGTCCACTGATAAACAAAAGTATTCTCAAGAAATGCTACAAAAACACGGTCCCGAGCGACCTGCATCCATCGATCCGGCATTCCTGCTTCTCTGACCAGGTCGTCATGCGCGAGCGTCCGTCGAGTACGGACCTGCGTCAATTGAATTCGCGCGCAGTCTCGTTTCGATATCATCGTAGTGCGCGTTCAACGGCTGCAGCAGCGCCGCCATGTCGAGTGCGAGCGGCGCGCGCTGCGGGTCGGCGTCGCACTGCCCGGGCTGCGCCTCCCCCGCGCGCGCCCCCGCCACTGTGTTGTGTGGTACCTTAGCGAGCATGAGCATGCGCACGGAGAGACGCCACAGCTGGTGCGCGTCGGCCACCGGCTGCAGCAGCGTCGCCACGTCGTGCGCGAGCGGCGCGCGCTGCGGGTCGGCCTGCGCGGGCTCGTCCGCGTCCCCCTCCCCCTCGCCCCCGCCCGCCGGCCGCCAGTGCGCCGCCGCGCGCGCGCGCTCCACGCGCACCCACACCGCGTACAGCGGCAGCCCGCTCTCGATCGCCTGCCCATATACATCTTCACTTAATTCTTTCACAAATGTTTTACACAAGCTACAGCGCATTCCTCATCAGCTATACTTACTATCGAAGAGATATTGTTTCTTAGTCCTCAAGAAGTTGTTGCTTCGCATCTTCATTTTGAGCCCCAATTGAAAACACAATATCATGCGGTGGTCTAAAGCCACATTCAGCCACTTAGCATCAGGTGGACTGTGTGCTCGTTAGTCACTCATATCTTATAAATAAAATTGCGTTGCTGGAGTTTAACCCTATTAGAACTTGCATAAGAAACAAAACATAGATAACTTTCGTAATTTTACTTATCATAAGAAGACAGTACAAATAAAATCATAACCAAAAATTACGCAGAATGGTACAGCAGAAGAAAATTAGTTTCATACCATTTTTAGTCTGCTTTAAAGACATAAAACTTTGTAACACACAACACTTTTTTTATAAGTGAAAAACGAATCCTATGATATAAGCCTGATATCTTCTATTAAATGTGATGCCACGAGACACACAGCATTAAGCTGCAATTTCATACTGTTATTTCACTAATTCTGTGTAAGAGCGGTACTTCCCCAGTGGTACCAACCTTTTCATGCTATAACTATAATATAGTTATGGCCCTTTTTTTTTGAAAGACGTTATCCCCACACTAGGATTTTCTCCTATATCGTGGAGGCAGTTTAGAAACATAAATTGCAGGACAAGCATCCCGGACAATTATTTGTAGGCCATATAAACACTTGTCGAGTGCGGGATTTTTTTTTTTTATAGAATAGGCTGACAAACGAGCACACAGTCCACCTGATGGTAAGTGGTTGCTGCGGCCCATAGACATCTACATCTATCTTCCATTACAAATCAAAATGCAGATGCGTTGTCACCCGTGAGGACTAAGATGGAATGCCTCATTTCCAGTAAAAAGGGTCTCCGGTTCTCTACACTCACCATACGAAATACAGCAGCATTAAGCTACTATTTCACGCTGGTATTCTGTGAGAGCGTGGTCCTTCCCCGGTCGAGCCGACCCATTCGTGCTACAACTATACTACTAATATAACTGCAGCATGGCTCTACCACGTAACGAACGGTGTACCACGGGATTCGAAACCGCAGCCTCCAGCGCGGCCGCTCACTGCTTTTTTTTATAGTGGGCAAACGAGCATACGGTTCACCCGATGTTAAGTGACTACCGCCGCCCATGAACAACCGCAACACCAGGGGAATCTCAGATACGTTGTCAGCCTTTTAAAAAGGAGTAGGCTCTTTTCTTTAAGGTCCCAAATTCGTATCGGTCCTGAAGAATCTCTGGTGGTAGTCGATTCCACAAGGCAGTTGTGCGAGGAAGAAAACTTCTTTTAAATCGCACGGTGGTGGACTGCCAGTCAGCCTTTTAGAAAGGAGTAAGCTCTTTTCTTGAAGGTCACTAGGTCACGATTGCTTAGCCGCTACGCCACGGAGCCGTCAGAATTACGTATGATGTGCGACACGCGTGACGTCAGCGAAGCGTGGACATAACCAAAGTATATCTTAGGCGTACATGACACGCTCATGCAGGCTGTCAGTTTTACAACAGTCATGGTTGTGATTGACGAATAACACTGGTCGGCATCAAAATAAGAGCAAAAAAATGTATATATGGAAGTTAGTACGTTAGTTACGTTAAATCCAAATATGTAGTTAGAATTCACCTAGCACGTCTAGTTTCATTGGGGGTCATTGTAGAAGCGTGCTCGTCGCGATCCCTGCCAGCCCTTTTCAGGGCTGCAATTCTACACAGCTGCGCACCCATGCGAACGAGGGTTAGGGCGTCCCCCCAAGGCGACGCACACCAACTCGTCCCCGTTGGTGTGGAATGCAGCGCGCAAAGCGGCGATGGGGACCGCCACCCGTCACGCACAGCCCGACACGGCGGAAGGTGGAGGACGGAGTGCAGAGTTGGCACGTGGAATGTTAGAGGAGGCATGAGAGATAAGACGAATGAGTTGATCGAAATAATGAAAGAAAGAGAATTAGATGTCGTGTGTATGTCGGAGACCAAACGGAAAGGCAGTGGTATTGAAGAGCTCCCTGGCGGGACGTTAGCTATATGGTCCGGAGTCCCGGAAAGCGAGAACGCCTGCCAAGGAGTGGGAGTGCTGTTGTCGTCCCGGTTGGTCGATCTTATGACTGAATACAAGGTTGTGAACTCAAGACTTCTCTGGGTTCGCTTCAAAATGGGACTGACGAAGTTATTCCTTTTGGCTGTTTATGCGCCGGTAGCTTCGTCGTCCAGGGCTGAGCTGGAGGAGTTTTGGGAGAATGTAAGAGAAGTTCTAGATTTGGTTAAGGGAAACGAAAGAACTGTTGTATGTGGTGATTTGAATGGATGGGTAGGCATCGCTCGACCAGGATACGAGTCGGTGCTTGGAAAGTTTGGAGATAAAAGGGTTAATGATGATGGCAAGCTTATACTGGCTGTATGCAAGGAAAAGGGTCTTGTGACAAACACTATGTTTAATCACAGGAAGATCCATATGTACACTAGAGAAAGAAAGAACGAGAGAAGTATGATTGATTTGTTCCTGGTGGATGACCGACTGCGAAAACAGGTGATGGATACACGAGTGTTCAGGGGTGCTGACCTGGGAACGGATCATTATCTAGTAATTACTAGATTTAGGGGTTTGTTCGCGGGTTGGCGCCACCGGACGGCAGTAACAGAACCACAGTCGGTCTGTCGCATCCGAAGCTGGAAGCTTCAGGAAGCGGATACCAGGGACAAATATCACACGAGGGTAGCCGAAAAGCTTGACACCATCGATGGCAGGAAAGAATGTGTGGAGAGAATATGGCAGAACCTTAGGGATGGAATGGTAAGTGCAGCGGAAGAAGTATGTGGTACGACAAAAAGAGGTAGTAGTAAAAGAAGAGATGCATGGTGGAATGACGACGTGAAAGAAGCTGTAAAAAAGAAGAAAAAAGCATGGTTAGACTACTTAGCCTCTAGTAACGATGAGCATATGAGAGAGAAGATGAAAGAAAGATATAAGCTTCAGAAAGTTCATGCGAAAACATTGATTGAGGAAGTACGTGAAAGGTGTAGAATAGAAGCGGACGAGAGGTTGTCGCACAACTTTAGGGAAAACTCCAAACTCTTCTGGAAAGAGGTTGGAGGGTCCCGGAGTGGTGCGACAGCTTTAAGAATGAACAAAGTGCTTTCGAGAACCAATGACGTCCTCTCAGAAAAATCGGACGTCATGCAGCGATGGAGTGAATTTTATAGAGAATTGTATGCGTGTCATGATCTTAGTGAAGGATCCGGGGGTGACGCCGTGACTGGCACGCCAGACACGGACCTCGATGACACTGAGGTCATCAGCATGAAAGAGATTGAACGTGCGATTCGAAGTTTGAAATGTGGTAAGGCTGCGGGACTAGACAGAGTTACTGCTGAAATGGTCAAGTACGGTGGGCCTCGCGTCTGGGACAGCTTTCATCTGCTGTGCAATTTGTGCTGGCGGACGGGAGATGTCCCGGATGATTGGCGATCCGCGGTCATTGTGCCTTTATATAAAGGTAAAGGTTCACATTTTGACTGCGGGAGCTATCGGGCGATCAGCTTGACCAGTTTAGCAAGTAAAGTTTATTCGAAGGTTTTGACACGCAGGACGCAAGAGAAATCGGAAAGATTCTTATGGGAGGCACAATGCGGATTTAGACCTGGAAGAGGATGCACGGATCAAATGTTTTCTCTCCGCATGATCACGGAGAAGCTTCTGAGTGTTAACCAGAGGATTTTCTGTGCTTTTGTGGATCTGGAGAAAGCATTTGATAAGGTTATAAGGAAGAAAATGTGGGAACTGTTGCCGGGATATGGTGTGGATGGTCGATTGTTAAGGGCTGTGCAGTCACTTTACTATGACTGTAAAGCCTGTGTGCGGGTAGGGCATGACCTGTCACCCATGTTTAGCGTCCAAGCGGGCGTAAAACAGGGTTGTGTCATGTCTTCCTGGCTGTTCATACTGTATCTCGACAGCTGTTTACAGAAGCTGAAAGATAGCTGTTTGGGTGTGAAATTGGGTGACATAAAAGTTAATTGTCTGCTGTATGCTGATGATGCAGTGCTTATTGCACCATCAGAAGCAGAACTGCAGGCATTAGTCACGTGTATGAAAGAGGAATGTGAAATTAAAGGTCTCCGTTTGAATGCTAATAAAACTAAGGTTCTGGTATTTGAAAAGGACGAAGAGAGAACGAAATGCGAAATATGGGTAAATCAGGAATGTCTAGAACAGGTAAATGAAATTGTATACTTGGGGAGTGCTTTCAGCCGGGATGGAAGATGTGATTTAGATGTGGATAGGCGTGTCGCTGCCGGAAACAAAGTCAATGGTGCCCTGAATGCATTAATAAAAAGGCAAGGCGTGGTGAAGAGTGCACGCCTTGCAGTACATAACGCAGTGTTGGTACCGACTTTGTTATATGGCAGCGAAACCTGGGTATGCCAGAAGAAGCATAAAAGCAAGTTGAATGCAGTGGAGATGCGATCTCTTCGTAAAATGTGTGGCGTTACCATAGCCGACCGAAAGCGAAACGAAGAGATTCGCAATATGGCAGGATTGAAAGATGACCTTATCACAAAAATTGATAGGGGCGTACTCCAATGGTTTGGACACGTTGAACGAATGAGTGAAGACCGAATGGTGAAGAAAATATATAGAGCGAAAGTAAATATTAAAAGGTGTCGAGGTAGACCGAGACTAACTTTCGAAGACCATGTGAGCAAATTGCTCGAAGAGGGGAGGGTCAAGAGTACTCGGATACCTAGACGTGCATGTATGAAGAAGTTAATGAACCTGAAAGAAGCGAAAGAGGTATGTAAGGATCGTGACACTTGGCGATCTGTTCTCTCTGGCTACCCCGTTAGGGATTGTGCGTGACGATAAGTAAGTAAGTAAGTAAGTAAGTACGTCTAGTTTCGACGCAATAGCATTTTTTGTTTGCACTAGAATTGTTTGCTTATAGTTGCAGGCAGCGGTATTTGTGAATGTTGGTATGTACATGTATTTAGTTGTGTTCTGAGTCTGTTCTACTGTTCAAATCAAAGTTGATAGATAAAGAAAGAGCATGGGTAGCTTTTGAAAATTTATGTCACAATTTTCTTGGCAATAAAAAGGCTGAAAATTACACAGAGCTGATAGAAGAACTGCTTTCGTCGTATCATCAACTTGGATGCAATATGTCTTTAAAAATTCACTTCTTGCATTCGCATTTAGATTTTTTCCCAGAAAATCTTGGTGCCGTGTCTGATGAGCATGGTGAAAGATTCCACCGACATTGCACATATGGAAAAAAGATACAGCGGCAAGTTAACCCCAGCAATGCTAGCTGATTTTTGCTGGGAAATAAATCGAGAAACAGCAGTTAAAATGTATAAAAGAAAGCAATCTACCAAATAGTTATCATTTTTATGTTTTTTTTTATATTTTTTAATTCATATTTCATTTTAATTTGTGTATATATATATATATATATATATATATATATATATATATATATATATATCAATACCGATATTTTATTTAAATGTAAATATCTGAAAAGCTAGAGGTGATAGTTGAAATCTTTAAACAGTTTTGGACTCAACAAATCAAAGCCAATAGAAATCACATAGTAAACTTTTTGCTCCCGGATTTTTTTTTTTTTTTTGCCGACCAATGTAATCTACCGTGTAATGTAGTGATTGACGTCTGCATGAGCGCGTAATGTACACCGATCAGTCACCATCCGTTTTTTATCAATCATGACTGATGGAATTGATTGACGCCTGCATGAGCGTGTAATGCACGTGTACAATACAGGCGTCCATGTCCAGCCATTGGCTATTAAAAGATTGAACCAATATTGCATAAGAACTTTAGTTAAAAAATGAATAAATACCGAATCCGTAAAAGTACCTTAACTGAAGGGAAATGTAAATTTTTGAGAATCATGTCCGAATCATCGTCCGTTGTTCAACTTGAAGATGCCGTTAAGTTTCATGCTGTCTCTATCACTTTAAGTCAAAGTGTCTGTGTAACCACGACACTTGGCGACATCTTAAAACTAACCAACTTGTAAGTATTTGCTCATTAGCGTATGAAGTGTTTGTCGGTGACCTTGTCTTCCACGCTGCGCAAACGGCGCTCGCACTCGCGGCGCAGCACAGCGTCATGCGGAGGCGGGAATGCGGTGCGCGGAAAGTTCATGGCGGCCACCAGCTCCAGCAGCAGCACCAACTGCTCCCACAGCCCGCCCGCGCGTACCATCACACCTACATCACCATACTTTCATTGCTCTTATACACAGGTTGTTCCAAATGTCGACGTCAAGCCAGAGTCGGGTGATAGGTCAAGTCATAATAGTTAACAGAAAAATATATAAAAAATCTTCACTATGTGTTTTAAAATTATAGGCATTTATAAAAAGATCCGGAAAATCTACACCCTATGACGGTGTCGACGCCAGATAGTCGACAGTCGACCCTATTGCATTTCTTATAAGGCGCTTAATATAATGTTATCGTTTAGAGTCATACATCAACCGTACAATCAACCAATCACACCGCACAAATACTCAACCCGTCCTTCCCCACACCCGACACTCACATTCGTTAGCACATTCCCATTCTCACCTCCGAACAAACAAGACACAAGCACAATACCAAGAATAATGTAATTAATAAACCTAAATTCAATCGAATAAATTTTTAAGAAGATCTACGATATCTTTCTTTTGTTCACCGCGAACAGACAGTATTTTAACTCATGTTGCTGCAAGTTTTAATTTTTTTCTTTATATTACTGTACTGAAAAAAATAACTACACGAGTTTGGCGAGTAGCTTTAAAAGTTGGCGCATTTAATAAGCATTCCAAAGTGGTATGTCCCTTGTAAGATTATTTGTTAAATTACGGAATATTTTTTTTAAGAAACCTAGTAACAAATTGATTTTGTTTGCCTGTCTAAAACGATGTTTGTGTACCCCAAGGCTTTCCTCAAGACTGTTACTTAAGATTCTAGTTTGAGTGAAACGGAGGAAACCAGTTGAGGAAGTGTGAGCGAGACAGATCGTGACGCTAATTTTTCCCCAGTTATTCCGTTATCCCAACATTGGCTCTTGCAAAACTATATTTAAATAGTCAAGTTTCTTTGTAGTGTGTCAAGTGTTGTAGCCTTTTTTCTGTATTTAAAGTACTGAAAAAAAAGAGAAGCCAAAGAAGCCAATTTGGCCTTCACTTCCAAATGACCACGAAACTTCCTGTCGACCACGAACCGTCACTCGATATGTTGACGCCGAGGATTCTGATACTGGCTGAGGCAACAAAGGGAGTGCCTTGAAACTGAGGAGATACGACAAAGGGGTTCTTTTTAGCGGTTAACGCGCAAACTTGTATCTTCTGAGGGTTAAACTGGACTAGATTTAGACTTTGCTTTAGCAATGACTCTTCTGAAGGACCTGGAGGCGGAATTATACTTATTTTTTAGAGCGCTGGTGTTTACATCCCGGGACGTTGATGCGTCAACCCAGACTTGGTAGCACTCCTGCTATTAGCATAATGCTATTTTACACGAGCTACCAAACCATGGCTGAAATTTGCCTCCGATGGGCACCACAGAGAAAGGAATAAAAAGTTCCATACCCTGAAGTACCACATCAGCGACAGAATCAGCAACAACTTGAGATCGTCCAGCGAGAAGCAAACCGCCCCCAAGGGTAGGATGCAAAGAAAGACCGCATCCCATCCCAATCGGCTGACCTATAGTACCAAACATGGCGGCAGCCTGCAGCATGCAACCACGATTTCAAAGTAAGTGGCACCACACTCCGGACAGCACAATGGTCCGAGGAGCCTAAAGGGGCATCGACGGAAATTTGATATCCGTCCGGATGAGAGGTAAGCAGAAAGCCCAACAGGGAAGGTGCATGATCCTCCAAATATGGAATCCTCGTAGGCTAGGCAAGGCAAAATTATCAACAGATCTGCCCGCATGATCGGTTAAACGTGAATAAAGCCATTCGGCGTGATGGGCGTTAAAATCGCCGAGGATCACGATCTCTGCGGAGGGGATCTGCTGTAGCAACGAATCTGTAGCCATTTGGACGTGGTCGAAGAGTCGCTCAGTATTACCGCTATGGAACCTATAGACACCCGTAGACGCGCGGATGGTCGTCGCAGTCTATACGTAACCAAAGGATGGACAGGTCAGAGCCTTCAAGACTGCCAAGGCGTCGAGAACAGATGTCCTCTCTGACGTATACGTAAACTCCAGCCCAAGGCACAAAGGAGTGTTCCAGTTTGTACTCCGGGTAAGACAGATACGAAGCATCAGCCGGAGAGGACACCTGTGTCTCGGTCAAAAAGAGCAGAGCCAGCCTCGCCGTCTCGAGATGGTACTGGACGGCGTTTAGGTTAGAGTGAAGTCCCCTAATATCGCAGAAACTCCCCCCCCCCCCTTCCAGAATAAGCGGGCTAATGGTAATGTTTAGGCTGAGCATTCACCTGAGGCCTTCCATCTGGTTGGGATTATAAAAATAATGTAGTACTCGTTAAATTTTTTTATGTCATTTAGAAGGCTATTAAAAATTATGACTGTCATACTGTATAGGGACTAGAGTTATGAGAGCTATGGTAATGCGAATGTAGATTTCGGCAATAGTAGCCTATTTTTATTTGGTTTAATTGAGTATTTGTAATTAGTTTCACTTAATTTATGCAAATTTGTAAAGAACCCAGAAATATTCACTGTTTCTTAAATATAAATAGATGTCAAAGTCAAAATTTTAAACTTTTTGAAGTTTCTGGAATTTTTATGTTTACCGTGATTCTTATAAATGTTTTTTGCATTATAAATAATTGCTGTGCATCTTTATTATTTCCCCACATCGTGACACCGTATGACAACCACGAAGATGTGTATGCGTGATATGCCGACAGGGCGCTGACGACATCTGTGGTTTTCTTTATTTTTCGTAATGCGTAAGTGAACTTTGATAGCCTATTTTTTATTTTATTTCTAGTTCTCCAGTTTATATGGCAGTCAATTTCCAGGCCTAACAAGTTGAAGTTTTCAACAGTACCTATGGGTATATTAATATAAGCAAAAAGAAACTGGTGATTTATTAAAATTAATTTCTAGGTTGTGATGTGTCAGCCAATTTGTAACCTGGTGGTTCAATTTGTTTAAAAATACCCTAAGCAGTTCATTTATTTAAATAATAAATAACAAGCATCCCAAAACGCTGACCTGAGTGATGGAGCAAGTAGTGTGGATTGCTTCAGATCTATCGGATCTATCTAAATTTCGCCAGAGTCATGGTTATAATGCACTATCTCTGCATATTGTTTACGGTTTTCTAGGTAAGATTTAAACCATAGGTATGCCGTATCTCGTATACCGATGTCATATAGCTCCTGTAACAATATTGGGTATTGTACTCTATCATAGGCTTTGGTCATGTCTAATATATACCTACGACGTATCCTATCATTTAAAATATGAAGTATTTTTTATATATATTTGTATACTGCCAGTGTAGTTGACCGTTTCTTCCTAAAGCCATTTTGTGAATAATCAAAAAGTTTAAATTTTTCACAGAAAGCGTAAACTCTATTTGACATTGCCTTTTCGAAGATTTTCGAAGATGTAGGTAACACTGCTATGGGTCTATAATAATTTGTGGTGTTTGTATCCTTTTATGTATAGGTTTTACTGTAGCAGTTTTTAATATATCTGGAAACGTTCCTTCCGTAAAAGATTGATTGATTAAAATACTAAATAGAAAAGTTAAAGGATCGACAATTTTATTTCATTAATTTCGGTGGTAATTCATCTATTCCATAACCCTTTTTATTAAATTAATAAGCTACCCTTTTTGGTTCTGATACATGTTGTTTGTCCACTAAAATTTCAATATTTTATTTTATTCGTTGTTTTTATTAGTGCGTTTCTTTGTAATGGGCCCACATACATTTTACCTTACTTATTATCAGATTGTTTTATTCTATTTGTATAATCCATTGTTTTGGCTTTATATACTACTTTTATCAGTATTTTTTCAAACGTTTTAGTGTTTTTTTTTTAAATACGGGTTCTTTGTATACGAAGTTAGAACTTTTAAAACTCTGATATTTTGACATGAAATTTTGAGGCCATTCGTTATCCAATGGTTTTTCTTGCTCTAAAAGTAACGGTTTTTTAGGAATACATACATTTTGCAAATTTTGTAATATGTCATGAAATATATAATAGTTTACATTAAGGCTTCTTTCGACGTTTATAATAGTACGCCAGTCTATAAGTGAAAACTGAGATTTATATTTTTTAATGTTTTTCTTGTTAAAAAAAATAGTTTTGTACTCAAGGAATTGTTTTTACAGTGCAACCTCGATATAACAAATCGGAAGGGAACAAGTAAATATTAGTTATATCAAGTAATTAGTTGAACAGAGGATTGTTATGTTAAGATTAGCTTGGTCTAAAATTTGTTATAAAGAGGCAAAAAATAGTTTTATTCACAACTTCTACTAATAAACTTTATATAAGGGTTTTGGGTAGACAAAATTAGTTAATTAGAGGTATTGACACATTCTTGATAGTTGCAGATTCGTTATAAAGAGGTTGTTCGCAAGAAAAGTTCGCAATGTAAATGTATATTTTATATTGAATCTTATTGAAGGGGATATTTGTTAAATCGAGGAAGTCGTTATATTGAGGTACGTTATATTAAGGTAGCACTGTATTATGTTATTTTCGGTTTTAAAATTAATCGTAATATCCTTTGCACATACTTAGTGTTAATCGGCAAGTATTCTCCTATTTTCGCTCGTCGCACAATCCCTGAGATGAAAGAAAACTACATCTCATGTCGTTAAATGGGTCCATCGGACTAGCTGAATAATGCTAGCCCATTCCCGGGAATGTCACTGTATGCATCGAGAGTGTGACGTGATTATGAAATCACGGCGTGCGAGAGAGGGAGAGATGAACTTACCGTACTGGTAGAGCAGGTCGACGTATGCGTGCGAGAGGGAACGCGTGTCGTGCATCGCGGCGGCGGCGACGTCCGCCACACCGCCCGCCCCTCCGCCCTCCCCGCCCCCCGCCCCGCCCAGCGCGCGCAGCAGCCGCAACCACAGCTCCAGCCGCACGCCCACATCGCGCTCTGCAAGATTCGACCAACGTTCATTACAATACAATATCATTATTTCAGACATCAAGGATTTAATTTAGTACATATTGGCCCATGGCAATACTCGTACAAACCTTAACCTATAAATATATAAAAACATAACACTATTTATGTTTTTATATTATGAGAGCCGTGGTAGCTCAGATGGTTAGCGCTCGCTGTAAATATAACAGAACGCGAGTAACCCGGGTTCGATCCTCGCCGGCACCAATGAAATTGTTAATTGCAATTTTAAGTGCTGATTTACCACGTGCTCGGCGGTGAAGGAAAACATCGTGAGGAAACCTTCATGTCTGAGGAATAAGAGAAAAAAATATTTCGAAGACATATGAAGTTCGCCAACACGCATTGGGGCAGCGCGGCGGACACTTCCTTGCCCTAAAACCCTTTTAGAAATGAGTTTTATGAATGATCATAACAGGCCTGCCGCACTGGCTCTACATATTGACTTATCCACATTTTGTTACGCAGTGATACACACATAGCGTTCATCGGCGAGTATTCTACTATTTCCTATGGAAAGCAGTGAAGTTTGAAAGACCCGGACTGCCCTAGAATGTTCTAAGTTGCTCGTATTGGGTATAAAAGTGTGCGCTGGCGATAAGTGGCCAACTTCGAGAAGCAATTACGAGCAATCAACCTACCACATCTGCGATTATTAAGGACCTCAACAAAAAAAGTATTTTTTGGTGAGGTCTTTAGTTGTGTTTTAAAAGAAAACATCCATTTCTCATCCCAGCCAGCATTTTTATTCACCCTGCACATCAAAGTACAAAATTTTATGTATGATTTGATGTCGACAATTGTATTCAAACATTTATTACACATATCCTTAAATAACTTTCTATATTAAAAAAACATCACCTAGTCTGATACGTTGTTATATTTCTTCCATTTCACTCACGCTTTAGGTTTTTTTTTAAATGTGCTACTTAAGGATTTCGAAAACCAGACCGGAAAAGCAGAGGTTCTGGAGCCAATAAACGGCGTAGGTTGCTTGATAAAGTGCTTCTTCAGATCCCAGGGGCGTAAGTATTTCATCCCAGTTAGTGGACTCTATTTTGCGGTTGATGTGCTTGTAGTCGGACATATAAAAATTGTACCTTTGAAGCGTTCGCCTTTTCTTTGGAACAATATCAACATTGAGAGCTATATCACAAATAAAGGGTGGATGATGTGCGTCAACAGGAAGTAGGGGACTCAACGCGGCCAATATCTTTAGCACGAGCGGTTTGATATGCATAAATCAAGTAGTTTGTTTTTGGTTTTCAAAGTGTGTATAGTGTGTGTGTGTGTGTGTAGTGCGTAAGGTGTTATATATACTGTGAATGTGATCTCTCCTACATAGGACAAACTAAAAGATCAATTAAAACCCGCGTCAAAGAACATATAGCTGATGTGAAGAATCGACGCTCCGGGAAGTCTGCAGTCTGTGAACACGTACAGGATCGCCCCCGTCACTACATCAGATTTGATAGACCACAAATCCTCGCTAAAGAACACCGATTCCTTCCAAGGATGATTCGCGAGGCTATTGAAATCAAAAAACATCCTAATTTCAATACAGAAGATGGCTGGGTGCTACCATCTGCTTGGGATCCTATAATAAATAAAATTAAATCCCAACCCAAGCATACAACTGCAAGACTTCATGATACCATAAGTTCATACTGTGTAGATCGGAACAAAAGTTAAATTTTAATCTATCGTAACCGCGGTTAACTATGAAATCTGGACGTTGAACATCTCAGTCCTTCCCGTGACCATGGGTGCTGTAAAGCTCTCGAAACGTCGGGTATTTAAAAAGTTAAATATACGCGATAAATTCCGTAAAAACTAGTATTATTAAAAATTCTCCTATATCAGGACATGGGACTAAAATAACAAAGCTGATATCGGATAAACGTGAATCGATGTTTATGGCACCTAGCACTCCAGTAAATATTATGACAATAACATCTCAATTAGCAAAAAAAGCTAGTGTAGGCTATGATGATATGTCCACAAAAGTCATAAAATCAGTTAGAGAATATATTTGTAGTCATATTAACCTCGTTGTATATATAATTAAGAATTTCTATTGTTAAGCCTATTTTCAAACAAGAAAATGAAGAGAGTATGGAGTTCTATAGGCCTATAACGCTAATACACATTTTCTAAAAAAATTTTGAAAAATTCATTTATATAATGATTTCTTATATTTACGCGAACACTACACATTGAATAAAACCCTGCCATATTTAGTTGTAAAATATTAAAATTATTGGAAGCATTCTGAAGTCAAGAAAAAAGTTATTGTTTATCACTGATTTTTCATTATTATTTTATACATTATATGGGTTTTGTATGTCTATTATTAATTTGGATATGTCTTTAAAATTGTATAAAGTCCTAAGTTGTTTTATCTGCTAGTCGTCTTATGAAACATTCTGTGATCATATTGCAAGTTGAGATTACTGTCGAGTAAGTAGGCATGTTCTTATGTCAAAATATTAAGGAAAACGAAATTGTTAAATGTCTCAATTCTCCAATTTCAAATACTGGCATAGTTTATGTATTTGAATGTTGATAAACATAGGATCACATTGGTATGTTTTATTTCATCTAATGTTTTTTGGTTTTTGGACGTTCAGAGACCACTCAATGCGGTTCTCGGCTAGAATGTGAGCAAACTCCGAATTATAATACTTGCTAGCTAAGAGCTCATGTAGTTCCGATAGAATACGTTTTGCACCGACGTAGTTCGTACCGTTATCCGAATACAATCTACTTACAGGGCCACGGCGGGAAAGAAATCTTTTAAATGCACCCATAAAGCCTGCTGTGCTTAGATCACCAACGAGTTCTATGTGCACCGCTCGAGTAGTTAGACATACGAAAATGCAGACGTAAGCCTTTGTGGATCTTATACCACGCCCGCGAGTGAGCGTGACCTTAAACGGACCAGCGAAATCAGACCCGGTGTGCGTGAAGGGCTTTACTGATTGTATTACTCTACAAGATCTAAGTTCCGCCATTTCCGGAAATGACGGCTTGGGGCGTGCCCGAAAGCAAGCTATACATCTGTGCACCCGATTGCGTATTAAACTACGTGCAGAAAGAATCCAATAATTCTGACGCAAAATCGACATCAACAAGTCGGGGCCAGCGTGCGAGTTCAATTTATGATGATAATCGACTAATAAGTTCATGATATGGTCTTTACGCGGTAAAACAATAGGGTGCCGTTAGTCGAAACTCAATTGCGAGTTGGACAAGCGTCCACCTACCCTTACAATCCCATCCTGTAAAAATGGCTTAAGGCGTTGAAAGGCGCGACTACAAGCTCTATTCGATTGTAATCTTCTAATTTCTTCAGAGAAGTGCGCACGTTGAAGTTCACGCACTACTAGTGACTCAGCATAGTTGTAATCGGACGTAACGATATACGAACAAACACTACTTATCGACTTTTAAACTACAAAGGCTACACTGTAACGACAAACATGATTTAAATATAACACAGCGTATTGCTGTGGCGCGGCTAAACTATACTATTTTATTTTTAATTTTACGGAACACCAACAAGCTAAACAAACACTAAGGAAATACCAATATATAATTCTATCAACGACAAACTAATATTTAAATAATAAAACTATCCAATCACAAGTATGCAATTTCTAAGCGACTAAGCTATAATTATTAATAAGCGGTGAAACTATGCGATGAACGCTTCGGAACAACACTGCATATGGCTTGTTGCTCGCGAAGTCTCACTTCCTCCCGCCAATCAAGATTGGCCTCAGCAGGTCTATTCCGTAGCCTCCAGTGAGGCACGCTTTCTGTCGCAGCGGCTCGGTGTCTCCATGCGCCGCGACCGTGACCTCGATCCGCGCCGCGCGCGTTTCCGCTAACTAGATCGATTCGAGCACTGAATATGTCACCTGACGGGTTGCGGGGCGATCTAATCTTGCTAATATGGGCCTTGTTCGCGGTGTCGGTAAACCTAGCTCCAGGGCTATCCCTACTCGGCGTTCCCTTCGGCTGCGACGAAACTACAACAGGTTTACTAACAACAGACTCTAACGTCTTGCTTCTCGACCCTTCGCATAATTTATTACCCGAGCGCGGGATGTTCCCCTCCCCTATTTCCCGAAAATTGCGAGTCAATAATTCGGGAGGTTCGACAGCGACGGTGCAACAACAGGATGTTGCCGAAATGCTATCTATGATGGGGGCGGAGCCAAGGATAACATATCCCAATACGGTTTCCAGTGCGTAAGGCGCGGTATGCGAGGAGTTGCCCCTGACCTTATTGTTTAGCAAAAGATGAGGGAAAAGCGATGCTCCAATGAGCATGTCTATGTTTCCAGGAACGGCGTAAGTGTCGTCCGCCAGAGTCAAATTCTTAAATTCAGTCAATGCCGAGGTGTCAACCGAAACGGTTGGCAACCGTTCAGTGACCCTATCTACTACTAGTGCATTTATATCAAAGTTAACATTACGATCTATCCGAGAATAAAATTTTAAATTTATATATCCCTGTGTCGCTTTACTAATACCTCCGATGCCTTTAATTACCGGACATGAAAGTGACCTATTTATTACTAAGCCTAAGCGCTGACAACATTGTCGCGTTATAAAGCTATTTTGGGCTCCGCTGTCCAGCAGTGCACGGACGCTTTGTTCGTTTCTACGCGAATCCCTAACCAAAATACGTGCCGTACCCAGTAACACGGTTGAAGGAGGTTGTGCTCTCATATTTGCCAATGAGCACAGAGCGACATCACCAGGTCGACCGCTAGAATCGTTGACCTTAGTAGGAGCGAATTCCTTGTCCGCTTTACTTGACGCCGCTATGTTGCTATTTTCAAAATGTAATAGCGTGTGATGTTTCCTGGCGCACTTGCTACATACGGAACTCGAATTGCATTTTGCAACTAAATGCTTATCGCTTAAGCAGTTCAAACATAGGTTGTTTGTCTTTACTAATTTATAACGCTCGCTTGGTGAGTATTTACGAAAAGTCGCACAATTATATAAATTACCGTGTTTATCTTTACATACTATACAAGTATGCTGGAGTGATGTTGGCGTAGCGGTTACGTAAGTTAACGACCCTGCTATTTTAGATGGTTGAGTCTGTCTACGGTCGACGCACCTTTTAATCTCCTGTTTAACGTTCGGAGAGCGCTGCATCACCTTTATTTGATCTCGCACGAACGATGCTAATGAATGAAAGGAAGGCATCTCCGAGCTACGATGCTCCATTTCAAACGCACGCACGGTGTCGGGGTCTAATTTCTTTAATGCAACATGGAGAAACACCACGTCCATAAGATCATTAAACTTCAAATTCTTAAGTGCAGCCACTGATGCCACAAATTTATCTAGAAACTGCTCTAAGCCGTTGATGTTCGCGGATGATATAGGTTTAAGATCGAATATCTGGTTCAAATATTCGGAAGCTAACATTCTCCTATCTTCATATTTAGTTTTAAGCGTTTTGAATATTAATAAGTAATTGTTTGCTGTAGGTGTAAAACCAGAGCAGATCGACTGTGCCCTGCCACTAATTTTACTAATTAAGTAATATAATTTTTCGGCGTCCGATAACGATGGGTTATTGTGTATATTGTTTTGAAAACTACTGAAGAAGAAGGGCCACGTCTTAATATCACCATTGAATACCGGAATATCTATTGGCGGCAACCTAATCGAGTCACTTGGACGTACCTGTGTTTCCGGCTTTTGCTTCGTTTTGAGATTGTAGGGATCTCGCAGTTCTTTTCACGCGACACAACATATCTTCGAATGCCAGCAGCGGTTGGTAGTTCACTATGTATTTCGGGTCGATTTGTAATTCCAAATGATTAATTTGGTCTAATATTCTCTCGTAATCTATCCGCACAGAATCTATCGTTTCGATTTCGTTCAAAAAGGTTTCCCGCACTGCTTCTATATTAATGTTCTTTATATAATCACTTATATTCTGCATACGCGAAAAGAGTATGTCCCTCTTGGCATAAAGCGTTTTAATTTTGATTTCACTTCCACTAACTGCCATTTTAAATTATTATAATAAAGTTATATTAATCACAATTAATCTCACAACACACAAACAATGAAGGACGGACACTCGGTATGCCGTATTACGTAATTAAATCGAACACCTGCGCAGCGAGTCAAGGCGACGCGTCATTTGCTAACTCAATAATTTTATCAAGATTGTGGGTAAGCGTATCAAACGGTTCCTATTACACTGTTTCAATTATTTAATAGGCTTTAAATTTAATCAAATACGAGCGCTATAAAACGAATAATTCTGTTTGCGAGTACCTAATCAAATTTTAAATTTAAACGAACACTATTTAAGTCTATTCCATAAATTAGAGTGCATTATCTAATTAATTCAACAATTCGACAAATCCGGCTCGAAGGACCATAAAATGGTGGACCACGTGTCTAAGGCTGCCGAAAATCTAGTTCCCCGGTCGAACCTTAAACCTATTACGCGAGATATTAACTAGAGTGGACTGTATATGCGATTGCTTCTACGCTTACGTAAAAGCGACTACTATAGCATGCGGTATAATGCACTCGCTCTTCCCTAAACTAAACTATTATTGTGCCGAATCGCTGAAAAGGAATCCTGCCCGATTAGGAGAACACAAATTGGAGCGGGTTAAAACAATTATATCAGGCAGGCGGTAAATAAAGGAATATTGACTCACCGGGGTTTCTTCTATTTGTGTAGAGCACTATAGCTGCAACTTCTGGAACTTCTTCTAGACAGACACTCTGGGGCCCCAGGGGTGCGTCGGGAGAGAAGCGTTGTAGTTTCAACGACGACTGCGGCGGAAAGAGAGGTGTTGTTCCAATGACTGGCGCGGCGGGAAGAGAGCTGTTGTTCCAATGACTGGCGCGGTAGGAAGAGGCTGTTGTTCCAATGACTGGCGCGGCGGGAAGAGACGCGCAACGGTCGCGCGTGTCTTATATGTCCTCGGCTCCGATGATTACGCGACATTCTAGAATCATCTTCTTTCCCCTCCCACCCCACCACCCCGATGTGTCGATAGGAGGGTATGAATGATATCGTTTTGGAAGGAACAAACGACTTGGCACCTACCGTCAAATATAATAATACGAATGGGTTTTCCGCGCAACCATTGATAACTATTAGTAAAAATAAAGCGGGAACTGGAACCAGTATCAAACTATCGCAATTCCGCTGAGCTACGAGAATATTTATGTTAGGCGTCTATATAGTGGATCTTATTTAGAAGTATGGTTGTTTTCTTTTCGTACAGTAGTGACCTCTGTATAATATTGTCATAACAGTGTGATATACTCACAGCAGAATTATCTGTCAGTATCCAAGATACACTACTAGTGCTGCTTTAATCCATAATTCGTTCGTTGGTGTTATTTACAACAACAGATTTTTGAATAAAAAACGGACCTTGGACTTGCACACTTATTAGTTTTTACACAATATCACTTGTTTATTTTTGAGTATTTAGTCCTGATCAGAGTAAAGTTGTGAACTCAGACCAATAAAGAATTATGGACGGAACGTTGCGTACAAGTGACGCCGGTATCGAGCCGAAACCATGCTCAAATTATTTTCCGAACACGAGCTCACGCACACATATGCATCTTAAATCATTTGCAATCAAAAGCATGGTAATAGACGTACATGTGTGCGTGGAACTGTGAATTTCTACGGACAGTCCAAGGAAAAAAATCATGGTGTACTTAACGATACGACCTCAAAATGGCAGCGCTCTTCCCTCCGTCGCGTAATTGGTCACAGTCTTCACATAACGTTACAAATTCTTTGAGCCTTTAGCTATCGAGTGGTGTAATTAAATTTTGGATGAAGATGATAGATACGTAGCTGCTACACCAAACTTTATCCCCCGATTTTGTTATCATCAATTTGAATTCCACCCCCCCCCCCCCCCCTACTCTAATAGCAAGCAAATTCAGACGTATTCACGACAAAAAGAATGATGTGTACGTGAGTTCATGTAAAGAAGTTGTGTGTGCGTGAAGCTGTGAACTTTTACGGGATGTTAAAGAAATATGTGTAAAGGTATTGAAGGAAGTATGTGAAGGTCAAGGTGAGTGGTGTCGAACCTTCAGCGAGGTCGTTGCGCAGCCGCTCGATGTACTGGCGCGCGGGCAGGTCGCGGCGCAGCGCGGCGTGCAGGCGCGCGCGCAGTCGCCGCGCACCCGTCCGCCGCGCCGCCTCGCCGCACGCCTCCGCTGCCGCGCGCTCCGCCCCGAACCGTTCCTGCGAGCAACATGCGCGCTACAGTCACGCTCTCACACACACACACTCGTGGGCTATTGTGCCATATCACTGACCTGTATGCAACTGCGAATATATTATGTTTATAGCACAATTAGGTCGGCTGTACCGGGAAAGTACCACTCTCTCACACAATACAACCGTCAAATAGTAGCTCAATGCTGCTATGTTTCGTGAATGTAGAGAACCTTATTAGAAATAGTAACTTATTATAGTAGGGATAAACAAAGAGGCAGAACTTGCATTTTAGTTCGAAAGGGCTTACTATGCAAAGTGTTGTCATTTGTAAAAGTTCAGGCAGTGCAAAACATATTTGTAGTATGCGGCATCGAAATTACAGCAAATAAATTAATAATAATATGTGTCTTTATGGAACACCGCAATCAGATCCTAGCCTTTTTTTAAAAAAATTGGACAAATTTCTTTATACTTTAGTTACAAAATATAACACTAAGAAGCGCATAGTTTTAGCAGGAGACATAAACATAAATACATTAAAAAAAGGTAAATTCTCTTGTGAGTTACAAGAACTTTGCCACAATTACAACTTAAAAATTCATGTCAACGCTCCTACGCGAAAGTTATCGTGTATAGACCACATACTGAGTAATATTTCAAACGCAACAGCAACTATATTACCACTTCATCTCTCGGACCATAACACAGCACAAATGTTAACCTTTCCAGTAAAAAATAAGCTAACATCGGCATCATCCTATAACATTTTTAAGAGAGATTATAACTAAGACCATATTCAAAAATTCAAAGAATGTCTACAAAACTTATCGTGGTATGAAATTTATGTGGAAACTGACTTGAATAAGGCCTTTAACGCTTTTCACGAATTGATATGCCTTTTTTATTATTTATGCTTTCAAAAAATAAAACTAAAAATAAACAGTAGTTGCACAAAAAAAAATTGGATAAGTCAAGGGTTAAAAAGAAGTTCTCGAACTAAACGGGTGTTGCGATACACATACTATAAACAAAAAAATACACGAAATAAAGTTAACTACTTAAACTATTCAAACATTTTAAAGAAGTGTATTTATAAATCCAAACAAATTGATAATATTAAATATGTGAATAATAGTAACAACAAATGCAAGGCAGCATGGAGAATTATCAGAGATGAAATTCATAACCCGAAAGTTAAGGATAATATAGATACTACTAAAATTGGAAAGAACATAATATCTAATCCTATAGAAATAGCTACTGCTTTCAATGATTATTTTATAGATATGGCCACTAATCATACCTCAACACAAAATTTAAATAAAAAATATGGCTTAAGTAGAAATTCAAGAGTGAATTCGATGTATTTAAAACCAATGACAGAAAATGAAGTTAAAATAGAACTACTATCATTAAATAATACCAATTCAGAGGGTTATGACGAAATTAACACTAAAATTTTAAAATCATGTGCTGATAATTTAACAAAAATTTTGGCACATCTAATAAATTTATCATTCTCATAAATGAAATTCCCAGAAGCACTGAAATTGTCAATTATAAAACCTTTATTTAAAAAAGGGCGAAAGGATGATGTTCAAAATTATCGTCCAATCACGTTAATACCTATTCTGGCTAAAATCTTTGAAAAATGTATGTATAAAAGAACAGTTGATTACTGTAATAAATACCAGATAATTAAAAGTGAACAATACGGGTTTCAAAAACACAGATCAACCTCACTTGCCATGTTTTCGTTAATAAGAATAGTACTTAGTAACATAAACAACAGACAGTTAACAACAGGATTATTCTTTGACCTCTCAAAGGCCTTTGATTGCGTTTCACATGATATATTATTGCAAAAATTTGAGACAATTGGGATCAGAGGACGAATACTTCAGTGGTTATCGTCATATTTAAAAGACAGACAACAATGTGTTATCATTGATAAAATAGACAAAAACGGTAACTTAACATCTCGTTCATCTGGATATAAATATAATAAATTTGGCGTTCCGCAAGGAAGTATATTAGGACCGATTCTTTTCCTATTATATATTAATGATATTGTTGACATTACGAATCATAAATGTGTTTTATACGCTGATGACTTTCAATTTCAATTATTGTGACTAGTAATAAAAATAATAATACCATTAGGAATCTTGAAGATGACATTAATAATACAATTGACAAATTAATAGAATGGCTTGACCTAAATAATTTGAAAATTAATTTAGATAAATCTCATTCATTACATACGATTTAATAAATCTATCAATTCAAATCATAATATTAAACTTAATATACCAAGACTAAAAAAACTTACATGTACAAAATTTCTGGGAGTAACGTTAGACGAAGATATAAACTGGAAAGAACAAATAGATAACGTATGCTGTAGAATTATTAAATTTGTATATGCCCTTAAAATCGTTAATAATAATAATAAATATCACAAATATTAAGACGGCAATTGCAACGTACCACGCATACGTAGAGTCTATTCTTCGCTGTGGAATCATAA
The DNA here is from genome assembly GCA_036936625.1 of Parnassius smintheus behrii. Lineage (NCBI taxonomy): Eukaryota > Metazoa > Arthropoda > Insecta > Lepidoptera > Papilionidae > Parnassius > Parnassius smintheus. The sequence goes on from JAUPFT010000015.1 coordinate 429,762, forward strand.
TATGGGGTAATAGTACCGACCGAAATAGGGCATTCGTTGCCCAAAAAAATGTATTCGTGCAATGTGCGGGATGTCGCCAGATGTTTCCTGTAAACCAGTATTTAAGAGACTTTGTATATTACCCCTCCCGTCACTATACATTTATGAAGTTAGTATGTTTGTCTTTAAAAATAAGTCATTGTTTATTAAAGCGCGTGATATATATCCCCGAAACCGACGTGACCCAGAAAAACTAGTTCTAGATGTTATTCCTAGAATCGTTAAATATAACAAAAGTTGCCTAAATATGTGTATAAAAATATTTAATAAACTACCTAATGAATTTAAATTATTAAGTGAAAGATTATTTAAGAAACATTTGTTTAATTGGTTAAAAACCGAATGATATTATGACGTAAAAGATTTTTTAGACTGTAATTAATTAATATTATTGATTCCGTATTTGCATGCTATTAACCATTGTTAGCGAAATACGATTGCACTAAACAAATTGTAAGATCTTTTTATACCGTGATTCTTGCAAATAAAAATTTATGATTTATGATTTACCGAAGACCCTTTTAACTGGATACGAGGCATGCCAGCTCAGTCCTCAGAGAAAACAACTGACTGTGTTCGTTTGCCACAAAAAACTCGCCACACTCATCGACGCCGTGTCCCTGCTCACTTTTAAAATGAAAAGTCTGTCCCTGAACTAATCTTTCCAACCAACTGCATCCATCGATTTTTTAGAATAAAAATACTAACTTTATGTTTATGTTATTTTACATTGTCTATACCACAGCCACAAATTAATGAATTTCCGTCGGTTATTTGTTGTTTTAATATTTTTTGTTGACTATGCCGAAAGAGAGTCAGTAAATAGTGTAATTAGCATATGCACATTTAAAAAAAACACTTGAATTATTAATTAGTAGTGTGAAAGTTTTCTATTTTGAGAACGTTTAACAACCGTGGGTGTAAAAAAGATGTATGAAAACCAAAGTTACAATTAATTTAAAAAAATGTGTGTCAGTTAATTTTAAATTGGTATAATTGACAATTATTTCTAGTTTAAATAGCAAATATTGCTATTAAAGTGTAAAAGGAGTCAGTTTTACTAAGTACACAATGTTCTAATATTGATATTGTAACATTTTAAAACTTTACATTGTATCTGACTACTGGTGTTTACTAAAACATCAAATTATCATGATTATTTGATGAATGTGACTAGCTTATAGCCATTAATTATTGGACACCTGTGACAACACACGGACCACTGTAGATACAGTATATAGTGAATGGGAGCAAGATTACTTGGAAGTCGATGTATCTCTCCCAAAGCGCGATGTCGTGGGGCGCGTCGTGGAGCAGGCGGCGGAAGGCGGCTGCGCGTTCGGCGGCAGCTTCACTTCCGGCGGCGGGGGGCGGCTCAGACGCGCGCCGCCGGAAGTAGCGCCGCGGTGCGCGCCCGCTCGCCCGCCCGCCGCCGCCCAGTGTCCGCGCGCTGCACTCATACCTGCCAAGCAATTCCTATCGTATCTTTAGACAAAACAGCAAAGAAGTAAGTGTTGTTAAAATTCGTAGGCATATTCTCAGTTATTTGCAAAAATTGGTCGTTCGAAAAAAACATGTAGCACCAAAAAATAAAGGTGTGTCACACCTAAATAGAGTGGGAAAAATCAACAATTCACACCTTTCAAGTATCTACATTGATATATTAAATTGCCTTGTTTCTCTGCATGAAATTAAAAAATTAGCTTTCGTCGACTATAATTTCTGCACAATTTGAGGTTTGAAATTGTGCACAAATTATAATCGTATACTAGCGTAGCGTATATTATATCACCCATTTCCTAACTTTAAAACGCCTAAAGTTACTAAGACTCCACGTAAGTTGAACACCAGTTTCAGTTGTACTTGTACTAAAACTCTTCATTCAATAATCAAAACAAATATTACATTAAAGTTTAAGTACAAAGTACTATAAATTTAATATAATACTATAAAATATATAATCTGACCACAGTGATTGTTTATTTTTATTTTAAAAAATGTTTTCATAGGTTAAAAGTGTGGATATATGCATTTGAAGTGCAATATGCTGCCAAAGAGTTTTACTCGTAACTGTTCTGTACTAAGCCTAAGAACATAAGTAGATGGTTTGCTTTGGAGTTCTTTGGCCCCCGCGCCAAGGATGCAACAAATTCTTAAATGTTTGTTTATTGCTATTGTTTGCAAAGAGAAAAGGTAGATTCACCAGAAACAATGGCACAAAACACCAAGAAGAAACAGTTTACCGACAAACATATTGAGGAGCCATCGGCAAATAATACACAAGGATTAGTAAAACCAAGCATACTCAATTATGCAGCACGAGGTAGAGCATCATCGGTGTCTGAACCAAAATCTTCAAAAAACTAAAAACTGCCTCCCTCAACTGGAACCCGGATAAGACAAATCAAACAACACAAAAAAAAATAAAAATACAACAATCAGAACCCCAAGCCGGCTGGTCACCGTGGGGAAAGAAGACCACAACCCTCCATTGAATAAAACCAATAATTATAAGAGCAGAAAATCTGAAAATCTAAACTATGAATCTGAAGAATTACACAACTTAAAAATATGCACCTATAACGTAAGATCACTATCATCAATGACAAGACTATTAGAATTAGATAATGCAATAGCCAAAATTAACTGGGACATCATAGGGCTCGCCGAAATTAAACGACTAGGGTACAGTATAGAAGAACATAACAAATATATTTTCTGTTACATTGGTGAGACATTGGGACTCCATGGCGTAGGCTCTTAGTAAAGAAAACATTGAAACAAAATATCGTGAGCTTCGTAGTGTGACGGCTCAATATTATTATTAATAATTAAATTCAATATAAAGGGGCGTCAAAAATAGTTTTAAAACATATATATTAAGCAATTAAGTTAAATTAATAAACATAAAGTTAATATATTTCAGACATTATCCCAATAACATAGCAAATTAAAGGCAAAATTATTGTTTCTCGTAATAAGTAAATTTATTATAAAAAAACTTGTAAAAATATTTAAAATAAAATAAATAATAGAAATACAAGTCAAAAAATATTATAAAATTAAGTTAAATAACGTTTATAAGATAATTAGAAAATCTGTTAAAAATTGTTTAAGTCATGGGAGGTGTTCGTGTATAAAAGAAAATTTTTCTAAGTTGTGGAAGGAGTTCACGTATAGATGAAATTTTCTAAGTTGTTGAAGGAGTTCATGTATTAAGGAAAATTTTCCTAAGTTATGGAAGGTGTTCACGTATAGATGTCTTGTATGGATGAGCTGCCGGAGATACATTCCTGCAGTTCTACATATATATGGGGTGGTCGGGAGCCCGACTGCCTGAAGTACTGTAGCACAATGACTAGTCCTATATTAGGGACTTTGATATTAAACTCAATGATACAAAAGCAATACTATAGAAGGTCTCCATGATGAATTTGCATTACAATAGTAGGGTCGTGGGTTCGAACCCTATATATGAATGACTTATGAAAACAAGGTCTATGATTCAAAAGCAATACTATAGAAGGTCTCTATGATTAATATGCATTACAATAGTAGGGTCGTGGGTTCGAACCCTATATATGAATGACTTATGAAAGTGAGGTCTATGATTCAAAAGCAATACTATAGAAGGTCTCTGTGATTAATATGCATTACAATAGTAGGGTCGTGGGTTCGAATCCTATATATGAATGACTTATGAAAGTAAGGTCTATGATTCAAAAGCAATACTATAGAAGGTCTCTGTGATTAATATGCATTACAATAGTAGGGTCGTGGGTTCGAATCCCATATATGAATGACTTATGAAAGTAAGGTCTGTGATTCAAAAGCAATACTATAGAAGGTCTCTATGATTAATATGCATTACAATAGTAGGGTCGTGGGTTCGAATCCTATATATGAATGACTTATGAAAGTAAGGTCTATGATACAAAAGCAATATTATAGGAGGTCTCCTTGATGCATAAGCATTGTATGGGTTGGTCGGGTGACTGACTGCTCCTAGTACTGTAGCAAAATGACTAGTCCTTATTAGGGACTTGAAAAGGAATATTGTGGTGGCGTGTGTGCTGCTTCACGAGCAATTGGTCCGAGGTAAACTTGGACTCGCTAACCGATGTGTCCTAGACATATCATCTTAGTGCCGGTGGTAAGCGGGTTTGTTGTAGCAATACGGCTTTCCCGTGGACATCGCACACCCATACCGTTTGTGGGCGGCGTAGTAGCGCATAGCGAAGCGTCGTCTATATTTCGGATTGGGATGATGAGTGTGTTTGGTAGCACTTTTAAGTGTAACAGGCATACTCAACTTCATGTCTTAGTGCATTAGCGCTATAATACGTGGAGTTTTGTTCATTGACGTCTTAGTAGCGTGCTACTATGATACGTTAGTGATATTTTTTATATAACAACAATACTAACTTTGTTGCCAAAGTCGATAGGAGTCATGTGGGTGTGTTGTGAGGGTGCGCCGCCCGTATGATAGTTGCATTGATGCTTACTGCTACTTTCGGTATTGCGTCTTGTGATGGATCTGCGGGTGTGCTGCGCCTGATTCGACGCATTCCTGTTGTTCTGGTCGATGGAGGTGTACAATTAACATCTTAGTGTCGGTGGTAAGCGGGTTTGTTGTAGCAATACGGCTTTCCCGTGGACATCGCACACCCATACCGTTTGTTGGCGGCGTCGTAGCGCATAGCGATGCGTCGTCTATCTTTCGGATGGGGATGATGAGTGTGTTTGGTAGCACTTTTAAGTGTAACAGGCATACTCAACTTCATGTCTTAGTGCATTAGCGCTATGATACGTGGAGTTTTGTTCATTGGCGTCTTAGTAGCGTGCTACTATGATACGTTGGTGATATTTTTTATATAACAACAATAACAACTTTGTTACCAAAGTCGATAGGGATCATGTTGGGTGTGTTGTGATAGGGCGCCAGCCGTATGATAGTTGCATTGATGCTTACTGCTACTTGCGGTATTGCGTCTTGTGATGGATCTGCGGGTGTGCTGCGTCTGATTCGACGCTCTCTTGTGGTTCTGGTCGATGGAGGTATACGGGTGGTGATGTCTGCTAGGATGTATGGGGGACCTTGGAATGGTGTAAGCCCGACGATAGTCGTATTGATGCTTGTTGCGTTCTGCAGCATTGCGTCTCTGCGATGGTTGTTTGGTGGGACGCTATTCTCAATGGCGCTCTCTGCGTCTTGGTTTGACTCACACCTAAGTAGCTTTGCCCAAGTCGGGTCCCTTCATTGCGGGGCTGCAGACTGTCTGCCCTCCACGATGTTTTATATAACAACATAATATTATATCTCTGTAACTTTCCCACCTTTGAATGATTGAAGGCAACTTGTTGGTGGGTGAGACAAACATGATCGAAAATGCATTTACTCAACGTCAGTGACACAAACCCTTTCTGATGGCGAATTATTACTCTTATCTTATAACTGCCTTTTGGCTATATCTGCCGTTGTATTGGTTGGTGGAGCATATGTGTCGACCTCATGCGGGTGGTAGCTGGCGGGAGGATCTGAGGAGACTCTCAAGGCTGCGGCTGAAAGCCGCACAACGACCCCATTCCCTTGAGGTGAGCAGTAGTCTCATGACACGCTCTGCGGCTAGTAGCCGTGCTGATCATGCAATTGGTGGTGATGCCATACACTTACATCACGTCTGCAGGAGCGGCGGTCTGGCAGGTGGTGGCGCTCACGGAGGGTTTACGGCCAGTGTGCCTATTTGCCTAAACCGTGTGACGTACATTCACTGTGGCTGAATTCGTTCGTATTCTGTATGGCGTTTACACACATTGACATGCGCGACTTCGGTCGATGTTTGTGCTTACGCACTAATAAGGGGCCAAGCCTCTTTTACTGGTTCGCCAGTTATTTTGCTGTGGACTACGGTCCAGTTCCCGAATTAGCATTCCCTACGGGGGGAGTGCATCAAAATGGTTGGCACTCACCGTGCACGGCGTGTGTGGGGCCGTGTACCTCCCCTACATTTTTTTTAAATAAATGTAGGAGAGCGAAGCCCTTGTATCGGGTATTTTTTTTGTATAAATATATTGTGAGCCTTTTCCAAGCGGGAAGGGATAAATAATAATAAATTAATAATGTCAACCTGATACAAGTGGAATAAAGACGTTTTATGTTCTTAACCTTTTTCGAGCCCTGTCTTCGTGAACGGGGTTCACTTAGCTTATAAGGCACTACCAACAGATTTCAATTGCCCTAGTGAATATTCATTCTTCCAAAAGACACCTAAAAGAACTAAGTTACTAAACAAACACAACCTAAATAAGGGTCCTAACTAAGACGATCACGCCAAAATATTAAAAACGGCCTATTAATAGACATATTTTATTAATCCTGGTCTCATATATATAATGTTATTGAAAAGGGGATATTTTTAATATTATAAAATATTTTTATTTTATATAGAGGGGGGGATCGTTACAGTAGGCATATCAGAAAGAGTTGCTTTGTTAAAAATGAGCTTCAACAAGGTATCACTGTCTATTATTCAAGTTTACGCCCCCACTGAGAGCTCCAGTGAGGAAGAAATTGAAAGTTTCTACATGGATTTACAAAAAGCGCAAGAACAAGCAGATAAGACATTACTAGTGATTGGAGACTTAAATGCAAAAATTGGGTACCCGAAACATGAAGAACATATTGTTACGCGCTCAAGTCGACGATATACTAGCGCCATCTAGTGTCAGGAACGAGAGCGAGTAGAGCGTTGCAGAAAATGACATCACAGATCTCTCAACCGACAGCGCCATCCGAAGAACTAAGTTTCTAGAAAATCTATACTCGCACACTCGTCCCTTTGCGCGCATTTACTTGAATATTCGGGACGCTTATTTGCTAATTTAAATAAATAGGCGCTGCAAGATGCGATCGAGGTAGTGTTGAATTGGCGAAACAAGCGAAGCTTCGGAGCGGAATTAAGTGAATTAGTGTGTTTAATTATTAGTGTTTAAGTTTTAATTTGTGTAAAGTAAATTAAAGTGTTAATTTAGGTAATTCTATCGGCAATTTTTATTGTCACGAACCTCAAGCTCGTAACAATTGGTGTCAGAAGTGGGATAAAATAATGCCGATTTTACCTAAGGAGGAAACGGAGGGTGTCCGTAACCGAAGTCAACGCCAGCAGGAGACGGACCAACGAAGATTTGGTGGTGCAACGCCGCAGACGTCGGAGGGCCAGCCACCGGCTGCAGGCCCGTCGGTAGCTCCTACATCTGCAGCACCTGACTTAGGTGCTCTGATGGTGATGCTGCAGGAGCAGGCTCGCCGACAGGAGGAACAGGCTCGCCGACAGGAGGAACAGGCTCGCCGACAGGAGGAACAGGCTCGCCGACAGGAGGAACAGGCTCGCCGACAGGAAGAACAGGTCCGTCGGTTGGAAGAGCAGCTGCGGGGCGGACAGGATGAACAGGCCCGCCGACAAGAGGAACAGGCCCGCCGACAGGAGGAACAGGCCCGTCGGTTGGAAGATCAGCAGGCGGAACAGGCTCGTCGGTCGGAAGAGCAGATGCTCCTCATGAAGGACCTTCATGCTACCTTTGGGAAAGAGATAAGGGAGGTGAAGGATAGGGTTGCTCAACATGACAACCGCCTGTCGGAAGCTGAAACCCAAATCAAGAAAGCTGAAACCCGAATCGACCAAGTAAACAATCAGGGGTTGACAAAGTAATAGCTGACATGAAGAAATCACTGGACGAACTCAAACTTGGAGATAGAGCTACAGCTCGGGTAGTAGCTACAACACCTTCGCTACGTGGGTTCAAGGTGCCACCGTTCGACGGTACCTCTTCCTGGTCAGCCTACAAAATCCAGTTCGAGGCTGTTATGAAGGCGAACGGCTGGAATAAGTCAGGCCATGACTGCTCTCACACTAGGCCTGCGCGACCAAGCCTTAACCGTGTTGGAAGCTCTCGGTAAGAAAGTGACCTACGAGCAGCTCCTTGAGGCATTGGAGGCGAGATATAGTGACGCTCACCTGGAACACGTCTTTCGCGCGCAGCTTAAAGATCGCGTGCAACGCAGCAACGAAAACCTGCAGCAGTGGGCCCTTGAGGTGGAGAAGATGGTTCGAAAAGCATACCAGTCTGTACCTGCGCTCATTGAAGGGAACCTGGTGCAGACATTCATCGACGGCATCCGCGACCTGGAAGTCAGAGCTGCTGTGAGGCTCGGGCACCACGAGACGCTTAAGAACGCCTTGGCCCATGCACTGGAAGTGGAAGCCGTGCGGCAGGATCATCGTTCCCATCGCGTCAGGGAGGTTGCAGCAGCTACAGTTCGCGACCGCAACAAAGGATACAGCCCTAGGTGCTATGGCTGTGGGGAAAAGGGCCATCTTCGATCCAGCTGCCCTAAGCGAACCGTGGAAAGGAGAGTTGATCGATCTCGAGAGGGTAGTGCAGCTAACGGCACTGCCTGGCGGCGACAGGATCATCGTTCACGTCATGCTAGGGAGGTTACAGCAGTTACGGTTCGCGACCACAATAAAAGATACAGCCCTAGGTGCTATGGCTGTGGGGAAAGGGGCCATCTTCGGTCCAGCTGCCCTAAGCACACCCTAGGAAGGGAAGGTGAACGGTCTCAGAAAGGAAGTGCGGCTAACAGCACCGCCCAGCAACAGCAGGAATACGACTTTACTATCAGACACTGCAGCGGGAAATCTCACGGCAACGCAGATGCATCGTCAAGAAGACCTTGTCCTGAAGATTGCAACCATTGTAGTAGGCAAGAGAGTAAGGAAGTGGTATCCGTGAGGATGCTCAGGACAGACCACCTCAACAACGGGTGGAAGGACAGCCTACGACATGCACAGCAGGAAGATCCAGACATCAAGCCGATTCTGGGATGGATGAAGGCCCGTGCTACCAAGCCTAAGTGGAGGGACGTCTCAGCGATGAGTTCAACCACGAAAAGCTATTGGGCCCAATGGGGCAGCTTGCTGATTCAGGATGGAGTCCTGTGCCGTAAATGGGACAATGGTCGAGGAGACAGCTGTCGTTTGCAAATGGTTGTCCCTAAAGCTAAAGTGCCGAATGTTCTACAGCTGTGCCATAATGGTCGTTCAAGAGTCCATCTGAGAGTTAAACGAACTCTACTGAAGGTCCGAGAACAGTTTTACTGGGTCCATTATCGTGACGATGTCGAGGATTGGTGTCGTACATGTACAAGTTGTGCGGCCGTGCGGGGACCTCAGACACGTAGTAGAGAAGCACCGAAATTGTACAATGTTGGTGCACCACGGGATAGGAGAGCCCTTAACATTAAGGAGCCGTTACAGAAAGGCGCAAGAGGGACTCCTAAGATCGTCCATGTGGATCGCTTGGCGCGTTATTATGGGGCCGATAATGCTCGGGACGAGCATGTCTTAGGAGGGGGCAGTGTTACGCGCTCAAGTCGACGATATACTAGCGCCATTTAGTGTCAGGAACGAGAGCGAGTAGAACGTTGCAGAAAATGACATCACAGATCTCTCAACCGACAGCGCCATCCGAAGAACTAAGTTTCTAGAAAATCTATACTTGCACACTCGTCCCTTTGTGCGCATTTACTTGAATATTCGGGACGCTTCTTTGCTAATTTAAATAAATAGGCGCTGCAAGATGCGATCGAGGTAGTGTTGATTTGGCGAAACAAGCGAAGCTTCGGAGCGGAATTAAGTGAATTAGTGTGTTTAATTATTAGTGTTTAAGTTTTAATTTGTGTAAAGTAAATTAAAGTGTTAATTTAGGTAATTCTATCGGCAATTTTTATTGTCACGAACCTCAAGCTCGTAACAATATGATAATGGAACGGTACGGATATGGTCAACGAAATCCACGAGGGGAATGATTAATTCAATACGCATATGAAAACAAACTATCATTGATGAATACATATTTCAAAAAGAGAAACTCTCGCAAATGGACCTGGATTTTTCCAGACAACAACACAAAAAATGAAATCGATTTCATACTAAGTTACAACCCCAAAGTAATCACAAATCTTGAGGTTTTAAACAATATAAACTTCCCATCGGATCATAAAATGGTCAGATGTTCACTGAATCTCCGGACCCCAAAAATGAACAGGAAATCATTTAAAGTCTCACATAATATGCTAAAGACTCCAAAAGAAAAAGAAACTTATCTAGAAAAGCTAAAAGAAAATACAACAAGACTAGAAGAAACAATGAAGAACACAGAAAATGTACAAACTCTGAGCAGCGAGCTGGAAAAAACCATCACAAATAGTCTAGAACAGGATAAAGCATTTAAAACCAGTAACAAAAAACCAAAAATTATTACCGAACAAACACAAGAACTGATTTCTAAACGTACGGAACTCCTATCTAAAAGAGAAAAATCTAAAGAAATGAGACACGAATTAATAGAACTATATAAGAAAACAAACAGAGCAATCAGGCAAGACTACGAAAGACATAGAAGAATAATCATAGAGAGAAATATAGCAACATATAAAAGTTCAAAGAGAGCTCTTAAAGAGCTGTCAACGCATAAAACTTGGATACAAGGTCTACAAGATGGAAAAGAGGAAACAAGAAACAGAGAAGACATAGTAAAGCGCGCAACAACTTTCTACTCAGAGCTTTACAGAAGAACATCTCAAGATGATACCCAAAAGGATGAACAACTGGAAAGTAAACATAAAAGAGAATCCCAACTGGAGGAAGCAACTTTAACTCCTATAACTGAAGGGGAAATAGAAAGGCATATAAAAAGACTAAAGTCTGAAAAAAGCCCAGGGCCAGATAAAATCACAAATGAAGCTCTAAAACTTGGGTCACCTATTCTAGTAAGCTACCTGACGAAACTATTCAACTTAATCATACAACAAGAACATATACCAAAACAATGGTGCAGCTCAAACATAATACTGCTCTTTAAAAAAGGAAATCCACTTGACATCAACAATTATAGACCAATTAGTTCACTATCTTCAATCTATAAATTGTTCTCTTCGATAATCCTAAGTAGAATAGCCCCAGACATAGACAGAAACCAACTAATAGAGCAAGCAGGCTTCCGACCACGCTACTCAACAATGGATCATATACACGCTATGGAATAAATGATAGAAAAATACAAAGAATATAACATGCCGTTATACATAGCATTTGTAGATTATGCTAAGGCTTTTGACAGCATATCACACTCTTGTATATGGAAGGCTTTGAGAAAAAACAAAATAAACGAAAAATACATAAGTGTGCTAAAGAACATATATGCTAAGAGTACAAGCAAAATAAAACTAGAACGACACGGAGAAGAGTTTGAAATTGGGAAAGGAGTGAGGCAAGGTGACCCTCTTTCACCCACACTATTTATAGCCGTCCTAGAAGACATATTTCAAAACCTAGAATGGAAAAACAAAGGTATATGGATACTAAATAGAAGATTAACACATTTACGATTTGCTGATGACATAGCTCTATTAAGTGAATCTGCGACTGAATTAGAAAGCATGCTTCAGAGCCTGAACACCCAAAGCCAAAAAGCAGTACTTCAAATGAATGCATTTAAAACAAAAATAATTACAAACAGCTCCAAAAAACCAATCAAAATAGAAGGAAAATCCATTGAATATGTTGATGATTATGTATATTTAGGCAAATTGATATCTTTCGAACTAAATAACACTGAAAAAGAAATAGACAGAAGAATAAATATAGCGTGGAAAAAATATTGGGCTCAAAAAGAAATTCTCGAAGGAAATTACAGCCTAAGATCGAAAAAGGTCATAATGGACTCGTGTATCCTCCCAAGTCTAACATATGCAAGCAATTTTGTTTTTCACTCTTTCAGTGTACACATGGGTGTACACTGAAAGAGTGAAAAACAAAATTTTGTCTTGCCAACATGCTATGGAGAGGAGCATCCTTAAACTAAGGAGAATACAAAAAACGAGAAACATAGATATTCGAAAGAAAACGAAATTAACGGATGCACTTCAGCATAGTCAAACACAAAAATGGAAATGGGCAGGACACATAGCTAGATACCAGGACAAAAGATGGACCTACCAAACAACAAAATGGAAGGGCCCATTTGGCAAGAGAAGTGTGGGTCGGCAAAGGAAAAGATGGGTGGATGACATCATTAACATAGCAGGAGAAGAATGGATGAAAATTGCCAAAAACCATGAAGAATGGCTCAAATTGGAGGAGGCTTTTTCCCAAGAGGGACTACATAAAACAAGAAGAACTTTCTAATAGTTCTATGTATTTATTAATAATTTTGATAACTCTGTAAAAGTGTAGAGAAATAAAGCTATTATTATTGTTTGCATGGACTCTTAACATTTAAATAACCATATGCGAATACCTGGCTTCGTCAAAATGTCCAATTTGTACTCTTGGTTTGTATGCTGTTGATGTTCCAAAAAATAGTAAAAAAAAAGAGTGCAAGCAAGATTTTGCCTCAATTGATCGTTCCATTCGTAGCGTTCATGTATCATTGGTGCATTACTGACCTTATGACATTTGAATTCTCTTTATTTGCTACAGATAAGAATACTCATACACTTAAGAGCGTATATTCAAATTTGCGCAAGTCAAAATCAATCTGGAATGGTGTAATATTGAAGCACACTACAGTCTTCTCGGTGTGCGTGACAGCTCGAGGTGGGGCGAGCACAGTGGTGTCTAGCACGAATCATCTTGATACTATTGGAACTAAAAGGAAATAAAATAATTTCCACATAATAGCTTATGAGGTCTGTGCTAAGTCATAGTATATATAAGAATTAATATCCGATCTAGTCCCGACATCGGAAGCTAATATGTATAAGTTATTTTATTCTTTTAGTAAATTGAAGTCGGCTTTTTTTTTTACTCTATTGAGTAGACTAAGGAATGTCACAACATCAAGGTAACAACTAGAAAGGTGTAGGTAATATATGTTCGAATTGAAAAATATGCTCGAGTTAACGGTGAGCACTCTGACTTTGAAATACCGTGGATCATATCTTTTTCGTTTCTATTTTATAATAACGTTACCTCCACACGAAGAATGTTTCCTAGGTATATTGTTGAGGCAGTTAATATAAGGACATAAATTTCACAAGGACAAACATCCAGACCCGGAACAATTATTTGTAGGTATACAAATTTTTGTTCCTTGCGGGTATCGAACCCGCGGCCCTTAGAGTTAAACTCATTTCTAAGCCACTCCGCCACGGAGTCGTCAAATATATCTTTTATAGAGATTGTGATAGTTATATATACTATGGTTTTAGTTATAAATTGCTTTATTAAATAAATTTATAAAATTATTAATAACTAGCTGTTACCCGCGGCTTCGCCCGCATGGTCACTGGGAAATGAACTTGCATTGCTTTTTGAATTGAATGAAAACTGAGTTTTATAGATTTGTCAGAGATGCAGCCATTAAAAGGAAACTGAGCAAAATTGATTCGTCAGCCTATTTAAATGTTTTGAAACGCAGCGTCTATGAAAGCATGAAAATAGCCCGTTTATTCCAAATGGAAATGGGATATTTTTTTAATTAAAGGAAACTGAGCATAATTATCCGTCAGGGTGCAGACTTTTGAAAAAAAACTGAGCTAAATTGATTCGTCAGAGATGCAGTTTTCTGAATTGAAAGGAAACTGAGCCAAATAAAAGATCCATCAGAGATGCAGCCTTTTGAGTTGAAAGGAAACTGAGCTTAATAGGTCCGTCATAGGTGCAGCATTTGGAATTGAAAAGAAACTGAGCTAAATAAGAAATTTTGAATTGAAAGGGAAGATCTGTGGGAATTCTGATTAATTGATTGTGGGAATTTTGGAAAAAAAAACTAACTGAACACTATTTTAAAACACTACTGTACACAATGTTATATGTTTTTACATTCGGGGAAAGAATGTGGAGATTCTGGACATTTGACACACGCGAACATGCTACATACAGCTGACCATAAGAGAAGCACGGTTTTTCTAAGTTGACCCCCGCTACTTGTAACATTTGCCCTTGCGCTTTATTAATTGTCATTGCAAAACTGAGCTTAATAGGGAACTGCAACCTTTTGAATTGAAAAGGAAGATCTGTGGGAATTATAGGGATCTGTGATATAATAACATTTTCACCTTTTCTTACACCTGTCAAAATTGTAGCACCGATTATGTTCCGTCCAAGATGTGTCACACGCAGCCTTGTCCCTTTACATAACCGAGGAGCATCTAAATTTCGCATTAGCATGACTGGGAAGCCTAACTTTAATTGAAGCTTATGTGAGTAAGCAAGAATGCACATGCTTGGCATAGAGGGCGGTAAATAGGAAACCGGAAATGGGCTTTGCAGTAATCTTATTGGATAATAATTAACGAATCCCTTGAGCGTTAAGCGATAGTGCAAGTGGCGCGAACACACCTGACAACTCTAGAGAATTTAGAAACTCTACGGGATATGAAGTGCTCTGTTCTGTGTCCATAACTGCGTCTACTGACAAATACTCTGTTATTTCTCCTGCTACTTCGCTTAATATATCTGAATTTATTTTGTTACGCTCTCATTTTTGGTGCAAGAATCGCCCTTTCACATAACCATTTGTCTTCATGCATGTTGTTCGTTAAATCTGAATAAACGCTTGCAATTAATTCGGAATGACTCTGTACTAAATTACAAAAATCTCTCGTCAATTTAACGCAGCCCTCAGCATCCATTTCCAACCGCCCATCGCCAATTTTTATTAGTGTGTCAGCATAGTTTCCAGCATTGATATCATTATACAAATGCACTCTCATATTCGTAGTTAAATTGAATTTTGTCACCTTGTTCCATAAAATAGACGACTTGAGCCATGCTTTAATTTCATCTGCAGGTGTGCCCTTTTGAATGACAGGTAAAGTTTGGCGAAAGTCACCAGCCAGTAAAACCACCATTCCCCCCATTACATCGGTATTGCCACACAAATCCTGGAGCGTTCGATTTAGTGCTTCTACAGCTTTTCTTCTTCTTTCTTTTTTTATGGCGGTTTTTTGATTATTCGCCAATGTCAGCGTGGAAGTGTTTATTGAGTACAAGCTCAGTAGTTACAAATACTATGCCCATGAACTAAAGAAGATTGTGATAATACAAGTGTCTTGCTTTATTTAAACAATTAAATTTTCCTTTTTATCTTATAATACTAGTGGTTGTACTGTTGAATTACCTAGAATAAATGACAAACACAGTTGCTATAACTACTTTAGTATATTAGTATTGACAAACATTAAACTTTTATACCATTAGTGTTAATAAAATCACACAGAATATATACATAAGGAGTGTTTGTGTAGGTTAAAAGTGAATCAAAATTTATAGGACGAGGGATGTCAGGAGGGAGATGATCATAGAGTGAACAAGATAATTTAGGACAGTTAAAAAAAATATGGTCAGAAGTTCCCTCATCTAACCCACATTCGCAGAGGGAACTGTCCCTAATCCTCAGTTTGGCTAAATGTACTGGTGTACAAGCGTGGCCAATTCGAAGTCTACAGATAGTTGATGTTGACTGTTTGTTAGCTTTATTAAATTTGAAAAACCATGGTTTTGGAGGAATGGCACCTTGTATAGCAGCATAATATAATAATAATAATAATAAACGTTTATTTCGGACATCATGATCCATATTATAGGTTAGTAACAATTTTTAGAGCTTATGACTAATGTTAGTAATTGACAATTGAAACATAACACATATAACATAAAACAAGGACAAACAGAAAAACCACACAAACAAAAATGGCACCCGGCCCCGCCCGCAAGATGACTACTTGACTGCGTGCAGCCGTATCCATCGAGCAAGCATCGGCGAGTCCCAACGGTCTGCCAAAGCACACAAGATACTGTTCGGGCTGTCGCGAAAGCGCCTAAGGTGTGAAGCGCAACGTTTACGCATTATGGCGGTGAAACCATCTACGTGAGCCTCCGCAAACATAGCAGAAGCGCTACAGAAACGCGGCAGCCCCATCAATACCCGGAACGCGTTATTGTATTGTACGCGAAGATCACTGTATGCCCTCTGCGTAAAGTTAACCCACAGACTGCACGTATAAAATGACTGACAGTAAGACTTGAAAAGCGTAATCTTTGCTTCGTCAGTACATTTAGCAAATCTGTGGGCCAACATATTACAGCGGACAGACAGCGACCTCCGCTCCCTCTCAATATCCTGGTTGTCTTTCAGGTCATCTGTGACCCAGTGGCCCAGGTACTTAAAAGTCTCAACTTTTTTCAAAGGGGTTCCACAGAGCTTAAAAAGTGGCACATTAGTGTATCGCTTGTGGTCCGGATTGAACATCATGAATTCGCTCTTAACAGCATTATATTTGAGTCCCTGTGCCACAGCATAAGATTCGCATATAGTTAACATTTTCTTTAAGGCTGCACTTGATGGACTCAGCAGCACCATATCATCTGCATAACTTATGTTATTAATACAAACTCCGTCTATGTGGCAACCGATACCGGTACTGCTGAGCTCATCAAGGAGCCTATTCATATATAAGTTAAAGAGCATAGGAGAGCTTAAACCACCTTGCCTCACGCCGCATTCTAATCTGTATTCTTCTGAGAGCGAGCCAGCCCATCTGACACCAGTGCTGAAAGAGCAATACAACTTCTTCGGGCAGGCTAGTCTCAGATCTCATCTTATCCCACATGCGTTGGTAAGCCACTAAGTCAAACGCCTTTGATAGGTCCAGATAGCAAACAAACACAGTTGTCTTCCTTGCTGTGTAATACTGGACAGTCTGCTTGAGACACAAGATAGCACTCTCGGTAGAAAGACCTGGTCTAAAACCGAATTGAGCATCATTGAGCGTGATGTGCTTATCCAGTAACCCGTTAAGCAAATTGTCCAGTACCTTAGCGATCACAGAAGCAAGGGAGATGGGCCTATAGTTGGACACATCAGAGGCGTCACCAGTCCTGTTTTTTGGAATAGGAATAACAATAGTTCGCATCAATTTGTCAGGGAGATATGAATGCCCAATACACAAATTAAACAACAAGGACAAAACCCTTGGCAAATGAACTCCAGCATGCCGCAGGTGTTCAATGCTGAGGTGGTCATGCCCAGGCGACTTGCCTTTCACCATGCCCTTAATGACTTTAGCTACATCTTTGGCGGTAAAAAATACACTACGCTTCAGACTACCTGCCTCAGAATCAGACACCAGCGGCTCTGCCTGTCCCAGTGGTGATTCCACTCTAAAGTATTCTCTGAACACCTTAGCAATATCACTAGGATCACAAGCTCCCGAAACACTCACGGGAAGGCTCAACTTATGATTCATTTTATTGGTGGCTTTCCAAAACTGACCGAAGTTCTTTCTTTTGTGGTGTTCAGCTATTATGTCCATTTTTATTTGTGTTTGATTATTTTGACACCATTTTAATTTAGCTTTAAAAATGCGTCTCGATTCACACATTTCATTATATGCGTGACCAGAGCCGGGTCTGCCATGTAGTGACCAACTTTGAAAACAACGTCGAGCCCTCCCATGTGCCTCGCGAACGTGTTTGTTCCAACCAGGTAAGTATTTACCTTTTCGCCCCGTCCTAATACTATAACTACAGATAGCGGCCTCCGAAAGTATACACACAATATGTTCATACAATCTGTCAAGCGCTATTTTATGTTGATGGTTACTACACATACTATCGCAACAATCCGAAAATTCTGCTGGAAAATCTATTAATTTTAACCTGGAGTTACATTCATTGTAATATTCACCAATTTGATCATTATCACGCTCTCCCCATATGATTTTATTAATACAATTATTTGACTGAGCTAATTTTGGTGTTACAATATTGAAATTACACTACATCAATACAGGAAAGTGATCGGACCAGTACGTGTCGTAAAGCACACATGCAGAAAGTACAGTAGGCCTGGCCGCGGTCGTGACCACAACATGGTCCAGCCACCTTAAACTACCATGCGCTTCGCTCACAAAAGTATAGGTATCCGATGGCAACAAGTCTCTGTCTACACACGTCCATAATTGTTCAGAGCAAAATGACAATAGTTCTGTGTCAAAAGACTCACCAGGGTGCGCGTTGTAGTCCCCTAACATAAACACAGTTTACAGTTTCACAGTACACAGTTTCCACATTATGACTTTCAATAATAGTCGCCATCTCACTAAGACACTCTGTGAATTCCACTAGATTTTCTTTTTTATCTATCGGCATATACACTGGAAAGACTATAAAACAACGATCACTTAGCTCGATTTTAATCACCGCAAGCCTGACACTTCTACACTTCACTACGGTTACATAAGGAAACACAGCTTTTCTCCAGAGAAGGGCCACACCTCCGTATGGTCGCCCGCGTAACACACCGTCCGCAGTATCGACAGCTGAGGTGCCCGCGAAAGCGAAATCACTGTCGATGGTTCCTAGGAAAGCGAGGTCGTGTGACAGCAGACAGGTCTCCTGTAGGGCGACCACGTCCGCTGAGCGACATAGCCGTCGCACACACTCCACTGATCGAACTACGTTCTTACAGTTAAAACTGACTAATTTGGTGTAACCTATTTTGAAAGTTGATTTTTCACCCCGGCCTTGACGGCGCTTCCTTTTTCACGATATTTGAAGTCAATAAAAGGCCTATAGCCTACTCCTTCCGGCCAAAAGTTTTCTGACATAAAAATATTTAATTTATGTTTAGGTACAAATATTTTGTACGACTCGTAATCTTTTGTTATTTTCATTTTCATCTTTTCTACGTTGACGTCAAGTTTACTCTTTTTCTTTACGTAATCGGTTATATCACTCACAGACACTCCCTTCGCCACATTATAAATGTATACCGGGACCTTAATCTCTGCCGCTCTGAAATTGTCTCCAGGCTCTGAAATAGCCTTCCCTCTGTATCCAGAAAAACGATTACGCAACCTTTTCTTTTGAACCTTTATCCACTCATCACTACTTACTTCTGATCTCCAATTGCCTTCACGGACAATTTCTGACATAGACTTTGCATACTCTTCACTACGTGTATTCTGTAAATTCGTTGCGAGTACATCAGCGTTTACGCTTTTATTAACCTGCAATAATATTGGGTCACTCGGTTTTATGCGTGCGGCGGCCGTGTGTTTCGCGCATTCGTCGGCACAAGTCTCGGTGTTTACTTCCTGAGCTGTAGGCACCGGTGGCGGCGGCTGACTCAGCTGAGCCTGTGCCGGGTGAGTCATCGTAACCGCTATCTCGGGTGATTCACGCAACTTACTATTGTCGGATAGCGGCGCGATACGACTACCTTCAGATGACTTTAATTTCAATTCCATGTCCCGATATATTGATTCTCGTAATGAGATATCGTTTACATCATTAGGCCCTTCACTAGGTAAGGGAGGCAATCCCATAGGACCACTTTGGCACTCGAAGCTGTTTTGTAGGAAGCCTCCGCGACGCAAGTTAATGTTGCGCCCATAGTTATTTACCACCGACGTATCCTTAAGGATATTTACCTCACACTTCAGCCGGTCTAAGTCCTCCTGCTTCGCACAGTCCTTCATAATCATGCTGATATCTCGTTGCATTTTGACTATGTCTTTTAGAATTCTCGTCACATCTACATGGTCCCATAAGACGGGAGGGAGTTTTTCAAGAGCCCTAGCAGTAAACACGGGAATATCTTCGGAATGTGTACTCCGTAGCAGACAGATAATATCGTCCAGATCCTTCCGAGCCTTGCCGTCCTTTTTTCGACTATCTTTTCTCCGAACTATTTTCCGCGTCTTTTCCGGGATCGAATCAAACAACAAGTTCTTTGCCGTTTCAATATCACTTTCTGAGAAAGCACTCACACATATATTTATAAGACTTTCGTCGTCCATAACATCTTTCTTGTTATCGATAAAAGCTAGAGTCTCGTTTATTACAATGTTGCAGCTCGAACATTTCAACACCTTTGAGGACATTTTAAATCCTTTACACACACAACACGCACAACGGACAGCGCGACCGGGTAGATGCGCGAGCGTCGCACGACGTCGCAGCATAGTGTTTACCTTTTATATTTTGAGTGGCTTTCCATAATGTATTCCAATTATTATTTAACTTCTTCTTTGCAAGTAACACTATGTCTGAAGAGTAAACTAAATTACATGTCAAACCATTTCGACTTGCATTTTTAGCCATCAGATCAGCTGTTTCATTGCCCTTGATGCCACTATGACCTGGAATCCAAGCTAAGGAAACCTGGATACCCTTGAGATGACATGTATACAATGTGTGTTTAATTTTGAGGATCAAGGGTATCTTATATTTACTTTGGAACTGGTTTGACAAAATTGCTAACAAACAGCTTTTGGAGTCGGTAAGAATAACTGACATATTTAAGTTGTGTGCTTCTATATAAATTAAAGCTTCATAAATTGCTGTGGCCTCGCCAGTAAAAGTGGAAGAAATAGAAGGGCATTTAAAATTAAGGATTATTTTGTATCTGGGAATCCAAACGGCTGCTCCAGTGCAACTTTCACCTGACTTTTTGGAGGCATCAGTGTATATAATAAGCCAGCCTTTCCATAAATTATCTATGACTCTACTTAGTTTACTATTTGCTATAGGGCAATCTTTCTCAATACCAAGGTCGAGGTGGATATTTGGGTGATAAATAATTGCATCATATGGGATATCAAAGATGGGACAGGACTTGCATTGTGATACTGGGTGTGGTAGATGGAGTAATGTTACCAAACTGTTGGATAAGCAGGGAGATTCTTTATGAGTCCAGTAATGCTTTGATGAAATATATTCCAAAAGAAGATGTAATTTAGAAATGAGCGGGTGGGAAGAGAGTTGGTAGATTTTAAAAAAGAATCGGTGCGAAAGATATTGTCTTCTTAGATAAAGAGGGGGATCTACACATTCGACTTGGAGAGCATTTATTGGGGAAGATTTCATTGACCCAATGATTATACGAAGGCTTTTGGTCTGAATCCTGTCTAGATTCTTTAGGGAAGACTTATTACAGGGTTCCAAGACAAAGCACCCATAATCCAAATGACTACGAATAAGGGCATTGTACAATATTTTTTGAGAGAATGGGTGGGCGCCCCACCAAACTCCCGATAAAGCTCGAAGAATATTTATATTTTTTTCACATTTTTTGGAAACATGGTTGATATGATGGGAAAAGGCTAGTTTGGAGTCAAGAATAACTCCCAAAAATTTTACATTCTCCCTAATTGGGATAGGTTCATTATTATAGAGAATGTTGATTTCAGGGAGTTGCCTATGGCGAGAGAAGATCACAACACTGCTTTTGGGAACAGCCAAAGACAAACCATGATCAGTTAACCAATCATGTAAATAGGACATTGATAAATTCAAGCGGGAACAAGCTGCAGGGAGGTTATCCAAGGAAATATATATAGCTATATCGTCTGCATATTGGAGGATGTTACAGAATGAGTTAACAGAAAGCTCTAGATCATAAGTATAGATAGAATAGAGCAAAGGACTAAGTACTGAGCCTTGTGGGAGACCTTTCCATACTATTCTAGGTGGGAGTAAAGAATGTTGACTATCAATATAAATGGATCTAGAAGAGAGAAAGTTAGAGACAAAATTTACTATCCTCACTGGAATACTCAGATTGAGCATTTTTTGCCTGAGCACAGGAAGAAGTACATTGTCATATGCAGACGCGATATCTAGGAAGACTCCAACAAGGTATTCATGTTTAGAGAAAGCTAAACGAATATCAGTAACTAGAGTACTAAGGCTATCCATGGTGCTTAAGCCCTTTCGGAATCCAAATTGGCTTGTTGCTAGAAGGCGTTTGCTTTCAAGAAACCATTCTAAACGATTTTTTATTAGGTGTTCAAGGATTTTGGCCATGGTACAAGAAAGAGCAATAGGGCGGTAGCTTGAGGGATCAGTGTAAGGCTTACCTGGTTTGTAAATAGGTAAAATAACTTGGGATTTCCATTCTTCTGGAGGAATACCAGACATGTAAATACAATTCAAAATAGAAAGAAGATGGACTTTAATAGGTTCACTGCTATTAGTAATAAAAGAGTAAGGAATTCCATCAATTCCTGGTGAAGAGTCTTTAAGGACACTAAGAACAGCATATAACTCCTCATAAGAGGATTGGTGTTGGTTTTAGTAGTTATAAATCCGTAAGTGTATAGTAATTGTGCTGTTTTATATGTAATTAGTTAAAATAAAATGGAGGAAGATCCTCCCGATCCCTACGGGGTTCTTTTTTTTTTTTTTTTTTTTTTTATAGAATAGGCTGACAAACGAGCACACAGTCCACCTGATGGTAAGTGGTTGCTGCGGCCCATAGACATCTACATCTATCTTCCATTACAAATCAAAATGCAGATGCGTTGTCACCCGTGAGGACTGAGATGGAATGCCTCATTTCCAGTAAAAAGGGTCTCCGGTTCTCTACACTCACCATACGAAATACAGCAGCATTAAGCTACTATTTCACGCTGGTATTCTGTGAGAGCGTGGTCCTTCCCCGGTCGAGCCGACCCATTCATGCTACAACTATACTACTAATATAACTGCAGCATGGCTCTACCACGTAAAATTTGAGGTTCCATGTGACTCCCATACTGGTACGAAAAAAAATAATAATATTCCTATCGAAATTGATCAGTCGAAGCGTAAAAGATTGCAAGCAACCAATAACTCAGGTCATCCTCAGAAAAGACTAATTACAGATCCATCTCAACCTGTTCCATCTATTCAGACCTCTTATACCCACCCTGACTACATAGAAAAAAAACATAAATACTCTAATAACGACAATGCGCCGTTTATTGTACATGTAAGTAAGAGAGTAGATGATTTATCAACTGGAGTAGTTTTAAAACCGATAAAGTTTGGTCATTTTCTCTACCATAATAATATTAAAAACGTTGTAAGTGAAGGTGTTAAGCGAGTAGGGCGCAATAGAATTTCAGTCGAGTTTAAAAGTGCAGCTGATGCAAATTGTTTTATTGAGAACCCAGCCCTTGCAGGTGCTACATATGATACTGTAATCCCTTCTTATAATGTCACACGCATGGGAATAGTGAGGCAGGTCCCTGTAGAATGGACATTAGAGGAACTCATCTCATCAATCGAGGTCCCAGCTGGTTTTGGTCCAATTATTAAAGATCGCCGATTTAATAGAAAGTCAGTTAATGAAAACCAAAGCACTGTGTGGATTCCCTCTCAAACAGTTGTTTTGACTTTTTCCGGTCAGAAACTTCCTTCTAACATTTATTGTTTTTTTACCTCAATGCCTGTTGAGCCCTACATTTTACCTCTTATTCAATGTTACAAATGTTGTCGTTTTGGGCATGTAACCTCACAGTGTAGGTCATCTTCCCATTGTTTTGTGTGTGCTCAAAATCATGAAGGAATATCATGCACAAGACAGTCTCCCACGTGCTTATTTTGTTCAGGATCTCACACAGCTAAAGATCCTTCCTGCCCTGAACACTCTAGGCAGAGATCTATCAAACTTACCATGTCACAGGAAAATATTTCCTATCTAGAAGCATCTGCCCGTTTCCCTTATGTCCGGAGATCTTATGCAGATGCTGCTAGAACCCTTCCTTCGTATGATCATCAGAGTCCCTATCCTATTTCAAATTCCCCTTTACCTTCAGTTGTCCCCTCACAATCTCATTCTTACAGGAAGACTACATTTACTCCAAGACTTCCGCCAAATCCAGCATCAAGTCATGGATATGATAAATCTGCCCACGAGGCAATAATAGATACCCCTTCTTCTTCAACTACTAATGGTTGTGCTTTAATAGGGCGGAGTATTTCCCCTAATGACAATCTCTGTGAGTTAATGATCTCCATGCTTATAAGTATGCTTTCCCGTTTCAGCGATATGGATCTCCCACTTGCCCTCCGCCAAAAACTTACTGAGCTCATCTCATTAACAAATAACCTTCCCTCCAATACTTCAGTGGAACTGCCGGAGCATTAATAATAAAAAAAATGAATTAATTTACCTTATTAATAAATACCATCCCCTCATCCTAGCCATTCAAGAGACATGGCTTAAGCCTGGGTCCCATTTTAGGATTTCAGGTTATTCATGCCTCAGGAATGATAGGAATGATGGTCATGCTGGCTCTTTCATTCTTATCTCAAAATCAATTACTTATACATTAATTTCGCTTCCTTCTCATAGTCCTTCAATTAATGTTATAGCAGTTAGAGCTCATAACACTTCTTTTCTTTCTATTTACATTCCCGAACCTAGTTTAAATATCTTATCAGAACTTACGAGGATCATATCCTCCATCCCGCCTCCTATGGTAATTCTTGGTGATTTTAATATGCACCATACTTTATGGGGCTCCCATTTTTGTGATCCCTGGTCTTCTACATTTTTAGACATCATTGATGATTTAGATCTCTGCCTCCTTAACGATGGTTCACCTACACGTAGAGTATCCCCCCTCCAAAATCCTAAAAGTGCAGTAGATCTGTCACTCTGTTCTCCTGCTCTGTCGTCCCTTCTTTCTTGGAGAATATTACCCTTTTCCCATGGCAGTGATCATTTCCCTATTGTTATAAATCCCCCTAGCTCCTATACAGTCAATGTTCCATTCAATCCTAGGTTAAAATATAACACATCCAAAGCAAACTGGCAACTATATTCCACAGTTCTAGAGGAAGAACTTTCAGCCCTTCCTCCTGTTCAGAAAGATAATGTTCTCCAGGTGTATGCTTCTTTCTTTTTCTTACTTTCCTCCCACACTAAAAGTTTGCATTGTCGTAGCATTATACCTCGTGCACTATTTTTGCTAAGTTGCAGATCGGCGATTCTTCCTGGGCTACATTTAGAGGGAGTTTTAAAACAGAATGTGCAGTGCGGCCAGCGCTTAGCAGCGTGGCGGCTATACCGGAGAAAGCTACGGCCACAGCAATGTTTTTATCTTGCCGTACTTGCGCTAATAATAAATTTAACAAAAATGTCTTCCCAGTTCTTCCAGGGGCATCTAAAAAGAAAAGTGCACCATTTCCAGATTCAATTTGTCCTAATACTTTGTCAAAAACTTGTTTTTGTTCGGGAAGCAGGCGGGGTGCAAATTTGGCTACATGCTGCTGCAAAGCTGGTATATCGTAGTTTGTTTCACATATAATTTCACCACTTAGTTTATTTTCGGTTGTTCGTTGATGGCTTATCATTCCAAAGTCGCTTAATTTTTTGCCTACCATTGCCATTACTTTATCTTCAATTTTTCCAAGTGCTTCATTATAAATGTGTTCATTGTATGTCATGTTCGTGTGTGTTTTTTGGACGGCGTCTGCGCGTGATGAGTTATAGTATTTTTAAAATAATCATATAAAGTAATTGGCTAAATAAAATGAGCAAATTTTTTTTGGAATAATATAACATTACATGTATTTTACATTACATAGTAGAGCATGTGTGCACTATAGTGTTAAATATTTATAAAAAAAAAACTAAGCATGTCCGGTAGGAGGTGGAAATGGGGGGCGACTCTGCAACTCCCCCTGCTCCTTCCTTACCACCTCCCACCCCGTAATTAATTTTGAGTTATCATTTTCAGGTTAGTTCTATGGGATTTTCTTTTTGATTTTTCTAAAGAACGGTGCATTACCTTTTAATGTGAGTGGTATAATAATCGGGGACCAAACCTCTACCAAATAAAATACCTTACTCCCTCAAATTCCTGCCAAACGATTCTAAATTTCAACCTTCTTTTGTTTTAAAACTTATTTGAATGCTATCTACAATTTATATAAACAACACTTGTGCAGGAACACATGCATTGTCTTACCATCTAATCTGACTAAGCAAGCTTGCTTAGGGTGGAGCCACAGGCAAATAAATAAACAATTGTTAAGTCTGTAAATAACGAATAAAGACAACTATGCATAAGTTGCATTATTTAACTTGTTTAAGAGTTGAAGTTTCCAAGAGCTATTTATCTCACTTGGCCAGAAGAACTTAATAAATAATGTAATAAAACTTTACTTACTGAGGCCTGCCTGGATAGTAAAGTGTTGAGACTCTCAGATTTCCGCGGTCCATTTTACAGTCCACATAAAAGTCATCATTGTTGACCACAGGCTTCGATTCAGTTTGCATATATTTGTCGTTTTCATCTTCTGTATCGCTGGCCAGAAGCTGCGCTTCCATTGCGTTATTACTCTCTGATATAACCTGAGAGTTTGCCTCCCACCGCACTGTTAAACATTCGAGATATAAATTTAATACAAATATCAAATACACATCCATGACACAAACATACCTGGCTCATCTTCTACATAAGTCTCCTTTGTATCATTAGAAACATAAGCTGGAAACAGCGCCATTTCGGAATATATAATAATATGATAAAGGCTTGGAAATCTTTACTGTTGACAATGTATTTTTAACTTTTAAATAAAATTTTATCAAACTTCAAAATCAAATAATATCACGTTCATATAGCAAAGCGTTACTAGTGCACAGTGTTGCCAGATGACTTGAACCTTTTATCTGTATTAGAAACTGCTAAAATCTGTATTATATCTGTATGTCATTTAAACTTAAAATATGTATAATCAAATAAACCAAAACAGAATTATTGACCATCATTATTGCTTCTTTTAAAATACAAGGAACGACTGCAAAAGTGATAAGGTTTGATTATCGTTATTAAACAAAAATATACACTAAAAATGTTATATTTTAACAGTGGTAGAGCCATGCGGCAGCTTTGCTGTTGCACCAGCGTGACCAGATTTCATACGACGAATCTACTGCTTGTGGAGGTTAAAATCTACTGAATTCTACCAAAACAGAACGAGAAAATACTAAAAATCTATTTATTTTTTTGCTGTCGTGTTACAACGTAAAAACATGAATGTTTTCTAGATTAAACGATAAAATAACAAAGAAACCACCATCAATTAAAGAAACTAATGTTTTTTAAACTTAAATTCTAAATAAAAATATAATTAAAAAAAAAAAGAATAAAATGAAACTTAAAGTTAAGATTCTTCATCTTTATGTTGGGTAACATTGTCATAAAGCTGTTTTGAGTCCATTAACTTGATTATATTTCTGTCAGGATCAAATCTGCTACATCCTCCTTCCAACTGTCGTAGCCCCTCTTTTCCATGCATTATTGCTGCAACATTCTTATTATTAAATCGATTTCGATCTTGATTTTTAATCCTATTAATATCGGAAAATATTCTTTTTACTTTCGCGTTTGACAAAGGTAGTATCGTTATTTGCTTCACAAATCGGGACAAATTGCCATATTTTGGTTTGCTATTCGCATCACAGATTTGGCTGACTTCACTCCAAAATTTATCCACCATAAAAATTTCAGATGTCGAACTAGAAGTTGACAATAAATTAGACTCGGAAACATCTAATTTTAATTCCCTATATTCATTGTCAACAATTTGCATGTTTTCGGTTGCAACTATGTTAAGAAACCTTTTGAGTATTCCTATCAGAGTTCGAAATTCACCATACACTGCTTTTTGGGGATCGACGAATGACAAATCCTGCAAAAAATTATCTTGCACAGGCAGTCTTTGCAGAAATTGGTTACTCAGCTCGATCAAAAATGACTGACATCTGTTAAGGAATACCTTAATTTTAGATCTCATTCGAACATCATCCTTTAATGATTCCAATGTCATTGCTACGTTTGTGCCCGGGTACATGTTTTGTATAGGAAGGAAATGCATTCTTGAACTTGGATCTATTGACTGAAGTGGAGTAGTTTTTATATAATTTATCTTCATAAAACAACTCAAAATTGAACTCGTCATGTTTTGTATGTCTGTTCCAATTTTATGAATAAGTGTCTGATCACTTTGAAAAATAACATAAAATTTTGTAGTTATGGGTAATATAAAATCTAAAAAGTAAAGATTAAGTTTTGTCTCATCGCTGTTAAGGTGATCAAATATAAATTGACAAGTAGCATTGGCATTCTTATTCCCTAAAAGCTCATTTGGAAAAAAAAAGTTTTAATGCTGACCACTGCTCTATAATTCGGTGAATGCATTGATGTAGAGAAAGCCACCTGATATCATAATGACGAAGCATATGTTGAGTTGGAGTGTCAGTAAAATTTTGAAATTCCACAAAGTTTCTTTGTCGTTGGCCACTGTGAGAGAAGTATGAAAAAACATCTTTGACAAACAACTCTATAGAACGAGGTAATTTTTTGCATGCATAACTCACTGAAAGGTTTGTTGAGTGGCAAATACATTTGAAAAAAATGCAGTTTGGGTTGACTTCCCTAATTTTAGATACAACGCTACTCCTTTCACCGAACATTACATTCGTGGTATCAGCAGCGAACCCTATTAAATTGGATAAGGCACATGTTAAACTATCAAACAAATCCTGCGCAGTATCACTTTTTAAGTCCACCATACACAAATGCTGATTTCTGCTTTTTTACTTCTTCCGAAATGGTTGATGTTTTGAAAATCGTATCAATCTGTAACCAAAGAAATTAAAAATAATTATACAGGACATTTCATATAGCGCTATGTAGTATCAAATACTAAGCAATTTTTACATAGCATTTAACATGAATAAACACACACATAGTTGTACAGTAATTGTTATGTAAATGCGTAGGTAATAAACGTACATAAAACAGCGAATGTTTGAAAATAAAATTCATGAACTTTAAAACATAATACGGGTTCACACTACTGCGTAAGTTGAAAGTATTAAAAAAGTCTTAACAAGAATAATTAACTAAGAATTACATTCCACATATTAACGTAAGTAACTTGCATACATGAGAAATGCCGGAATATCCTTTCATATTTTTTATATGCTTTGATGTGGCCATGTGTTCTTTCAAAGACGCCACTCTACTTAGTACTTCACAGTTGCGTGCTTTACAATGAGCACTCGTAGTGTTTACCTTAGATTTACATAACCAACTTTTAAATGAGGGATCTTGCTCCCATTCATCGCGATATCCTTGTGTATATTTACGTTTCATTTTAAATTCGATTATAAAAAATCTCAATAAAGGAATTCCCACTAGTCTATCCACATTCCATGCTCAGAAAACGACTAATAAAATTGTGTTGTCTAGTCTATCATTATAGAAGCAACATTAAAATGATCTAAGTTGAAAGACCTATTTTAAAAAATAGCCTTTATCTATTGGAAAATGAAATTCAATTTGCTATTCCCACAGTAACGTTCATTCAATAATAAGGGAATCCCCCCAAATCACTTTCGTGTGCTGCGAACTTTTACCCATGTCCAAAAAATTAAAACTTTTTGGACATGCGTGCTTGGTTTTAAGCCTAATATTTTTGACAGATAATTAATACCAAAACCTACCGATGTGTTTCTCATTTCTACTAAATTCTACTAAGACATTTTATCCTACTAGATTTTCGTCTTATTTGCATCAAATCTACTAAAAAAGTAGAAATCTACTAAAAATGGTCACGCTGTGTTGCACGTATGGGCCGGCTCTAGAGGTGGGCGTTGAATCAATAAACTGTTTCTTTTAACAGCTTTTCATTCGTCAATGTGTTAACTGTTAATCATTAATGAAAAAATAGGTTGATAGTATTAGCCGTCAATTTACGTCAACGCCCTCAACGCATTTGGAAATATTAGTAGTTTCGCCGGAGTAGACATGGCGTTAATGGTTAAATTTATTCATTTGTTAAAAGTTAACTGTTAATTTTTTAAGAGATTAAATTAACAGTTAAATATATTACTTACTGTTATAGTAAATTTATACTTTTAACCGGTTGTGTCAATTTTATTGCTTCTTCACTTTAATAGCTACAGGAGTCTTTAGTATTAAAATATTATTAAGCTAGGCTTTTTAAAGGTTTATTAATTCGATATTTACATTATATTATGTTATGATTTACAATAAATTGTTTATTACCTACAGTGATTATTATGTATTTAGTACTTACATTTAATATAAATGTTTTATATTTTTTTCCTTTAATATTTTTTTTATTTTATTCCTTTATTATGTAGACATGTACGTAATAATTCTATGTAGACATGATTATTAGTTATATTTTATTAATGTTCAGAAATATTATTTGTGCTACTTTAGCTGTGATTAGTCTTGTCATTCCATCATTTATTATGTACTTAGCTTTCGATAAAACACGTTCACAGGAAACTAAAGTGACCGTAATATGATATCAATTTTTAAAAATTTGATACAAAACTGGGTATATACTATGTTTATGCGTCCGCCACCACGTCAATAGTCAAAACTTTCGTGAATTTAGAGTATTTAATAAACACAGACTTTATAGAAAAATCGAAGTTCTTTAAGCATAACTGTGTATAAAAGTGTATAAGTGGCTGCCATGAAAGTAAAAAGTACTTTGCATAACTTAGATAAGCGGCTGCAGTTATGACGTCACTGAAGTCAAGTGGTCTCCACCGTACCAATGTAAATGAGAGACCCTATAATATTATTAGCTTACAAAAACAGATGTTTCATGTAGTTATTGGTATATTTTTCAGGTATTATGTGCACTGTCGTTCCTTGCTAGTGGTTGTTACCAAAGAATATGCGGCAAAAATATCAACACTTATGTGTCGCAGCCTTCAGCGTCCCGCTGTGTTCATGAGGTTGAGCTTGTGGAAGCCCGTCCTTCCCCGGTCGAGCCGGCCCCCACTCGTGCATATTTTTAAAGGTTCTGCTGAACATAGGCCCGCAACACACTCCCATGTCCTTCTATCACAGGCACTCCATTATCAAAAGCCATAAAAGAAGTGGACACCTATTTGGCTGATGACTTATTACCAAGGACAAATACTTCTGGTGACAGGAACAATTCTTTGGAATGGTGGAGAACACACAATTTTATTTATCCAAACTTGGCCAAAATTTACATAGATAAATGTAACATAGTCGCAAAATCAGTGCCGTGCGAAAGAATGTTCTCCAAATCGGGGCTGATAATCAATCAAAGGAGAACTAGACTAACAACTAGCAAAATAGAGAAACTGCTATTTTTAAATGTTGACTTAGATGAAGACCGTTTTGCAGGCTATGAAATTTAATATGTAAATAGAACAAAGGAAAAAAAACAAAAAAAATTATGATTAATGTAAATACAATTAGATCAGATAATCTTTTAAGTACGCCTGGGTACTATTTTTACACAGCTAGTCCAAAGCCTGGAAAAAGTACGAAGGAAAGGTCATTCCAGTTGAATAAAAATAAAAGTAATCTAAATTCTTATTAAATCAATAATCATCAACTTAAACTTAATTTGTCACAAAATTGTTAACTGGTATTGATCGAAAGCGTTGAAATATTAAATTGACGGTTGAATAGAACTGCTAACAAATGAAGTTTTACAACCTGTTAATTATTTAACAGCTTTTTAAACCTGTTGACCATTAATAATTAACAGTTAAATTACGTTAACTATAAATACGTCAATGACCCATACCTAGCCGGCTCAAACCGGGGCGGTACCACGACCTCACAGAATACCGGCGTGAAGTGGAAGCTCTGCTTCCGCGTTTCGTCTGGTGAGTGCAGGTGGCCGGAGGCCCAAATCCCCCCCCCCATCAACATGGTAGCGGAATTAAATAAAGATAGACTACCCCAGGAGGGTACCAGCACCCCTGGAGAATCCCTCGCTGAGCATCCACGACCATGTTTCTCCACTTCTGAGCGTGGGTGCTCAGGCTGCTCCGCGTATTCTGGGGGGGGGGCAAAATTCCGCTCAAGACTACAACTGCTCGGGGCAAACGGAGCAACAAAACCAAGGCGACCCCTGCCACGCTGTCCGTGAATTTCTGCAATATCAGGGGACTTCACTCTAACCTAAACGCCGTCCACTACCATCTCGAGACGGCGAGGCCGGCTCTGCTCTTTCTGACCGAGACGCAGGTGTCCTCTCCGGCTGATGTCTCGTATCTCTCCTGCCCGGGGTACAAACTGGAACACTCCTTTGTGCCTCGGGCTGGAGTTTGCGTTTACGTCAGAGAGGACATCTGTTCTCGACGCCTCAGCAGACTTGAAGGTTCGGACCTGTCCATCCTTGGCTACGCGTAGACAGCGACGACCATCCGCGCGTCTACGGGTGCCTCTATAGGTCCCATAGCGGTAATGCCGAAACAGACCGACTCTTCGACCACGTCCAAATGAAATGAGCAAAATTGAGACCATTAATTTAAACGAACAACATATTAAAACTCAAACATTTGCAGCAATCAAACTAAAAATAACTTTATTATTTTCAGTCATACTTATTTTATATACTGGTGACCTTTTTTACCGTCTGGAAAAAATTAGGGTGTAACGTGTGAACGGAGTAGAAGCCGAACGGAGTATGGTACTGATATATAACAAAAAAATAGAAACAAAAATTTTGAATTTAATAAATAAATTAATTAAAATCTATCGAATTTCAAATCATATGGACCATCCTATTTCACTAACGGAAATAAAACAATAAATTTAGTAGGCATATTTGACAGTGGCTAAATGTCAAAGGGCAAAGTAATATATCAAAAAAAAAAAAACAAACGTTTAATTCAAAGTTTTTGTTTATATTTTTTGTAAAATATCAGTGACATTCGATTCTACGCCGTTCACATGTTACACCCTATTATTTTACAGACGGTAAAAAAGGTCATCCACTGTACATATTTTATAATACACTTGTAATGCTGCCATAGTAACCAATTACGCAGAGAAAATAAGTAAGTAATAAAATAAGTAAGTAATAAAATAACTAAGAATTGAATCATGCGATGATGTGTGTAACGCGGTATCTAGTCATATATTTTGCTTTGTTCTGTTTTAAGTTGAATATTATGGTAATCCAATCAATAAAGTTAGAAAACTCTGTATAATAATCTGTATCCAGTGCTGATCTGTATTACACACCGAAAATCTGTATAAATACGGAGAAATCTGTATATATGGCAACACTGCTAGTGCGTATTGAAAATTGGCAATTGGCATTGACATTGACAGTGACACTGCACTGACAGTCAAATGCACAGATATACGGAGGGTCATAGAGATATATACCCATGGAGATGGCATATTCTACTATAGAAATAATAGTTATACAAATATATATAATATCGACACACACCTGTCAAAAACAGTTTTGTTTCTTTTTAACATAGCAGTAGCTGCATTAGAAAAAAGAGATAACAACAGTTTGTGAAGTGCTTATTTTAGCAGCACTTTCGTGTGACGTCTTTATGTTTTTAAGTCAGTGCGGAGGGTATGTTCCGAAATACAACGCAGTGTACTGCTACTGTCCAAAGCAAATGACGTATCATTTGACACTTTATTGTACTAGCGTGCCGATGCCATATTGTGTCGGTTATCCGGCCATAATAAAACAATGGGTGCGTTTGGCAGAAAAAAGCGCTAGCAAGCGCTAAAATAGTTTTCGGCCAGGACACGATTGCTACTTCAGTAGCGCTGACACAATCCGCCATTTTGCTTATTTAATTTGTTTGTTTTGAAGTAGAGTTTATGTTGTTTTTTTGCAATATTAATTTTAAGTAATATAATGACATGAATTGACATATACATGTTATTAAAAATTCATGATTGGTAAGTTTTTAATATGAATACTTCACAAAAATATATTTAAATTAGATTAGGTTCCCCGGTTGAAACTAACACCATGTCCTAGAGGAAAATAGCTACTTAAGATTTGACAGCGCTTACCGCTTACGATCGCCATTTTGCTTACAAGCGCTTGCTAGCGCTTTTTTCTGCCAAACGCACCCAATTTTTAATTGTGTGTTTGCCGAATGAAGCATGCCAGAATTTGTTTCTATTTATTCAAATACAAAAAGTTATAGAATAATTGATGGTATATCCATTAGGAGGATATAATGATTTTTGGAGCACAAAATGACAAAATATACATACATATAAATATAACATAGACAGAGAAACCTATAGACAAATTGACACCTTCTTTCGCATTCGCACACGAAAAAGATAGATTTATGCATACGTCTTGCATAGAAATGAGATAGAGCGGTGTGATTGTTTGTCCCTTTCTCCGTGCCGACTTTTTTGTTTAACAAACTCTACAGTTTGCTAAACAACTTTAACAGCGTAGCGATTTAAGGAGTTTACAAGTTGTTTTTAGTGAGAAAAAAGTGTTTTGTGAGCTTAAGATTGGTGAATCTTGTTCAGTTCAGTTCTTAGAACAATTAAAATTTTTATCTAAATGTGTTTAAAAGTCATAAAGATTATTGTATAACCTAAAAATTCGTTATCGTCCTTTCTCACTCGAGGCCACGCCGATCATTTGTCTATAGGTTTCTCTGTCTACGACATATAACATACCCTATGTTCCGAAATACAACGCAGTGTACTGTCCAATGCAAATGACGTCATGAATCGAAGCTATACTGGTGATTCGTTCCAAAACATTGGACAGTATATGACGTCATACTTTGCTATGTGTATACTATGCGTACATACCATACACAACTAACATGGAAACAAACACCGAACAGTATTTAGACAGATTACACAAAAAGTTTTCCACAGAATTCCCAAATATGAAGGTTTCGAAACAGAGATTAGGAGATCAACGGAGAGCCATACTAAGAAATAAGCTCTTACCTACAAAGGACTTGGAACAAGTTAAATCCGAATTTCAAAATGCTTTGATTAGTTACGAAAAGACATCGGAAGAAAACATTCCCCCTAATGTTTGTAGGAATATGACAAATGGAAAACAACCAATTAATGTAAAGATGCGATGGTCTAGTGAACTAAATGAAAAATTAATAAAATCTTATTTTGAAGTTACAGACTTGGAAACTTTGCCTCTAGTAACGATGAGCATATGAGAGAGAAGAGCCTCTAGTAACGATGAGCATATGAGAGAGAAGATGAAAGAAAGATATAAGCTGCAGAAAGTTCATGCGAAAACATTGATTGAGGAAGTACGTGAAAGGTGTAGAATAGAAGCGGACGAGAGGTTGTCGCACAACTTTAGGGAAAACTCCAAACTCTTCTGGAAAGAGGTTGGAAGGTCCCGGAGTGGTGCGACAGCTTT
Organism: Parnassius smintheus behrii; assembly: GCA_036936625.1. Lineage (NCBI taxonomy): Eukaryota > Metazoa > Arthropoda > Insecta > Lepidoptera > Papilionidae > Parnassius > Parnassius smintheus. The sequence continues at coordinate 464,870 of JAUPFT010000015.1, forward strand.
AAGAATGAACAAAGTGCTTTCGAGAACCAATGACGTCCTCTCAGAAAAATCGGACGTCATGCAGCGATGGAGTGAATTTTATAGAGAATTGTATGCGTGTCATGATCTTAGTGAAGGATCCGGGGGTGACGCCGTGACTGGCACGCCAGACACGGACCTCGATGACACTGAGGTCATCAGCATGAAAGAGATTGAACGTGCGATTCGAAGTTTGAAATGTGGTAAGGCTGCGGGACTAGACAGAGTTACTGCTGAAATGGTCAAGTACGGTGGGCCTCGCGTCTGGGACAGCTTTCATCTGCTGTGCAATTTGTGCTGGCGGACGGGAGATGTCCCGGATGATTGGCGATCCGCGGTCATTGTGCCTTTATATAAAGGTAAAGGTTCACATTTTGACTGCGGGTGCTATCGGGCGATCAGCTTGACCAGTTTAGCAAGTAAAGTTTATTCGAAGGTTTTGACACGCAGGATGCAAGAGAAATCGGAAAGATTCTTATGGGAGGCACAATGCGGATTTAGACCTGGAAGAGGATGCACGGATCAAATGTTTTCTCTCCGCATGATCACGGAGAAGCTTCTGAGTGTTAACCAGAGGATTTTCTGTGCTTTTGTGGATCTGGAGAAAGCATTTGATAAGGTTATAAGGAAGAAAATGTGGGAACTGTTGCCGGGATATGGTGTGGATGGTCGATTGTTAAGGGCTGTGCAGTCACTTTAATATGACTGTAAAGCCTGTGTGCGGGTAGGGCATGACCTGTCACCCATGTTTAGCGTCCAAGCGGGCGTAGAACATGGTTGTGTCATGTCTTCCTGGCTGTTCATACTGTATCTCGACAGCTGTTTACAGAAGCTGAAAGATAGCTGTTTGGGTGTGAAATTGGGTGACATAAAAGTTAATTGTCTGCTGTATGCTGATGATGCAGTGCTTATTGCACCATCAGAAGCAGAACTGCAGGCATTAGTCACGTGTATGAAAGAGGAATGTGAAATTAAAGGTCTCCGTTTGAATGCTAATAAAACTAAGGTTCTGGTATTTGAAAAGGACGAAGAGAGAACGAAATGTGAAATATGGGTAAATCAGGAATGTCTAGAACAGGTAAATGAAATCGTATACTTGGGGAGTGCTTTCAGCCGGGATGGAAGATGTGATTTAGATGTGGATAGGCGTGTCGCTGCCGGAAACAAAGTCAATGGCGCCCTGAATGCATTAGTAAAAAGGCAAGGCGTGGTGAAGAGTGCACGCCTTGCAATACATAACGCAGTGTTGGTACCGACTTTGTTATATGGCAGCGAAACCTGGGTATGCCAGAAGAAGCATAAAAGCAAGTTGAATACAGTGGAGATGCGATCTCTTCGTAAAATGTGTGGCGTTGCCATAGCGGACCGAAAGCGAAATGAAGAGATTCGCAATATGGCAGGGTTGAAAGATGACCTTATCACAAAAATTGATAGGGGCGTACTCCAATGGTTTGGGCACGTTGAACGAATGAGTGAAGACCGAATGGTGAAGAAAATATATAGAGCGAAAGTAAATATTAAAAGGTGTCGAGGTAGACCGAGACTAACTTTCGAAGACCATGTGAGCAAATTGCTCGAAGAGGGGAGGGTCAAGAGTACTCGGATACCTAGACGTGCATGTATGATGAAGTTAATGAACCTGAAAGAAGCGAAAGAGGTATGTAAGGATCGTGACACTTGGCGATCTGTTCTCTCTGGCTACCCCGTTAGGGATTGTGCGTGACGATAAGTAAGTAAGTAAGTAAGACTTGGAAACTAATTTAAAAAACGAACACGCTGCAAATTTATAGAATACTGCCGCATTTATCAGAACAGAGATTTGCCGATCAAAGAAGATCCATAATAAAAAATACACTGATTTCCGACGAGCGACTACAAGAAATAAGAAGAGAGATTAGAAACAAATTTTTGCAAGCTAGCTATGAAACAAATAACTGTAAAGCAAAAGCATCACAACAGGATCGCCAGTAGAATCAACATCTGTTTTAAATTTACAACTGCTATCTGATGAATTACAATTCAGAATCCTGGAACTAACAACCAGTCAACCGCGATGTAGCGATGTACCGCGAAGTAGTACGAGTAGAAGCGATTCTTTTGAGTTGGGGCGGGACAATTTATTACTGAATAAGGACAACGCATTAGAACACAATACGGAAAAAAAAACAAAAGAAGGAAGTCTCATTTCACAAGCCAGTGTTGAGTTAGATAAAGAAGAGTTAGTTGATTTAAATAACGACGAAAAACAAAAGATACGACAAATATATTCAGAAGCTTATCAAATATTTGCAGCGTGTGATCCTGTTAACAGACCGTATATCACAAAACAAAAATGTGCTAAAAAAACTAACAGCTATTGTAAATTTCATTAATTTAAAAATTTTGCCAGAATATGTAAATTGTAAAAGTGATTTTGAAACTAACCATACAGCCGTTAATTGCGCCGCCTATACAGCAAGCCAAGTAAACGGAACAAAGTTTTTAAATGATATTTCTAGTAGGGGTGAAATAAAAAGTTTACCTGCTTGGCAGACGCGTTTGCAAAATAAAACGATGATCTGAGGAAAAAAATAGGCAGGTTAACGCAGTACACGAGAGGAAATCGAAGCAAAAAAAGTAACTAAAGAAGTCCAAATCATCATAAATAAATATCAAACACATTCAAGATACGATGAGATACGGGGGATGAGTCGCTCGCGTCCGTAGGCTTCGACCACCAAACCTTAGGCCCACCCTACACGTGTCCCCCGGGTGGTGCTAAACGAGCGACAAAGCCGAAAAAATAGACTTGGCTTCCCGCCGCGCCGTGTGGTGGCGGCGTAAAACCTACCACCACCCCTTGTTCGCACCATGAGTCAGGAGATAAAAGAAATGGCCCTGGGTTCCCGGTGCCCCTTTAATGGGGCAGGGGTGCGAAGAACCTCAGGGAGAAAAACCGGCGACGAGGTTCGCCAACCGTCACGTTCTGTCTCCCGGAGGGGTGAAAAGTGGATTGCGGAAGCCCGTCTGGCTACGCTGAATGTATGTGGACCAATGAATGATAAGATGAATGAAGTATGCGAAATGATGAATAACAGAGGAATAGATATATATAGGAATAGATATAGGAATAGAAAGGCAAAGGATGCCACTGCACATGGCACGTATACCGCGTATTGGTCTGGTGTAGACGAGACCGAACGGGCATGCCAGGGAGTCGGTTTCATCCTTTCAGAAAGAATGGGTCAATGTGTGAAAGAGTATGAATGTGTGAGCCCGAGGCTGCTATGGATACGAGTGAAAGCGGGCCTAAAGAAGCTGTTCTTGCTAGGGGTGTACGCCCCAGACATGTCTAAGCCCACTTACATCCGAGAGCAGTTTTGGGACATGGTAAGGATGGTGTTGACAAAATGTAAGGAAAATGAAAATATTATTATGTTAGGAGACTTTAATGGAAGGGTTGGGGTGAGGAGGTCTGGTTATGAAAGGATATTGGGAACGTTTGGTGATGAAAGTATAAATGAGAATGGTGAAGACCTCCTCACCGTATGTGTGGAAAATAATCTCTTTGTCACGAATACTTTTTTTCGTTATAAGAAGATTCACATGTATACATGGGAAAGAGGTGATGATAGAAGCATGATAGATTTCGTAATTGTGGATGAAAGAATGAGGATCGCATTCGTAGATACAAGGGTTTACCGGGGGTCCAACGTAGGGACGGATCATTACTTGGTCTTATGTCGAATTAATGATCTTTTCAAGCGTTGGCGGCATCGGACATCTGTGTCTACAACTGCGTTACAGCGTATAAGAACAGAGAAGTTACAAGATGAAGATATGAAAGAGAAGTATAAATGCAGAGTGAGAGAAAATATTATGTGTTTGAATGAGTTTTGTATGAATGATTTAGACTTGAATACTGTGTGGGATAATATTAAGAAACGTTTTGTGGATGCAGCCACCGAAGTATGTGGTGTAAGTAAGAGAACAAATGAAAGGAAAAGGAATACGTTGTGGTGGGATGATGAGGTACGGGTGGAAGTTGAATCAAAGAAGAAAGCATGGTTAGATTTTGCTAGCAACTAAAGCTGGTAATTCTGGTGATATGAATGATGAGATTGAAAGAAAAAAGGCGGAATTTAGACGTCTAAATAAGAGAGTAAAAGAAGTAGTTGAAAGGAAAAAGAAAGAAAGAACGGATAAAAATGATAGAAGGATATCTGATAATTTCCAGGCTAATATAAAAATGTTCTGGAAACTCGTAAAAACTGCCAGGGGAAATACTAAACTGCCTATAATGAATGCTATAAGAGACGAGAATGGATGTATTCTGAATGATGAAGTTTCGAATTAAAACAGATGAAAGGAATACTTTGAAAGCGTGTTTATGAGTGAAGAGTCGTCTGAATTAAATGAACAAGAAATTCCGAAAGAAGTGGAAAGGGGTATGGAGATAAGTGTAGACGAAATAATGAAAGCAATGAAAAGCATGAAAGCAGGTAAGGCAGCTGGATATGATAGAGTATCACTCGAGATGTTAAGGGCTGGAGAGGGAGTGGTGGCAGGCCTGCTGTACACCTTGTTTAATTTGTGTTGGGAATTAAAACGGGTACCGGATGACTGGTGTAAAGCAGTTATAGTACCAATATATAAAGGAAAAGGGTCACAGCAGGACTGCAAAAACTACCGTGGTATCAGCTTGCTTAGTATTGTGGGTAAACTGTATGCTAAGGTGTTAATTGAAAGAGTTATGAAAGAAACTGATGGAAAAATTTGGGATGTGCAGGCGGGTTTTAGAAGGGGAATGGGGTGTACAGATCAAGTCTTTTCCATGCGCATGATTGCGGAGAAGTTTTTGGCCAAAACCCAGAAAGTTTTTTGTGCATTCATGGACTTGGAAAAGGCTTATGACAGAGTGGACAGGAATGTGCTATGGCAAACACTGAACTCATATGGGTTGAGCGATGATTTGATACAGGCATTGAGGTCGCTTTATAGGGATTCTAGTGCTTGTGTCAGGATCAATGGGGTCTACTCGGACTGGTTTGGCATCCGAAAAGGTGTCAGACAGGGCTGTATGGCTTCCCCTTGGCTGTTCAACCTATTTATGGACAGGTGTTTGCAAACTTTAAAAGATGAAGAATGTGGGTTAAGAATGGGCGAGTTAACCGTCAAATGCCTTTTCTATGCCGATGATCAAGTCATATTTGCGTCATCAGCGGCTGAGTTGCAAATGATGGTTACATTAATGAACTGGTCATTAAAAGAAAGGGGGAATGAAAGTGAACGCAAGTAAGATGTAGTGATGGTTTTTGAAAGAGAGGAAAGCAAAACGGTATGTGAAATAAGAATAGAAGGAGAGTTAATTGAACAAGTGGATGAGTTTGTGTATTTGGAATGTGTATTTAGCAGGGATGGTAGATATGATAAGGATATAACGACGAGTAAATGCAGGGAATAGAGTGAATGGGCCACTACACTCTATTGTGAAGAACCAGAATGTATCAAAAAAGGCACGTATGGTAATTCATAATGCCGTGTTAGTTCCTACTATAATGTATGGTAGTGAAAGCTGGGTGTGGCAGAAGAAGCACGAAAGTAGAATAAATGCTGTAGAAATGCGGTCTTTAAAGAGTATGCTAGGGTTGAATCTGAATGACGGGGTGAGAAATTGCGTGATAAGAGATAAATGTGGTATGCAAGATGATGTTGTGACCAGGATTAAGAAAGGAATGCTTCGGTGGTTTGGTCACGTAGAAAGAATGAATGAGGAAAGAGTGACAAAGCAAATTTATATGGCAGATGTGAACGGCAGAGTCGGGAAGGGACGCCCTAGAAAAAAGTTTGTCGACCAAATTGGCGATATTTTGAAAATGGGCCATGTTAAAAGTACCCTTAACCGACGAGCATGTATGCGTAGATATATGGATGTAAAGGAGGCGAAAGAGGTATGTCAGGATCGTGTCAAATGGAAGCCCGTAGTCTCTGCCTACCCCTCTGGGTGACAGGCGTGAGTGTTTATGTATGTATGTATGTATTCAAAATACGAACATGTAAATTCAGATCTTTTGCATTTTCTAGATACCCTCAAACAAAAATTAAGTTCTACGGCAAACCGATTAAAAAAATATACACAATGTACACGCAGAAAGCAACAAAATCAAAATTTTATTACGATGAAAAAGCATTTTACAGGAACTTGGCAGAAAACGGTGAAGAATTAACCTCAAATAGTTCAACAATTCCAACACCCGAAGATTTTCAAGTATTCTGGTCAAATATATGGTCTGAACCGGTAAGACATACAAATAATAAATGGATAGAAAATGACACAGAAAAGTTAAGTAATCTCCCACAAATGGCATGTGATAATATTGACCTAGAACTCTTCACAGCTGTTATTGCTAATACACACAATTGAAAAGCTGCAGGATCGGACCATATACATAATTTCTGGTACATGAAATTAACTTACACCCACAATTTACTTCTAGATCACATAAATAAATACATAGAATCACCAGAAACACTACCTACCTTTATTACACAAGGAATTACTTATATGTTGCGTAAAGATAAAAAGGACTCAACAGCCCCAGAAAAGTATAGACCAATAACTTGTCTTCAAACCATATATAAAATTATTACAGCATGCATAAAAGAAAAAATCTACAAGTTCTCATTTGACAATAATATCCTAGCTGAAGAACAAAAAGGATATCGGAAAAAAGTCGAGGCTGTAAAGAGCAGTTAACGATAGATGCTATAGTATCAAAACAAGCACTCATTAATAAACGTAATATATATACAATGTTCATAGATTATAAAAAAGCATGCGACTCAATCCCACATTTGTGGTTAGTCTTTATACTAGAACACTATAAAATTCATCCAACACTTGTACGCTTTTTAAAGCACCTTATGAACCATTGACAAACTGCAATTAAATTAAAGTGCAATAACACAAATACCTATAGCGATTTAATCAATATTAAGCGAGGTATATTTCAAGGGGATTCTCTCAGTCCGTTAAGGTTTTGCCTGGCACTTAACCCATTCTCAAATATTTTAAATCACAGCAAAATGGTATAAAAAATTAAATGTGACGATACTTGTTATACTCTGGCGCACCTCATGTTTAAGGACCACATAAAGTTATTCGGAAGCTCCCTGAAAGATATTTATAAGTTAGCAGACTTAACACAGAGCTTCTCAAATGACATTCATATGAAAATTGGTCCAGATAAGTGTAAAATACAACTAGTACGCAGAGGACACGTTGAATCTAATAATTATAAACTCGGTGTTTTTCAGATTATAGGCCCCTTAGATCAAAACGAAGGATATAAATACTTAGGGTATCTCGAAATGCAACAAATACATCACAGGGTAACTAAGTCTACATTAAAACGACAATTTAAAATGAGATTGCATAAAATATTAAATACAAAATTGAATTAAAATACTAATTACTTCGCAACCTTCCGCTAACTAGTTTTTAGTTTAGTTTAATTTTTAGTTAGTTAGCGGAAGGTTGCGAAGTAATTAGTATATATTTTTATTATAATGGATTTCCGCAAAGTAACGCCTGATTCTATCAATTATCACAAAACTGAATTCCCGAAACACAATTAAAACCATTAACACATTCGCAGTACCTGTGCTAAACTATTATTTTGGAATAATAAAATGGTCGCAGACTGACCTTAGAAAATTACAACGAATAGTTAACACCACCATGACTAAATATAGAAAACACCATCCACGCTCATGTGTTCAGCGACAGATATTGCCCAAAACAGAAGGAGGAAGGGGACTCATAGACATTCAGAACTTACAAAATAAACAAATAATTTCACTGAGAGCATTTTTTCATTTACGATCGCAAGAATCTTCATTACATAAGGCTACGGTAAAAGCTGCCAAAAAATTCACTCCTCTTAACCTTTCAGAAACTAATGTAGAATTGACTGAGAAGACAAAAAAGTGCAGATATGGCAACAATAATCTCTTCATGGGCACCACCGTTTAGACTTGATGGATTCAAACGTAGATAAAGATGCCTCCAACGCCTGGCTAAAACGCGGTGAATTATTTCCTGAAACAGAAGGATTCATGCTTGCAATTCAAGACTAGGTTACTGAGACAAAAAATTACCGCAAGCACATAATAAAAGAAATCAATCTACAGGACGATAAATATCGAAGATGTCAAAGTAGTTCTGAAACTATTCAACACATTATTAGGGTATTTAAAGCAATAGCACAAACCGATTATAAGCACATGATCAGGTTACATCGATTATTCATCAATCATAAGCGTATTATCACAAACTAATTAAACACATCGTTGCTTATTATAAATACATACCTGAAGTAATTTTAGAATCCTCTAATTTTAGGATCTAACCATAATAACTGATAAGACTGTTCACTGTAATAGATCGGACATAACTTTATTTGATAAAAGTAACAAAACTGTTTACCTTATTGATATAGCTATACCAAACACCCATAATCTACGTCAAACGTACACTGAAAAGATTACAAAATGGCACGCCAAAGGCGTAAAAGTGGTTCCTGTTGTCATTTCGGCTACTGGAGTAGTACCAAAATCCTTACATAATAGTCTAAAATTACTTCAATGACACTCTTCAATATATGTAGAATTACAGAAAGCTGTTATTTTAAATACCTGTAGGATTGTGCGTTAATTTTTGTCCTATGATAGGTAAGAAGTAAGAACACACTTTTATATACTTATACATAGCTTATATACACATAAGATATATCATTCTAGCTTGGTGTAAAGCCCGCTGAATATATCTTTCTTTACCCCTCAAAACGGAAGATAAAAAAGAAATATAAAATAATAATAATAAAAATAATAATAAAGGCGTAGGGAAGTGACGACCCCAATGCCCGCTTACGTAACGGTTACGTGAAAAAACCACTACGTGAGCGCAGTCAGTCAGCACCTTGCCAAGAGTTGTTAGTTTCGTGCCTCGGCATAAGTTGAAGGTGCAAAGGCCCGCTTGTGCACATGGCCTCACCATGAAGCGGCGTCGGGTCTGGGCGTTTCCCGTTGAATGACGCCCATTAAAATGGATGATGGAATTTGATAGAACACGCAGAATGCCGCTGCCTGGGAGTCGCCGGGGCATGTTTGGAGCTGGCGCTGGACGTGACAGCATGCCAACGGGCAGCCGAGCACGAGGTGCTGCTCAACCAGCAGGCTTGGTGACGGCAGGGTCTTCGCGGGGCCAGCAATCGGCACCCTCCACCGATGGAATACGCCGCATACGTTGGACAATCTCAATGAATAGCAACGCATTGCGAATTATAGTGAGATAGGGGGAGAAATTGGAGGTTTTGCGTATCGGGCAAGGATGCATCGACTTTTTGCTGAGCTGGAGCTATCTGTAACCGTCACCGAGCAAAACCTGGCAGACCGAACTCGAACGGCTACGACGTGAGGCTGTTCCCTCATCAAATGAAAATGCTACGGCTGAGGATGCGGTGCCACAAATTGCAGAACAACACGCACACGTGTATACCAGTGGCGAAGCTAGGGCTCCAAACTAGGGCAAGCCCAAGATATGGTTTTGTTGTTTTTAGCAGTTTAATAAAAATACACCAATCTTGAGCTGTCTCCACTCTTTAGTTTCATATTCAGTGCTGTCAAGGACGTGTTTAACAAAGTACACAGAAAGCATACTACCGCTAGATAGATTGTATGATATAATATGCAATTGCACACCTTCGGTGGTTTTGAAAGGAGCCGTTTGGGTTTGCTTGAGATATTTACAAACAATACAATACATGAACAAAAGAAAACCATGAACAAAGTACCAACAAACTATGTACAAAGTTAAAAAAGGGACGCCTGGCAGATGTGAAACCTCGAAATTATTTTGTTTAAGTTATATGTATAAAAGAACAGATTACGACAGGAATTAGATAGTTATATTGAGAAGATAAAGCTTTTTTTTTTACCATAAAATAATGACTATTTATTATATAATTATTCATTTTCAATTCATAATAAACCGTACAAAATTATATTTTTAAAATCATATTATGGTAATATAAATTAGCCGATAGCGTATTTGTGCCATCGAGCGTAATCTTTAGGTACCATCGTGAGAATCAACCAATTTTCGTTCGATAAAATGACTTTACCTATAGAATTAAGTAGATGGCGCTATTAAAATTTTATATACTGGAAATAACTAAAAGGAGTATTATTTAAAAAATCTCAATACATTCTTCTGTATTCTTTTGATTTATTTCATTAAAATTTGGGCTTCACGTTAAAAAAAAAGATTGTAACACTTATTTCCTATAAAATTTAACCTAGGTGTCTCATATTTTATGCTGGTGTTCAAATTGATATTTTTAATTCGTATGGTAATATAAATATTGAGTTATTAAACCTTTAAATACGCCTAACTTATTTAAACTTTAATACTAAAGAGTCCTGTACCTATATTTAAAGTGTGAAGAAATGTTTATTGAATATTAAATTTCATTTTTAAACATCTTACCTTTTCCTCACCTCCTCCCATTTTCACTGAAAATCTTTGAAAAAGCATAAATTTTTAACAAACACACCAAAAACAAACATAAACATTGAAATGTGAAGTGAACTTGCATACGAATGGCCCGCATCCCATTCGCTAGTCGCTAATGCACTCCTGTTTAGGACTTCATGGCAAAGCCAGGCTTGTTGCTCAATAGTAATAGCTATATAAACATTTCGTAGTTATATTTAATTATAGAATATTTTGCCATAGGTTGGAAAGAGAGCGATCGTCTTCTCGAAAGCCCCGTAAAAAGCCCACGCGAGCGAGGGAGACAACTAATCGCTCTATTAAAACTCACTTTTTATGACAGCAGCAGTATTGCTTTATACAAAGGTACTCTGTGAGTATCGCTAAGGCAATACGAGGTCATCAGTCGACATGTGTCGAACAGTGGAGTGCGCGGGAAAATTGAAATAATTTGAAACAGTTTATGAGTTATTTTATTAGTTGATATTATTGATTGATATTATTGATTGATTCAGTTTTAATAAGGCAAGCCCGGCTTTTCGGCTTTTATGGAAGCTTCGTCACTGGTGGATACCGCCGTGAATACCCCAGTGGTTGCTAGCAGGAACTAGAAACAGAGCAAATGAGGAGTACATTGGAAGAGGCGATTATGGAAACGCGCAGTACGCCTCTCGAAAATTGACCGCGACTTCCCCGCATAGCCCTAAGCAAGCGGAATCGGGCTGTCGTGAGGGCTCTGAACCCAATGCTGGTAACCTATTGGGAAGCCAGCCGGGACCTTTGCGAGACGGACTTAATTCTTTTTGGCGCCGCGCTGGCAGTCTGCCGTATCATAGGCGCCAAGGTTTCCACGGCTGGAAGCGCTACTGGCCGTCGCTCCCATCTTGTGGAAATGCTAAACATCACTTGTGAATTTAGCAATTCTATTGGAATGGAGCTGGGGACGGATAAGTGTGCGGTCCTCCATGTTGAAAGGGGAAGGGTTGCTAACTCTGAGGGCATAGACTTATCTATGCCCGTCAACTTAAGGACCCTTTCGGAGGCTGAATCATACCGATACCTGAGTATGTCACAGAACATCGGTATCGATGACGCTGGTATGAAACAGTCAGTTTGCGACGTGTTTTATGCACGCTTAACCAAAGTGCTCAATAGCCTTTTGTCTAGTGTGAATAAGACACATGCATATAACGGTTGGGTCATGCCTGTCCTCATGTATACCTTTGGCATACTCAGGTGGACTCAGACTGAACTTAACGCCCTGGATAGAAAAGTCCGCACTACTATGACGTCCCATAGGATGCATCATCCGAGATCGTCGGTAAGGAGGCTGTACTTGCCACGAAAGCATGGTGGGCGTGGCTTTTTGAGCGTGCTCACCATGCATGCGAATGCATGCGAAGTGTGCAGCCTCCGTAATTACTTCCTGGTGAGATCGGATGATCCATTCTATAAGGACGTCATTTTTTGTGATAAAGAAGTTAACCCTCTTCCTTAGCCAACGAGCAATGGCAAAACCCGGCAATGCAGAGCATTTCCGACCGGGAGACCGTATAGAAGGAGAAGGAGCTCCACGGGAGGTTCTACAAGGCTCTACATGAGCCTTTCGTAGACACAGTAGCCTCCCTCCACTGGCTACGCTTTGGTGACCTCTTCGGGGACATCTGTCGAGCTTGTCGCCATCCCGGTGGGTCACTTAGGCATGTCATCTCCGGTTGTTCGGCGCTTTCTGACTCTGAGTACTTGCACAGGCACAACCTAGTAGCCAGAATTCTTCACCAGGAGCTCGCTCTGAAATACGGTCTCGTGGATCGGAAATTGCCGTATTACAAGTACTTGTCAGAAACCGTGCTCGAAAATGATCGCGCCAGGCTATATTAGGACCGGGCCATCATCACAGACAGGACTATTCTTGCGAAGCCTGATATTGTGCTGATGGACCGGGCACAGTCAAGGATATTTTTGGTCGACATAACCATTCCGTATGACGGTAACCTCGTGAAAGCCGAAACAGATAAGCAAACAAAATATCTGGACCTGGCTCACGAGGTGACCGTCATGTGGGGTGTTCTGCCGACCGAAATTATTCCTGTAGTCGTCTCTGCAAACGGGCTAATCCCAGTCAGCCTCTCGGGTCATCTGAGGCGGCTGGGACTACGTGGCGGACCGCTCCAGGCTCAAATGCAGAAGGCGGTGCTCCTCGATACCGCCCGCATCGTCCGCCGGTTTCTTTCCCTGTCCCCCTAGTCCTCGGCCGTTTGGTCTCCCCTTCCGAAGGCTTCCATCTGGTTGGGCTTTTAATTGTTTATGTATTTTTATATTTATTTTATATTATTGATATTTATGTTTACTTACCTTTTATATACTTTTCATTTCCATTTATAATTATATATTTATAGAACCCAACCAGATTAGAAAACTATATTGATACCCCCCCCCCCCCTCATAATAATAATAATAATTCTTAATTGAACACAGAATTAATATACAATTCATAGATACCCTGACTCCTAAACCAGGTTACCCTGTATGTTAGGAGGCAGTTTCCCTCCCATTCAGTTATCTTACATTCCGTGCACAATGCAGACTCTAAACATAGTTCAAGAAAAATAAAAAAATAAACACAATTTTCATGGTCGTATTCTTTTAGCCAATTTAAAATAGTTTGTTTAATAAGGTGTCTTTTTAAAGTTCTTTATTTTTTTTATTAATAGCATTATATAAATGAGGTGCTTGGTAATCATATTGCCTTTTTGCTAAAGCGCTTTTGACAAAATGGTACTTGACATTTTTGTGTTCTTTTGTTTCTATATACATATGTGGGGCAAAATGATATCGTTTTATGCATTTGTAATGTGGGTGTCTTGAGATTATAATTTTATAAAAGCAGATGTATTTTGTTTTTGTACCATTGACGATTAAAAGATTATTTTCCAGCCTATTTGTGATCGTACGTAATCCATTTTCAGCACAATGTTGCACCGTATCCCAGTCTGTACCATGAAAGAGGATTACAGTATCATCCGCAAACATAAAAAGGTCCGCACTATCGATGTTAATTTTACACAATTAATTTATGTACATCAAAAATAGTGTTGATCCAAGAGCCTTGTGGAACACCATAGCTACATTCGGTTTTATCACTTAGCTCGTCACCAACACGTAATATTTGGATTCTGTTTACGAGATAGTTACAAAACCATGCATATGGCATACCTCTTATACCTAGATTTTCAAGACGTCCGAGAAGTATAGGAATAGACACAGCGCCGTCCCCGGAGAATGATAATTACAAAATTGCTACTTTTCAGGAAAAATCATCATCATCATCATTACAGCCCTTTACAAGTCCACTGCTGAACATAGGCCTCCCCCAAGGTATGCCACAAAGCACGGTCCTGAGCCACCTGCATCCATCGACTTCCTGCATGTCTTACCAGGTCGTCACTCCATCTAGTGGGGGGTCACCCTACACTTCGTCTACCGGTACGAGGCTACCACTCGAGAACCTTTTTTCCCAGGAAAAATAATAAAAATATTTTCGTTGATTGCTTCTTTAATACTGGATGTATACTGATGATTGTTAGCTTTGAAAAAAAGTAATTTTTTATGTTCGACGTGATTAAGTGTTCCACTTAATCATGTCGAACATAAAAAAATTACTTTTTTACGCCTAATTAGTTAAATAGAGATATTTTTTAAAAAATAAGGAGTTAGTCAAAATCAATCATTGTGTAATTTATATAATATCGATTATCATTTTATTCTCCGTACAGCCTGACCAAAATCAAATATTGCACTTTTTACTTATCATTTGAGTCTACGGATTTTTAGGCTGCAAGTGATGATGATAATACTTTAATATCGTATTATTCTAGAAAATATAGAACTTTTTTTCTGATAAGGACTTTTAATTTGGTATCCCAACAAAACTATGATATGGTATTCAACATTAGTTTTATTCAAGTTTTCGAAAACTAGCTTTGTAACGAACGTCTTCCAAATCGTTGAATAGCAAACAAAACTAGGTTCTCACTCCTCAAAAATGAAAACATAGAAAACAATCAAAAAAAGACAGTATTTTTCTTAATGATCAAAAATAAAGTAATGGTGGGTGATTATCAATCATAACGATCTTTCTCACTGTTGTTACTCGTATTGCTACCAGAATAGTTACTGTCATAAGTCAAGAAGTCATAAAAACCATGATAGTAACTTGGAATATCTCCAGTCTTGCAGAGGCTTACAAGATCATCCTATAAAGCCTTGCTTATTGAAATAGACTTAGTGCATAACGTTTGGAGTTCAGGCACAGCCAGGACTTGGGCTTGCCAGCCAGGAACTGGCCAGTACCCCGCCTGCTTCTTATTCTTCTGATAGACTCTGTATTTAATTGGGAAAACTCGGAATCAAAGTTGTATCTGTATTTTAAAATTGATGGATTTTAATGTGAGGTATTTACTTCCATGATTTTATTCCATGATATTTTTTTGCTCTCCTCATTTTGACCAGTTTTTATTTTCAATTAACTCCTTTATATTGTAAAATTCTGTTGGCGTCATCTCTTTAAGTTGATATTTTTTTCCATGTACTTTCGCATTCGTAATGATTGTGTACATCTGATCGGACGTGTATACAACTCTGTGTTTTTTTCCATATACTTTCGCGTTCGTAATGATTGTGTACATCTGATCAGACGTGTGTACACCTCTGTGTTTTTTTCCATATACTTTTGCATTCGTAATGATTGTGTACATCCGATCAGACGTGTATGCAACTCTGTGTTTTTTTCCATATACTTTCGCATTCGTAATGATTGTGTACATCTGATCAGACGTGTATACAACTATGTGTTTTTTTCCATATACTTTCGCATTCGTAATGATTGTGTACATCTGATCAGACGTGTATACTACTCTGTGTTTTTTTCTATATACTTTCGCATTCGTAATGATTGTGTACATCTGATCGGACGTGAATACAACTCTGTGTTTTTTCCATATACTTTCGCATTCGTAATGATTGTGTACATCTGATCAGACGTGTATACAACTCTGTGTTTTTTTCCATATACTTTCGCATTCGTAATGATTGTGTACATCTGATCAGACGTGTATACAGCTCTGTGTTTTTTTCCGTATACTTTCGCATTCGTAGTGATTGTGTACATCTGATCGGACGTGTATACACCTTTGTGTTTTTTTCCATATACTTTCGCATTCGTAATGATGGTGTACATCTGATCAGACATGTATACAACTCAATGTGATATTCAATTGAAACATCTGTGCAGCATAAATATATAGAGCAAAAATAAATCTGTTTTTGTTTTGTCTTCCATGTCTGTGCCGGACGGGCGAAACTCTCCGGAGTAAATGTTGTCGAAGATACTTGCGAGTCGCCCTATAGGTTCCGGTGGTTACTTTCACTACCGTCTTTGTGGGTGCCGCTGAAATATTGTGGACTCTGGTTCAAATCAAAATGCACGATTAACAAATACAAATAGCAAGGTAGTGGCCAGCGGTTCGACTGATTGATTAGTCGCGAAATTTTATAACTATTGATCACGGTTGTTAAACTACGGTTGTTCACTATTGGTTGGTCACTTTATATTTCAAAAGATTTCTTTAAATTGTACGGTGGTATCAAATATCTATTGGCGGTAGCTGGTTTTCTAACACTACTGACTAGCAGCTATTATCAACTAAACTAGCTGATTTTATCACTTGTGTAACTGCGGATATCAGTTACCACTTTCACTATAATATGTAACTGCGAATATCAGTTACGACCTTTTTCGGCTAGCTAACAATTTCACTATGTGTAACTGCGAATATCAGTTACGACCTTTTTCGGCTAGCTAACACTTTCACTATTCACTATATACTGCTACTAGTCACTTCAGCTACCACCGGATACCACTCACTTCACTTCACTTGTCACTGGTAGTTCTTCACACTACTACTGGTACTGGGTTACGAGCCCCTAAAGTAGACTTTGGCAATACTTTACAGTGAGCCGCTTGCCATTTTCCGTTTTGCCTCTTTATTGCATAAACTTTTCACTATGCAAATGGCATAAATTACAGTATTTTCAATACAAAACTAATTGCTACACTAACATGCTATACATCATTAAATCGGTAGTCTGGTACTTTATTAGTATATCATAAAGGTTACTCAAAACATTAACATTGTAAAAAGTTATTAAACGAAATGTCCAAAATTTTCATAATATTTGGGTACTAATTCTTTGATTTTTCTATAACTACGAAATGCGTTTAATTATACAAAATATTCCTAAACTTCCTTAATCTATAAGCCATATGCTAATTCAATGTCATATTTATAACTCTTTTAGAACATAAAATTATTTTCCTTATTTTTAGTATGAACTATTACGCAGTTAATTAAAAACTTTTAGAGAGTTCCACGATAAGACGCGCTGTGATTGGTCGATTTTTCTTAATATAATAAAAGTTGTTTATATTACTTGTTATCAAAACGACATTCTATACAAAATATACTAAGTAATAATATTGTGTTATTACACGTGTTTCTGTATGTTCTATATTGTGATACTAAATCTTCATTAGTGTTATCCTTTTTTATTTGTTTATGTAATTTGTCCCTCTTTCTTATTGATCTTATACTCCCGGTGTTATACAAGGTTTTAATGGCATATTTCTTTTAGAAAGAGTTATTCTAATTGTATTAGCTTGTGTTAAATCTTTTACAATATTTGTAATGTACTCTGCAGCATTATTGACACTGTCGATTCTGTAATATTCATTAGTAGGTAGGATCGAAATAAAAAGGTACATTTAGTACGCCTCACATACTTATGCATTTTCGGGTTTAACCTTAGTTAAGTAAAACAAAACTAATAAAAATATTTAACTAAAAAACTAGCTATATAGCAGTATTCACTAAAAATATCAGTCTAACTTTAAGATTTAGGTACGTAAACTATTAATTGTTTAATTATTACAGTCAAAATATTCTTAAATAATTTAGCTACATATTATTATAAAATTCTAAATACCCAAACAAATTATTTTGGTTGTAGCTCTTTGTTGACTTTCTTCATTTATTGTCTTTGATCAATTCGTTGCAATAGGAACATTTATTTGCAAATATAAACATATTGATAAATACCAAAAATTAACAATTAAATCAAATGTCCAACATTAATGTTAACGTAGGAACAAAAAAAAATCGTTGACCACAAACACGAATAATAAACAGTGCGCTGTCTATTACCTATCAAAACAAACACTGGACGACCATTGAGTTATACAAAACTAGAGGAGCAAACCCCATTATCACGCGTCGAAAAAAGTGTAACCACTATCAAACCGCGACGACATAGCTTTGAAATTACGAAACATTTTAAATAAACCTATATCTGTCTCACTTACACAAGTTGCAAAAACAATATCGTCGCTAAGATAAGATAAAGATAGACACACCAAACATGCAATGACGGGTTGGTGTGGCTTACTATATGAAATTGGCCCGTGTGTAGGGTCTACCCCGATGAAGCCCCGATTTCTTTCCACTCTAGATTGCCACCGATATCATCTCGTATGTAGCCCGCTTTAAGGCTACGTATGACTTTCGGCGCGTCAGTACTCGAGTCGACGTACTCTCGTAAAGAGCTCGCGCAATTTTGCAAAAGAAACTGACGTACTCTGCTGTGAAAGGGTGTCACAACTCATCACATCATGAAAAAATTTAAAAATCTTATTTCACGGTTCAATACTGCTTAGCATCTTATATTTTTGTAAAAAAAAAAACATTCATCAAAACCAAATAATAAATCGTAAATTTCAAAGACGCCAATATAACGAAAATGTTGCTAGGCATAGGAAAATAGTTTACACCATATTTTGATATTATTGTAATTACATGCTGCCAATAAGGGACTCTTATTGTTGTATTTTTATTTGGCAAATAAAAATACCTACAATATTCACGCATAAGTGGGTATTTTTTTTTATTGTTTAAGTAATTGTGTATATAGTTATTTAATAAGTATTTTTAATATCGGGTTTTATTTGAAAAGCTTTTCTCCTTCCGAATCTTATTTCGTTTTAATATAAAACGCCTATACAGTAAAGTATATTATATATTTATATAGATACATAATACTATATACTTATATAAATATGTCACTTCTAACCGAATAATATAATGACATAATAGATTTGTGAATATACATATATTATATCACGAGTTATTACGTATATAAACTATTTAAATAAAACATTAGATAACACATATTTAATTTTTTAATATAAAAGGCCTATTCAATAAAATATATTATATTTGTATAAATATATGATACTATATATGTACTTATATAAATATATCACTTCTAACAGAATAACATAATATATTTGTGAATATATATTAAAGAACAAGATATTACGTATATCATCATCATCATCATTACCCCCAAGTAATGCCACAAAGCACGGTCCTGAGCCAATTGCATCCATCGACTTCCTGCATACCTTACCAGGTCGTCACTCTACCTGCATCCATAGACTTCCTGCATATTTTACCAGGTCCCATCTAGTGGGGGGTCGCCCTACACTTCGTCTACCGGTACGAGGCTGCCGCTCGAGAACCTTTTATATATATTATTACGTATATAAATAATTTAAATAAAACATTAGTTAACAAATATAACTAATTTTACACTTCTCTCTTTGCAAATAATTAATAAATAATTCTAAACGCAACCTAAATATTAATTCCTAAATTTGGGAAAACGTCATTTACTTTCAAACATTAGTCAATAGCTTGTGTGCGTGTGGGCAAACGTAATTTTAGGCCGCTTATGTACACACTCATTGCGTTGTTGTTTCAAATTTGAAAGGTATTTTGAAAGACTCTATCACTCTAAATCTAATTACTCTATGACTCAAATAATGAATTTCTTATATTTGCGCGAACACTGTACATTGATTAAAACTACTTTTACGGATTTTTTCGCATTTTATTTATTTTATTTTTAACACCCGACGTTTTGGGTGCTTTCCAGCACCCATGGTCACGGCATGGTCATGGTCACGGCGGTCAATGACATCGGGACGTCAGTCACCTCAGTCCCCCGTGACCATGGGTGCTGGAAAGCACCCGAAACGTCGGGTGTTAAAAATAAAATAAATAAAACGCGAAAAAATCCGTAAAAGTAGTTTTAATCAAATAATGAAATATAATTTCTTGTAAGTTAACACACTTATACGAGTAAGTATTTTCAATATCAATATACACATACATAAGTGTTACCACGCGCGGTCAGAAGTAGACGTCATAGATAAGAGTGGTAGACGTTTCGTGTGTTGATCTAGCTTTCTAATTATAAAATTTTAAAATTTAATTTTAACGTCTGACCCGTCTGACTACGCTGAATGTATGTGGAGGAATGAATGATAAGATGGATGAAGTATGCGAAATGATTAATGACAGAGGAATAGATGTGTTATGTGTGAATGAGACGAAACGAAAGGCAAAGGATGCCACTGCACGTGGCACGTATACCGCGTATTGGTCTGGTGTAGACGAGACCGAACGGGCATGCCAGGGAGTCGGTTTCATCCTTTCAGAAAGAATGGGTCAATTTGTGAAAGAGTGTGAATGTGTAAGCCCGAGGCTGCTATGGATACGAATGAAAGTGGGCTTAAAGAAGCTGTTCCTGCTAGGGGTGTACGCCCCAGACATGTCTAAGCCCACTTACATCCGAGAGCAGTTTTGGGACATGGTAAGGATGGTGTTGACAAAATGTAAGGAAAATGAAAATATTATTATGTTAGGAGACTTTAATGGAAGGGTTGGGGTGAAGAGGTCTGGTTATGAAACGATATTGGGAACGTTTGGCGATGAAAGTATAAATGAGAATGGTGAAGACCTCCTCACCGTATGTGTGGAAAAGAATCTTTTTGTGACGAATACTTTTTTTCGTCATAAGAAGATTCACATGTATACATGGGAAAGAGGTGATGATAGAAGCATGATA
Source organism: Parnassius smintheus behrii (assembly GCA_036936625.1). Lineage (NCBI taxonomy): Eukaryota > Metazoa > Arthropoda > Insecta > Lepidoptera > Papilionidae > Parnassius > Parnassius smintheus. The sequence continues at coordinate 485,448 of JAUPFT010000015.1, forward strand.
GATTTCGTATTTGTGGATGAAAGAATGAGGAGCGCAGTCATAGATACAAGGGTTTACCGGGGGTCCAACGTAGGGACGGATCATTACTTGGTCTTATGTCGAATTAATGGTCTTTTCAAGCGTTGGCAGCATCGGATATCCGTGTCTACCACTGCGTTACAGCGTATAAGAATAGAGAAGTTACAAGATGAAGATGTGAAAGAGAAGTATAAATGTAAACTGAGAGGAAATATTAGATGTTTGAATGCGTTATGTATGAATGATTTAGACTTGAATACTGTGTGGGATAATATTAAGAAAGGTTTGGTGGATGCCGCCACCGAAGTATGTGGTGTAAGTAAGAGAACAAATGAAAGGAAAAGTAATACGTTGTGGTGGGATGATGAGGTACGGGTGGAACTTGAATCAAAGAGGAAAGCATGGTTAGATTTACTAGCAATCAAAGCTGGTAATTCTTCTGGTATGAATGATGAAATTGAAAGAAAAAAGGCAGAATTTAGACGTCTAAATAAGAGAGTAAAAGAAGTTGAAAGGAAAAAGAAAGCAAGAACGGATAAGAATGATAGAAGGATATCTGATAATTTCCAGGTTAACATAAAAATGTTCTGAAAACTCGTAGGAACTGCCAGGGGAAATACAAAACAGCCTATAATGAATGCTATAAGAGACGAGAATGGATGTATTCTGAATGATGGAGTTTCGAATTTAAACAGATGGAAGGAATACTTTGAAAGCGTGTTTATGAGTGAAAAGTCGTCGAATTAAATGAACTAGAAATTCCGAAAGAAGTGGAAAGGGGTATGGAGATAAGTGTAGATGAAATAATGAAAGCAATGAAAAGCATGAAGGCAGGTAAGGCAGCTGGATATGATAGAGTATCACTCGAGGTGCTAAGGGCTGGAGAGGGAGCGGTGGCAGGCCTGCAGTACACCTTGTTTAATTTATGTTGGGAATTAAAACGGGTACCGGATGACTGGTGTAAAGCAGTTATAGTACCAATATATAAAGGAAAAGGGTCACAGCAGGACTGCAAAAACTACCGTGGTATCAGCTTGCTTAGTATTGTGGTTTACCCACACTGTATGCTAAGGTGTTAATTGAAAGAGTTATGAAAGAAACTGATGGAAAAATTTGGGATGTGCAAGCGGGTTTTAGAAAGGGAATGGGGTGTACAGATCAAGTCTTTTCCATGCGCATGATTGCGGAGAAGTTTTTGGCCAAAAACCAGAAATTTTTTTGTGCGTTCATAGACTTGGAAAAGGCTTATGACAGAGTGGACAGGAATGTGTTATGGCAAACATTGAACTCATATGGGTTGAGCGCTGGTTTGATTCAGGCATTAAGGTCTCTTTATAGGGACTCTAGTGCTTGTGTCAGGATCAATGGGGTCTACTCGGACTGGTTTGGCATCCAAAAAGGTGTCAGACAGGGCTGTGTAGCTTCCCCTTGGCTGTTCAACCTATTTATGGACAGGTGTTTGCAAACTTTGAAAGATGAAGAATGTGGGTTAAGAATGGGCGAGTTAACCGTCAAATGCCTTTTGTATGCCGATGATAAAGTCATATTTGAAATAATACTAGAACTAATTACGGAATTTATCGCGTATATTTAACTTTTTAAATACCCGACGTTTCGAACGCTTTACAGCACTCATGGTCACGGACGGGACTGAGATATTCAACGTCCATATGTCATAGTTAACCGCGGTTACCATAGATTAAAATTCAACTTTTGTTCCGATCTATGCAGTATGAACTTGTGGTGTCTTGAAGTCTTGCAGTTGTATGCTTGGGTTGGGATTTAATTTTATTTATTATAGGATCCCAAGCAGATGGTAGCACCCAGCCATCTTCTCTATTGAAATTAGGATGTTTTTTTATTTCAATAGCCTCGCGAATCATCCTTGGAAGGAATCGGTGTTCTTTAGCGAGGATTTGCGGTCTATCAAATCTGATGTAGTGACGGGTGCGATCCTGTACGTGTTCACAGACTGCAGACTACCCGGAGCGTCGATTCTTCACATCAGCTATACGTTCTTTAACGCGGGTTTTTATTGATCTTTTAGTTTGTCCTACGTAGGAGAGACCACATTCACAATCAAGCTTGTACACTCCTGCATCAGTCAAGTGTAGTGTCCCTCTGCAAGAGGGACATTACACTTGACTGATGGTAAAAACTGACCAATCTTCTTCAGCGGCTTGAAGTATGTTTTGATGGAAGCGCGCTTCAAGATGTAGCCAATCTTGTCAGTGACTCCTCTAACATATGGCAGTACAGCAGGTACACGCTCGACTGTGGCCGGCTTCACTCGTTCACTGTGACGTAGGCGCGGGACTCGAAGCTTGTTGTCATGCAAAACTTGCTTGACATGGTGGAGCTCGGCAGCCAGGTGTTTACTGTCACAGATCCCTCGTGCTCTCTGAAACAAAGATTTACCCACGGTAGCTAACTGTGAAGGATGGTGGTGAGAATCACCGTTTAAATATCTATCTGTATGGGACTTTTTTCTATACACAGTATGGCTCAAGGTGTGAACCCCCGTAACGAACGTCCGTAACATCTCTAGTCTGCATACGTCGCGAATTGAGTTCATGTCTATGCGGCCAATGGTCCAGTGCATCTACAACGCACGAATCGGTGTGCGTGACTTTACCTGCACGTACGCTTGGGTCCTCAGACAATTTACATGTAGCTGTAGCGTACATTCCACCTGACTCGAATGTAATACAGAGTGGATTGAATGATATTAAGCAAAACTTATCGCATTGCATTAACAATTATCTAATGGTTTTTACTGGTGGGAGAATTTAACTTACGGTGTTTGAGATGGGACTTCAACAATTGTATTGCGCACGTCGACGGTTCATCTTTTATGGATAATTTAGCGATATCTTTTGTTGATGATTTAGGGTACCTCGGTCTCAAAAAATACAATCATAATTGTAACTCAATAGGTAATAATACTCTTAATCTATGTTTTTGCGATTTGCCATTAGTTGTTAGGACTGCTCTATCACTCATAAAGGAAGAGTACCCGGTTGACCGAGCTTTGCTCGGTATTTTTCTCTCGGTTTTTTTTAATTCGTGTGTTTTGGAAATTATATTTAAATACAAATTACATACTGATGAAATACGAATAATAGTTTTTGATCTTAGCGACATAATAGAAAAAACTGAACTGGTTATTTGAATAAAAAATCATGATTGCAATTAGATTAATTAAAATTTTCGTGTTTTTAAAAAATACTAAAAAAGGGGCTCGAAAAAATAGATTTTCTAAAGAAAGAAAGGAACTTGAAAAAAAAATTTAAAAAATCGGTCGGTCGGTCTGGGCTCGAACCATGGTATTACGATTTTGTGACCGCCCAATATACCAATTAAGCTATTTGTAATCATTAATAAACTGTCAAAATTTACCTTCTTATTCTAACGATATTGTAGCAGTTTTTCATTGCCTAAAAACACGAACAAAAAGATATTTTCTAAAAATAAATCCTAGCTAGATTGATTTATGGCCCCCGAAACTCCCCGTACACAAAATTTTATGAAAATCGTTGGAGCCATTTCCGAGATTCCGATTATATATATATATACAAACATAATACATAAACACTCACGCCTGTCACCCAGAGGAGTAGGCAGAGACTACGGACTTCCATTTGGCACGATCCTGACATACCTCTTTCGCCTCTTTTACATCCATATATCTACGCATACATGCTCGTCGGTTAAGGGTACTTCTAACGTGGCCCATTTTCAAAATATCGCCAATTTGGTCGATAAACTTTTTCTAGCTAGGATTTATTTTTAGAAAATGCCTTTTTGTCCGTGTTTTTAGGAAATGAAAAACTGCTACAATATCGTTAGAATAAGAAGGTAAATTTTGACAGTTTATTAATGATTACAAATAGCTTAATTGGTATATTGGGGCGGTCATAAAATTGTAATACCATGGTTCGAGCCCAGACCGACCCACTTTTTTTTATTTTTTTTTTAAGTTCCTTTCTTTTTTGAGAACATCTATTTTTTCGAGCCCTTTTCTTAGTATTTTTTAAAAACACGAAAATTTTAATTAAACTAATTGCACTCATGATTTTTTATTCAAATAACCAGTTCAGTTTTTTCTATTATGTCGCTAAGATCAAAAAATATTTTTCGTATTTTGTCAGTATGTAATTTGTATCTAAATATAATTTCCAAAACACACGAATTAAAAAAAAACTAAGCGAAAAATACCGAGCAAAGCTCGGTTAACCGGGTACTACATACTTGATTATTAAGGTTATAAGGAAAGACAATTGACCTTTTTTTGCGCGTAGAGCTTATACTCTGATATTTTTTGACATTGGAGAAGATCTTATTTTGTTGATAATAAGAAAACAGTTTATCCAAATCGTATGGTAACAATCTATTTGTAATTTTTTTTATCAATGCATATAATAGGTGATTAGGATAAGAAAAACAGTTGAAAATGTCAAAGATGTACGCATTATTGAATAGCGGGCCAAGGTGCGATCCCTAAGGCACACCCGAGGGAACAGTTACATAGTTGAATCTGTATCCGCCTCGTATGTATTGAGAGCGATTGGAAAGATAGGAACACACCCAGCGGAGTATCTCACCTTGAATTCCAAGCAAACAGAGCTTGAGGAGCAGGAGGTTATAGTCTACACGATCGAAAGCTTTTTTGAAATCGGTATAGACCACGTCCACCTGACCACCATTTTCCATATGCAGGAGGAAATAACTTGAGAACAGAGAATACCACGGATTATAATGGGGGAGACGAAGCTGCAAACGATTTTTTTAAAAACCTTATTGATACTGTTCAAGATTGAAATCGGACGGTAATTTTCAATTGAAGTTTTTGGTCCCTTTTTATGTATGGGAATTATATTTGTTTCCGTCGTAAGGCGGCAAAAATACGTTCATCGAGAGAACGACAAAAAAAATTATAATAGGCAATGACAAGCTATCAGCACATGAAATCAATACAATAGGCGGAATACCATCGGTTCCAGGTCCCTTAGATTAATCAAGTGGTTTTAGGTATTTCAGAACTATCTCTCGAGTAATATGTATGCGGGATAAAGACTCGTGATGTGTGATGAGGCTGAGCTAGGCTATTTGATGATGGTGTAATAAAAACACTTTGAAAAAATTTATTAAAAGTTGAGCAAATATTTGCACCCTCGTCATAGCACCGATCTGCATGTCTTATATAGCCCGATCCAGCGATGTAGCTTCGTGAACAACACACAAGTCTCACGCCGGGAAACGAAACGTACATAATAGTAATTCATTTTGGCTAATTTTCATTGGTCATAATATAAGCAGTATAATTGGCTATGTACAATAAAAATTATTATCATTGGCAAATCAATTGAGAGCTAGCCATATAAATATAGGCAAGATGCAAATATAAGGCATTCCAGTCCACAGTCCATTCTATATTCGTACTCCAGTCGGACTTACATAAACAGTCGTTTCATCTCTCGTTCGTCGCTGGATCGGGCTATATAAGACATGCAGATCGGTGCGCGCGCGTAGTCGGCGAGCGGCGGCGGCGTGGAATACAGCTCCGGAACAGCAAGGAGAAGCGAGCTGCGGCGCTGAAGAAACGGCTCCCCATTGGTCGACGGATACGTGACGATAGCGGCGTGTGAAGTCGATGTGGCGCTGAATGGTATTTGCGGCTGCTTCTTGTTTCTTTATAAGAACGTCAAATTATCTATATGCAGTCCGCAGTATCTCAGTAGCCAGGGATAGTTAGGAAATAAATGTTTTTTATCTTCGCCTTCCGCGTTATGGTAGCAGCAGAGTATATATTATTTATTCCCGTTTAGGGCTGATTAGTCTGGCTGCTACATCACTCTCCCCCTAGCGAAAGCGTACCGGAGGCTTGACGACTCGCCCGTATTTAATAGTTTTTAAAATAGGTCTCAACTGGGTTGATGTAGATGATGGAGTTTCAAGCTTCCTCGCTGGTGGTTTTGATGATGATGATGATGAATCCTCTGTAGTATCCTCGTTAATAATATAGGCAGGCTTTAGTCGGTCGATCGAAATAATAGTAGATTTCCTTCCGGGTATTTGTAGTTTGAAAGTCTTGCTATTTCTCGCTAATACTTTATACGGTCCATCGTAGGTAGGTTGAAATTGTTTTTTCATTGCGTCGTTTCTTACAAAAACTTGCTTGCATATTTTCAAATCTTGGTGAATGAATACTGATTTATTATTTCTGTGTGATTGCATTTCGGTGCATTTCGACGATAAGGCTTTGTTGATTGATTCTCGAAGTTGAGTTACGAAATCGTAATCCATTTCTTGTTTGTTTGACGCTGCTGAACTGAAGAAGTCACACGGCAGTCTTATGCTGCAGCCGTAGGTTAGCTGAGCGGCGCTAAGACTAGTGTCTGCAAGCGGTGTTGCTCGTAGTCCGAGTAGCACTGTAGGTAGCTCATCAATCCACTTTGTATGTTGAGATAAACGAGTTTTGAGTGCGGTCTTTAATGTACGATGCCATCGTTCGATTATTCCGTTTGACTGAGGATGGTATGCTGTTGTACGTGTCTTCTGTATTCCCATAGTTTGAAGAAGTTTCAGGAATAGGTTGTTTTCGAAATTTCTTCCTTGATCCGTTGTGATGGTTTTAGGTGATCCGAAACGAGTAATCCAATTTTCATAAATTATCTTCGCGACGGATTCGGCTGAAGTATCATCGGTAGGTATTGCTTCTGGCCATCTTGTTGTTCTGTCGATCATTGTTACGAGGTAACGATATCCTTGCGGTGAAGTAGGTAATGGTCCGACGATGTCAACGTGCAGGTGTTCGAATCTCTCCGTGGGTGGAAATGTAGCTAGATTACTTGATGTATGCCTTTGTACTTTGCATTTCTGGCATTGAATGCATTGCTTCGCCCAGTTGCCAATATCCACTTGCATTGAAGGCCAAAAGAATTTTTCAGTGATGAGTTTTCTTGTTGTTCTAACACCTTTTTTCTTTTTTTTTTTTTTTTTATATTTTTTTTTTTTTACATGGGGAAATGCCTACGCATACCCGCCTCGCGGGGGCAAGGACGGGTTATGTCGGACTCGCACCGACTAAAACCCCATGTTGTTCCACCTTTGTCGCATATTGGTAGGGCTACGGGAACGCTTTCGCACACATCCGCGGCCCTACTAGCGCCTGCCGCCCCACGGCAGCACCTCCTCGGGAGAGGAAAATTCCTCCCCTTTCTCCTTCCCAGGTAAGGCGCACCAGAACACATGGTGCGCCTTCCTACACGGCCTCCAATTACGTCTGTGCAACAGACGCCCCCGCGTCCAATGCACAAAGGCCATGGGGCCAGGAAAAACGAGCACTTAGAAGTACTAGCCTTCCCGACCCCAGCGGCGGATCTGGTATATGGCTCCGCCGCCAACCAAGATTCGGCTGCGGAGGGTAGGGAGAGCGGCGCCTCGCAATACCGACAATCCTCTCCCCCCGCAGCCCCACCACCACCGCATCAACGGTGCGGCCCCGTTTGAGTCGCGAAGGATAGGGCGAGTGGCGCATCGCCATACCAACACTCCTCTTCCTCCGCGACTCCACCTCGGCTGCAGCGGTAGTGGGTGCGCGAGTCCCCACTCGCTGCAGTCCACCAGAACACATCCGGAGTGGGCTCCCCAAGCCCACTCGGAGTGGCCACCTCAGGCCGGCCCTTCACCTCGGGCCAGCCACGTGGGTTCCTCTTTGTTCACCGTGGACCGACCAAGCCACGGCTACTAAGCCTCCCCGCCACGACAAGGCGGGAACCCGTTCGGGGGGGGGGGGTTGTTCTAACACCTGGATGACTGATGTTGCGCAGTGCATTGAAGACTTCGCGACGACATTCTTCTGGTAGGTATGGTCGCATAGTTGTCGTTGAGGCTTCACAGTATATAGGTAGATGCGTCATTGGCATTGTAACTTGCTTGATGGACAAGTTACCTTGCTTCGATAGATGTTTTATGTTGTCACTATCTCTGTCTTGCGCTGCGGCGATCTTATGATAGTCGATTGATGTAGGGCACATTACACTGTCGATTGGTACGCGACTGAGTGCGTCGGCGACTATGTTGTCCTTTCCACTGATGTGACGTATGTCGGTAGTGAATTCACTTATGAAAATAAGTTGTCTTTCTCTTCGTGGTGTTTCCGATAGTGATGGTTTCTTTGAAAGTACATATGTTAATGGCTTGTGGTCGGTAAAAACGATCAGGTTTCGACCCTCGAACGTTTTTCTGAAGTGCTTGATAGCCATGTAAATAGCGAGTAGCTCTCGGTCGAATGTACTGTAGTTACGTTGAGTATCGGAGAACTTCTTCGAAAAATAGCCAAGTGGTTGCCATTTCCCACTGCTGTATTGTTGGAGAACGGCTCCTGCTGAGAGATCGGAGGCGTCGCTGAAGATAGCAAGGGTTGCTTCGTGTGATGGGTGAGCGAGTAAAGCATTTTGGATCGCAACTTTACAAGCTTCAAATGCCTTCGTGGCTTCATCGCTCCATTCGATTGACGTTTTATCTTTTTTCTTCGTGTTGTGAAGGTATGCGTGAAGTGGTGCTTGGATTTCAGCGGCTTTAGGTATGTGTTCCCTGTAAAAATTTATCATCCCAAGAAAACGCCTTAGCTCTTCGATAGTTTTAGGTTTTGCATAATCGATGATTGCTCTGACTTTTTCGGCAGGCGGTTAGATTCCTTCCTTGCTGATGGTGTGGATGGTATCGGAACGTTTGCCGTGTAGTGCGTTCACGAAATTTGGCGGCTGGGATTAATCCGAACAATTCCTCAGAGCACTCCCCGTGATAGATGCGATAAAATACGCAAAGAGATGCAACACCTCTTCGCAGCGCCAGTGAATCGAGCCGATCGGAAAGCACTCGGTCGTCGACGATTCGAGCCGCTCTGCGCTGGATGCGGTCAAGTGGAAGGAGCTGGTACTGGGGAGCCCCAGCCCAGAGATGGGAACAGTACTCCATGTGCGGCCGGACCTGCGCCTTGTAAAGTTGCAGGCGGTGTGCCGGCATGAAATACGGTCCCGCTCTGCTGAGCACGCCAAGATTTTTAGAGGCCAATTTGGCCTTCCCTTCCAAGTGACCACGAAACTGCACATCACTCGATATGTCGACGCCGAGGATTCCGATACTGGCTGAGGCAACAAGGGGAGTGCCTTGAAACTGAGGGGATACGACAAAAGGGTTCTTTTTAGCGGTTAACGCGCAAACTTGTGTCTTCTGGGGGTTAAACTGGACTAGATTTAGTCGTTCCCAATCCGAGACTCTGTTCAGCAAAGACTCGACTTCAGACACAAGTTTGTCCCGGCACTCGGAGACGTTTTCCCGAGAAATATTGGCTCGGCCGGTGTAAAGAGCATCACCAGTGCTGTCATCCGCATAGCAATGAATATTACGGGTATGCAACATATCATTGATATTGTGACGGCTCAATATTATTATTAATAATTAAATTCAATATAAAGGGGCGTCAAAAATAGTTTTAAAAGATATATATTAAGCAATAAAGTTAAATAAATAAACATAAAGTTAATATATTTCAGACATTATCCCAATAACATAGCAAATTAAAGGCAAAATTATTGTTTCTCGTAATAAGTAAATTTATTATAAAAAACTTGTAAAAATATTTAAAATAAAATAAATAATAGAAATACAAGTCAAAAAATATTATAAAATTAAGTTAAATAACGTTTATAAGATAATTAGAAAATTTGTTAAAATTGTTTAAGTCATGGGAGGTGTTCGTGTATAAAAGAAAATTTTTCTAAGTTGTGGAAGGAGTTCACGTATAGACGAAATTTTCTAAGTTGTTGAAGGAGTTCATGTATTAAGGAAAATTTTCCTAAGTTATGGAAGGTATTCACGTATAGATGTCTTGTATGGATGAGCTGCCGGAGATACATTCCTGCAGTTCTACATATATATGGGGTGGTCGGGAGCCCGACTGCCTGAAGTACTGTAGCACAATGACTAGTCCTATATTAGGGACTTTGATATTAAACTCAATGATACAAAAGCAATACTATAGAAGGTCTCCATGATGAATTTGCATTACAATAGTAGGGTCGTGGGTTCGAACCCTATATATGAATGACTTATGAAAACAAGGTCTATGATTCAAAAGCAATACTATAGAAGGTCTCTATGATTAATATGCATTACAATAGTAGGGTCGTGGGTTCGAATCCTATATAGGAATGACTTATGAAAGTAAGGTCTATGATTCAAAAGCAATACTATAGAAGGTCTCTATGATTAATATGCATTACAATAGTAGGGTCGTGGGTTCGAATCCTATATAGGAATGACTTATGAAAGTAAGGTCTATGATTCAAAAGCAATACTATAGAAGGTCTCTATGATTAATATGCATTACAATAGTAGGGTCGTGGGTTCGAATCCTATATAGGAATGACTTATGAAAGTAAGGTCTATGATACAAAAGCAATATTATAGGAGGTCTCCTTGATGCATAAGCATTGTATGGGATGGTCGGGTGACTGACTGCTCCTAGTACTGTAGCAAAATGACTAGTCCTTATTAGGGACTTGAAAAGGAATATTATGGTGGCGTGTGTGCTGCTTCACGAGCAATTGGTCCGAGGTAAACTTGGACTCGCTAACCGATGTGTCCTAGACATATCATCTTAGTGCCGGTGGTAAGCGGGTTTGTTGTAGCAATACGGCTTTCCCGTGGACATCGCACACCCATACCGTTTGTGGGCGGCGTAGTAGCGCATAGCGAAGCGTCGTCTATATTTCGGATTGGGATGATGAGTGTGTTTGGTAGCACTTTTAAGTGTAACAGGCATACTCAACTTCATGTCTTAGTGCATTAGCGCTATGATACGTGGAGTTTTGTTCATTGACGTCTTAGTAGCGTGCTACTATGATACGTTGGTGCAGTTTTATATAACAACAGTCTTAGTGCCGGTGATGAGCGGGTTCGTTGTAGCAATACGACTTTCCCGTGGACATCGCACACCCATACCGTTTGTGGGCGACGTCGTTGCGCATAGCGATGTGTCGTCTATCTTTCGGATGGGGATGATGAGTGTGTTTGGTAGCACTTTTAAGTGTAACAGGCATACTCAGCTTCATGTCTTAGTGCATTAGCGCTATGATACGTGGAGTTTTGTTCATTGGCGTCTTAGTAGCGTGCTACTATGATACGTTAGTGATATTTTTTTATATAACAACAATACCAACTTTGTTGCCAAAGTCGATGGGAGTCATGTGGGTGTGTTGTGAGGGTGCGCCGCCCGTATGATAGTTGCATTGATGTTTACTGCTGATTGCGGTATTGCGTCTTGTGATGGATCTGCGGGTGTGCTGCGCCTGATTCGACGCTCTCTTGTGGTTCTGGTCGATGGAGGTATACAATTAACATCTTAGTGTCGGTGGTAAGCGGGTTTGTTGTAGCAATACGGCTTTCCCGTGGACATCGCACACCCATACCGTTTGTGGGCGGCGTAGTAGCGCATAGCGATGCGTCGTCTATATTTCGGATTGGGATGATGAGTGTGTTTGGTAGCACTTTTAAGTGTAACAGGCATACTCAACTTCATGTCTTAGTGCATTAGCGCTATGATACGTGGAGTTTTGTTCATTGACGTCTTAGTAGCGTGCTACTATGATACGTTAGTGATATTTTTTATATAACAACAATACTAACTTTGTTGCCAAAGTCGATAGGAGTCATGTGGGTGTGTTGTGAGGGTGCGCCGCCCGTATGATAGTTGCATTGATGCTTACTGCTACTTGCGGTATTGCGTCTTGTGATGGATCTGCGGGTGTGCTGCGCCTGATTCGATGCATTCCTGTTGTTCTGGTCGATGGAGGTATACAATTAACATCTTAGTGTCGGTGGTAAGCGGGTTTGTTGTAGCAATACGGCTTTCCCGTGGACATCGCACACCTATACCGTTTGTGGGCGGCGTCGTAGCGCATAGTGATGCGTCGTCTATCTTTCGGATGGGGATGTTGAGTGTGTTTGGTAGCACTTTTAAGTGTAACAGGCATACTCAGCTTCATGTCTTAGTGCATTAGCGCTATGATACGTGGAGGTTTGTTCATTGGCGTCTTAGTAGCGTGCTACTATGATACGTTGGTGATATTTTTAATATAACAACAATACCAACTTTGTTACCAAAGTCGATAGGGATCATGTTGGGTGTGTTGTGAGGGGGCGCCATCCGTATGATAGTTGCATTGATGCTTACTGCTACTGGCGGTATTGCGTCTTGTGATGGATCTACGGGTGTGCTGCGCCTGATTCGACGCTCTCTGTGGTTCTGGTCGATGGAGGTATACGGGTGGTGATGTCTGCTGGGATGTATGGGGGACCTTGGAATGGTGTAAGCCCGACGATAGTCGTATTGATGCTTGTTGCGTTCTGCAGCATTGCGTCTCTGCGATGGTTGTTTGGTGGGACTCTATTCTCAATGGCGCTCTCTGCGTCTTGGTTTGACTCACACCTAAGTAGCTTTGCCCAAGTCGGGTCCCTTCATTGCGGGGCTGCAGACTGTCTGCCCTCCACGATGTTTTATATAACAACATAATATTATATCTCTGTAACTTTCCCACCTTTGAATGATTGAAGGCAACTTGTTGGTGGGTGAGACAAACATGATCGAAAATGCATTTACTCAACGTCAGTGACACAAACCCTTTCTGATGGCGAATTATTACTCTTATCTTATAACTGCCTTTTGGCTATATCTGCCGTTGTATTGGTTGGTGGAGCATATGTGTCGACCTCATGCGGGTGGTAGCTGGCGGGAGGATCTGAGGAGACTCTCAAGGCTGCGGCCGAAAGCCGCACAACGTGGGACCCCATTCCCTTGAGGTGAGTTGTAGTCTCATGACACGCTCTGCGGCTAGTAGCCGTGCTGATCATGCAATTGGTGGTGATGCCATACACTTACATCACGTCTGCAGGAGCGGCGGTCTGGCAGGTGGTGGCGCTCACGGAGGGTTTACGGCCAGTGTGCCTATTTGCCTAAACCGTGTGACGTACATTCACTGTGGCTGGATTCGTTCGTATTCTGTATGGCGTTTACACGCATTGACATGCGCGACTTCGGTCGATGTTTGTGCTTACGCACTAACAAGGGGCCAAGCCTCTTTTACTGGTTCGCCAGTTATTTTGCTATGGACTACGGTCCAGTTCCCAAATTAGCGTTCCCTTCGGGGGGAGTGCATCAAAATGGTTGGCACTCACCGTGCACGGCGTGTGTGGGGCCGTGTACCTCCCCTACATTTTTTTTAAATAAATGTAGGAGAGCGAAGCCCTTGTATCAGGTATTTTTGTATAAATATATTGTGAGCCTTTTCCAAGCGGGAAGGGATAAATAACAATAAATTAATAATGTCAACCTGATACAAGTGGAATAAAGACGTTTTATGTTCTTAACCTTTCTCGAGCCCTGTCTTCGTGAACGGGGTTTACTTAGCTTATAAGGCACTACCAACAGCTTTCAATTGCTCTAGTGAATATTCATTCTTCCAAAAGACACCTAAAAGAACTAAGTTACTAAACAAACACAACGTAAATAAGGGTCCTAACTAAGACGATCACGCCAAATTATTACAAACGGCCTATTATTAACCCTTTAGAAAGATCATTTAGAAAGATCAAAACATAATTTATTAATCCTGGTCACATATATATAATGTTATTGAAAAGGGGATAATTTTAATATTATAAAATATTTTTATTTTATATAGAGGGGGGGGATCGTTACAATTTGGTGCCGTGACCAGGATATATTTATTTTAAAGAAGGTCGTCTATTTAAGAATTATTAAGTAGGCATTATGCCTACAATTTGTTGTCCGTGAAATGGAGAGGTGTCTAGGAGAATGGTGTTTGCTGGGGGTGGTTGAGAGTCTGGGGGTGGGGCTTTAATATTAATATAATTTTTGTTTGTTATAGATGGTGTGTGCATAGTTAACTAAGACAAAATAAACTAAAAGGTGAAATAAGTGAAAAGTACTCAGTAACATTTGTATAAGTGAAAGACATAACAGTGCTAAAAACTGGAAAAATATAAAAATATAAAAATGGCTAAAACAAAGAAAAGTTCAAATTTAGTGAAGGCTAAGCCTAAAAATGAATTAAAAATACTTCAAAAATTAATTAAGAATGTAGTGAAAACCTTTGAGGTTAAAATAAAAGATCTTGAAGAGAAGTTTATCAATCAAACGAAAGATCACCAAATTAAAGTAAACCAAGAAGAGGTGTACGGGGCGAGCACCTCATTTGTTACTGACCCTAAACAGAATATTGTATATAATATACATAATGTGACAATAAACAAGCCGAAATTTGAGAATGGGAATACTCATCTAGTAACATTTTTAGAAGATCTCACCAATTATTTAAAGAAAGTCCCATCTAATGGACTTGAAATATCAATAGCTCAAGAGTGCTTAGTAGGTGAAGCCAAATATTGGGCTCGAATTAATAGTGTGCGTTGGACAACTTTTGATGATTTTAAAGCAGACTTTCTAAGAGTATTTTGGGGTGAAGAGGAACAAAACAAAGTAAGAAGATTCCTTGTACAAAATAAATGGAGTAGATATACGCACCCCACCATGGTTGGTTATTTTCTTTATGTCATTGAGAAAGCACAAACATTATCATATCCAATACCAGAAAAACAATTAGTTGCTGATGTTATTAGACATTATCCTAAAACAGTGCAGCAGTTATGGAGAATAGCTAAAATTGAGACAATAATTGAGACAACAGATTTCTTGAGAAATTTAGATGACATTGATAAACAGGAAGAAGATCGTGAACCTTACAATACTGAGAAAAAACGAAAATTTAATAATAAAGCTGAGCGAAAACAAAAAGAAATACAGCAATCATATAAATCATGGCGGAAACCTGAAGAAGGAAGAAAGGAGGTTAACGAAATGAATGAAATACAAGTCACTAACGAACAAGTAAATGTTTCGGCTCCTGAGCCAAATTTAGAGCAATAGAAGTCGAACTAGTTCCCGGTTCGATCCCTTATAATGTACAAGGGAACAAAGCATTAAATATATTATTAAAGCTGGGTTGGAGACCTGGTCAAACTCTTGGCAAAAATAATAGGGGTTTGCGAAAACCTATTTCTTTAAAAGCAACTTTTAATAGAGAAGGACTTGGTTATAACAATAATGTAAATAGTATAATTAAGACCTTAAAAACCAAATCAGATTTGCTCATAACGGAGTTATTCGTGCAAACTGTTTTCGAGGAAGACGAAGATAAATATCAAAAGGAATTTATAGGGAATATGAGGTCTGAACTTAAAGTTTCAATATTTGATAAAGAAATTGATGCGCTTCTCGATACTGGGAGCGATATTACATGCATTTCAGAGAGTTTATTTTTACAAATTAAAAGTGGTAATCACAAATTATCAGTAATGCCAGTTAAAGCAATGCAAATAAAATGTGCTGTTGGGCAGCGCAGCACAAAAATACAACAGATGATCATATTGCCTATAAAAATAGATGAAGTAGTCTTTGAAACACAAACTTTAATTGTTAATAATTTAATAAGACCATTAATATTGGGCTTTGACTGGCTCAAGAAAAATAAAATATTGATAGATTTTAGAAATACGGCAATTGGTATAGAATTTAAGTTGAAAAACAAAGACTACTTCATACCGTTTAAATATAACTGTAATTCAGTATTATATAACAATTGCGTTGAACAAAGTACTGATGATCCTTTAACAAATATAAAGATAGGATCAAAATTGGAGGCCTCTGAAAAAGCTAAACTAAGTAAGGTTTTGGAAAAGCATAAGAATATATTTTCGAGCAAGTTGGGTAGAGCGAATTGCTATGAACATAAAATTGAAATGATCGATGATGAACCTATAGTTACTAGATCTTATCCAATTCCATATGCATATAGATCGAAAATGGAAGAGAAATTAAGTGAGATGGAACAAGCTGGTATCATCACAAGGGCATCGACACCTTACAGTAGCCCATTAACATTCACACTTAAAATGGATGGCACGATTAGAGTCTTATTAGATGCTAGAAGCATAAATAAGAAGATGATTGCAGAAACAGAGAAGCCACCTATACAATTAGATGTTTTGAATTCATTTCATGGAGCGAATTATATTACTACCATTGATTTAAATAATGCATATTTTCAAATTCCAATAAATAAAGATGGTAGAAAATATACTGGATTCACATTCAATGGAAGGTCATATGTATATAATGTTCTGCCACAAGGATTAAAAACATCGGTAGGAAGTTTTAGTAGAGCCATGAGCTTAATATTGGGACCAGAAGTCCAAGAATTTTGTGTGAATTACTTAGATGATTTAGCTATTATAACATCAGGAACATTAGATAAACATTTGGAGCACATTGACATTGTTTTAAGTAAATTAAACAAAGCTGGCTTAACGTGCAATTTGCAAAAATGTGAATTTATTTGTAAAGAAATTAAGATGCTGGGTTTTATAATTTCAACAAAAGGCATAAAGACAGATCCTGATAAAATTCGCGCAATTCAAGATTTTCCAGCACCCAAAAAGATTAAACAATTGAGAGCATTTTTGGGGCTTTGCAATTTTTATAGAAGGTTCATACCGAATTATAGTGTATGTATAATACCTCTTTGTGAATTATTAAAAAAGGGACGTAAGTTCCAATGGAGCGAAAAGGTACAGAAGGCATTTGATTTTATAAAGCAACAATTTATTAATACAATAGAATTGCATCACCCTGATTTTAGTAAACCTTATTATTTGCAAACAGACTGTTCCGGTGTGGGTATGGCCGGAGTACTTTATCAGATAGATAATAATAGTGAAATGAGAATATTAGGCTATCACAGTAAAGCCTTAAAGGGTTCTGAATTGAATTGGTCTGTCACTGAACAAGAGTTTTATGCTGTAATAAGTTGTTTAAAGAAGTTTGAGACGTATTTAAGAGGCAGCAAAGTAATAATTTTAACTGATCATAAAGCATTATTGTTTATTAATAATATGAAATTATTCAATGGCAGAGTTACTAGATGGATATTGTATATAGAACAATTTAATTACGAAGTACAGCATATATCGGGTAGAAGCAATATTGTTGCAGATGTACTATCACGCTACCCTCCTGATGGCGATTTAATACAAGAGGATAAAAATAAAAGTTTAGAAATAGCTTATACAGAAAGTGAACCGAATGACGAGTTGATAGAAAAGTTAAAATCCATATCAGTATACCAAACACAAGATACAGAGTCGTTGGCTATTATTGAAAAATTAAAGACGCTAAATATTTCAACATTAGAACAAAATGATAAACTGAAACGTTATAGTTTGAGAAATAATATATTATATTACAAAACAAATTTAAAGGAAGTAATTTATTTACCTGTACCCTTGAGACGAGATGTTATAAACCAAGTACATATAGAAATGGGACATCAAGGGCCCTATAAAGTAATTAAATATGTGAGAGATAGATTCTTTTGGAAAGGATTAACAAAAGACATTAAAAAGCAATTAAGGGTGTGTCATTTATGCCAGTTATCAAAGAAAAGTAATATAACATAATATGTGGGTCCATGCAAATCTATAATAACAGAAAATATCGGAGACATGGTTATGGCTGACTTATATGGACCATTGGCATCGGGTACCTTTGGGTACACTTTCATATTTGTTATACAAGATTCATTTAGTAAATTTATCAAATTATATCCTTTAAAACAATCAACAGCAAAGTGTGTTGTAACGAAAGTAAAGCATTTTGTTGAGATTATAAAGCACAAAGCAATAATAACAGATAATGGGAAGCAGTTTATAAGTAATCATTGGAAACGATCAATGAAAGAATTGAATATTAAACCGATATATACCACAGTAAGAAATCCTAGGCCAAATACAACAGAGCGTGTAAATAGAGAGTTGAGCAGATTATTCAGGACGCTTTGTCATGCTAACCACAAAGATTGGGCAATAATATTGCCTAAAATAGAAGAATTGTATAATAATTCATATCACAATAGTACGGGATTTACACCATGTGAGATTCTTTATGGTGAGTCTAATGAAATGTCTTTCGACAAGATAATATTTAATAGTAAGATCAAAAACAATGTCGAACAGATTAGACAGCAAGTGCGTAAGAATTTAAAAGAGGCAAGCCGCATTAGAAACACAAAATTTGATAAGAGCAATAGATTAGTGACATATCATGTTGGCGATTTAGTAAAAGTTTCAAGATCTAGTAGATCAGATGCAGATAACAAAGTTATGAGTAAATTTAATTTGGCATATGAAGGGCCATATATAATAGCAGCCGTACCATTTGACAATGTATATACTTTAGCAAACCCAGAAACAAATGAAATAAGGGGAAATTTTAATGCTATTCATTTATTAAAATATTTTAAATAATAGGTTTGGCTTATATACATACTAGATTAAATACTGAAATATAATTTGGTCCCGTGGGTGGCCTATTGAAAAATAGATTAAAATTATTAAAGTTATGAGCAAGACACAAATTAATTAAAAATAAGAAAAATGCTGTAATGATTTTATTAATAACTATCTGTAAATATTGATTGTAAGATAATTTTGTAAAATATGTTTTTATTGAATAAATTTGGGGAGTTGGGTCAGGGTGAATGGCTCAATCACATCTATCCTGTGGGTGTGTAGCCATCTGATTTCAACTCATAATCAAAATACTGTGCATACAAAGATAACATTGCTGAAATTATATTTTAAAGATTTAAAATGTAAGTCAAAAACTAAAGGGAACCACTATATCAACGACATAATATACAATAAAATTAGCAAGATAACAATTTATGGTTTATAGCAATTGGATAGATGTGGTTGAAGGGGTGTGTGGCGGCGGCCATTCCCTGGGGTAGGTGGGGTGAAAATATATACTGAATTGTAACAGATTGAAAGAGGAAAGAACAGATACACATAAGTTCAAAATTTTGAGTGTAGAGCATATGCTCTCAATATAGTAAAATTTTATATCAACGACTCCACTGTGTGGGTCATTAACATAAAATTTGGGGGTGGATTGTGACGGCTCAATATTATTATTAATAATTAAATTCAATATAAAGGGGCGTCAAAAATAGTTTTAAAAGATATATATTAAGCAATAAAGTTAAATAAATAAACATAAAGTTAATATATTTCAGACATTATCCCAATAACATAGCAAATTAAAGGCAAAATTATTGTTTCTCGTAATAAGTAAATTTATTATAAAAAACTTGTAAAAATATTTAAAATAAAATAAATAATAGAAATACAAGTCAAAAACTATTATAAAATTAAGTTAAATAACGTTTATAAGATAATTAGAAAATTTGTTAAAATTGTTTAAGTCATGGGAGGTGTTCGTGTATAAAAGAAAATTTTTCTAAGTTGTGGAAGGAGTTCACGTATAGATGAAATTTTCTAAGTTGTTGAAGGAGTTCATGTATTAAGGAAAATTTTCCTAAGTTATGGAAGGTGTTCACGTATAGATGTCTTGTATGGATGAGCTGCCGGAGATACATTCCTGCAGTTCTACATATATATGGGGTGGTCGGGAGCCCGACTGCCTGAAGTACTGTAGCACAATGACTAGTCCTATATTAGGGACTTTGATATTAAACTCAATGATACAAAAGCAATACTATAGAAGGTCTCCATGATGAATTTGCATTACAATAGTAGGGTCGTGGGTTCGAACCCTATATATGAATGACTTATGAAAACAAGGTCTATGATTCAAAAGCAATACTATAGAAGGTCTCTATGATTAATATGCATTACAATAGTAGGGTCGTGGGTTCGAATCCTATATAGGAATGACTTATGAAAGTAAGGTCTACGATTCAAAAGCAATACTATAGAAGGTCTCTATGATTAATATGCATTACAATAGTAGGGTCGTGGGTTCGAATCCTATATAGGAATGACTTATGAAAGTAAGGTCTATGATTCAAAAGCAATACTATAGAAGGTCTCTATGATTAATATGCATTACAATAGTAGGGTCGTGGGTTCGAATCCTATATAGGAATGACTTATGAAAGTAAGGTCTATGATACAAAAGCAATATTATAGGAGGTCTCCTTGATGCATAAGCATTGTATGGGATGGTCGGGTGACTGACTGCTCCTAGTACTGTAGCAAAATGACTAGTCCTTATTAGGGACTTGAAAAGGAATATTATGGTGGCGTGTGTGCTGCTTCACGAGCAATTGGTCCGAGGTAAACTTGGACTCGCTAACCGATGTGTCCTAGACATATCATCTTAGTGCCGGTGGTAAGCGGGTTTGTTGTAGCAATACGGCTTTCCCGTGGACATCGCACACCCATACCGTTTGTGGGCGGCGTAGTAGCGCATAGCGAAGCGTCGTCTATATTTCGGATTGGGATGATGAGTGTGTTTGGTAGCACTTTTAAGTGTAACAGGCATACTCAACTTCATGTCTTAGTGCATTAGCGCTATGATACGTGGAGTTTTGTTCATTGACGTCTTAGTAGCGTGCTACTATGATACGTTGGTGCAGTTTTATATAACAACAGTCTTAGTGCCGGTGATGAGCGGGTTCGTTGTAGCAATACGACTTTCCCGTGGACATCGCACACCCATACCGTTTGTGGGCGACGTCGTTGCGCATAGCGATGTGTCGTCTATCTTTCGGATGGGGATGATGAGTGTGTTTGGTAGCACTTTTAAGTGTAACAGGCATACTCAGCTTCATGTCTTAGTGCATTAGCGCTATGATACGTGGAGTTTTGTTCATTGGCGTCTTAGTAGCGTGCTACTATGATACGTTAGTGATATTTTTTTATATAACAACAATACCAACTTTGTTGCCAAAGTCGATAGGAGTCATGTGGGTGTGTTGTGAGGGTGCGCCGCCCGTATGATAGTTGCATTGATGCTTACTGCTGATTGCGGTATTGCGTCTTGTGATGGATCTGCGGGTGTGCTGCGCCTGATTCGACGCTCTCTTGTGGTTCTGGTCGATGGAGGTATACAATTAACATCTTAGTGTCGGTGGTAAGCGGGTTTGTTGTAGCAATACGACTTTCCCGTGGACATCGCACACCCATACCGTTTGTGGGCGACGTCGTTGCGCATAGCGATGTGTCGTCTATCTTTCGGATGGGGATGATGAGTGTGTTTGGTAGCACTTTTAAGTGTAACAGGCATACTCAACTTCATGTCTTAGTGCATTAGCGCTATGATACGTGGAGTTTTGTTCATTGACGTCTTAGTAGCGTGCTACTATGATACGTTAGTGATATTTTTTATATAACAACAATACTAACTTTGTTGCCAAAGTCGATAGGAGTCATGTGGGTGTGTTGTGAGGGTGCGCCGCCCGTATGATAGTTGCATTGATGCTTACTGCTACTTGCGGTATTGCGTCTTGTGATGGATCTGCGGGTGTGCTGCGCCTGATTCGATGCATTCCTGTTGTTCTGGTCGATGGAGGTATACAATTAACATCTTAGTGTCGGTGGTAAGCGGGTTTGTTGTAGCAATACGGCTTTCCCGTGGACATCGCACACCTATACCGTTTGTGGGCGGCGTCGTAGCGCATAGTGATGCGTCGTCTATCTTTCGGATGGGGATGTTGAGTGTGTTTGGTAGCACTTTTAAGTGTAACAGGCATACTCAGCTTCATGTCTTAGTGCATTAGCGCTATGATACGTGGAGGTTTGTTCATTGGCGTCTTAGTAGCGTGCTACTATGATACGTTGGTGATATTTTTAATATAACAACAATACCAACTTTGTTACCAAAGTCGATAGGGATCATGTTGGGTGTGTTGTGAGGGGGCGCCATCCGTATGATAGTTGCATTGATGCTTACTGCTACTGGCGGTATTGCGTCTTGTGATGGATCTACGGGTGTGCTGCGCCTGATTCGACGCTCTCTGTGGTTCTGGTCGATGGAGGTATACGGGTGGTGATGTCTGCTGGGATGTATGGGGGACCTTGGAATGGTGTAAGCCCGACGATAGTCGTATTGATGCTTGTTGCGTTCTGCAGCATTGCGTCTCTGCGATGGTTGTTTGGTGGGACTCTATTCTCAATGGCGCTCTCTGCGTCTTGGTTTGACTCACACCTAAGTAGCTTTGCCCAAGTCGGGTCCCTTCATTGCGGGGCTGCAGACTGTCTGCCCTCCACGATGTTTTATATAACAACATAATATTATATCTCTGTAACTTTCCCACCTTTGAATGATTGAAGGCAACTTGTTGGTGGGTGAGACAAACATGATCGAAAATGCATTTACTCAACGTCAGTGACACAAACCCTTTCTGATGGCGAATTATTACTCTTATCTTATAACTGCCTTTTGGCTATATCTGCCGTTGTATTGGTTGGTGGAGCATATGTGTCGACCTCATGCGGGTGGTAGCTGGCGGGAGGATCTGAGGAGACTCTCAAGGCTGCGGCCGAAAGCCGCACAACGTGGGACCCCATTCCCTTGAGGTGAGCAGTAGTCTCATGACACGCTCTGCGGCTAGTAGCCGTGCTGATCATGCAATTGGTGGTGATGCCATACACTTACATCACGTCTGCAGGAGCGGCGGTCTGGCAGGTGGTGGCGCTCACGGAGGGTTTACGGCCAGTGTGCCTATTTGCCTAAACCGTGTGACGTACATTCACTGTGGCTGGATTCGTTCGTATTCTGTATGGCGTTTACACGCATTGACATGCGCGACTTCGGTCGATGTTTGTGCTTACGCACTAACAAGGGGCCAAGCCTCTTTTACTGGTTCGCCAGTTATTTTGCTATGGACTACGGTCCAGTTCCCAAATTAGCGTTCCCTTCGGGGGGAGTGCATCAAAATGGTTGGCACTCACCGTGCACGGCGTGTGTGGGGCCGTGTACCTCCCCTACATTTTTTTTAAATAAATGTAGGAGAGCGAAGCCCTTGTATCAGGTATTTTTGTATAAATATATTGTGAGCCTTTTCCAAGCGGGAAGGGATAAATAACAATAAATTAATAATGTCAACCTGATACAAGTGGAATAAAGACGTTTTATGTTCTTAACCTTTCTCGAGCCCTGTCTTCGTGAACGGGGTTTACTTAGCTTATAAGGCACTACCAACAGCTTTCAATTGCTCTAGTGAATATTCATTCTTCCAAAAGACACCTAAAAGAACTAAGTTACTAAACAAACACAACGTAAATAAGGGTCCTAACTAAGACGATCACGCCAAATTATTACAAACGGCCTATTATTAACCCTTTAGAAAGATCATTTAGAAAGATCAAAACATAATTTATTAATCCTGGTCACATATATATATAATGTTATTGAAAAGGGGATAATTTTAATATTATAAAATATTTTTATTTTATATAGAGGGGGGGATCGTTACAATATGCAGAAGAAACAGCGTTGGCGATAGCACGCAGCCCTGTGGAACACCAGCATTAATAGGCTTGCAATCGGAGCTTGCACCGTCTACAACGACCTTGATGCTCCGATCTGCAAGAAAGCTGGTGATCCAATCGCACAATTTCTCGGGAAGCCCATAGGAAGGGAGCTTCGAAAGAAGCGCTTTGTGCCAAACCCGATCGAAGGCCTTCGCAATGTCCAAACTAACTGCCAATGCCTCCCCCTTGAACTCTACTGCCTCCGCCCATCTGTGAGTGAGGTAGACCAGAAAATCACCAGCTGACCGACCACGGCGAAAACCGTATTGGCGGTCA
Organism: Parnassius smintheus behrii; assembly: GCA_036936625.1. Classification (NCBI taxonomy): domain Eukaryota; kingdom Metazoa; phylum Arthropoda; class Insecta; order Lepidoptera; family Papilionidae; genus Parnassius; species Parnassius smintheus. The sequence continues at coordinate 509,223 of JAUPFT010000015.1, forward strand.
CTAATCAGCTGGTGATCCTCAAGGTACCTCATGAGCTGGCAGTTTACAATGGACTCCATTGTTTTGGAGAACAAGGAGGTGATGGCGATTGGCCGGTAGTTGGACGGGTCTGAGCGGTCGCCTTTTTTAGGGATCGGGTGGACGAAAGCCGTCTTCCATGATTTTGGGACTACGCCTAGGGAGTAGGAGTACCGGAAAAGACGCGTTAAAACCGGTGCCAACTCTGGAGCACACGTCCTCAGCACAATTGGGGGGATTCCGTCAGGCCCACTCGACTTGTGGATGTCCAGGGAGAGGAGTGCTTTGCGAACCGAGCGCTGTGTGAACTGCACTTCCGGCATGGAGCACTCACACCGCGGGATGGTCGGCGGCGTACTCCCCCCGTCATCGAGAGTCGAGTTAGACGCAAAGAAAGAGCCCAGAAGATCGGCTTTCTCCTTTGCAGTATGGGCCAGTGAGTCGTCCTCCCTGTGCAGAGATGGAAGAGATGGCTGACAGAAATTCCCCTGGACAGCCTTGGCGAGAGACCAGAATGCACGGGTTCCAGAAGGAAGGCGAACTAGTTTCTCGCCAATTCTGCCTATGTGCTCTGACTTTGCCTTGGCAATGACTCTTTTGAAGGACCGAGAGGCGGAATTATACTTCTTTTTTAGAGCGCTGGTGTTTACATCCCGGGACGCTGATGCATCAACCCAGGCTTGGTAGCACTCCTGCTTATAGCATGATGCTATTTTACAGGAGCGACCAAACCATGGCTGAGATTTGCCTCCAATGGGCACCACAGAGGAAGGAATAAAAAGTTCCATACCCCGAAGTACCACATCAGTAACAGAATCCGCAACAACGTTGGGATCATCCGGCGAGAAGCAAACCCGCCCCCAGGGGTAGGATGCAAAGAAAGACCGCATCCCATCCCAATCGGCTGACCTATAGTGCCAAATACGGCGGCAGCCTGCAGAATGCAACCGCGATTTCAGCGTGAGTGGCACAACACTCCGGACCAGACAATGGTCCGAGGAGCCTAAAGGGGCGTCGACGGAAATCTGATATCCGTCCGGGTGAGAGGTCAGCAGAAGGTCCAACAGGGAAGGTGCATAATCCTCCACATCTGGAATCCGCGTAGGCGAAGTAACCAGTTGTGTCAGACCATATGCCAAGGCAAAATCACGAACAGATCTCCCCGCATGATCGGTTAAACGTGAACCAAGCCATTCGGCGTGATGGGCGTTAAAGTCGCCGAGGATCACGATCTCTGCGGAGGGGATCTGCTGTAGCAACGAATCTGCAGCCATTTGGACGTGGTCGAAGAGGCGGTATGTTTCGGCATTACCGCTATGGGACCTATAGAAGCACCCGTAGACGCGCGGATGGTTGTCGCTGTCTACACGTAGCCAAAGGATGGACAGGTCCGAACCTTCAAGTCTGCCGAGGCGTCGAGAACAGATGTCCTCTCTGACGTAAACGCAAACTCCAGCCCGAGGCACGAAGGAGTGTTCCAATTTGTACCCCGGGTAGGAGAGATACGAGACATCAGCCGGAGAGGACATCTGCGTCTCGGTCAGAAAGAGCAGAGCCGGCCTCGCCGTCTCGAGATGGTAGTGGACGGCGTTTAGGTTAGAGTGAAGTCCCCTGATATTGCAGAAATTCGCGGACAGCGTGGCAGGGGTCGCCTTGGTTTTGTTGCTCCGTTTGCCCCGAGCAGTTGTAGTCTTGAGCGGAATTTTGCCCCCCCCCCCCCCCCAGAATACGCGGGGCAGCCTGAGCACCCACGCTCAGAAGTGGAGAAACATGGTCGTGGATGCTCAGCGAGGGATTCTCCAGGGGTGCTGGTACCCTCCTGGGGTAGTCTATCATTATTTAGTTCCGCTACCATGTTGATGGGGGGGGGGGGATTTGGGCCTCCGGCCACTTGCACTCACCAGACGAAACGCGGAAGCAGAGCTTCCACTTCACGCCGGTATTCTGTGAGGTCGTGGTACCACCCCGGTTTGAGCCGGCCCATACGTGCAACAGCAAAGCTGCCGCGTGGCTCTACCACTGTTAAAATGTACGTGATATAGGCATTTGTTTTGACTCCAAGATGCTCCTTTATATACATTATGATAATATAGCAGATAGAGCTTACCGTATGCTTGTATTTGTTCTAAGAACCTGTCAACCGTTTAAAGGTACTTTAGCATTGAAAACGTTATATTTTGCATACGTGAGAAGCAATAGATAAATAAAAAGTGTAACAAGTACATGTTAAAAATAAAGAGGACAAACAATTACTAAATGCAAATTTGAGATTCTATTGCTAATTTGATAATGCTAATTGAATATAAAATTTGGTCAACTTTTTCGGTGCTAGATGATATCTTCTAGCAAAAAATTCCGGCTTTTGAAAATATGCGCTCTGAAGGAACTGATGTGGCCGGTTTTTGTTGATGATCGGCAAACTTTGTATTAATTGTCAGTGTCATTAGGTCGGTGGGAACACAAAGCGCGTACACATGGAATGAATAGCTCTTCGAAGCCAGCCAGTTAAGAACTTAATTTGAACTACTTTGAGTATTAAAGTCAAAGTCTCAAAATAACTCGAGTTTAGCGCAACTCGAGTTTTTTAGTAACTCGAGTTGACCCATCGCCGATTGTGACACTGTGACAGCCAGCAGCCACAAAAAGAATTGTCAAATGTTACATTTGGTGGAGTATACCATGAAGGTTAGAGAACAAGAGAACGATCGCTACGTACTAAAGCATAGCCCGCCTGTCCTTGCAAATTGTAGAATTTATAGCGGCGCTGACGTCGGTGAGTAGTGACTGCGAAGTTAGCTGTTTATGAGTACAAGTAGATGAAGTTAGTTGAATAAATGCTCCGTAATTTTGTAATTTTTGACAAGAAGAAACATTAAAAAATGGAGAAATATTTGTTGTGCGTGGATGTGCAAGTGGTTTAGCATCTGATCGGAAAAATAGAGTGAAAATGACTTTTATTGACCGAACTTAGCGATTGCAGCGCTTCACTTATGGTGTCGTTATTTCTGGGACACTATTTTCTACGGCGATCGTTCTCCTGTTCTCTAACCTTCGTGGAGTATACAAAAAAAATGTAATTATGCTAAATAATCACAGATAACTGTATACTAGTCAGAGTCAGAGATAAATAATATTCAGACGTTGTATATAATATTATCTATGATATAATATACACTGTGACTTAGAAATATATTGGGTATGTTCCGAAATACAACGTAGTGTACTGTTCAATGCAAATGACGTCATCATTTGACACTATATTGTACTAGCGTGCCGCTGCCATATTGTGTCGGATATCCGGCCATAATAAAACAATTTTTAATTGTGTGTTTGTCGAATGAAGCATGCCAGAATTTGTTTCTATTTATTCAAATACATAAAATTATAGAATAATTGATAGTATATCCATTAGGAGGATATAATGATTTTTGGAGCACAAAATGACAAAATAATCGCCAACACTTTTCCAAATGTCGCAAAAGTATGACGTCCTATACTGTCCAATGTTTTGGAACGAATCACCAGTATAGCGTCGATTCATGACGTCATTTGCATTGGACAGTACACTGCGTTGTATTTCGGAACATACCCATTATTAGTATAGGTATTATTGGGTGCGTTTGGCAGAAAAAAGCGCTAGCAAGCGCTTATAAGCGCTGAAATAGTTTTCCGCCAGGACACGATTGCTACTTCAGTAGCGCTGACACAATCCGCCATTTTGCTTATTTAATTTGTTTGTTTTGAAGTAGAGTTTATAAGTTGTTTTGTGCAATATTAGTTTTAAGTAATATAATTACATGAATAAACATATACATGTTATTAAAAATTCATGATTGGTAAGTTTTTAATATGAATACTTTAGAAACATATATTTAAATTAGGTTAGGTTCCCCGGTTAAAACTAACATCGTGTCCGAGGAAAATAGCTACTTACGATTTGACAGCGCTTACCGCTTGCGATCGCCATTTTGCTTACAAGCGCTTGCTAGCGCTTTTTTCTGCCAAACGCACCCATTATCTCTATGATAATATACGTCATAACTGTTATCATTGTTTTAATGTTTTACATTTTTTTTCTAAACTAGTAAGATGGTACAATGTTATCAATGTGAAACAAACTCGTCATACTAGAATATATTATAACAAGAATATATACATACGCTAATTCGCCTCTACATTTGTGACAGTTGTGCTTTTAGTTGTAGGAGAAATATCAATTCCGTTAATTATTTACTCTAAAGTTAGACCATGAAAGTATATTTCAATAGCATTAAATTTTTGTTACGCGCTACAAAGTTTAATTATGATGCAAGAATTCATAAAATTACGCCAATGTTGGCTATTGAATCCAGGTTTTATAGTGATGTAAGTGTATGGACTACTTTTAAAGATAATTGATATACTTATGTTACAATGTGAACTGTAAGTAGCAGCCCAATAAAATCTAATTATTGGGCAGCTAATTACAGTTCACAGTAGTTGATTTAACATGTGAACTGCAGGTTACATACACGGCAAATAAATCGGATGTTCCTACAGCGTCGGTGAAATCAGAGGCCCCGCTGAGCGATCTTTTAGGCCGGCGACATGATTACCTACGAATTTCACTCACGGAACGATGTAATTTACGATGTAGGTTCAAAAAACTTTATTGAATAATGGAAAATTTGCATATTTAACAACTTCACTTTAATTCAATCCAGGTCAGTACTGCATGCCAGCAGAAGGAGTGAAACTATCGCCACGGTCAGCTTTGTTGACCCGAGATGAACTACTTCGTCTGGTTAATGTCTTTGCCAGCCTGGGTGTGCATAAGCTACGGCTCACTGGTGGTGAACCAACATTACACTCAGATTTGGCTGATTTAATTCGTAAGTAAAATTTAAAAAGTTGAAACATACATATTCTATCCCTATAGTAACAATTTTTTAGTACAAATAAATAAAGTTTTAAAAAAATGTGTATGCCGAGAAATGTTTGCATGTATTTTTATTAAAAAACTAGAGTGAAGAACAAACTTACATTTTTTGATGGTAAGTGAGTCCTGTAGCCAGTGGACACCTGTAGCCAACTCAAAGGAAGAAGGCTACAAACGCACTGTTACCGCTGAGGACTAAATTGAAACTACCCTTCAGACCCAAACACAGTAGCCACTATGTAACAGTACTTGCACTGTTATTTGAAGTGAACTTTTGTTTACTATGTGTTTGTAGTTTGTAAATAGTAAATTGATGCAAGTGAGCATTGTTTTATTGGTTCAGGTATTAATTGTTGTAGATTACATGACCATGTTATGTTTAATTGCTTTTTTAATCCTACAATTAAACATAACATGGTTGTCAAAGTCTCCTGTCATGATAATTAATAAAATATTAAATTAAAAATAAGTGTTAACCTGATAACAGTCAAATTAATCACAATAAAAACTGTAAGATTAGTTTTATTCAATGTCGAATATTTATTTATTATGCTTTATTGATGACTTAAAGCAATGAGGCATTCTCTATCAGTCAACCCATTTGAGTAAATATAAATCATACCACATAATACTATATACTTAAATAAGAAAAATATAATCTCCTTGTTCGTAATTTTGTAGCTATGTATCCAGGTTCAGAAAACAATACAAGAGAATCCATCTTAAAGGTTTTTTGTGAAAGGTGAGTATGGAGAGAGACAAAAATTCTAAAAATCATATATAAATAAATTGTTGATATAGTCCCCTAGACTTGTTTTTCCCAAGAATTATTAGAACTGTAGAGTTTAGTTTTGTAGAGATTTATTGGTAGGTGATTTGTTTTACTGTGTAGTGGTGGTGTGAGAACATTCACTAGCCCGTAGCATCCCGCGGATGTCGTAAGAGGTGACAGAGGGAAACAGATCAGGAGATGGGCAGCAGCGTCTTTCTAATAATGACAGACAATTAAAAAACCTGCTTGCCAAATGTAGCAAATATGGCAAATTACCCTATGGGGCAACCTATTGGGAAGGCCTTTGATCAGCAGTGGACTTTAATAGGCTGTAATGGTTATGGTAAACGCATTTTTGGGGGATTTGGCCTTTGTAGAGATTTATTGGTGAGTGTGTTCGTCAGAGAGGCTGTGCAGCATCCCTGGCATCCGCACGGTGGGCATGACGACGAACGGGCTAGTCCTGACGCGACGGCTGCCCGCGCTGCAACGCGCCGGGCTCGCCGCGCTCAACGTCTCGCTCGACTCGCTGCGCCCCGACCGCTACGAGTGCATGGCACGCCGCCCGGTGCGCTCGCACACGCACACAACACACGCACGCACACACGTGCGGACACAGGCACGCGCGCACAAAAACACGCACACACGCACTCACTCACGCATGGCGCACATATGCACTAACATTCACGCACGCTCACTACTGTAGTCACCCCTTTGCTGTCGATATATTACGCATTCGAACCAATTAGTTTGCTTCGTCCAAAGACTTATATTATATTATACTAGACTGGGTCACCGGGCTGGATAATAAATGGTATATTAACTTCTTTAAAAGACTAGTTCTTTGTTTTGTAAACCGCGAGCATTGTTTACGTGTATCTAACATAGATTTTGTATAATATGTCTAAGAAAACGCTGTCATTATTTATGTACGCACTTTATCAACTTGAAGTTTATTTCAGATGAGAATATAAGCTTATTAAGTAATTTCTTAAAAATATTAACTGTCGTAAATGAAAATAAAAACTGCGTGGCATATTTACCGTGCCAGCTGCCCGCTCAGTGTGCGCCTTCAGTGGAATCTTCAGCTGTGGCTTTTCAGCTCAGTTTTAGTTTTAATTTGCCGATCTAGTAATACATAGAAGTTTTTGGCTTCGTCTTTTGTGATACGTACGGCAAAGAAACGGAATCATTTGCTGCCCTCTGTCTTTTTGTCCAATTACAATATGGATGTCTGCAAGGCGAGAGTAAATAGGCTTTTGTTACGGTAAAACAGTATGATTTACTATATAGAGACTTCATTACCACTTACCCCCAGTGGAATAAGGTATTTTACCTATTTTCAAAAATTGTTTTAAATTAATCCCAGAGTGATAATGAACCACTATAATTTTTATATAATTTTTTAAAATCGAGTAGTGCCATAAAAATTACTTTTGATCTATCGTTTTAAATTTTCGCGTGTATACGCTAGCCGCAATGTTGTTTAACTCGTGACGTCACAGTCGTTGATTCTGCCGATTTTGCAAATTAATAAGATACTTTTTAATGTTTAATAATGAGTTATAATCTAAATCATTGTTGTTGTCATTTGTGTTGTGTCTGAATGCAAAAATACGAGCATAAGAACGCCGGGAAAGTTATGGATTCTAGTGCTTAAACATAAGAAATACTTGGCTAAAACTGGCAAGAAGATACCCGAATACATTGTCTACATAAACCATACTATTCTTCTGTGAAGATAATTTTGATATAAGTATGACTTATATTTAACTATCGTTTAATACATAACAAACGTCATGAGGTAAAGGGTATCGCAAGTCAAATTTTGTAATAAATTACGTTAACTTATATTATAACTAATGATTGCTAATTATTGTAATTATAGATAAACTAAAATATTGTTGCGCGCCTAAGTTGATATCTGGTACCTGGCACTAGCGCCATCTAGTGTCGGGGAACAGAGCGAGGAGGGCTTCCTAGAAAATTCCAATCTTGAACTTTCCACCAACAGCGCCATCTAGTATCAAAAGAAGAATTAAGCTTTCTAGAAGGGTCCACTCACGAACTCTCTGCATTTAGTCGGTCGGTACCGGTATTTGCTGGAACATTCTGGATGTTTCGGTGGAAAAGGTGTATTTAAAGCCGCTGTAAGCCGCGATCGGGGCAGTATTGAATTTGGCGACACAAGCGAAACCTCGGAGTGAAATAAAGTGAATCAGTGTAATTAATTATTAGTGCCTTTTAAGTTTTAATTGGTGTTCGGTAATAAAAGTTTTAACTTTGGTAATTAAATCGGCAGTTTTTTATTGTCACGATCCCTAAGCTCGTAACAATATGATAGCTACTAAACTATGTTTTATCAAAATACACTCTCACCTGGTATTGTGTTTTTGTATAAACAAAAGTTGGTAATAGGTACTTACATTGATGCCTTTAAAGCAGAACAAAAATTGCGATTGCATGCAAAAAAATTTGCGACCATCATTTTATTTATCATTGGTAGATTAGTACTTTCTGCTTTTACGAATTCGTCTTCCATGATGCCTTTTCAATAAAATTCGTAATAAAGCTCAATAATCGTAATGATAACTTGAAAATTTTCGAAATAACACGGCACATTAGCTAGTTCTCTTAATCAGCGATACTCTCTAGTATATATACAGTAATCTATAAGTGATACAGAACGGTAATATCCTTAGATTGGATCCGTGACGTCACGGTATGACTAATGTGGCGGACACCGTTTACAGATTTAAGGCATAGACGAAAAAATATTCTTAAAATTGAAATATAAAATATATAATGCAATTTTATAAACAGAAATCCATATTTATCGTTTACTTTTTACAAAATCTCTCATAAATACTGTTACGAGCTTAGGGTTCGTGACAATAAAAATTGCCGATAAAATTACCTAAATTAACACTTTAATTTACTTTACACAAATTAAAGTTAAAACACTAATAATTAAACACACTAATTCACTTAATTCCGCTCCGAAGCTTCGCTCGTGTCGTCGAGTTCAACTCTGTCTCGATCGCATCTTGCGCCACCTATTTATTTAAATTAGCAAAATATCCGGAATGTTCAAGTAAACACGCGCAAGGTACCGAGAGCTCGAGTATAGATTTTCTAGAAACTTAGTTCTTCGGGTGGCGCTGTCGGTCGAAAGATGTGTGATGTCATTTACTGCAACGCTCCCCTCGCTCTCGTTCCTGACACTAGATGGCGCTAGTTGACTTATTCATGCAACACTGCTCCCTCCTAAGACATGCTCGTCCCGAGCATTATCGGTCCCATAATAACGCGCTAAGCGATCCACATGGACGATCTTAGGAGTCCCTCTTGCGCCTTTCTGTATCCGGTAGGTCACATCGTTGATCCTGGTTACAATCCGGTACGGGCCGTCCCATTTAGCTTGAAGCTTAGGAGATTTACCTTTGCTGCGGACTGGATTGTGCAACCACACTAATGAACCTTCGTTGAACCCTTTATTGTTCATTTTGCGGTCGTACCGGGTTTTCATTTTCTCAGACATTTGCTGGCCCGACTGTCTGACGTGCTCATAAATGTCATTCATTTTGTTCCGCAAGTCATTTGCATAATCGGTTATACTGCGTGGGGCATCAGGTGGTATCCCGGTGATCAGGTCCGCAGGCAGCCGTAATTCTCTTCCAAAGTTTGCGAAAGCTGGTGTCACTGCTGTACTTTCGTGAACAGAACTTCGATATGACAACAAAAACGGTTGTATGTGCTTGTCCCAATCTCGTTGCCGATTGTCTACAACTTTTGCTAAGTACCTCTCCAATGTCTGATTAAATCGTTCCACCATTCCATCAGATTGCGGGTGGTAAGAAGTCGTTCTTGTTTTATGAGTACCCATAACTCGGCAAGTTTCCTGGAATATTTGAGACTCAAAATTCCTTCCTTGATCGCTGTGAATCTTTAAAGGTACTCCAAAACGACAGAAGACTTCATGAACTAGTTTATCTGCAACTGTTGAAGCTTCTTGATTTGGAATGGCGAAGACTTCTGGCCACTTAGTGAAGTAATCCATCACAACCATGAAATACTTGTTACCGCTTTCACTCTCCGGAAACGGCCCCGCCACGTCAATGGCTATTCTCTCCCATGGTGCACCCACATTGTACAACTTCAATGCACCTCTACTACGAGTCTGAGGTCCCTTTACAGCCGCACAACTTGTACATTTGCGACACCAGTCCTCGACATCGTTTCGACAGTGGACCCAGTAAAACCGTTCTCGGATCTTCAGTAGAGTTCGTTTAACTCCCAGATGGCCTCCTGAACAATCATTATGGTACAGCTGTAGAACATCCGGTACTTTAGCTTTAGGGACAACCATTTGTAAATGACAGCTGTCTCCCCGAACATTTTCCCATTTACGGCACAGAACTCCATCCTGAAGCAGCAAGCTGTCCCACTGGGCCCAGTAGCTTTTAGTGGTCGAACTCATCGCTGAGACGTCGCTCCACTTGGGCTTGGGAGCACTGGCCTTCATCCATTCCAGGATCGGCTTGATGTCCGGATCTTCCTGCTGTGCACGTTGTAAGCTGTCCTTCCACTCGTTGCTGAGGTAGTCTGCCCTGAGCATCCTCACGGATACCACTTCCTTACTCTCTTGCCTAGTACAATGTTTGCAATCTTCAGGACAAGGTCTTCTTGACAATGCATCTGCGTTGCCATGAGATTTCCCGTTACGATGTTCGATCTCAAAGTCGTATTCGTGCAGTAGTTCAATCCACCTCGCAACTTGTCCTTCTGGATTTTTAAACTGCAATAGCCATTTTAGTGCAGCATGGTCAGTTCGTAAGTGAAATTTTCGCCCCAGAAGATATTTGCTAAAATGCTGCAACGACTTTACCACAGCTAGCAATTCGCGTCTTGTGACACAGTAGTTCCTTTCCGGTTTTGACAACGACTTGCTGAAGTACGCTATCACGACCTCTTGGTCACCATTCCGTTGAGACAACACACCGCCAAGTCCTATATCACTTGCGTCTGTGTCAACTATAAATTCTTTGCTTGCATCAGGGTATCCCAAAGTAGGTGTTTTGCACAGACGGTCCTTGAGCTCCTGGAATGCGATATTGCAACTTTCATCCCAGCAGAAATGTCGCTTCTCCTCGGTTAGCTTGTGCAGAGGTTTGCTGGTCCAGCGTGTCATCAATTCTTGGCAAGGGATAGCTGTCCTTCTTCGTAACGTCGTTCAGACGGCGGTAGTCAACACAAAACCCCATGCTGCCATCCTTCTTCTTCACCAGCACCACTGGTGAACACCATGGACTAGAGGAAGGTTCAATAACACCATCCTTCACCATTCCTTCAATCATGGTTTCCACTTCCTTTTCACGTGCTACCGGCAATCTTCTTGGCCGCTGACGGATAGGCAATTCTTCTCCTGTGTTTATTTTGTGTTGAACTAAGCCAGTCTTTCCTATGTCAGCATCGTTTGATGAGAATACATCGGCGTACTTGAGTAACAACTTCTTTGCCTTGACCAATTCGTTCGGGGAGAGAACACTGCGACAGTCTTCCAAAAGTGTGGTCACTCTCGTTTCTGCATCCTTGCTGGGGGTCCCACTCGATATATATTGACACCGACGTAACCAATCCACTTCCTCACAAGTACCAATTAGTGTGCCTTTTTCTATAATCTGGTCCCGGTCGCAAAGGTTCAGCACACGTACACCTGAGATGTCAGTGGTCCTGACCAAGGTTCGAGCTACTTTCCATGGAAGGTCATTGTTTACCCTTTCCACAAGTACACAAAGGTGGGCTTGCCCAGCGTTTCGAGGAAGACTAACCGGAACAATCGTTTCCGATCTCGGCGGAAGAACAATCTTCTTAATGCTGTACACGTTCCCTGGTAACGCACCTTCCATAAAAAGTTCCTCCTGTCCACATTTCAAAACACCTTGCTTAACGTCGATCTCGCAACAATTATTCCTCATAAAGTCTAAGCCTAGGATGCAGTCGTCCATTATACCAGCCACGATGACATTATGCAGGTAGATCACGTTGCCTAGCTTCAACTCCATCTCCTTCTCTCCTTGGACGGGTATACGCTGACCGGTGGCTGTTACCAAATTAATGCGTTCTCGGTTGTATGCGGAGTCCCCAAGGAACTGACTTATAAGTTGGGAACTAACAACCGTACGAGAGGCTCCAGTGTCTATGGTCAGTTTACACGGCATTCCGTTGATCTCGCCCTTTATGATTAGGCTGTTCCCATCATGGGTTTGTGAGATCGAGATCCTTGGGGCTCTTTCAACATCAGCCAGCACCCGCCCCGCAGTTCTGGCTTTTACTCGTTTCCCTGCTGCTGCTGGGCGGTGCTGTTGGCGGCACTACCCTCCTGAGATCGTTCAATTTCCCTTTCTAGGGTTCGCTTAGGGCAGCTGGATCGAAGATGGCCCTTTTCCCCACAGCCATAGCACCTTGGGCTGTATCCTTTGTTGCGGTCGCGAACTGTAGCTGCTGCAACCTCCCTGACGCGATGGGAACGATGATCCTGCCGCACGGCTTCCACTTCCAGTGCATGGGCCAAGGCGTCCTTAAGCGTCTCGTGGTGCCCGAGCCTCACAGCAGCTCTGACTTCCAGGTCACGGATGCCGTCGATGAATATCTGCACCAGGTTCCCTTCAATGAGCGCAGGTACAGACCGGTATGCTTTTCGCACCAGCTTCTCCACTTCTAGAGCCCACTGCTGCAGGTTTTCGTTGATGCGCTGCACACGATCTTTAAGCTGCGCACGAAAGACGTGTTCCAGGTGAGCGTCGCCATATCTCGCCAATGCAATGCCTCAAGGAGTTGCTCATAAGTCACTTCCTCACCGAGAGCTTCCAGAACTGTTAAGGCCTGGTCGCGCAGGCCTAGTGTGAGAGCAGTCATGGCCTGACTTTTGTTCCAGCCGTTCGCCTTCATAACAGCCTCGAACTGGATTTTGTAGGCTGACCAGGAAGAGGTACCGTCGAACGGTGGCACCTTGAACCCGCGTAGCGAAGGTGTTGTAGCTACTACGGGAGCTGTAGCTCCATCTCCAAGTTTGAGTTCGTCCAGTGATTTCTTCATGTCAGCCATTACGTTGTCAACCCGATTGTTTACTTGGTCGATTCGGGTTTCAGCTTTCTCGATTCGGTTTTCAGCTTTCGCGATTTGGGTTTCAGCTTCCGACAGGCGGTTGTCATGCTGAGCAACCCTATCCTTCACCTCCTTTATCTCCTTCCCGAAGGTAGCGTGAAGGTCCTTCATGAGGAGCATCTGCTCTTCCAACCGACGGGCCTGCTCCTCCTGTCCGCCTCGCAGCTGCTCTTCCAATCGGCGTGCCTGTTCCTCCTGTCGGCGAGCCTGTTCCTCCTGCTGGCGAGCCTGTTCCTCCTGTCGGCGAGCCTGTTCCTCCTGCTGCTCTTTCAACCAACGGGCCTGCTCCTCCTGTCGGCGAGCCTGCTCCTGCAGCATCACCATCAGAGCACCTAAGTCAGGTGCTGCAGATGTAGGAGCTACTGACGGGCCTGCAGCCGGCGGCTGGCCCTCCGACGTCTGCGGCGTTGCACCACCAAATCTTCGTTGGTCCGTCTCCTGCTGGCGTTGACTTCGGGTACGGACACCCTCCGTTTCCTCCTTAGGTAAAATCGGCATTATTTTATCCCACTTCTGACACCAATTGTTACGAGCTTAGGGTTCGTGACAATAAAAATTGCCGATAAAATTACCTAAATTAACACTTTAATTTACTTTACACAAATTAAAGTTAAAACACTAATAATTAAACACACTAATTCACTTAATTCCGCTCCGAAGCTTCGCTCGTGTCGCCGAGTTCAACTCTGTCTCGATCGCATCTTGCGCCACCTATTTATTTAAATTAGCAAAATATCCGGAATGTTCAAGTAAACACGCGCAAGGTACCGAGAGCTCGAGTATAGATTTTCTAGAAACTTAGTTCTTCGGGTGGCGCTGTCGGTCGAAAGATGTGTGATGTCATTTACTGCAACGCTCCCCTCGCTCTCGTTCCTGACACTAGATGGCGCTAGTTGACTTATTCATGCGACATATATTTTTTGATTTTATTTTACATGGTGTAAAATACTCTATTGTAGTCAATCCTGGGCTTATATTAAGTAAAAAATTTCCTGGCTTTTTAACTTTCAAACCTGATCACAGCAATGAGTGCACTGTTGCTTGGTGACAAAAATTGATAACCTGGTGCCACAAGCTATTACAAACAATATTATGTTATAAAAATTGTACCATTATTGCAACTTCTAATTTTTAATAAAATTGTGAACTGTCAAGGATACATTAATGCGCTATATAAATATTTTTATCACATACTCGTACACTCGTAATCTAAACTGAAACAAATTAAAATACATTTACATAATGCTTACTTTAAATGCTTATTAACAATATAACGATAACATAAGTTACATGCTTAGTTAGTAGACTAGCTAGATAAACCTCACAGAATAACAGCATAATCCAACAGTTTCATGCTGCAGTGTTTCGTAGTGAGCAGGAGACGCGTTTTAGGATTCCGTAGTTAATCAAGAAGGAACGCTTATAGTCTCGCTATATCCGTCCTTCCGTTTGCGATTTTACTTAGAGACCCTATGTACTACAAATCTGTAATGTAACATAGTTAAGTGTAGATATTAATCACGCCTACAAAACTGTGAAATTAAATTCTAATAAACATTTTTTTTTTTGGGTACTTACCATACGGGTAAAGGGAGGATGATTTTTACCCGTCAATTCCATCGTGTGGGGGGTGTAGTCTGATAGGTCTTTCTAAAACATTGGGGATACACACACACTGTACCAACTAAACCGCTGTTTTTGGAAGTGTGAAAAGTATACACGATAGTAGTATATACAAGGTGTCCCAGAAATAATGCGCTCAAATAAAAAAATATTCCAAGTGGTGCCAAAGAAATGAAGGTTTTAAAAAAATATGTTTTTATTGACCTTACTATACTTTCATGTACACCGCACCACTACCGCAAATTAATGAAATTCGTTGCATTTTTTGTTGTTCTCTTATTCCTCACAGACTATTCTATTAGAAATGCAGTAAAGAGTATGCGTATGAGTAAGTTTTAGCATGAAATTTAATAAAAAAAAAATATTATGACAAAATTTTGAGGGCCATTCGTGAAAAAAAGTATAAAGACCTAAGTGTATATAATACGTAATTTTATCCAAAGATAGACAATAAAAAAAAATCCTAACTTCTCTTTAACGGTGAAAATGACAAGGACGTTCTTGAGTGAAAGAGTCCTTTTTGAAATAATACTAGTTTTTATGGATTTTCTCGCGTATATTTAATTTTTAAATACCCGACGTTTCGAGAGCTTTACAGCACCCATGTTCACGGGTGGGGGGGGGGACTGAGATGTTCAACGTCCAGATGTCATAGTTAATCGCGGTTACCATAGATTAAAATTTAACTTTTGTTCCGATCTACACAGTACGTACAGTTTTAAGCTTGGGTTGGGATTTAATTTTATTTATTATAGGATCCCAAGCAGATGGTAGCACCCAGCCATCTTCTCTACTGAAATTAGGATGTTTTTTGATTTCAAAAGCCTCGCGAATCATCCTTGGAGGGAATCGGTGTTCTTTAGCGAGGATTTGTGGTCTATCAAATCTGATTCAGTGGCGGGGGCGATCCTGTACGTGTTCACAGACTGCAGACTTCCCAGAGCGTTGATTCTTCACATCAGCTATATGTTCTTTAACGCGGGTTTTAATTGATCTTTTGGTTTGTCCTATGTGGGAGAGACCACATTCACAATCAAGTTTGTACACTCCTGCATCTTGCAGAGGGACGTTACACTTGACTGATGGTAAAAACTGACCAATCTTCTTCGGCGGCTTGAAGTATGTTTTGATGGAAGCGCGCTTCAAGAGTCCTTTTTATTGTAGCTTTATGCCCACTTTCTTTCTATTGTAGTTTATGCCCACGCTATCCATCTTTTGTATACGAGGTAGGTAGAGCGTGAGTGAGCGAGAGAAGAGTACAATGTTAATTCATTGTACCTTTTCTCGCGCGACTGGGCACATAACAAAAACAAGTATTTAGTGCGTCTCTCGACTTGTTGGGTATCGCATGTGTGCATTCCTTTTGGAGTTCTGTGTGATTTTAAAACCAGTGTTATAACGATGATTCCTGGCTATTTCATTGGACTCTTAGTTTAGCTTTAAGATTTATTTATGTATCTGGACTGATATTGTGTATCAAGATGCCGCAAACATGCACTCCATTTATGGTGAATGCAGAAGCAACGCAAGTGCTGCTGCAGCCCTTTATAGGGAAAGATACCCTACCGCGTACTCATCATAATCCTCAGGTTATGTTATTCGGAAGGTAGAATACCTGGCAACGGCATTGGTTGTATGAGCACTGAAGACTAGCTAATATGAATACACAAGACATTGTGCTTAATGAATTTGACCAAGACCCGTCCACCTTTACTAGATTTTCATCTCTACCACATTAGACGCGCCCAAGCTCTACAACCGAGAGATTACAGCGCACGATTGTTTTTGTGTCGACAAATGCTTGCGAAAATTGAACAAGATCCACAATTCGTCCTTAAAAAAGCGGCCAAGAGCGTGTCGGGCCACGCTCAGTGTAGGGTTCCGTAGTTTCCCATCTGTCACAATAAGTGTTCCCACTTATGAGTTTAAAGGTGGGTATCCATTATGTTCGCGCTCCAGCAGCGCTCCACGCTCCTGCTACTGCTCCAGGTAGTGGGTACTGTTGTTTCCATTCAAGTTCAAAATGATTTTCCTAGTGTTCTTGATTAATGATTTCCTATAAAGTTCTACTTTTCAGATTTTTTTCATATTTTCTAAACTTATGGTTCAAAAGTTAGAGGGGGGGGGGGGACACATTGTTTTTTACTTTTGGAGCGATTATTTCCGAAATTATTGACATTATCAAAAAATGATTTTAGTAAACCCCTATTCATTTTTAAACACATTTCCAACAATATATCACACGTTAGGGTTGAAATTAAAAAAAAATCACTTCCCACTTTACATATAGGGGGCGACCCTAATAAAACATTTTTTTCCTATTTTTATTTTACCACTTTGTCGGCGTGATTGATACACATATTGGTATCAAATTTCAGCTTTCTAGTGCTAACGGTCACAGAGATTAAGCAAGGACGGACAGACGGACAAACAGACATGGCGAAACTATAAGGGTTCCTAATTGACTACGGAACCCTAAAAAGACGAATACTTTAACATGCATAATCTGCACAGCCGCATATAATACGGGAGGAAAGATCACAATACCAGTTCAAAAAAAATTTTTGGACTGGTATATTAAACAGAAAAACCATTGGTCTATTTGAACTGCCCGGAAAATTATTTGGATAGTCATTTGAATTTTCTATAAAATGATCTGCCAAATTTAATGGAAGAGGTGCCTGAGTAGGTGAGACAATCCCACTGGCTACAAAATGATGGTTGTCCTGCACATTATGCTGCAAACGTCGGTGTGTATTTAAATGCTACGTATCCAAATAAATGGATTGGCCTTTTAGGTCCCATTTTGTGGCCTCCGCGATCCCCGGAATTAAATCCACTAGATTTTTTTTACTTGTCTAAAAGAACAGGTGTACTTCAAACCTATTTCAAGTTTGTGCAGGAGGCCGCTTCAAAAATAACTCAACGACGCACGACTTCTTAAAAGAGCATTTATTAGATGTCGAGATGTATTAGAGTCGGTGGCAGACTGTTCGAACACCTGTTATGGAGTAAAGATTGATTTATGTACAACTTGACGCTTTTATTATGACAATTTAAGACAAGATTTTTTTTCTTCAGTCAAATTTATTGTTTTTTTATCTTAAAGTTAAATAAAATTATGTATACCATTTTGTCAACTGTATTATAATTCATAAAAGATAGCTTGATCTCTGCGCCAGCTGTCAGTAAAATCACGCCTTTGAAGTCCTGAATTTCTTAGTAGTACAGACAGTACCTGTCAATGTCATACTTTATGGGCATGCCGACCTAATTAGTGCCGTGCCATCTCTAACGAAGATATTGAAAAATATTGGTTTCTCCTATAAAAAAGTGACAAAAGAAAAATGATTATGGAAAGAACCGACATTGCTCTTGCTCGAGTGCATTTTCTCCGAAAAGTCAAAAAATCACAAATTGGGACAAAATAGTGTTTCTAGACAAGACATGGCTAAACGCCAATCATACCTTATCCAAAGCTTGGACCGATGATACTGCACAATCAACCACCAAAGTACCCGAAGGCAAAGGTCAAAGATTAATCATTACTCATGCTGGGACGTCATCTGGTTTTGTGCCTAATTGCCTATTGGCATTCAAATCAACTAAAACTACTGAATACCACGAGGAAATGAATTTTGAAAAATTTAAGGAGTGGTTTTTAAAATTATTAGATAATTTAAAGGAGCCACATTGCATTGTTATGGATAATGCCCCATATCACTCGGTCCAAAAGCACAAACCACCAACTTCGGCAAACAGAAAATTAGAAACCATTGCATGGCTTCAAGAAAAAGGAATAGACGCCAATGAAACTATGCTTAAAAATGAATTATTAAGACTCGTTGGTCTGCACAAACCTAGTACTCCAACGTATGTCTCAGATGATATAGCCCACGAAAATCTGCCACAAAACTGGTGATCCAATTGCACAATTTATCGGGATGTCCATAGGAAGGAAGCCAAACCCGATCGAAAGCCATCGCTGTATCTAAAACAACCAAAAAGGCAACTCCTTTGGACTTGACCACCTGCGTCCATCAATCATCATGTTTTAGGTAAACCAGAAGATCACAAGGTAAGCGACCCCGACCAATACCATACTGGCATCCAAACTTGCAGCAAGCGATACTTAAGTTAGCGCCTGAGCTGGTACTTAATAATGGACTCAATTATTTTCGAGAACAAGATGATGGCGATAGGCCTGTAGTTGGACGTATTAGAGCGGTTACTTTTTTTAGCGATCGTGTGGATAAAAGCTGTTTGCCATGAATTTGGGATTACGTCTAGGGAGTAGGAGTACCGGAAAAAACGCGATAGAACCGGTGCAAACTCTCGAACTCATGTCTTCAGCACAATTGGGGAATCCCGTAAGGTGCACTCGGCTTGTAACCGTCCAGGAAGACGAGTGTTTTGTGTACTGTTGAATCGCACTTCAGGCATAAAGCTCTCATACCGCGGGATGGTTGGGTGGGCCAGTGAGTCCTCCTCTCCGTGCTGAGATGGAAGTGATAGGTTACAGAAATTTCCTTGGACAATCTGGGCGAGAGACTAGAATGCACGGGTTCCCGAAGGAAGCGAACTAATTTCTCACCAATTCTCTTAATGTGATCATTCTTTGCCTTAGCAATAACTCTCTACTAAATATAATATATAATAATATAATATAATATTCTTTATTGACATAAAATTTTGTTACAATATTATTTAAGCCTCTGACTCCCGAGCTAGGTTAGAAAAACTCTGTGTTACGAGAGTCAGCGATCTCCCTAATATAATGACAGCTACTTATTTTATGTAAATAAAGCAATTTTAAAATCTGTGTGTGCGTGTGTGTATGAGTGTGTGCGTGTGTGCATGTGCGTATGTGTGGGTGTTTGCTTGTGTACGTGCGTGTGTGTATGTGTGTGTGTGTGAGTGCGCGCGAGTGTGCGTGCGTTTGCGTGTGTTCGTGTGTGTGGATGAAATTTAAGATTTAAACAATTTTTAATACTAATATTGATTCAGTTTCTCCATAATCTAATCCTAATAGCCAATTCTTAATTTTAATTTTCATTTTTCTACTAGTTAAGGGATATATATTTGTTAACTTATTAATTTTGTTGTATAAATATATAGCTTTATATGCATGTTGCCGTCTAGCAGAGGCTGTTCGACATATTATTGGTAAACATACATTTTTTATAACCCGGTTTTTGTTATAATCAGTGGCATTATAAATGGTAACCATATGCTGTTTAGTAATTAACTTGAAAATGTACAGTTGCCTCACAGTTAATACTCGACATATCTCATACAATTCTTTAGTGGGAAATCTGTATGGCCTAAATGCCATGACTTTTAAGAGGGATCTTTTTGCCCTTTCCAGGCGGATTAGAAAGGTCTTACAGGCTCCTCCCCAGACGTTTATACAGTACCCTATTACAGATTGAACTAAAGCATAGTAAATTGAACGCAGGAGAGGTAAATCAGCAGTGTATCTTAACTTTTTAAACACCCAAATAAGTTTTCTAGTACGTTCAGTTGTAAGCTCTATGTGTGAGCGCCAGTTAAATTTGTCGTCCAGTATTACACCAAGATATTTGACACTATTGAATTTAGTAATTGCAAGACATGAACATGAGGGGATAGTATCGAAAGGGTTAGTACACGAGTGGACCTTAAGATCAAGGTTTACGGATCCAGTGTTTCCCAAGGAGAACTGCATGTATGTAGTTTTCGAAATATTTAAAGTTAGGAGATTACCGCCGAGCCAATGGCCAACTCTGTGAAGCCCCAGCTGAGCGTTATGTCGAGCCTCATCCCAAGTCTTACCATGGAAGACTAAAGCTGTATCATCAGCATAGGTAAATATTTTGCCGTTTACTAAAGGTTGTTGACATAAATCATTTATATAGATAAGGAATAGACTAGGTCCTAGTATACTTCCCTATGGAACGCCACGTACAATCGGTTCCTCGGGGCTGACATATTCACCCACTTTAACCTGTTGTTTACGGTCACATAGGAAGTCCTTAAAAATCATGAGTGCATTGCCACGAATACCAACGCGTTCTAACTTGCTCACAAGGATAGGAATCGAGACCGTATCAAACGCCTTGGCTAGGTCGAGGAAAATCCCCAAACATTTTTGCTTTGCATCAACCTTTGATGTTACAAATTCTGTCAATTGAATTACCGCGTCTTCAGTGGACTTCCCCGACCTAAATCCAAATTGTGAAGAAGATATTACTTTATTATGTTCTAAAAATTTCATAAGTCTATGATTTAATGATTTTTCCAAGATTTTAGAGATAGACGAGAGTACTGAAATAGGCCTGTAATTGGAAATTTCGTCTCGGGATCCATCCTTATGAACAGGAGTGATCAGCGATTTTTTAAAAACTTTTGGAAAGATTCCTTGCGCATAACAGAGCTCAATAAGTTTAGTCAAGGGTGGAACTACTAGATGTACTGATAATTTGAGAAGTTGCACAGGTATAGAGTCCCATCCAGTAGCAGAGTTATTTTTTAAGCTTCTGATAATCGATTCTACCTCTCCCTCATCTGGTGGAAGTAGCACAAAAGAGTTAGGAACCGATGGAATTGTGAAATTATATGGGGAGCTATTTTGATTTGAAATATTTGCAGCGTCAGCTAGTTTTTTACCAATGTTAGAGAAGTATTTATTTATGTTTTCTACATCACGAACAGCATTTTCATTAGAACTCAAAAGGTTATCAGCACTCGTGTTTTGTTTCGTGTAATTTATTATAGTTTTAATTGCATTCCAGGTATCTTTATTAGTTTTCGCATTACGTAATAGTGACTTTTCGTAGTTTCGTTTAAGGTTTCTCAACAAAGAGTTATAATAATTTCGGTAGCGCTTATAAGTGATTTCAAGAATTTTATTTTCAGGACTTTTTTTAAGTTTACGATGAAGTATGTCTCTGTGTCGAATACAACGTAAAAGGCCAAGAGTTAGCCATGGTTTTAGCGTTCTTTGTTTATTAGGGACACGACGGGAATGGGAGTGAAGTGAAATTGCACTAGCCAACTTTTCTACAAGAGTTAATGCGGCTTCATTTGCATCAGATGAAGTGTTTATAAATGAAAAGTCCACTGTCTCTAAATATTTTAAACAAGCAACACACAACTAAATACAACTAAATAGTAATAATAATGATTCATTTGCAGAGGGACCTGGAAGCTAAGTTATTCTTCTTTTTAAGGATGATGATGTTTACATCCCGAGCCGCCGAAGCGTCAGCCCAGGCCTGAAAACACTCTTGCTTGTTACGTAACGTAGTCTTACAGGAGCGATCAAACCAAGGCTAAGATCTGCCTCCAATGGGTACCACAGATGATGGAATAAATAGTTACGTTCCCTAAAGCACAACATCAGTGATAGAATCAGCAACAGCGCTGGGATCATCCGGAGAGAAGCAAACGCGCCCCATGGGTTGGATGCAAAGAAAGATCCTATTCCGTCTCAATCCGCCGACCTGTAATGCCAAACACGGCGGCAGCGTGGAGACCAATACCGCGAAGGGAGTGTGAATGGCACCACACTCCGGGTCAGACAATGGGCCGAAGAACCGAGAGGCGTCGACGGAAAACTTATATCCGTCCGGATGATCCTCCTCATCTGGAATCCGCGTAGGCAAAGTAACCAGTTGTGTCAGACCGTATGCCAAAGTAAAGTCATAAACAGATTTCCTCGCATGACTGGTTAAACGTGAACCGAGCCATTTGGCGTAATGGGCGTTAAATCGCCAAGGATCACGATATCTGTGGATGGGATCTGATGTAGCAAGGAATCTGTAGCCATTTGGACTTGGTTGATGAGTTGGTCTGTTTAAGCATTACCGCTATGGGACCTATAGTGGAACCCATAGACTCGCGGATGGCCATCGCTGTCTATGTGTAGCCAAATGATGGAAGGGTTCGAACCTTCAAGACTGCCGAGGCGTCGAGAACAGATGTCCTCTGTGATGTACACGCAAACTCTAGCCCGAAGCACAAAGGAGTGTTCCAATTTGTACCCGGGTAGGAGAGATACGAGGTATAAGCTGGAGATGACATCTGCGTCTCGGTAAGAAAGAGCAAGGCCGGCTTCGCCGACTCCAGATGGTAGAGGACGGTGTTTAGGTTTATGTGAAGTCCCAATTATTGCAGAAGTCCATGGTTAGCGTGGCAGCGGTCGTCATAGAATTATCGCTCTGTTTGTCTCGTGTAGCGTTAGTCGTGAGCGGGATTTTGCCTCTCCCCCCCCCCCCCCCCTACCAAAATACGTGGGGCAGCCTGATCACCCAGAGTCAGAGCTCAGGAAGAGGAAGTTTTTTTTAGTTTATTTTCTGATGTTATTTATTATACGAGTACAGCACCCTTAAAATCTTCTTGTGTAATGATTTCTTAAAGTCTTCAGTCCCTCCTGTGACCGTGGTTGGCGTAAAGCACCCGAAACGTCGGGAATTAAAAATTAGTAAAAGTAGTGAAATAAACGCGATAAAATCCGTAAATTTAGTTTTATTCAATCTTCTTGTGTTTTATTCCTTTTCTTTTTTACTTTATTCATAGTCTTTTAATTATATTTATTCACATATGTAAAAGAGACATATGGGAAAGGAGGGTAGCTTGGGTGTAGATGCTCAGTGAGGGATTCGTCATTATACCATGGGTGCTGATACTTTCCTTTGGAATTTTTTTATTTTTACATTTCGCTACCACGGTGGGGCGGCTCCGGCCACATGTACTAATTAAGCGTAACGTAGAAGCAAAAGATACTACCTCACCCTAATATTCTGTGAGGCCGTGATACTTTTCCGGTTTAAGCTGGTCCATCCGTGGAACAGCTGAAGCTGCCGCGTCGCTCTATCACTGTTAAAACTTTTTACTGAAAATTAATATTCATTTCCAGTAAAAAGTTTTGACAGGGGGGGGGGGGCAATGCATCTGCATTTTGTTTCTTAATTGACAATAGATGTACCATCAGGTGGATTGTGTGCTCGTTTGTCACCCTTATTCTATAAAAAAAGTATTTTTGAACTATATTTTTTTTTAAAACACATTCTTGCAAATACACATTTTTAAAATATTTTATGATACCGTACCCCACGGCCGCCCTTCTTGATTGCTTCAATGATTGCCATTTACTTGTGTAAGATCTGCTACCGACCCCTTGGACCATTGAGAATCTTTGACTTTCATTAGAAATACTGTTACAAGTGTTTTGCTGTATCTCTTAAAACTGTACCCCTGGCTGGCCTGGCGACAGTGGCAGGGGGATACAAACCTGGAGATGGGCAAAAGCATCTTCCTAATAACAATACAGAATGAAAAACTGCGTTTGCCGACCCGTCTGCTGTGCCGCAACTATGCAGGAGCTCCCCGCATACGAAACATGGTATGGAGGAGGCCCGTGGTTCAGCCGTCGATTTTTGATAGGCTCTAACGGTAATGGTAAATCTCATGAAAAATATTATAATAATAAGCTTTTTTACAAAATAAGAAGAAATAAAGATCATGATATTAAATAATAAACTGATAATCCTGTAAATAATAAACTGTAAAAATATCTGTGCGTCTGTACTTTCGCATATATTCGTAGGTGGTTAGTTAATGCCGGTGCTAATAGTAATGGTTTACCATTCTCTAAGTTTGCGAGCCCATTCCAAGAAAATGGTCTCCGGGTCTCGCACACCATGCGATACAAAACAATATCATGCTGGTTTTTAATGCGGGCTTAATCATTCCGCAGTGACTCGCGCTGTAGCGTAGCTCTACCACCTATATATATATATATATATATATATATATATATATATATATATATATTTGTCCTGATTTTAAAGATACCATCCCCTACTATATCAAGAGGCAACAGATAAATTAATCAGTAATGAAGGCGTACGTTAGCCACACAAATGATGTAATTCTAATCGAGTTGTGTTTCAATCAGGGACTGAGTCGAGTACTCGCCGGTATAGACTTGGCGCTGCAGCTGGGATACCGTCCAGTCAAAGTGAACACCGTGCTCATGCGAGGTGTGAACATTTACTAAGTATTGTGTTTATTCGCTCCCGTGCTTATTCATATTTTATGAATCACTTTCAGGATTCAACGATGACGAGATATGCGACTTCGTAGAGTACACTCGCGATCGGGAGGTTGAAGTTAGGTAAGTTTAGTAATAAGCAGGTTTAAGTCATATAACATTATGTTAAAGGAAGAGTGACTCCTTTACTTTTACCCATATTTTTATCACAAACATGACATTTGAAGAATTCAAACAAGAGGTCAAGGCTTGTAGGACAAGGTTATTGTCTCTCGGAGGAATACATTTGTTAATTTGATTGAAAGTGTGACGGTTTTTATGTAATTATTCACGAACTGATTTAATATTTTTATTTATTTCTAATCTGATCAGTTAATGGTATCGAAACATCTTTTAATTATTAAGAAATCAACTAAACAAATTGTTAAGCTTCATAATTTTATTACATTTTATCGGTGTAATCTGTTAACGAAAGAACGATCACTGTCCGTCATCAGCCAATCGCGATCAAATGGTAGCTTAATTCTGTTCGTTTCAGATTTATGAATTTTCATGTATCCAGCCGACCGTGCGAAATGTTTTGCCGGATTCGTTTTGGCAGAGTGCGAGTGCATAAATATGGTTCTTCCTTTTTTTATTTTAAAAACTTTAAACATCCACACTATCATTTTCTCCTGTATCCTGGGAGCAGCTTTCACACATAAATGTGACAAGAACAAACATCCAGAGACGATATAATTAAATACAGACCATACAAATACTTGTTCCGTGCGGGATTCGAACCCGCGGCCCTTAGCACTGTAACTCATTGATAAACCATTGCGCTACGGAGCCGTAAAATGTTTGTTGTGCGCAGGTTCATCGAGTTCATGCCGTTCTCGGGCAACGAGTGGGGCGAGCAGAAGATGGTGGCGCACCGCGAGGCACTGCGGGCCGTGCGGGAGCGCTTCCCGCGTCTCGTGCCTGTGTTGACCCACGCCTGCGATACCGCCATGGTCAGTACGCACCCCTCTCCCTCACACTACCCCTCACACCACCTTCGTACTACCCCCTCACCACCACCGCACTACCCCCTCACCACCACCGCACTACCCCCTCACCACCATCGCACTATCCCTCACACCACCCTCGCACTATCCCTCACACCACTCATACTATCCTCACACAACCTCTTATGTTACTAATTACACTACCCCCAGACTACCACTCACACCACCCCTCACACTACCGATCACACTACGCTTCACACTACTCTTGCACCACCCCTCACACATCCCCTAACTCCACCCCTTATACCGCCCCTCACGCCACTCTTCACACCAATCCTTATACCACCCCGACACTTACGCAACCTTTCACACCACCCTTCACACCAACCCTCATACCACCCCTCACACCACCCCACATTCCACCCCCACGCACCCGTGCCGAACGTGAGCCTCTCAACCAGACACATAGCGCGCCTGCTTATGACTTCATCGGTTTGAGTTTATCTCCCTTATCAAACAAAGGTAACAAACGAAATCACAATCCATCTGATAGTACACAGAAACCTACATTTAACTTCAAGTGGTTGAATTAAAAATGTTGTACAACCGACTTCAATATAAATAAAATAATTTATTTTAATAAAGATGTTAATAGTTCTTTGTAACCATCCGCTGAATAAAATGAAATGATGTGTCTTACCTAGTTTGAAGAGCACCTCCCGCCCTCCCTCAAATGCATGCACGAATCCTGTCACCACTAATCCCAGCAACATTTCTTTATTATAATCTTTATTATAACGAACTTCCGCAAAGTAACGCCTGATTCTATCAATTATCAATTATTTTATTTTAATTGCTAAGGGCTGGAGAGGAAGTGGTGGCAGGCCTGCTGCACACCTTGTTTAATTTATGCTGGGAACTGAAGCGGGTACCGGTAGACTGGTGCAAAGCCGTGATAGTCCCAGTATGTGAAGAAAAGGGGTCGCAGCAGGACTGTAAAAACTACCGTGGCATCAGCCTTCTTAGCCTTGTGGGAAAACTGTATACTAAGGTACTGATTGAAAGGGTCATGAAAGAAACTGATGGAAAAATTTGGGATGTGCAAGCGGGATTTAGAAGGGAATGGGATGTACAGATCAAGTCTTTTCCATGCGCATGATCGCGGAGAAGTTTTTGGCCAAAAACCAAAAGGTTTTTTGTGCGTTCATGGAAGTAGTTACGTTGTAGACACACATCTTAAAAAAAAAGGTTTTGGCATGCTCTGATCACGAATCTGCGATCAATTTTTGCGTAGGATGCACGGTTCCGGAGATGTGCAGATCAATTAACTCTTATCTAATTGATATCCGGTGAAGGCCTCCACCGTCATTAGCGCTCCATTATTCTTATCTATTGTTCATTGAATACCGTCATTATCTATTATTCGTCAGCGTGTGCGTCGGATTATCAGTGCTATTATATTATACTCCTTTGTTCCTAACTGCAACGGTAATCTGAATCATCAATAAAATACATTACCTAATTTTGTTACAAATTTTATTTACGAAATACAAAATCTTATTACTTATTATCTATAAAATAGGAGCGAAACATCTCATCCACTAAAATATCGTTGTACAATGAATGTGTTCCCTGTAAATATACTCGTAAAACTATGCATGAACGTCCCTGAAACTTATATAGCAAATACATTAAGCAATATTCGCCACAAACTGAAGTCCACTCATTCTGAATCCTATCAACATTCCAGTTCCATCTTTTACAATTCCTTTTTAAAAACTCTAGATGATATCGTACAGGTGCTCGTTCATATGAATCAAAATATTGACCGACGTCATTTGTATCTATATATAAAGCTACCCAATGTGACCCTGGTTTATCATCTGTACCCAAATTGCATATTACCTATGAATAAAACTACTTTTACGGATTTTATCGCGTTTATTTTTACTTTTTATTTTTAATTCCCGACGTTTCGGGCGCTTTCCAGCACCCATGGTCACGGGGGACTGAGATAACTGACGTCCCGATGTCATTGTTAAACCTGGAGTACCTTCAGCTTTTTTAATTATTGTTTATGGTCCGATCTATGCAAAATGAACTGACTATGTCCTGAGGTCTTGCAGTGGTATGCTTGGGTTTAGTTTTAATTTTATTGCTTATAGGATCCCAAGCAGGTGGTAGTACCCAGCCTCCTTCTCTATTGAAATTAGGATGTTTTTTAATTTCTATAGCCTCACGTATCATCCTTGGTAGGAATCAATGTTCTTTCTTATCAGCTATATGTTCTTTTACGCGGGTCCTAATTGATCTTTTGGTTTGTCCTATATAAGAGAGACCACCAATCCAACCAACCTACCAAGGATGATACTTGAGGGTCTAGAAATTAAAAAACATCCTAATTTCAATAGAGAAGGAGGCTGTGTACTACCACCTGCTTGGGATCCTATAAGCAATAAAATTAAAACTAAACCCAAGCATACCATTGCAAGACCTCAGGACAGTAGTTAGGTTGTACCAGTTCTGGCGCACTTGTAGTTACGTTGTACCAGTTCTGGCGCACTGAGTCAGAAGTGGTACAAGTACAACGTTCGTCGACTCACGATCCTAAAAAAAAAAAGGTTTTGGCATGCTCTGATCACGAATCTGCGGTCCATTTTTGCGTAGGATGCACGGTTCCGGAGGTGTGCAGATCAATTAACTCTTATCTAATTGATATCCGCTGCGAGCCTCCACCGTCATTAGCGCTCCATTGTTCTTATCTACTTATCTATTGTTCGTTCAATACCGTCATTATCTATTCTTCCTCAGCGTGGTGCGTTCCTATCTACAACGGTAATCTGAATCATCAATAAAATACATTACCTAATTTTGTTACAATTTTTATTTACGAAATACATAATCTTATTACTTATTATCTATAAAATAGGAGCGAAACATCTCATCCACTAAAATATCATTGTATAATGTGTTCCCTGTAAATATACTCGTAAAACTATGCATTGAACATCCCTGAAACTTATATAGCAAATACATTAAGCAATATTCGCCACAAACTGAAGTCCACTCATTCTGAATCCTATCAACATTCCAGTTCCATCTTTTACAATTCTTTTTTAAAAACTCTAGATGATATCGTACAGGTGCTCGTCTGTATGAATCAAAATATTGACCGACGTCATTCGTATCGATATACAAAGCTACCCCATGTGACCCTGGTTTATCATCTGTACCCAAATTGCATATTAGCTAGTCAGGTCATAAATTCTATTACATGTTGAATATAAAATAATTGAAACAAGTTTATTCATTATGTAACCATTTATATACCAAAATGAACTTAACAAAACATAGATTCTTATGACACTATAGTTTATTCAAAATGACCTCCGTGATTTTGAATACAGGCCTTCAATCTGCGCGGCCAGTCGTCTATCGCACCACGAACGAGGTCCATGTCAATATCGGCGGCTGCCTTAATTAAGGATGTCTTGAGTGTCTCGAAATTGGGATGAGGCTTTGAGCACGCCTTTTCCTCAAAGTGTTGCCATATCTTGTAATTAACGGATTCGAATCAGGACTGGAGGAGGGCCAGTCTTTGTGTCGGATGAAGTCGATTTCACGCGCCGCCAGCCAGTCTTGTGTGCTCTTCGCTCTATGAGCTGACGCCGAATATTGTTGGAATACCCAGTGCCTGTTATTGAACATGGTATGAGAAACAGGTTACACAAGGTTCGTCAGGAATGTATTTTGATACACAACTGCATTCGTTTTTAGTTCATAGTAGTTAGGTTGTACCAGTTCTGGCGCACTGAGTCAGTACTGCTATACTAATAGTTAGGTTGTACCAGTTCTGGCGCACTGAGTCAGAAGTGCGACGTTTGTCGACTCACGACCCTAAAAACAAAAAAAAAAGTTTTGGCATGCTCTGATCACGAATCTGCGGTCCATTTTTGCGTAGGATGCACGGTTCCGGAGATGTGCAGATCAATTTACTCTTATCTAATTGATATCCGGTGTAGGCCTCAACCGTCATTAGCGCTCCATTGTCCTTATCTACTTATCTATTGTTCGTTCAATACCGTCATTATCCATTATTCGTCAGCGTGTGGGTCGGCTTATGCTATTATATTATACTCCTTGGTTCCTATCTACAACGGTAATCTAAATCATCAATAAAATACATTACCTAATTTTGTTACAATTTTTATTTACGAAATACAAAATCTTATTACTTATTATCTATAAAATAGGTGCGAAACATCTCATCCACTAAAATATCGTTGTACAATGTGTTCCCTATAAATATACTCGTAGAACTATGCATTGAACGTCCCTGAAACTTATATAGCAAATACATTAAGCAATATTCGCCACAAACTAAAGTCCACTCATTTTGAATCCTATCAACATTGCAGTTCCATCTTTTACAATTCTTTTTTAAAAACTCTAGATGATATCGTACAGGTGCTCGTCTGTATGAATCAAAATATTGACCGACGTCATTCGTATCGATATATAAAGCTACCCAATGTGACCCTGGTTTATCATCTGTACCCAAATTGCATATTACCTAGTCAGGTCATAAATTCTATTACATGTTTAATATAAAATAAATGAAACAAATTTATTCATTATGTAACCATTTATATACCAAAATGAACTTAACAAAACATAGATTCCTATGACACTATAGTTTATTCAAAATGACCTCCGTGATTTTGAATACAGGCCTTCAATCTGCGCGGCCAGTCTATCGCACCACGAACGAGGTCCATGTCAATATCGGCGGCTGCCTTAATCAAGGATGTCTTGAGTGACTCCAAATTGGGATGAGGCTTTGAGCACGCCTTTTCCTCCAAGTGTTGCCATATCTTGTAATCTAATGGATTCAAATCTGGACTGGAGGAGGGCCAGTCTTTGTGTCGGATGAAGTCGATTTCACGCGCCGCCAGCCAGTCTTGTGTGCTCTTCGCTCTATGAGCTGACGCCGAATCTTGTTGGAGTACCCAGTGCCTGTTATTGAATATGGTATGAGAAACAGGTTACACAAGGTTCGTCAGGACTTTATTTTGATACACAACTGCATTCGTTTTTACATTTTTCTCACAAAAATGTACCTCTGTTAAACCCCAATAAGAAACTCTCAACCATACCATGAGCGAGGATGGAAAATGACCTCGTTGGACACGCGGAATACGGTTGCTCGCTTCCTCACTACTGTGTGCGTATACCTTATCATTTTGTTTGTTGTAGCTCTCTTCTACGGTAAAAATTTTTTCATCCGAAAAAAGAATTTCCCGATATTTTTTTCCCGCGTACCGCTTCAACAAAGCGCGGCATCTCTTCAGTCTCAGGTACATTAGACGAGCATTCAAACGATGTCCTGTTTTTCTTCGATATGCCCGAAGCCCTAAGTCTTCATTTAACACCCTTTTCACCGTGGTTCTGCTTAACCCCATCTGAAGGGCCAACAGTTTCTGCTTACGTTTGGGATTTCTTTGAATTCGCGCCTTTACAGCTTTTATCACTGCTGGAGTCCTAACAGACCGAGAGCGACCACTTCTTGACCTGTCATCTACACTAGAGTCTTCATTGTATCGTTTGATGGTACGATAAACGAATCTTTTGGTTATATTCAAATTTTTCAGTATATCTAAAAATTTTATTGGCGCGTAATCGCAACGATGCAACGCAATAACTGCAACACGGTCTTTTTTAAGCGTCCACTCCATATGTAAAAATGAGTAAAATTCTAAAAAGTATACAGTTTTATTTTCATGAACAATTCGAATTCAATAAACTTTTTTGTGGCCAGTATTCTAAAAGAAAAGTTTTTACTGTGTGACAATACTTATGACCTGACTAGGTATATACGTTGGTACGTGGGTGTACATGGGCAGTCTGCTAGCAGCATAAACATTATTTTCTAGACTGGTGTGAATCTTTTTCAGATGTTGTTGTACATCTAGTGTATCCATGATATTACTGCTATTAGTAGATTATTACAGTACAATCTACTCAATGACTAACATAGGAATGATCAATTATGTGATTTCTAAATATTAAATTGCATTTTTTTCTGTTATACAAAACGTATACTGAACAAGACGACACGAAGTAATGCTGAGATAAGCAACAGAATGTGAGATAAGGTTGTTGACGCATAAAGTTATTATCAATTGTAATGTAGAATTTTTTTAGATTAGAATTATTACTTACTGGTACTATATAAGACCAAGCAACTGCAGTCATGGAGTTAGTGTATGGTCGTTTGACCGCAGTGTATCTATCAATACTACATTTGTGTTACTCCAACGCATCAAAGGCCATAGATGTATTTAATCTATTGACAAACTTACTTTTCTTTCTGTTATTTTCTTACGTGTGTATGATTTGGTGTTAACAAATTATATTTAAATATTGTGTGTGTATATGATTAAGCCGTGGTAGCTCAGATGGTTAGCGCAAGCTGTAAATTCACAGTACGCGACCCGGGTTCGACCCCCGCCGGCACCACTTAAATTGTTAATTGCAATTTTAAGTGCTGATTTACCACGTGCTCGGCGGTGAAGGAAAACATCGTGAGGAAACCTGCATGTCTGAGAAAATTTCGAAGGCATGTGAAGTTCGCCAACACGCATTGAGACAGCGCCGCGGACATTTCCTAGCCATAAATACAAAGACAATAGCAGAAAGTAAAAAGTTAAAAAATACTTTTTTAACAATGACAGTCATTAGTTGATCATTAGTGAATGTGATTCTGTTTTCTTAAATTACAGGAAGAAAAGAGCAGAAGGAAGAAATGGGATGATGGGAAGTAATGAAGAATGAATTGTTATGTGAAGTTTGTTGGAGCAAACATATTTTAGTCACGTGTAAATACTTTTAACATCTTGGTTCAAAATGACACAAAATCTGAAAAATATTAGATACATCATCGGCATGGACGGATTTTACATTACATATCCTCATAAACATTTTCAATGTAGAGAAATGGCTATTCTAGACGTAAAACTATCTAATAAAAATGATTCGTTTATCGATCATTATTTGTTTCGGCCAAGTTATTCTTTCAATTATTTGTCGCCAAAAGACAAAAAAACTGTTCGTTATTGTGAAACACACGTGCACGGCATTCCATATTTTGATGTGACCGAAGAATTAAAATGTGCCTACAAACAAGAGAACATCATTCGCATATTAAATTGGTATATTAGAAATTTGTGCAAAGACGAAGTGATCGCATACAAAGGTGGTTCAACAGAAAAACAATTTTTAAAAATGTTGACGACGAATGATAGAATTTTTAATATTGAAGAATACAAATGTCCAAAATACAATGATTTGGTAAATGTCATAAATTTAAACAAACGTTATGTGTGTAATAATCATATATTTGCAAAAAATAATCACAAAATTTTACATTGTTCTTGTGACGAAGTGTGGGTTTTTTACAAGTGGTTATTACTTGAAAATAAAATTTTTAATTTATAATAAATTTTGTTTGATTTTCCAAAAACATTAGTTATAGTATACTACATAATACAAAGGTGGTTCAACAGAAAAACAATTTTTAAAAATGTTGACGACGAATGATAGAATTTTTAATATTAAAGAATACAAATGTCCAAAATACAATGATTTGGTAAATGTCATAAATTTAAACAAACGTTATGTGTGTAATAATCATATATTTGCAAAAAATAATCACAAAATTTTACATTGTTCTTGTGACGAAGTGTGGGTTTTTTACAAGTGGTTATTACTTGAAAATAAAATTTTAAATTAATCATAAATTTTGTTTGATTTTTCAAAAACATTAGTTATAGTATACTATATAATACAAAGGTGGTTCAACAGAAAAACAATTTTTAAAAATGTTGACGACGAATGATAGAATTTTCAATATTGAAGAATACAAATGTCCAAAATACAATGATTTGGTAAATGTCATAACTTTAAACAAACGTTATGTGTGTAATAATCATATATTTGCAAAAAATAATCACAAAATTTTACATTGTTCTTGTGACGAAGTGTGGGTTTTTTACAAGTGGTTATTACTTGAAAATAAAATTTTAAATTAATCGTTGCAAATCTTCGTCCTTTCATAGGTGTCTTCAGTTTTGGGAACAGGAAAAAGTCACATGGGGCCAAATCCGGTGAATATGGTGGCTGAGGCATGATTGTAGTGTTGTTTTTGGTCAAAAAACCTCTCACAAGCAACGATGAGTGAGCAGGTGTATTATCGTGATGCAAAAACCATGAATTGTTTACCCACAATTCGGGACGTTTCTTACGTATTGCTTCTCGCAAATGGCGCGTAACTTCAAGGTAATACTCCTTATTGACCGTACGACCTCGTGGCAAGAACTCATGATGTACCACACCCCTACAGTCGAAGAAAACTGTAAGCAAAACCTTCACACTTGATCGAATTTGGCGTGCTTTTTTTGGTCTTGGTGATTCAGTGTGCTTCCACTGGGACGATTGAGTCTTAGTTTCGACGTCATAACCGTATACCCATGTTTCGTCATCTGTTATGATCCTTTTGCGCAAATCTGGGTCGTTGTTGACATCATCCAATAGCTCTTGAGCGATTGTCATGCGACGGTTCTTTTGGTCGAAATTGAGCAATTTTGGAACAAATTTCGCTGACACACGTTTCATGCCCAAAATATCCGAAAAAATTTCATGGCAAGAGCCAACCGATATGCCAACATCCTCCGCAACTTCTCTGATAGTGATTCGACGATTTTCTAAAACAATTTTCTTCACTATTTCAACGTTTTCATCGGTTGTTGACGTGCTGGGGCGTCCAGAGCGAGGTTCGTCATTGGCATCTTCTCGGCCATCTTGAAAGAGCTTGTACCACTTATAAACGTTTTTTTTACTAAGAGTAGACTCACCGCATGCCACTGTCAACATTTCAAGTGTTTTGGAGCACGTAATTCCATTTTTTACACAAAATTTGATGCAAATTCTTTGATCCATTTTTTTTGATAGAAGAAAATCGCCGAGCACACCAAAGTACGTCTGACCTTTGTAACTGTCAAAAATAAACTAAACATGCTATACACTTCAAACTTGAAACATATCCTCAGGACATGTGTACCAACGCAACAAAATACAAAAATCGAAAATCGAATGTGCGTTGCCCGCGAAATTCAAAAAGTCACCTTACTTTTTGAACACCCCTCGTATAGTATACAATAACTAATGTTTTTGAAAAATAAAACAAACTTTATGATTAAAATTTTATTTTCAAGTAATAACCACTTGTAAAAAAACTCACACTTCGTCACAAGAACAATGTAAAATTTTGTGATTATTTTTTGCAAATATATGATTATTACACACATAACGTTTGTTTAAAGTTATGACATCATTGTATTTTGGACATTTGTATTCTTCAATATTAAAAATTCTATTATTCTTCGTCAACATTTTCAAAATTGTTTTTCTGTTGAACCACCTTTGTATGCGATCACTTCGTCTTTGCACAAATTTCTAATATACCAATTTAATATGGGAATGATGTTCTCTTGTTTGTAGGCACATTTTAATTCTTCGGTCACATCAAAGTATGGAATGCCGTGCACGTGTGTTTCACAATAACGAACAGTTTTTTGTTTTTTGGCGACAAATAATTGAAAGGAT
Source organism: Parnassius smintheus behrii (assembly GCA_036936625.1). NCBI lineage: Eukaryota > Metazoa > Arthropoda > Insecta > Lepidoptera > Papilionidae > Parnassius > Parnassius smintheus. The sequence continues at coordinate 544,409 of JAUPFT010000015.1, forward strand.
AACTTGGCCGAAACAAATAATGATCGATAAACGCATCATTTTTATTAGATAGTTTTACGTCTAGAATAGCCACTTCTCTACATTGAAAATGTTTATGAGGATATGTAATGTAAAATCCGTCCATGTCGATGAAGTATCCAATATTTTTTAGATTTTATGTCATTTTGAACCAAAATGTTAAAAGTATTTACACGTGACTAAAATATGTTTGTTCCAACAAACTTCACATAACAATTCATTCTTCATTACTTCCCATCATCCCATTTCTTCCTTCTGCTCTTGTCTTCCTGTAATTTAAGAAAACAGAATCACATTCATTAATGATCAACTAATGACTGTCATTGTTAAAAAAGTATTTTTTAACTTTTTACTTTCTGCTATAGTCTTTGTATTTATGGCTAGGAAATGTCCGCGGCGCGGTCTTAATGCGTGTTGGCGAACTTCACATGCCTTCGAAATTTTCTCAGACATGCAGGTTTCCTCACGATGTTTTCCTTCACCGCCGAGCACGTGGTAAATCAGCACTTAAAATTGCAATTAACAATTTAAGTGGTGCCGGCGGGGGCCGAACCCGGGTCGCGCTGTGAAATTTACAGCTTGCGCTAACCATCTGAGCTACCACGGCTTAATCGTATACACACACAATATTGAAATATAATTTGTTAACACTAAATCATACACACGTAACAAAATAACAGAAAAAAAAGTAAGTTTGTCAATAGAATAAACACTTAAAATTGCAATTAACTATTTAATTGGTGTCGGCGGGGATCGAACCCGGGTCGCGTACTGTGAAATTTCAGGCTTGCGCTAACCATCTGAGCTACCACGGCTTAATCGTATACACACACAATATTTAAATATAATTTGTTAACACTAAATCATACACACGTAAGAAAATAAAGTAAGAAAATAAGTAAGTTTGGCAATAGAATAAACACTTACATCTATGGCCTTTGATGCGTTGAAGTAACACAAATATAGTATTGATAGATCCACTGCGGTCAAACGACCATACGAGTAGACTAACTCCATGACTGCAGTTGCTTGGTCTTATATAGTACCAGTAAGTAATAATTCTAATCTAAAGAATTTCTACAGTGGAATTGATAATAACTTTATGCGTCAACAAGCTTATATAACATTCTGTTGTTTATCTCAGCATTACTTCGTGTCGTCTTGTTCAGTGTATCGATGACTCAAATACGTTTTGTATAACACAAAATAATGCAATTTAATATTTAGAATCACTATAATTGATCATTCCTATGTTAGTCATTGAGTAGATTGTACTGTAATAATCTACTAATAGCAGTAATATCATGGATACACTAGATGTACAACAACATCTGAAAAAGATTCACCCTAGTCAGGTAAATCAGCACTTAAAATTGCAAAGTATCTTAAAAGAAACCGATTATGAGAAAATACCAATTTTCGTTGCACGAGAATTACACAAATTTCCTCCCGTTCTCTTTGATCGTATTGATGTCACATAACACCTTAAAGACCTACTCAAAATGCGCAGTGAAATTGATAAAATTTATGAAGATTTTGTCAGTAAAACTGAACTATCTGAATTAAAGGCAGACCTTGAAATTCTTAAAAATCTTCTTTTGTTGATAACTTCCCGCAATCTTTAAGCAAGAAAAAGAACGTAGGTTTGATGAATAGTTTCGAGTATGACAGTGGTCCTGTGGGATTGCCACACATGAGTGATGAAAGGGAAACATTAACTGTTCATTGTTCTCCATTATCAGCAAAGTATCGCTCACGCTCAACGTAGTCATCAACAAAGTGAGGAGGGCATCTCAAACGATCGAACCGATGACGGACGACCAAAGTGCGGTTGTACCTAACGAGAATACGATAAGTCACGTTACGCCGATTCCTATGTTAACGCTGTCTTCTACGAAGTTACACACGGCCGACCAGAATGTTAGTGTGATGAATAAAACATTCTTCCGAAATCATGCAAGAAGGACATTGGAAACCAGGGTGAGCAATGGACTCCTATACAATTAGGAGATACAGAAATAGATTTGTGAGCAATAAAGGCAAAGCAGTTTTTTTTATAGAAGAGGGAGCAAACGAGCATGCGGCTCACCTGATGTTAAGTGACTAGCGCCGCCCATGATCAACCGCAACACCAGGGGAATTACAGGTGCGTTGCCGGCCTTTTAGAAAGGAGTAAGCTCTTTTCTTGAAGGTCCCCAGGTCGTATCGGTCCGGAAAAATCGCCAGTGGTAAACTATTCCACAAAGAGGTCGTACGCGGAAGAAAACTCCTTGTGAAACGTACAGTGGTGGACCGCCAAGCATCCAGATGGTGTGGATGGTATCGGGACGTTTGCCGCGTAGTGCGTTCACGAAATTTGGCGGCTGGGATTAATCCGAACAATTCCTCGGAGCACTCCCCATGGTATATGCGAAAGAAAATGCAGAGATGCAACATCTCTTCGCAGTGCCAGTGAATCAAGCTGACGCCAAGCTTTTTAGATGCCAATTTGGCCTTCTCTTCCAAGTGACCACGAAACTGCACGTCACTCGATATGTCGACGCCGAGGATTCCGATACTGGCTGAGGCAACAAGGGTAGTGCCTTGAAACTGAGGAGATACGACAAAGGGGTTCTTTTTAGCGGTTAAACTGGACTAGATTTAGTCGCCCCCAATCCGAGACACTGTTCAGCAAAGACTCGACTTCAGACACAAGTTTGTCCCGGTACTCGGAGACGTTTTCCTGAGAAATATTGGCACGGCCGGTGTACAGAGCATGACCAGTACTGTCATCTGCATAGCAATTAATGTTACGGGTTTGTAACAAATCATTGATATGCAGAAGAAACAGCGTTGACAATAGCACGCAGCCTTGTGGAACACCAGCATTAATAGGCTTGCATCGAAGCTTGCACCGTCTACAACGACCTTGATGCTGCGATCTGCAAGAAAGCTGGTGATCCAATCGCGCAATTTCTCGGGAAGCCCTTAGGAAGGGAGCTTCGAAAGAAGCGCTTTGTGCCAAACCCGATCGAAGGCCTTCGTAATGTCCAAACTACCGGCCAATGCTTCCCCCTAGGACTCTATTCTCTCCGCCCATATATGAGTTAGGTAGACCAGAAGATCACCAGCTGATCGACCACGGCGGAAACCGTATTTGCGGTCACTAATCAGCTGGTGATCCTCAAGGTACCTCATTAGCTGGCAGTTAACAATAGACTCCATTGTTTTGGAGAACAAGTAGGTGATGGCGATAGGCTGGTAGTTGGACAGGTCTGAGTGGTCGCCTTTTTTAGGAATCGGGAGGACGAAAGCCGTCTTCCATGATTTTGCGACTACGCCTAGGGAGTAGGAGTACCGGAAAAGACGCGTTAAAACCGGTGCCAACTCTGGAGCACACGTCCTCAGCACAATTGGGGGGATTCCGTCAGGCCCACTCGACTTGTGGATGTCCAGGGAGAGGAGTGCTTTGCGAACCGAGCGCTGTGTAAACTGCACTTCCGGCATGGAGCACTTACACCGCGGGATAGTCGGTGGCGTACTCCCCCCGTCATCGAGAGTCGAGTTAGACGCAAAGAAAGAGCCTAGCAGATCGGCTTTCTCCTTTGCGGTATAGGCCAGTGAGTCGTCCTCCCTGTGCAGAGATGGAAGAGATGGCTGACAGAAATTCCCCTGGACAGCCTTGGCGAGAGACCAGAATGCACGGGTTCCAGAGGGAAGGCGAATTAGTTTCTCGCCAATTCTGCCTATGTGCTCTGTATTTGCCTTGGCAATGACTTTTTTGAAGGACCTAGAGGCGGAATTATACTTCTTTTTTAGAGCGCTGGTGCTTACATCCCGGAACGTTGATGCGTCAGCCCAGGCTTGGTAGCACTCCTGCTTATAGCATGATGCTATTTTACAGGAGCGACCAAACCATGGCTGAGATTTGCCTCCAATGGGCACCACAGAGGAAGGAATAAAAAGTCAGTCAGTCAGAAAAATCAGCGACAGAATCCGCAACAACGTTGGGATCGTCCGGCGAGAAGCAAACCCGCCCCCAAGGATGGGATGCAAAAAAAGATCCCATCCCATCCCAATCGGCTGACCTATAGTGCCAAACACGGCGGCAACCTGCAGAATGCAACTGCGATTTCAGCTTGAGTGGCACTACACTCCGGAGAAGACAATGATCCGATGAGCCTAAAGGGGCGTCGACGAAAATCTGATATACGTCCGGGTGAGAGGTCAGCAGAAGTTCCAACAGGAAAGGTGCATGATTCTCGCAGACATTAAAATACCAGTATATATTCATAATGTTGCGAAGGAGACGACTGTGTGTGATGTAACGAGTTACATTGAAAACAAAGCGAACGTTAACGTTTCATTAGAAAAAATAAACATGAAAGTTATGAACAATTATGATTTTTATACAGTTTATGTACCAATAGATAATATATTTTTAAAGGATGACTTCTGGCCTGAAGGGATTTCATAGTTTCATACAGAAAGTTTGTTCATTTTGGTAGAAAAAAGACGGGCCCCAAGTTCTGAAAAGGAGATACTTATATACTATAATACAAATACACATATACGTAATATACATTAACATATTATTGCAAATAGCTAACTTGTCTACATTTATTAGTTTAACTGTAAAAATGTAATTCGATCAGTTAAATGCAGGTGTCGGCTTTGTTGCATTGCCGATGTTGTCGTGTTACAAGAAACCTGGCTTCATCCTCGTAACTTATCATTCCTCGAGAGCATAGTTAACAACTTCGCTTACACCGGCAAATCTGCGATGGATACTACTGTTGAGGTACTCAGAGGTCGGCCATATGAGGGGCTAGCTATGCTATGGAGAAAAGCTGCGTTCTCGTGTTTCAATAGCAGAGTGTAATAGTGATCGTATAATAGCTCTTAAAATTGAACTACGCGATCGTGCCATATTAATAATTTCAGTGTATATGCCTACTGAATCAGCGAATAATTTAGCAGAATTTGCGGACTGTCTGGGCAAAATAAATGCAGTTATTGAAAACAGCAGCGTTGATACAGTGTTTGTTTTGGGTGATTTTAACGCCCACCCATGTAAAAGTTTTGGTCTTGTGGCGGCGCTGTCGTCGTGCCGCAAGCAAAACACACCGAAGCCTAAATCACGCTATCAACATTCCGAATCATAAACAGTATATATAGAACATCTCCGAACTATCACACGGAGTGTTGGCCGCTCCCCGGGCAGAACACCTTGCCCGGCAGGAGATCTCCCCTTTTCCTTCTACAGCCACAGTGGTGACCACCCGACGTGATCTGAACACGCAACCAACAACCTTCGGAAACTTCAAGCTTCATCATCGTCATTGAATACGCCATCCATTCGCTCCCGAACAGATATCGTCTGCAGTCTTCATATCCTGCAAGCCATCTAGCTTCACAAGGTTCATCGCAGCACTGGAATAATAATGCTTCCTGTTCCTTCAAGCTACTCTCTGCGCTACAATGTTCGGCATGGCTCTGAGCCTCACTGCTCGCCTCTGCTTCACGGCACTCTCGCAGATTACTTGCCTTCTTCTCGACTCACCGCAGACTACAAGGCAATCTCCTGGCACTTGCACATTCGTCGGCAACGAGGCTGCTCTATCGACCTCCGGTTTGAGCAGGGAGGTGATGTGGCGGCGCTGTCGTCGCGCCGCAAGCAAAACACACCGAAGCCTAAATCACGCTATCAACATTCCGAATCATAAACAGTATATATAGAACATCTCCGAACTATCACACGGAGTGTTGGCCGCTCCCCGGGCAGAACACCTTGCCCGGCAGGAGATCTCCCCTTTTCCTTCTACGGCCACAGTCTTGTATCGATATGGACTTGCTACTAGAGATGAGCCGAATATTCGTTTTATATTCGGTATTCGGCACATTCGGCAGCTTTACCGAACCGATACGAACATTCGGCCGAATATTCGTATTCGGTGAAATCCATTTTCGGCCCATCCCTACTTGCTAACTGCAGACACGTACACCTACGTACTAAGTGACTCACGTCATGGTTGTCTACGCTGGCTCGACCACTGTGCAGTGACGAGTGCCGCACTAAAATACTTAGTCAGGTCATAAGTTCCGTCAAATAATTTTTATAAAATTAATGATACACTTTTGATAATTATATAGAAATTATATATGAAATGAAAGGTAATTTAATTTCGAATACAATTTTATTTACATTATTCAAAATGCCCTCCCCTATTTTGAACAAATGCCCTTAATCGACGCGGCCAATCATCAATCGCAGCACGCACCACACTTATCTATTTCTGCCGCTATTTTAGCCAAAGATTCTTACGTTTAGCGCAGACTTTCTCCTCCAAATGTTGCTATATCTTATAATCCAGTGGGTTTAAATCTGGACTAGAAGAAGGCCAGTCTGCGTGTCCGATAAAGTCAATTCAATGGGCGGTCAACCATTTTTGCGTGCTTCGTGTCATATGAACTGGTGCGGGGTCCTGTTGGAATATCCAATGTCTGTTTTGAACATTGTTTGAGAAAGAGGTTCCACTGTGTTTGCTAGGACGGTATTTTGGTACACCTCGGCATTGGTCTTTACACCTTTTTCACAGAAAAACACCTCAGTTAAGCCTGAAGAGACTCCAAGCCAAACCATGAGTGACGAAGGATAATGTGCTCTTTGAACCCTCGGAATACGCATTCTGGCTTCTTCACTGCTGTGGGCATACACCTTATATTTTTTTTTACTATAGCTTTCTTAGATGTTAAACAATTTTTCATGCGAAAACAAAATTTAGCGGTATTTTTTTCCAGCGTACCGCCGCAACAAAGCTCGCGATCTATCCAGCCTATTTTTTTAAACGCTAGTTCAAAAAAATGTCTGGTCTTCTTACGATAAGCTCGTAGTCTTAGGTCCTCGCTGATCACTCTTTTGACCGTGGTTCTGCTTAGGCCCATCTGAAGAGCTAAGATTTTTTGTTTACGAACAGGATTTCGTTGGATTCTCGCCTTCACTGCTTTGTTGATCGCGTGTGTCCTAACTGTACGAGGTCGGCCGGTCCTTTTACGATCTTCGAAGCTTAAATCTATAGCGAATGGTTTGATAGTGCGATAAACAAATCGTAGGGTTGTTTTAAATTTTTGTAGAATATTGAAAATCTCTTTTGACGCGTAACCACAGCGATGCAACGCGATAACCGCTACACTATCTTCTTTCTTCGACCACCCCATATTTGAAAATGAATGATAATGAATGTCTTTTTCAAAGATATTTTATAGGTCTTTTATATGTATAAAACGTCTTTGGTCTTTTTTATTTTCGGCAAGCGCAAACGTTACATTTTTAAAATTAGTTTTTAAAATTATTTATTATTATTAAGGTTTTGACAGAACTTATGACCCGACTAAGTATAGTAGTAGATGTGTCAGTTTTACACGACGTGTTAATTATAAAATGTAATATCGATCTAATCAAAGCTAAAATTGATATACCTATTTCTCATCTGTAATAAAATTGTATGGGGTTAAAGGAACAGCGTGCAAACAGAACAGTATCGTAATTTCTGTAACTAAAAATTAAAATGTTAAATTTATTTTAATGATAAAGTAGTAAATTGATAAGTTGTATGGTCAAATTATATCAATACTCAGGGAAGCTTCAGCCAATTGTAATATTGATAAATTTCGTTAAAAATACAAATATGTAACCGGTTAAAATAAGTATGTTAGTGTCGCTCACAGGGAGGCTCGACTTTAGTTTCAGCAATGGTTCTTGTATGGCAAACCAAATTCAGGATATGTGTATAATCAAATGTGTGAATCCAGAAAATATTTTAAGTAGAGGTTAAAATTCCACCTGATGGTAAGTGGTTGCTACGGCCCATAGACATCTACATCTATCCTTGATTACTAATCAAAATGCAGATGCGTTGTCACTCGTGAGGACTAAGATGGAATGCCTCGTTTCCAGTAGTAACGGTCTCCGGTTCTCTACACTAACCATACGAAACACAGCAGCATTAAGCTGCTGTGTTTCGTATGTTGAGCTCGCCCCGCCTATTTAGCCTGTATATGAAACAGCTGCTCGTTGTGCTCAACAGTACTAGAGTCGGCTGTTACGTGAATGGTGCTTGGGTAAACACTATGCTGACGATATGGTACTGTTAAGTCCATCGACCGGAGCCTTACAAAGATTACATTAGATACATGCGAGTCGTATGCTGTAACTCATGGACTTAAATATAACGCGTCTAAGAGTGAACTAATGGTTTTTAATGCAGTTAAAAAATGTTATAAGAATGTGCCTCCAGAGTAACATTATGCGGAACATCGTTAAAGCTCGTTAATCGGTTCAAATATTTGGGTCATTGGGTCACAGATACGTTAAATGATGTAACGCTTCCCCCCTCTCATAATAATAAATATATTAAATACTAAATGTATTATATTCCCCTTTACATAATAATTATATATATTTGTGACCAAGATTAATAAAATATGTTTTGATCTTTCTAAATCATCTTTCTAAAGTTTTAATAATAGGCCGTTTGTAATATTTTTGGCGTGATCGTCTTAGTAAGGACCCTTATTTACGTTGTGTTTGTTTAGTATCTTAGTTCTTTTAGGTCTCTTTTGGAAGAATGAATATTCACTAGAGCAATTGAAAGCTGTTGGTAGTGCCTTATAAGCTAAGTGAACCCCGTTCACGAAGACAGGGCTCGAAAAAGGTTAAGAACATAAAACGTCCCTATTCCACTTGTATCGGGTTAACATTATTAATTTATTATTATTTATCCCTTCCCGCTCGGAAAAGGCTCAGAATATATTTATACAAAATACCCGATACAAGGGCTTCGCTCTCCTACATTTATTTAAAAAATGTAGGGGAGGCACACGGCCCCACACACGCCGTGCACGGTGAGCGCCAACCATTTTGATGCACTCCCCCCGTAGGGAACGTTAATTCGGGAACTGGACCGTAATCCACAGCAAAATAACTGGCGAACCAGTAAAAGAGGCTTGGCCCCTTATTAGTGCGTCAGCACAAACATCGACCGAAGTCGTCATACAGAATACGAACAAATCCAGCCACAGTGAATGTACGTCACGTCACACGGTTTAGGCAAATAGGCACACTGGCCGTAAACCCTCCGTGAGCGCCACCACCTGCCAGACCGCCGCTCCTGCAGACGTGATGTAAGTGTATGGCATCACCACCAATTGCATGATCAGCACGGCTACTAGTCGCAGAGCGTGTCATGAGTCTACCGCTCATCTCAAGGGAATGGGGTTCCACGTTGTACTGCTTTCGGCCGCAGCCTTGAGAGTCTCCTCAGATCCTCCCGCCAGCTACCACCCGCATGAGGTCGACAAATATCCTCCACCAACCAATACAACGGCAGATATATCCAAACGGCAGTTATAAGATAAGAGTAATAATTCGCCATCAGAAAAGGTTTGTGTCACTGACGTTGAGTAGATGCATTTTCGATCATGTTTGTCTCACCCACCAACAAGTTGCCTTCAATCATTCAAAGGTGGGAAAGTTACAGAGATATAATATTATGTTGTTATATAAAACATCGTGGAGGGCAGACAGTCTGCAGCCCCGTAATGAAGGGACCCGACTTGAGCAAAGCTACTCAGGCGTGAGTCAATCCAAGACGCAGAGAGCGCCATTGAGAATAGCATCCCACCAAACAACCATCGCAGAGACGTAATGCTGCAGAACGCAACAAGCATCAATACGACTATCGTCTGGCTTACACCATCCCAAGGTCCCCCATACATCCCAGCAGACATCACCACCCGCATACCTCCATCGACCAGAACCACAAGAATGCGTCGAATCAGGCGCAGCACACCCGTAGATCCATCACAAGACGCAATACCGCAAGTAGCAGTAAGCATCAATGCAACTATCATACGGATGGCGCCCCCTCACAACACATGATCCCTATCGACTTTGGTAACAAAGTTTGTATTGTTGTTATATAAAGAATATCACCAACGTATCATAGTAGCACGCCACTAAGACGCCAATGAACAAAACTCCACGTATCATAGCACTAATGCACTAAGACATGAAGTTGAGTATGCCTATTACACTTAAAAGTGCTACCAAACACACTCATCATCCCAATCCGAAAGATAGACGACGCATCGCTATGCGCTACGACGCCGCCCACAAACGGTATGGGTGTGCGATGTCCACGGGAAAGCCGTATTGCTACAACAAACCCGCTTACCACCAGCACTAAGATGATAAGTCCCTAATAAGGACTAGTCATTTTGCTACAGTACTAGGAGCAGTCGGTCACTCAACCACCCCATACAATGCTTATGCATCAAGGAGACCTTCAATAATAATGATTTTGTATCATAGACCTTACTTTCATAAGTCATTCATATAGAGGGTTCGAACCCACAACCCTACTATTGTAATGCATATTCATCATAGAGACCTTCTATAGTATTGCTTTTGTATCATAGACCTTACTTTCATAAGTCATTCATATATAGGGTTAGAACCCACGACCCTACTATTGTAATGCATATTCATCATAGAGACCTTCTATAGTATTGCTTTTGTATCATAGACCTTACTTTCATAAGTCATTCATATATAGGGTTAGAACCCACGACCCTACTATTGTAATGCATATTCATCATAGAGACCTTCTATAGTATTGCTTTTGTATCATAGACCTTACTTTCATAAGTCATTAATATATAGGGTTAGAACCCACGACCCTACTATTGTAATGCATATTCATCATAGAGACCTTCTATAGTATTGCTTTTGTATCATAGACCTTACTTTCATAAGTCATTAATATATAGGGTTAGAACCCACGACCCTACTATTGTAATGCATATTCATCGTAGAGACCTTCTATAGTATTGCTTTTGTATCATTGAGTTTATTATAATAAGTCCCTAATATAGGACTAGTCATTGTGCTACAGTACTTCGGGCAGTCGGGCTCCCGACCACCCCATATATATGTATATACATTAAGCAATCTAATTTAATATAATACGTATTACTTGCGAGATACATTGTGGTTTCATGCGATGGCCAAGTCAATCTATATATTTAAAACATAAAAGACTTTTAACATTGATATGGTCACTATAAAATGTTGTTAGGTTAGCTAATTACGTAATAACTTAAAACAGAAGGACCCTTATGTAGGAACTGAATAAATTAACCGACTTGGTATTACATGGATCTCACAACTTTTTACGGTAGAAGAACTGAGTTGCGAGACTTGTTTTTTTTACAATTTATGTTTTTAATTGCATTTTTATAATATTTTCGACTTGTATTTCTATTATTTATCTTATTTTAAATATTTTTCCAAGTTTTTAAATAAATTTATTTATTATGAAAGTTATTGGTCTAATGTCTGAAATATATTTATATTAACTTTATGTTTATTAATGTAATTTTATTGCTTTATATATATATATATATATATATATATATATATATATATATAATATATTTTAAGACTATTTTTGATGCCCCTTTATATTGAATTTAATTATTAATAATAATTTTGGGCCGTCACAATGTCATTGATATAGAAAGAGAACGAAGGGAACTGTGTGTGCGCGGAAATATGTTGGCTCGTAGATTTTCACGCTGTAGTAAGCAATTTAAACTGACGCTTTTTAAAGCGTATTGTCAGTCATTCTACACGTGCGGTCTATGGGTTAACTACACGCAGCGAGCGTACAGTTCTCTGCGTGTTCAATTTAATACAACAATGAGTTTAGGTTGTTGTTTGGGTTGCCGCGTTTTGCAGTGCATCGTATGTGTTTGTCGAGGCACAAACTGGTTGCTTTTATACCATCATCCGCAAGAGAAGTGCCTCACTGTTAAGACGTGTGCACGAAACTTCGAACAGCATTCTGGGCACATTGGCCAATAGGTGGGATTCTCCACTGCTGGCACTAGATTTGTCTGCATGCGGCTCTCAGCCAGGCGTAAGATTAAATTAAAATAAAATAAATTAAATCAATAATGTTATTAATGTTACTAACACTAGGATAAACTTAGTCTTTAGATTAGTTTTAGATTTTATTTGATAAGCCTCTCATTTCTGATAGGGTTTTAGGGCAAGGAAGTGACCGCCGCGCTGCCGGTTGCCATATGCAGGTTTCCTTGCGATGTTTCCCTTCACCGACGAGTACGTGTTAAATCAGCACTTAAAATTGCAATTGACAATTTCTTTGGTGCCGGCGAGGATCGAACCCGGTTTGCTCGCGTACTGTGTATCTTACAGCGAGTGCTAACCATCTGAGGCTCCTATTTAGTATGTATATCGAATGTACACAGGTATTCCAAGTGGAGGGTTACGTAGGACGCGTAGGCTTCATCTCGTCTATGACGCAGCCCTTCTGCGCATCCTGCAACCGCTTGCGGCTTACGGCAGATGGAAATCTTAAGGTACTTACGAGTATTGTCTCACCTTACTGACTAGTTACCACACGTTCTTGCAGTGTGCATTCTTATGGCACCGGATTCAGTACCCAAGTGTCACTGAGAGCGTTCGGTCGGTTAAATGGAAGATAAATTATGTAAATGTAAAAATGAACATTATTTCTTAAAAACCATTGTTGTATTAACTCGAAGAGTGGCGGCAGGATATCTGGTACGCTAAATATGTCACGTAGTTTTTTCGTACAATTTGTAGTGTAGCCCCCGCTACAGTATAGAGATAGAATGAGTTAAGTGTAGTGTAATTAATGTTATATCAAGAGTAACACGTCTCCTTCTCATTTAACACCTTCCAACATTACATGGCAACCACTGACCTCTATATATACAAGTACACTGGACTGGCTATAAACCGTGACATGATGAAGCGATTTGATTTCCGCCATTTTGGCGCTGGCAGCAGAAGTGCACGTCCACGGAACTAATAATAGGGATAAAACAGTGTATCAAATTATATCGATAAAAATTCTATACCCAACCTATCTACACTAATATTATAAAGAGGAAAGATTTGTTTGTTTGTTTGTTTGAATTGAATAGGCTCTGAAACTACTGAATCGATTTGAAAAATTCTTTCACCATTAGAATCCTACATTATTCCTGATTAACATAGGCGATAGAACGTTTTCAAAAAAATTAGGGATCCGTATGAAAACTTCGTTAATGTAACCCAAGGTGTGAAAAAATACCAAAAAAAAACTTATATCGCGTACGCTGCGTAAACTATTGACAATAGAGCAAAGTGATTATTATAGTTATGTCACAATAACTACTTTTCCATGTTAAAATATTCAATAGTAACGTCGAAAAATCCTTATATCGCGTATACTGCCAGTATCATGCGATGCGGGTGTCACTGGGGTGTGGGAGGGGAGTCTATGTCAAAAAATAATTTAATTTTGCTAATTTTTTAGTTAAAATGATTGAACTAATTGAGCGAGGTGTCATATCATGTCGCGCGGCAGAGACGCGTGATAAACGCGGGTGAAACCGCGGGGTACAGCTAGTACCTAAATAAATAGAAAGGACTCTATGGATAGATGGACTCTACCCGTAACGTAATAAAACGTTAATTATAATATAACGCCACTGTTATAATATAACGCCACTGTTATTCATCATCATTAAAACCATTCACAAGTCCACTGCTTAAAATAGGCTTCCCCCAAGGCATGCCACAAAGCACGGTCCCGAGCTACCTGAAACCATCAACTTCCTGCACGTCTTACCAGGTTTTGACTCCATCTAGTGGGGGAACGTCCTACACTTCACCTGCCGGTACGGAGCTGCCACTCGAGAACCTTTTTTCCCCATCGGTATTGGGTTCTTCGAGCTATATGGCCGGTCAATTTTCACTTCAGCGTACTAATCCATTGGTCGATGTCGGTCACTCTGGTTTTGCTGCAGAAATCCTCATTCCTAGGTTTGAACCCCTGAGCATAGCCCTCTTCATAGCTCGCTGAGCGACTTCGAGCTTCCTCAACGGCCAGCAGTGAAAGACCTCGTCTCAAATCCATAGGTCATCACTGGCAACACGGACTGGTTGACACAATCTAGTTTTGAGGTTTTCCTGACGAGAAGATGTGTTGTAATTTCACGAACGCTGCCCAGCCGGGTTGAATCCTTCGATTGACCTGTCGGTCGAAGTTGAACTTACCTACCCGTCAGACTATTTGTCCCAAGTAAAACTACTCGTCAACAACTTCAGCTAAGTGCTCCCAAAAACCACCGGCATAGGTGTGGCATGGACATTACACATGACTTTTGTCTTAAAACCTATCCGTTGAGAGACACTATTGAGGTTATTGAACATAGTGTGTAGGTCCTTCAGCGATTCTGCCATAAGGACTATATTGTCGACAAATCGACGGTGAGTGACGTACATGCCATTGACGTTAATACCGTATCTATGGAGTGTAGAAGTAAGGAATACAGACTGTGTATTAGTGTCCATAAAAACCAATAAATAAGGGGGACGCCACTATAAATACGAGGTAAATTTTAAAAAACGCACCGAAAAATATTAGCGGGATAGACGAATTTTTCGAGGTTATATTTACTATATAAAATTATTTTAGATTTTAGAGCTATTGAGCAGTTTAGCACCACACTTAAACCGTCGACAACTGCTAAGTTCATTTTATCCCAGTAGCTACTCCAGCGCTGTTGTGGAGAGTTTTTGAGCTGTTATTTACTCCTTACAGATGGCCACTTTTTCAACTGTTCTACTATGGGAGTTGGTACTCCTTACTTCTACACTCCATAACCGTATCATTTCCAGTCCAGTGGCTTGAAGACGTCTTCCAATGCAGCGGTAAAGTATTTCGGGGATAATACGTCACCCTGTCTTACCCATCTCTACTTTTTTACTACTTACTACGTATTGTACTCTGGTTCTGTACTCGGATAGCCATCGTAGCCCTTAGACCATTCAACTAAAAAATTATTAGGATTAAACTATCTACACAAAATAAAAATAAAAAACATAATTTCTAAAATAATTTATTGTCAACCGTTCATTTAGTTCTAATATTATAAAGAAAAACAAATCAGCTGCTATAATAACGCTTATTCTAATCAACTACAGGTCTGTATAAAAACAGTAAAATATTTTCTACTATATAAAAATTTATGTTTGTTCGTACTTTCTACGATGCCATACCGTTCATCAGATTGCGTCAAAACTTAGTCAACTTATTGATTGCACTTGTGCGAAGATTATACGCATGGTACAAGTAACTAACACTAAGTGGCATGCGTATTATACTTACTATTTATTTGAAAGTTATAGAAAGTTATATACCTATCATTATATTTCAATGATTGTATTATCATTCCTAATTATACAATATTTAGGAATGATACCACATGCCACATCACATTTAGGAATGTTCCACATTTTAACGATATTTCCACAATTATTTCTTCTGCAGCAGCAATGCGGCGGGTACGAGCTAGCAAGATAATATAAAAAAAATAAACTTTGAATTACATAGTTATCAGTTATTTACAACGTCATTTTCGAAATTAAAATTACAATATTAAAAAAATAACTGAAATCATCATACAGTCCTACTTTCTGTGGTATCGTCCCAAGAATGCTGGCTACGTGTCCTCTCTGAATGGCTATACTTAGCCTTCAAGCGAGGAAGCAACAAACTAAATAACTTCTTATTACCAGCATTGATGATCAGTCGCAGATACAGTTTTTTAGAAACTACACCGCACGTGCACCCTACGGACCAGTAGTCTCTACAGCAAATAGCACAAATATGTACTCATACTATTACATGCCTGCAATTAAGAGAGAATTAAATCTCTAGATCGTACTTACTAAAACCCCATGGTGTTCTACCTCCGCCGCAAATTCGCAGGGCCACGGAAACGCTTTCATGCACATCCGCGGCCCCTCTCGCGCCAGCCGCCCAATGGCAGCCCCTCTTTAGTTGCTGACTTCTCCACCCCGTTTTCTTTCTCACATAAGGCGCACCAGAAATACACACTGTCCTTCGCGGCCTCTAACTCTACTTGCACTACGGACTCCACGAGCCCGATATGTGAATGGAGCCAGGAAAAAACGAGCACTTGGAAACATCAAGTGGTGCAGCCGCACTTAAGTCGCGAAAGATAGTCGAGTGGCGCATCGCCAATCGCCATACCAACACTCCTCTTCCCTTACTACTCCACCTCAACTACAGCGGTACAGGGAGAGGAATCTCCTCTAGCCGCAGCCCACTAACACACATCCAACGTGGCTCGACATCAACAGGCGAGCTTTCGACACTTGGCTGTGGCCCTTGATTTGGATGGAAAATGAGGAAAGAAGAAATAAAAAAAAACATTCCAAATAACAATCTAATACTTTTATACTTACTGGTACCGATACTACCAGAAAATATTATCGGTATACTGCACTTTTTCAAAGTGGTGCAGTTCTCATGTCTAATAAAACAGTCGTCTGTGAAATGTTTGGAACAAATATGATCATTTTGTTTCGGACGCCAATTCACAATATTTATGCTTTTAAGCCATAATTTTAGTCTAGGTTCTCTTGGAAACCTGTTAATTAATAAACATTAGATAATCATCTGTTGTTGGCGACTTTGCTTGTTAACAGATATGGGTAGGAAAGAACATCGATAAGTATTGTAGACAAGGAACTCGACAACCCTATTGAATGTTATTGTTTATAAAAACTCAGTAATATACAGCCAAACATGTTGGTAAGTATATATGATATTAAGATTAGTAACAAAATTTTAAGAACTTATATTATCAAATAGTTTTAATTTGTTAAATATTAGCTGCAAATTCACTTACTTGTGTAATGTTATATAGCTTCCCTTTTGGTAACGAGTTTTACGGATTACGCTCACTCTCATTATTATTAAAAATAATTCTTAATATGTAACTAATATTATACACAATCAAACAATATAAAATACTTTCGTTTTTAGGTTAAAAGTTCAAAATACAGACTTTTTAAATATGACAATATAAATAAGACAGCAGACGTTGGCATATTATGTCAATTTTATTTTTCAAGACATCCTTTAGCGGCGATTCAAATTGGCACAGTCATTTTGTATGGTATAGCCAGTCCAGCGTACTTTATTTATTTTATTTTATTTTATTTTTATTTTTTATATATAGAGGTCAGTGATGGCAACCCTGCCAGGCCACAGATTAATAAATAGTTTACCAAGCCAGGCGGTGCGTTACTAGGTATACTTGTAGTACAAAAAAATAGTTACATTCATATCTAAAATAAACTCAAAATCACGTTGACAAAGTGCGCACATAAATTATGACAGCGTTTTCTTAATCTTAGCAACGTTCGCGGTTTACAAAACAAAGAACTAGTGTTCCCGACCGCACACTTCAACTGAAGAAGGTGCGGAGAATTGTGCGTAACTTAGTGCACAATATATTAATACCGCGTAGTGGTCATCTAGTAGTACACGTGGTAGAGCCATATTTAGGTTTGGCTCGACCGAGCTACAACGCTCTCATTGAATATCGTTTCGTGTGTTCAGTGTAGAGAACGGAAGACCCTTTTTGCTGGATACGAGGCATTCCATCTTAATCTCCAGATGTGTTAACGCGTTTGCATTTAGATTCTCAATCGAGGATAGATGTAGTCGTTTATGAGCCACAGAATCCACATGCAATCGGAAGGACAGTCAGTGGCGGCTCTAGCAAAATGTTTAGGTGGTGCGAGATCTCATAGAGGCGCCCCTTTAAATACAAAACCTTAGAGTTCCCATACTATACAGTTGCCTTTTCGTGATTTTAAATAGTATTAGACCTATCAAATATCTACATATCTTCGGGATCGGGCTGGCTTAAAAATTGGATCTATCTGTTATTAGAGCAGATGAAAAGGCTCGATACTGTTTCAAAATTCTGACTAAATTTTCAAACAATACGACAACTATGGTAAATTCATAGATTCGGACTACAAACCTTTTTTTGTGCGAGCAGCTATGCAGGTCTAGAATGACCAATACCACTGCGTTCACTGCTAATTGTGACTATGGTTCACTGCTAAGCCTTAATATCTCTTTAATGAATGTGAGTTGCTTAGCTTTGAGCAATTTTACTTCTGGGCGAAGTATATAGTTTGCCAGATGTGTTTTGATTGCGTATTAAGGGTCCAGCGTATTAAGGGTCAGTCAGAATGTGCAGAGGTGTGGCTTCCTTTAAGGAACAAAACCGGCACATGCTTCTGTTGCTTAGTCCCAGGATCGCCATGTGCTTTTAAGACGCACGTTAGGAGGGACGTTAGATGCGATGATCGCATCGCTCCATTTGCCTTTAAGCAGGCAGTCCTTTGTAGTTATTTAGTCTGTTCGCAGTCGTCGTTTGGTTGGCTTTATTACAACAGACAATGGAGGCGTAGGTGATAATTGGCTACACTATGCTGCTGTACAGCCATAGGATCATACCGGGACAACCGCCCCAGTTGTTCCCAACCAACCCAACCGTGTGACATACGTTGCTAAGGTAGAGAGTTCCACGTTGGTTTTTGGTCGATTGTTACGCTCAAATACTTAACTTTGTCGATAATAAAAAAAAATCACGCGTTAATTTGCGGAAATCCATTATATTAAAGTTGTTAGAAGTTAATTTGCTCATTTCCGCGTAATAAAATACAATGATGTTTCCTGCTCGGCTGAAGAGCACTTCCCCTTCACCACCACTTCCAGCAACACCACTCTCAGCACCACCATTCCTTGTGTGGTCACGAATTGTGTTTTGCCTCCACACAAGGCATCACAGAAATCTAAATAATAAAAATATAGAAATGCCTTCATAAATCAATGCCTTCTACTGTCTTTTAATGTCGGGATGCGTGTCGCCGGGTCGTAGCTCTCACACATAGACAAACAATAAATACACAATTACGCCTACAAATACCTCTAGCATTCATGCAACAAAGATTAATCTAATGATTTCTTATATTTACGCGAACACTACACTTTGAAATAATATTAGTTTTTACGGAATTTATCGCGGCACTCATGGTCGGTGGCCATGAGTGCTATAAAGCGTTCGAAACGTCGGGTATTTAAAAAGTTAAATATACGCGATAAATTCCGTAAAAACTAGTATTATTTCAAAGATTAGTCTATAAACTATTGCGTTGAGGAATATTTTATAAAAACACAAAATCTCGGGAGGCGTAGCCACTCGGTCCAATAATTAAAGTGTGCGAAAAACAGAGAATGACATTGCGCGCTCGCTCTTACTTGCACTTGCATCGCAACGCACGAATTTTTACGTGGTAGAGCCATGCATCGCCCAAATTTCGACGGAATCAAAGGCTTTCTCATAGTAGCACATACGCCAGGCAAAGTGGCAGATTGTACTCTTCGGACTTCTGTACAATTTGCCGAAGGGTATGTATGTGGTCTATGGTACTAAAGCCTTTTCGGAAACCGGCTTGTTCGGGAGGCTGGAAGTCGTCGAGTCTGCGTGCGAGACGATTCGTAATGACTCTCGAAAACAGCACGTAGACGCGGCTCGGAAGGGATATCGGTCTGTAGTTCTTCAAGAGGGCGTTGTCACCTTTCTTGAAGAACAAGACCACCGCACTTCTGCTCCACGCCTCCGGAGTAGTGCCACCATGGAGGACGGAATTAAAGAGCCTCTGAAGGACTTCAAGTACCGGTTTTCCACCCGCTTTCAGAAGCTCCGCTGTAATTCCATCCTCGCCCGGGGACTTACCGTTTTTAAGGTGCTGGAGAGCCATTCTAATCTCGCTCAGACTGACGTCCGGGATATCATCGGAATAGTGTCGGATAAGACCCGCTCTTGGATCGTTACTCACACGCAAGTGTCTCTCTCTCTCTCACTCAACTCTCAATCTCATTCAGAATCTCAGGTGTCCCTGAAACGATGCTACCACACTCAGTCTTCAGCTTTGACAGTTGGCTCTTACTGGTAGACAGATCTCTGGCAAAGACTTTGGAGCCCTGATTCCGCTCGATCGCTTCTTCAATACGAGCAGTATTGAAGTTGTGCAAGTTTCGCCGCATGCATTTGGAGATCTGTCTGTTCAGTTGCCTGTATGCTGTCAAATCTGTTGACGTGTGCAGCCTCATCTCCCGTCTAACAGCCATGAGATTAAGAGTGTGATCGGAGAGCTTTTGTGTTCTTCTGTGGCCGGTCTTGCAGAACTTAGCTCCGACCGCATGGACAGTTTCCACGAGCTTGGCATTCATATCGTCCACTGCATTGCAATCTTCTAGGCACTGAAAGCGGTTACGTAACTCGAGCAGAAAGGTTTACCGGGATTCTGGATTAGAGCACGAGGGGGCGGAGCGTTGACTTCATTAGACGAGACCTCTCCAACTTAACGTTTAGGTTCAGTGTGCCTCTAACCATTCGGTGATCGCTACCAGTTTTCACCCTTGCGATCACTGAGACGTCACTGAACAGTTGGCGTCTGGTCGTCATAATGAAGTCAATCTCATTTTTTGTCGAACCGTCGGGGCTCGACCAGGTCCATTTCCTGTGGGGCCGCTTCTGGAAGAAAGAGTTCATCATAAAGAGTCCCTCTTTCTCCATAAAGTCGGCCAGCTGCTGGCCCCTACGGTTCCGTTGCCCTACTCCAAATTTCCCTACCTTCAGCTCACCGCTTTCTCTTAAAAACAGAACAAAATGAATACAATATTATACAAATAGCAAACGAATAAATATATGTATGGGTGACATATTTATCATTTTTTATTACTTTTAAAGATCTGTAACTGACTTTCTGTTGTTTGCTACTTTTCAGTTTCCCGGCTTCTTACAGATCGAGTTAAGACTACTATCCTTACAATATAATTACTTATCCTTACAATATCACTTATTAAAATTTATCAAGTAATTTAAAAGTACAAAGAAAGAGATAATCACTGATAAACGGTTAACGGTATAAAATATTTATAAAGAAAAAAAAGTAGAAAGGTGTAAATAAATATTAAACGAAAAATCACATTTAATTCCCGTTTCGTTAAAACTATGTAAGTCAAACATAATAAATTATTGATACAAAATAGTTGTGTCACTGTAACTGACTTGCATTCGACTCCTGCGGCCATGTTCTAGGAAATTTAAGTACGCAACAATTTTGCTTATTACCCATACTATAAATCCATCGCTGATTTTAGCTGTCGTAATCGTAGACATGAACAAGCTTACGAATCAATGGATATCGAAGTGTGAAAACAATTAAAATTTCGGAGACAATCGTAGGAGGTGGATAATTTTATTTAAGTATATTTCATTAAACACACCATTATTTAAAACACTAAGTACTTATTTATGAAATGTTATCCCTTTATTTGAAAATTTGCAAGTTGTGGAGGAATTTTCGCAGTTGGATATGCTTCAAAACACCATTTTTACGTCTCTGCGTCCGAAACAGTACTGGTGACCCAAACAAACGCTCCTCGCGGTTATATGGCCTACGAGTCATATGTGCGGCGACAAGGTCACGCGCTTTTACGACTTCTATTTATATTTAGATTTCTGTGCAGGCATCCTCAGATAAAGTAGTCGTTACGTGTTTCACCTCTACACGAAGAGACGAAACACGTATCGTGTTATCGAGAGTGGTGTGTCGTCAGTAGTGTGATGATGTTGGGTGTGGTGGCACTGGGAGTGGTGGCCACGGGGATAGTGCATGTAATTGAGGGGGTTGGTAGGTGCTCTTCAGACTGGGTAGGACACATCTATTTTTTTATTGCGCGAATATGAGCAAATTAGGTTCTTATAACTTCAACCACATGAATTGAAAAATACCCGAGAATATTGGATCAAGTTTTGGTTTGAACACCTTTTATTTTCCTGCCATGTTCGCACCATTATTGTTCCCTTGATATCGACAGTAATTCACGTCTAAATCAAACACTTGTACAATTGCATCAAGAAAGATGCCAGTGAGTCCTTTTTCCGAAAAGTCACTTACTGGCTTGTAAACAACAAAATACTCGAACTTTGACTTCCTAATTAGCGTCAACAAAACGAAAAGTTAGTAATAAGAGTGAGTTAATTGGTGACCCGTGCCCGGTGGTAGCGTTTCGATTGATTTCGGCGCCACACTGACTGAGGACAGTGTGCTCGCTTGTTATTATGTGTGTGGTGACGTCACGCGGTTTGTGTGCGTGCAGTTGTGCCTGGTGGGCGCGGGCGAGGTGTCGCTGGCGGCGGCGCTGTGTACGTCTATGTGTGTGGTGACGTCACGCGGTTTGTGTGCGTGCAGTTGTGCCTGGTGGGCGCGGGGCGAGGTGTCGCTGGCGGCGGCGCTGTGTACATCTATGTGTGTGTTGACGTCACGCGGTTTGTGTGCGTGCAGTTGTGCCTGGTGGGCGCGGGCGAGGTGTCGCTGGCGGCGGCGCTGTGTACGTCTGTGTGTGGTGACGTCACGCGGTTTGTGTGCGTGCAGTTGTGCCTGGTGGGCGCGGGGCGAGGTGTCGCTGGCGGCGGCGCTGTGTACATCTATGTGTGTGTTGACGTCACGCGGTTTGTGTGCGTGCAGTTGTGCCTGGTGGGCGCGGGCGAGGTGTCGCTGGCGGCGGCGCTGTGTACGTCTGTGTGTGGTGACGTCACGCGGTTTGTGTGCGTGCAGTTGTGCCTGGTGGGCGCGGGCGAGGTGTCGCTGGCGGCGGCGCTGTGTACGTCTATGTGTGTGGTGACGTCACGCGGTTTGTGTGCGTGCAGTTGTGCCTGGTGGGCGCGGGTAAGGTGTCGATAGCGAGGGCGCTGCGTATGTGTGTGTATGTGTGCGGTGACGTCATGCGGTTTGTGTGCGTGCAGTTGTGCCTGGTGGATGCGGGCGAGGTGTCGATGGCGGCGGCGCTGTGTACGTCTATGTGTGTGGTGACGTCACGCGGTTTGTGTGCGTGCAGTTGTGCCTGGTGGGCGGGGGCGAGGTGTCGCTAGCGAAGGCGCTGCGTATGTGTGTGTGTGTGTGTGTGTGTGCGGTGACGTTACGCGGTGTGTGTGTGTGTGTGTGTGTGTGTGTGTGTGTGTGTGTGTGTGTGTGTGTGCGCGTGTGCGTGTGCGTGTGCGTGTGCGTGTGTGTGTGTGTGTGTGTGGGTGTGTGGGTATGTGTGTGTGCAGGTGTGCCTGTTGGGCACGGGCGAGGTGTCGCTGGCGGCGACGCTGCGTACGTGTGTGTGTGCGATGACGTCACGCGGTGTGTGTGCGTGTGTGTGTGCAGGTGTGCCTGTTGGGCGCGGGCGAGGTGTCTCTGGCGGCGACGCTGCGTACGTGTGTGTGTGCGATGACGTCACGCGGTGTGTGTGTGTGTGTGTGTGTGCAGGTGTGCCTGTTGGGCGCGGGCGAGGTGTCGCTGGCGGCGGCGCTGCGTGGCGGTGCGGACGACGCGCGCCTGCGCCGGCTCGTGCGCTCCGCACTCGCAAAGAAGAAGCCTCAGCACGCCGGTACACAACTTATTGTATCATATTGTGTCATATCATATATCATCCGCCCTCACTTCTAATGCACTTTTCCCTTTAAATGATTTTTTATGTTTACGCGAACACTATATAGTTTTATAAAAGTACTAAACCGTGTAATGGTGGTGTAAACATATCCACTAACCTTTATCACCCATACAAGTCGTAAGAGGCGTGAAACGGAAACAAAACAGAAGATGGGCATATAATTGCGATTGAAAATAAAAAACTATGATTACCAACTCGCTTGCCAAGCGTGGCAACTGTGGCAAATATCCCCCTCATGGAGCAATCTATGGGGGAGGCGTATGTTCAGCAGTTGACTTTAATAGGCTGGAACGGTAACTGTATGATCTACGCAGAAATCAAACATTTATATTTTTAATTTGAAGGTTGTCGTGGTTAACTATGACATTGGGATGTCAAACACCTCAGACCTTCGTGACTACGGGTGGTGTAAAGATTTGAAATGTCGGGAATATGAAATGAGTCGTTAAACGCGATAAAATTTCTCTTGATTCAATACATCTCATCTCACCCCACTCGCCTTCGACCCACGCCACGCTTCCACAGACCGTCACATCACCTTCACGGGAACTGCCGTACAGTATCTATTATATCTCTATTCAAAAATAACTGCCTGTGAAACATGACGATTATTTCAAAACCTTTCTGTTATAAGAGAGGAATCTCCATGATCTTATTACTCTTTACGGGCTGAAATTGTAAAAGATGCTTAAATACACTTTAGAACTATGTCTAAATATTATAATGGTGGAAACATAATCATCCACTAGAAATATCAATTCTTATAACAAACTTTAAACTTAAACTCGACAACGTTGTGAAAACTTTATTAAACTAATATTACAATACCGATTTTACATATTAAATTTTATTGTAATATGAAATACGTTATTAAGAATAACATTTCTTCCATTTATATTTACCTGCGATTTCGTCCGCGTTGAATTTATTACGCTTGGGTTTTATGGGTTTTTTTATTCATGTTAAAGGTGTCTATATCCGATGCTTCTGAATGAAGCCTCTATCTTTTGATGATATTTCGTAGGCATGCAGAATCTCGCCCGTATGGAGAACCGTCCAATGATACTGATAGGAGGCTAGTGGGTCGGCGGCGTGGCGAGGGTTGGCGCTGCGCCGCTTAGATGTGGGAACGTTACAGCGCGCGGGGGGGCGGCGCATCGGCGCGCAGCGGCCGTTGGGCGTGTGGCCGCCCGCGAGTACTGCACCGCGGCGGGGGCGGGTGAGCGCGGGGTGGGGGAGGAGCAGCCAGAGGAGGCTCGCGGTGCGCTGACGCATCTGGACGCGGAGGGTCGCGCGCGCATGGTGGACGTGAGCGGGAAGCAGGTGACGCTGCGCGAGGCGGAGGCGGAGTGCGCGGTGCTGGTGTCGGCGCGGCTCCTGCGGCTGCTGCGCGACGCGCGCCTGCCCAAGGGCGATGCGCTGGCCGTGGCGCAGGTGGCAGGCACGCTGGCCGCAAAGCGCACGGCCGAGCTGATCCCACTGTGCCACTCGCTGCCGCTGAGCGCGGCGCGCGTGCGCGTGTGCCTGCCGCGCGGCGAGTGCGCGCACGGCGGCGCGCTGCGCGTGCGCTGCTCGGTGCGCACCGTCGCTCGCACCGGCGTCGAGATGGAGGCGCTCACCGGCGCCGCGGTGGCCGCGCTCACGCTCTACGACATGTGCAAGTCCGTGGACCGCCACATGTCCATCACCGAGCTGCGCGTCGTACGCAAGTCGGGCGGCTCGCACGACTTCGCGGAGGACACCCCGCACGGCGGCCCCGCCCCCGCGCACGCCCTGCGCCCGCACGACACGTCGCCGCACCGGCCCGCCGAGACCTACGCGCCTTCGGACCTCATGCACTTCTAGCGTCGCCCCAGCCACCTCCTCTCTACTGCTTTCCAAGTGCCGAGCGGAAGGATCCTTGAAAGCATCTCACAAGTAATACAATGATAGGGTAGGTGCCCAACTATTGGCACTTTTAGCAATCTCTTCATAAAACTATACAAAATAAATTCTCATGATTTTTATGATAATTTATGCCTAAATAGTATAAAAACATAGCAAAACACTTTACATTTTTAATCTTTGGAATTTCATCATTTCCTATTCATCTTTTTTATTATCTTTTTATAGTATGGCGATAAATTTCTTCTTTTTAATGGGTAAACCTTTTATTGCCAGTGAAAGCATCAATTTTTAGCCTCTAATAATATAAACTTAGTAATTTACCTACGTTACATTACTATAAGATAAAACCTCCTAGTTTTGCATATAATTTAAATGGTACCATCCAAAGCATTATATCTATATGTATAACATTACAGAAGTCTTAATTCTCCACTCCTTGAAATAAAAGTTCATGATTGTATAAGTATTAATAACCTAATCTGGTTAACATTTTTTCTATCTTAGCGGAGGTATAATTCTTTCTTGTTCATCTTCGTTTTTTTTATTTATTCTGAATTCCTTATTCTTGTTTAATCTGTCTTTGCTTATTTTGAGCTTAAGTTTAGGAATCTTTACTAAACTAAAGCTCAGCCTATTCTTTGAGCCTATTGTTTTGAGCTAAATCAAATGATCGTTCAATTTAACTGAAGTACACAACAATGTGTCATCAAAGTGTTCATGTCAAACGATGAACAATGTGTCATCGTTAAAGTCGTTAGTGGTGGATTCTGTTCTGCTAGCGCAGTTTGTACTAATTTTGCATTAACTTTCTTTATATTTTTAGTTGATTCATCGGAATTATTATATATCGTAACACTGTCGGTTATTGTTTTAAAAAGAAGGTTCTTGGCATGTATCTTGTATAGCATTAGCTTCATTTGAAGGCACAATCATTTCTTCCAATACTACTTCTTGTGCTACTAGTTTGAACTTCGATTCCGTAAATTCAATATTTTGACTTGGCGAACAGTCAAAAATAATGTTCGTGTTTTCAATTTTCAGGTCAGTAAAATTCTCATTTTGTATACTCTGAGTATGTCTGAGTTATTTTCATGTGAAATATTTGGTAATTTTGTGAGGAAATCCTAAATTATTTTTTCAATATTTATTCGATACTTTTGACGACAACGTCCAGTTTCAATGTTGGTTACATTATGTTCTTTAACCGACTTTACGAAGTCATCTTTAGTGAGCTCTTTAAAATTTATTTTAACGGGAACTTGTGTTGGAGTAAGATCCTTTGGTTTTTACTTTTACCTCTAAGGCACTTGGTGGCAAAGCCCAGTTACTCTGAATCCATTGATGATGATGTGGTTTTACACTTTTTTCTATTGTATCTTTTAAAGGCACAAACTAGGTCTTTGTTAACACTTAGAATGGGTTCGTTCTGAGTCATTCCAGAGTTATTTTTTGCCAATGTGTTTTTAAAATTTAGAATGCGACAACGTCAGCCGGCTGAAGAAGCCCAGTGCAATTAGGGTTCAGCGCTATTAGAATAATTTGTAGTTTGGTAAAGTTCGCTCACAGCACAGTTGAAGTGAGATTTGTTGTCATCCACGAAAAGTATTACAGATAACTCTTTGCCTGTCTTCACAATTGAGGCTATCAGCGCAAAAGCGGTGTACATAGGAGAAATGGAAGGATTTAAAATTTACAAAAACATTTTTATTTTTTTTAAATGTTTTAATGTTTTATTTTTTATTTATAAAAAGAACTTCCAAATCGACAATAGTTGTTTACTTTTATAAAATTTAAACTAATAATAAAGAAAAATATGTGGGTTACTCCACTTCTGCATTTATGATATTTGGGTCAAAATCAAAATAATAGACAGGTTACACCATTTCAGAGCACGTTTATTAAAGAAAACAATAATAATGAGTTAATCTTCATCTGTTTCATCATAATAAGCTTCATCCTGGACACTATTGGAACTTTTGAGTGTTGTATAAAAGTGTGATGAACTGGTGGGATGAACTGCAAAAGTTCAAGAAGGTCTTTTTTTCTTTTTTTCAGCAATAATTGGTTTTTTCAATGTATCTAGGCGTGTTAAGGCCACTGACTGCCTTTTTTTGCACTGACTTCATCAAATAGTGCTTCCTCATTGTTGGAATACTTGTAAAAAATTGAAAAAGGGTGGACTTTATAGAATTTTAGCCATTGAATTTTTAGCCACTCCACCTTGGTGCTGCTCACTGAAATTTTTCTGTTGGTTATATTTTTTCTAAGGATTTACTTGATAGAAAATCAGTTGCTGTCATTCTTATTATCTTGAACGGTTGCCTTTTTCGTGCAGTTTTAATTACTTCAAGCCAGTTTTCCGGTACGTAAATTTCGGTACGTCTATTTCGTCAATGGTAAAATCCGGGTGAGATACAATATACTGACAGAACAATGACAATTTTATGTTTCTATTCTGCCCACCACATTGGTCAGAATACATGACAACTTTTTTAGTTTTCACATAATGTTTAAAAAATAAAGCAAGAACCAATTTCTTGTGGGCCTCGCGAAGCATCAGACTCATCCCAAACAAACATGTAGGCATCATCTGTCCCCATGTTGTGAATACCAAAGCAAAAAGTCCAAAGTTGCCTCTTGTAATACACTATTCCAGTCGTCAACACAGGCGTAGGTAGGGTTTTCACTAAATCAAAGGTAATAACAGTAATATGAGTAGCTGATTTTGCCAAAGCCGTATCATCTTGTAGCCCTTGTCTGGCACTGTCTGCTTTCCTCTGATGTAATTCTTGTTCACGTTGTAACTCTTGTTTTAGAGGTTCACTCTTAGCGCATTTAATTTTGTTATGGAAAAGGTCACATTATTTACAAGAATCACTGATGGGTGCATGGAAACGTAGGTTAAAAAATTCGTTAAAAAATTTACTGAACATGAAAGCTGATAAAGGTTCAAGTACATTTTCTTTATACAGAGAATACATTTTTCCAAGGCTTAGATCTGGTGATAGAAATCTCCTATTCTCACTTTTATGTCTAGTGTAATGAGACTCATAGGCAGGAAACTTGCCAATGAATTCTTTTAATTCTGCTATCTTATTATCTGGTGTTTTGTTTACAAAACTTTGTCGACCTCTTGTCGACTTTTGCGCTTCATTACCCTAGTTACACGTCCGTCAGAAACTTGAAAAGTTTTCAGGAAAAACTTTTTACATACCAGAACTTCAACACCGTCATAATTCAGTAAATGATAGATATGTGTTTTCTGTCTTCTTGAGTCCTCTCTTCCTGTGTAGCTTCTGCATTTATTGGTCACTCTAATAAACGAGAACAGTAATGCATTTTGAATGTCAAAATTTGCTAATGCATAAAAGCTTCGGAATATTTCCAGCTGACGGTCTTCATTTATCTTCAGATGACATTTTTTAGGACATAGACATTCCCCTATTTTGGCTGTCTTCGCAGGAATAACGTTCTTTTTGTGATTTTCATATTGTTTGCCTTTTGCTCGTTTTAACTTAAGCACATTTCGCTGCCAAGTCTCAGGCCTTGTTACACACTTTCTGCTTTTGAGGACAGGGGTTTCATTGGTAGTTTCAGCTGATCCCTGTTCAGACAAGCTTAATTGAAGCTCTGCTGTTGATGTGCTTGGCATGCGCTGTGGTAAAGTTGTTGTGGCTGAATTAATACTGCATTGCTGGACTTCTTCCGAGTCGTCGTCATTGCCTGATGGTGATGGGAGATATATTCGGAATCAGAATCTTCAAAGTCCAGCGGCTGCAGTCTCGACATAGATAACGATCACTTTACAACCAATATCCGTTGTTAAGTCATAACAATCCGAATATTACGATTTTTGGTAGTCTGTACTGTCAAAGCTATCGGTACCGATCGTAAACTTTACAATTATTTGTTAAGTTTGCTATTATTTTAGCTACCATTTTTGACAGCCCGCTAAGTGTTCGTTACGATCATAAGTTGTTTCACAGTTTTATAAATAATCTTTATCTATTATAATATAATGTTATAATAAAAGTATTATACATATATATTTAGCATGGGATTTGTCAGAACTAGAACACAGGGGTGTTATGGTTATGCGGCGGCAAATCGCAGGAAACCGGCGCGAAAGTGAAAATCCTTTAGATTTAGAGGATAGTGAATTCCTGTACCTTTACAGAATTACAAAAAATATGTTTAGCGAGCTCGTAGGTGTACTTCGGTCATCTCTTTAAAAACAACGGCCTTACGGACTTTCTGTGGAATCCCAAGTGAGTGTCATCATGTAATTGCCTATATACCCCTAAAAACTTACTCTTTTTTGTTTGTATTAACTCTTAGTTTCATTTTCTTCTAAATAGATACTGACGGCACTTCGATTTTATGCAAGTGGGTGCTATCAGCTACCTGTTGGCCTGCAGTGGGGTTGCAGCATGAGCCAAAAATCGGTTAGCCGAGTTATACATACTGTAAACGAGGCTATTGATGAAAAATTATTGAGAAGATATATAAAATTCCCTATGACCCATGATGAGCGGCGAGCAGCTAAAGAAAAATTTAGGAATGCCCCACAACCATTTCCTGATGTGATAGGAGCTATAGATAGAGCTGTACACACATAAAAATTCTAGCTCCAAAAATTCATGAAGAGGCATATGTGAGTGGTCACCATGAGGGCCATTCATTAAATGTACAAGTTGTAAGTTTATCTTCAGTAATTATTGTTTACCTATTTACTTGCTAATTAAGTTTTGGAGAAAAGCTGAAGCTTTTTAAAATAACTAAATATGGCTGGATGACATTTATTACTATTACATTATTACATTACAATAACGTATTAAAACTAAAATTTTAGTGCAATACTGACACCCTTAACTAAGTGATTACATTACTATGATGAGAATTATAACTAATTATTTATCAATACTTGTACTAAAAGCAAGGGCTTTTATAAGATGGCCAAAATAAGTCTGTTGAGTGAAAGTACGAGGATGACACCTTGGTTTGACCAGCAATAACAATTATACAGTGGAGTCAGCGTCTTCTGTAACATGTTTTCAGTAATCCAATATCAAAATTCACAATTCATGGTCAACATGTTATTGTAAAATTATGGCTATAACTATGGTTATCCACTGCTCAGGCGTCTTGACGGATCCGTTGGGAAGCTGGTTGAGCTCGTCGGCAACTTCCCTCCAGCCCTTTTCAAAAATTTCCTTGCCCCGCAGGCCACTAAATTTTCTGGTGTACAAATGTGGACTAGCTTCCAGCTTGGACAATAATATCTCAAGCTGCCCACTCGTGACTCGAGATGTACGCTTACGTCTGAAACGTACATAGAAGTAAATATTCAAATTGTAAAAATTACAGTCTCTAAACAAACCATTCAATAAACAACGATAGATTCGATATAGGTGTACACATATAATTATTTGGACAGGTTGTACCAGTTATACTTATCGGGTTGTACTTACTTAACGCAGCTCGAAACCGGGCCTGCGCCTGCGTCGTTGTCCCCCACCATTGAAAATTTTATATAAACTATATTTTATATACTAAAATATATGATGTTTTATGAAATGTGTAGCATAAAATAAATGATATGTAGGTAATGTCAGCGTTGTCAAACCGAGACAGACATGTAATAGTGTTGCAAGGAGGCAAACTTTTATGTCCTTTGATATTTAACAAGTTAGTTCAATTCTTAGAAACGGTAAAAGCTACTTGTAAGGTTACATACAAAATATTTTTATAAGAAAAGGTTTCTTCTATTTCTGTACAATTTTCAAAGAAAAGCAATTATTTTTATAAAATTATGTCTGCAAATTTTCCCTATTATTTTTTAACAGCCAACATTTTTTTAAGAAAACCCGCACTATGAATACGTTTTTCGTTAGCGTGACAACAACATAAAGTAAATATAATTAACGATCTTGCACGGAATTTCGGCTGTAGAGACTTGCATTTATTGTAAGCATCGTTACGGCAAGCAATTTTTGTTGTTATTATTTAGCGATCGGTAGTTTGCGATGGAGTCGCTATCTATGTCGAGACTGCAGCCGCTGGTCTCCAACTGTAACCAACATTGACTAGGTTAACAATATAAAAAATACAAAACGGTTATGTACCCCAATATTCAACATGTTTAAAATTTGCAGTAAATCAGACACTATTTTAACTTACCTGAAGTAATATCATCTTCTTCGTTCATAGTTAGTTGCAAAAATATTGTTATTCAGTACGTATAATTGGGTATTTTATTAATAAATAAATTTCAATTAAATTCAGTATAGTTTCTCTCAATTTTACCGTTTTGACAGCTGAGCTGAGACTGACGACTGACGTTATATTACGGATTCGACGTAAGCCACAGACATACCTGTGTTGCTATAGTGTAAAAGTGGTGTATTCAGATTACACCAGTTTTGCTCTTTTAGTCTGCTACATTACGTTCCGTGCAATAACTATGTTTTAGCGCCATCTATTTTTGGATAGCAAAAGGTGGCTTACTCCACTATTGTATTTAAAGTTGATAATGTACGGAATGTAGTTTACACCAAAACCGCAACCAGGCTTACACCACTGTTGCGCTGATAGCCTCAATTGTACTCACCTAATAGGTCAGAGTTCATCCACCCGTTATTACCAATCTTGGAAAAATTTAAATGTAATTTCTCCTGGTTTCAAAATAAAGGAATTACTATGGGGGAAGACGGAAGACAGTCTATTAAGTGGATCGCGTACGGGCTTCTCCAGCATTGTCAAGTAAACGTGACAGCGATGGCACAACCCGAGCGTGGTCCATTTTATAGACTTTTCGTTCTCCTTTACTGCTAAGTACGATACCAGCTTTGGAGCACAAGACAAAATTAGTTGCGTCCTCATAAAATACCTACAGGATGCCGACAGTGTGTCTAAGAAATTATTTTCTAGTAAGAAATCTTTGATATGCCAGAACCACCCCTTCACGTCATCTCCTGACACAGAGCAACTGGCAAATGCCCGAAAAACAAGAGATGAATGTCTCACTAAAACTATTTAAACCATTTTAAAAATAATGTGGTGTTTTGCTTTTTTCGATGTAATCAGTAACATTCCTAAGCAGATTTTCCTTTCTCTTGAGGAAACCTTTTTTGCTACTGAGCTTCTTCCAATTGGCAAAAGTCTCCTCATCCTCAGGAGGTTAAACCAGAGGAAGGTCTGGCTTTCTATTATGTTCGAGACGTTTGATCCTAAATTGTAAAGTAGACCTTGGTGTGTTGAAGGTTATGGCAGAAAGTTTTTTGCACATACCTTTAGTTACCTCCTTGAGAGCCTTCTATATATTCTATATTATCTTCCCATTTAGGCCTAACGTTTAAATATTTCAGTCCTTTTACGCGACTTTTTTATAGCTTCATTTATTTGGCAACGAAAAGAATATACGCACGCCGAAAAGAAAAAAATATATATTTCAACAATAAATCGCAAATGAAAATATAATACTATGTATACATTTAACAATATAACCATAAATAAAACTAAACAATAATTCTCTAGCACTCAAGAGTAAAAATGTTTGCTTGATAAATGCTGATAACAGCTCTTACTTTAGCATAATTGGTTTTGCTTTTTTTCCCACACAGTATCACATCTCGTCAAATCAGGTGTTGTTGAGGCACTATATTTAAAAAAAAGAGTAAAATATGTTGTCATTGCTGTATACTGGGAAGCTATTATTTTTAATTTATTGTCTTTGTTTTATTTGTTTTATAATATTTTAATGTCTGTACACCGAATCTTATTTTGATTAAAAACTGTAGGCCTGTAAGACAATAAGTTTGTAGAGAGCCAACGGTTGGGTATTTTACTTTGTTACTTGTATTTAACTTAAAAATTAATTGAAAAAATGTTTAAAATTATTACCTACCCACTAACTTTCTAAGACTCCCTTAATTGATTATTGGACAGGACCTTTTAAATTGGCATAATTTGAAAAAATGTCCCTATACTCACCACACACCAAAGTACAATTTAATATTATAGTACACGTTTACATTGTGAACTTTTAAAATCATTGTTTTTACATAACTTTGATTTTTATACAACGATGACATAGGATAGGAATGCATTGTTCATAGCCCATAGACAAAAATATTTCTAAGTAGCATGTATAAATGCAAATGCCTTACTACTTGTCACCGATGAGAACTTAAATAAATGGGGTCTTTGGAGTCTTTGAAGTTTGAGAGTGTGGTATTTCCCTGATCGAGCCGATCCATTCGTGCTGCAGCATGCCCCTACCATGCAAATATTTATGACCCTTCTTCTCAGTAGTTTAAACGAATAATATATTATTTTAACTCTATTTAGTTTTTATTTTATTTTAGTAATCTTATTTTATTGTAATTTTTAATCTAAAATTTAAAATAACATTCCTTATTCACCTATATGGCTTTAAATGAATAAAGTACATAAAATTAAATATTGTTTGTGAAGTGATAATTTAAATTGTATTCTATTTGGCCTTACATGGCTCCATTCAAAGCGCCTAGGTACAGACTGCAACCTCATGCAGTCGTGGGTTTGAATCCACCTTTCGGCTACTGAGAATCAGTCTCTCACATCATATTTCTGTTGTAAAAGTCAACAAAAAAGTTATGTTACTACTAATATTAAAATTTTATTTTATTATAATTTAGTGTTCACTGATACTATTTTATGGTTTTCAGTATTAGAAAACAAAGGGACACACATATTCTTTCTTTGAAATAACATATTATTTTAGTTTTAAGTTTAAGCAAGCGAAAGTGTATTTTGATTGAATCTTCATAAATCATTAGGAAACAAAAGGAAAAATTGTAATATTTGGTGCTATGCTGCTACTTCTAGTCCAACAACACAGTACAGTTTACAGTGAAACAGGGTTTGTTTTACATCCGTCCCATGAAAAATCACTGTAGTATAATCAAATAGCAGAAGCTAACATAGTCTTGCTTAATATATGCATAACAGCTTACTGCAAAAGAATGTAAACAAGTGTTTTAAAATCCTTTGCTACTTGTAACAAGTTTAGCGTGCCTGCATCTACAAAATAAAATAACTGCGGTGGGCAACCCGCACACTAAACATGGCAACTGTAGCAAATATGAGACAATCCGTGGTGAGGCACAGTGTGTGCGCAGGAGTGAATTGTGGTAGGCTGTGATCTTGATGATGATTATTTTTTAATTCGATAGAAACGATACTGTTTGGTAGGTAGATACAACTGATCATAAAAATGCTTGTTTGCAATGCCACCTGAAATGATGAAGTAGAATAGACGAATTACGCATTTGCTTAGCTGAACTAAGTAATAAGCATATAGAGAAATTTTATTCATTTTTGCCTTGAAGATACCCACATTAAGATGGAAAGGCAGTTGCTAGAAAATTATTTGATTAATGTGCTGCACGATGACCAAACAAACCCTTTATTTTAGTGAACAAGAACTGAATCATATTTCACAGAATATTAAAAACAAGAGGAAGCTTAAAAAGTGGGCTGGGCACGCGTGCCATCATTAGGAGCTGTAATCTTAATTGGTCAGTTGAACCATGTTATGCCGAAATGATAGAACTCACAAAAGCAGTTGATTCAGATTTGTTAGTTAAATGTTTTTTTTCTTGTGTCCAAAGCTCTTAAGTAGAGCTTCGTATGTTAGAGAAGAAATGCACATAATTTTAAAGCAAAATTAATGAATTTCTTAAATTTACGCGAACACTACACATTGAATAAAACTACTATTTACGGATTTTATCGCGTTTAATTACTTTAATTTATTTTTATTATTATCCCGACGTTTCGGGTGCTTTACAGTACCCATGGTCACGAGGGGGACTGAGATGTTTGACGTCCCAATGTCATAGTTAGTCCGGCTACCTTCAGTTTTTTTTAATATTAATTTTTCGTAAATCGGATCAGAAATTAATATTAAAAAAACTGAAGGTAGACGGACTAACTATGACATTGGGACGTCAAACATCTCAGTCCCCCCCGTGACCATGGGCGCTGTAAAGCATCCGAAACGTCGGGATAATAATAAAAATAATTTAAAGTAATAAAACAAAATTAATGAAGATTTTGAAATTTCTAGTGGTTGTTCAGTAGTCACCATAGTTCATACTTGGAAATAATTAAAAGAAATAACAAAGTCCCTGGATCATTATTTTTGGCCAGTTGGAGGATTGGATCATTTCCGCACGACACGGTCCAGCAGGCTTATACTAGTATTGTCACGAGCTGATGTGTCGCTTTATAATAAATATATGTGTAAATATGCCGTGTTTCGCAATATTGACATGCGGAAATGAATGAACAGGGTAGCCTCGAAGAAAATTTATTTTGAAAATTGAAAAAAACGCAACTATTATAAGTATTTAAAAACCTTTAATATTTATAATTCAAAAGTTAATTAAATATAATTTATTCTTTGACAATCAATTCATCAAGAGGACGTTCTTGGCGGGTTCGGTACTCTCTAATCAGGCACAAACATTTTGATAAATAATCTGGCTTTATAAATGGCTGCCATTTCTTACCGAATATTCAGCTTCAATTTCCGTAATGTTTTCGGATTACAAGGGTATACCTTGCTTTTAAAGTGACCCAATAAAAAGAAGTCTGCTGGACCTAAAGGCTTCTCGGATGCCAGGATAATCCTCGTATAGGCCCTCCGTGAAATCAGATTCTGAGTAAAGTAACACGTGGTTCATCCTGCTGAGACCAAGTGCAACCTCACGATTCTTGCAACTTTGGAGCAAGAAACATCCGTGAGCATCACCAGCAGCATGTAACGTTCTGAATTTACGATTACCTGCTACACCGCCGCGAATATTTTCAAAGAAAAACGGCCCATTTTGCCGTTCCGGCCACACAGCAACATTTCTTCTTTCTTTTTCCTCAATTCCTGCACTTGTTGAATCATAAAGGGATGTAATTTTATGTCGAGAGATGCAAAATTCGCTGCAACGTGGACCTAGATACATCTACATTCTCGAACTTGCTACATGGTTTCGTCAGTGTCAGTGTGTTTAAATCTATAACGATCTTGTGGCCGCGTTTTTGTGAGGATCCTGTTTTTTCGAGTTTGCCCCAAATTGCTGAGAAGGTTCAGAATAAGTAATATAGGCGTATAGTGAAGGAAATATAATTTAATAAAAAATCTCAAACATTCTGCCCTTTTATCTTTTAATTTCAGAATGCGTGGTAGGTGAAGCATTATTTCAACTAATTGTCATTCATAAATACCTAGTCTACTATTTTACTACGTCCTAGTCTACACATTCGTAAGGGTCGCCCGTTCGACCAAAATCCGAATTGAATCGCAAACAGAGGAGCGCGCGTACGCGCACTAGTTGCCCATGAATCACATTCAATTTGGGATAATTTCAATAAAGGAAGAAGCCTTATTTACTCGTATTTTCAAAAACTGCAATAACGGTAGGTATATCATTATTTATATATTTCTACTGATATGAAATAGTCTAAAAAATAACTCTGATAACGCCGCATTTTGAATTTGGCACGGAAAAGGCGAATAGATTGAAGGTTGTTATAATAGTCGCGGTAGCCAGACGAACGCGCGCTGTTGTTTTTTATAACGACTCCTGGTAGGTGACTAAAACTGCAATAGCCTCGCTACGTACTGATAGCTGCCCTGCGTCCCTCCCTTATAACGTTTAGAAATTAGCAGTTTCAAAAATGATTTTTTTTCTGAGCCTTTATACGTATTACGGCGTAATTTGTAGTACATTAATGTAATTTCTGATAAAAGTTACTAATTTTATTTCCACACTAACGATTTAACCTCGATAGGTTGTTCGTGTTATTACATTATTCAAGTAGCAAGTAAAAAATGTACGGCAAAGTGAACTTAAAACCGATCAGAATTGTGCCTATAATAGCGAATAACAACAGTATTTTCAACCGACTTCAAAGAAAGAAGGAGGTCCTCAATTCGACTGTATTTATCTGTGTTAACCTTAGAACTGTTTTGTTTGTAAGTAAAACAATTTTGCTGATTCTGTTTTAATTTGAAAGCTGTTGCTTCACATTTAGTTCCTCATAAAGATCAAGACCTGACCGGTCAGTAGTTTTTGAGTTATCCTTAATATCGCATATTTAATTGACTTCGACTACATTGATATTTTCATTTTATTTATATTAAAGTCGTACAAAATTTTTAATTTGACCACTTGTTCGTTAATGTTCCAAACTCTTTGGATATAAAACATAATACTCTCTATTTGTAGATGGTGCGTTTCCAAAATAATCAGGATTACTGTAATATCTCACGTTAAGTAACTGAATTTGATATCTCATTTCTATTTATAATACTATAACAATTATAATATATGAATTATTAATATAAATAATTTTGATGATATAAAATTCTATTTAGATCTTTGTGTTCTAATGTGTTTGGTATACTTAGTATAAATAATGCACTTTGTCACTTTCTCTTGTTTTTAATA
The DNA here is from genome assembly GCA_036936625.1 of Parnassius smintheus behrii. NCBI lineage: Eukaryota > Metazoa > Arthropoda > Insecta > Lepidoptera > Papilionidae > Parnassius > Parnassius smintheus. The sequence continues at coordinate 582,279 of JAUPFT010000015.1, forward strand.
TTCCGTATATATGGAGTATTGTACAGTTAGATATATTGTATAGATGACAGTACCTCCATTACATTTATACCAAATCCTCAGAGAAGGATGGAAAGTAGGATGTAGTATTGTACAGCTTAATCAATTCACACAAAAAAAAATTATATCTCAAATGTAATGTAAATGGAGTTCAACCAATTGTTAGCAAATTTCTTGCAAATTCTTTACATAATTATTATTAATGCTTAAATTTTTATTTTTATAAAATTGTATAATAGATTTTTATACAGGGTTGTTAAACCTGGTAAAGGTACTAATAATATTTTATACATGTATTGTTATACTAAAATGGGAACACAATATGTATACTATTTTACAATAAAAAATTATTATAATATTAGTTCTTTATTTTTTCTCCTTCAATTTAACATGTTTTATAAAAAATCTCTATAGACTTCTGCTTATGCTGTAATTTTGAAATGTGACCTAATTTACAAATAATTATTTTACATCATGCTATTTTATTGAAAAAAATAACAATTTTTATTTGAAAAAACAGATAACTGATGCGTAAGAAAGGGTCGTCTGGAGTGGCAGATTCATTCTGATAAGCAAAATTTAGAGCGGCCCCCCACTAGATTAAGTGACAACCTGACTAGTGGTGCAGGTGCGTCAGGACTCAGGACCGCGCGTTGTGGCATTCCCTGGGGAGGCTTCAGGGGACTTGCAGGGGACGGAGGGCTGTAGTTATGATGATGATTGTTTTAAAAGTCGAAAACAGTCAGGCGTGTCCTTATTATTCGAGTTGACAATAGCTTCCCCTTTGGCTCTGTTATTTAAAGGGCATTATAAATAAGAAATATCAATTTAAACCTTTGCAATCAGCAGTTTTTTGGAAATATATTGCTCTAATTTGTTAGATCTAAGTATTTGTCTGGTATGTCAGTAAATGTTTCCTCATTATTGTCTAATGCTTAAATTATTTTAAATTTATAAACTTACACCATATATAATTGTCTTAAGCATATAATATGCATGTTATATACATTTTTGCAATACACCTTGTGAACATTGTTTATACATTTATATAAAATAATAAAGCATTAATATACATCAAAAATCGCACAATTCAATTTGATCTTTAGGTTGAAGCTAATAGCGAGCATTACTTAAAATTTTTAGTCTAAATGTAGGTATTTTTCTTTGAAAGTTTTAAAGGCATCACTTCTATCGCGAAAATAATATTTTAGTTACAAATTTGTTTTAGTGAATAATTTTAATTATTTGCATCAGTCTGTCCATATAGGATTTGATTTTTTTGCCGCACGGGGTAGGCCAGTGCCACATATTGCAAACCTTTAACCCCTCCGTTACCAAAAATTTAGAACAGGTATTTTTAAATTGTAATCATATCTCACAGAATATTTTATAAGACAAAACACAATTTTAAAAATATATATATATTTGTTCGCATGGAAATTATTAGATTGGGTACATACTAATTTTCGAAAGTTAATATTTCGCTATATACCTATTACTATTACATTCCGTAGACTGATTCTGTGTAATTTTTGAAGAAGTCAGTTATGTTAGCTGACAATCTCACTTTCCTTTTAATATATGAAACATGTCTTTTCATAGTATTTCACAAACACCACATATTACCATCACTATTCAAAAAAAAATTAACAGCCATCATGTTTCTATAAATGACCTACACAGGCGATGGAGAAAATCGGAAGAAAAATAATACACAAATTCCAAATATCCATCCCGTCTGGGGTGGACAAACGGGCAGATGTTTCCGAGAATCCACCCTAGGATGGATTTCTTAGAGTGCATAAACAGAATAACCCATTCACTTTCCGGTGGAAAGTCAATTTGGCTAATACCACTGATCTTATAAACGAATATGCCATGCCGCTAACACTTTTAAAGAATTACATCTCTGTTAATTACAAGTTATTATTAGTTTAAAGTGGATCTCATTACACTAATCAAATAGTTATTTTTATATATTTTGCCAAAGGTGAAGTGCCGAAGGTGAATTTAACCAATAAAAATTCTTTAACATGAAAGAACATTTCAGGTAGAACTTATTCACTACATAATTTAAAAAAAGTCTAGCATGACTCATGAACACTAAGTTTACTAGAGCAAAGCAGTCAATTTACCACTCTATGAAGTACTTTAGTGATGTACAAAAGTAGAAAACTCAAGCTCCATCTAATTCCTGTACTTGCTGTTGCTGTGTGTTCACAACTTTCTGCTATTATACTTTTTCAAATCAAGCACATTAAAATTTGTTTCAGCCAAGATTATATTTATATTACACAATGTGGTTTATGTTAAGTCGTTAATATAGTATGCAAGCCAGAGATTATCTAAATATACTGTGAAAAAGTTCATAATGAAAAAATAATTTTAACAGAAACATCAACCACTTGCAACAAGCACATTTGATTTAGCGGGCTGCTCAGGTGCTGCATCTGGTGGCCGATCGGTACGTTGCACTTTAATGTCATAAGTCTGAATGTACTCATTTATCTCTTGACCTTTACGAGCTAATTGTTCATTTAGAGCTTGAATAGCTTTAGGTAAACGCTCGCGGTTATTCTCAAGTTCAGGCAAAACTTCGCCCACTGTTCGCTCTACTAAAACGCCACCGACCATACGAAAGCATTTACGCGTCTTATCCACTGTTTGTAGTGTCTCTATAACAATCCTGTAAAGTAATTTTTTGGATTAGTTATTGGTTAAATTATAATTAATATGCAAATCACAGTAACTAAATATAGGTAATTTACTTGTGCTCGTTTAGGTCCATCTCGAGCTCCGATATTTTATTGGCCAACTGTCTTTGCTCGGTTCGTAAATTCTGGAAACCAGCGAAAATTTCTTCTGCAGATTTTCCTTTACCTTTGTTCACATTAGTTTTGGCCATTGTGTTATAAAAAAATCGAATCTTCTAAAATTTTAGGTTATATTTATTACACTTCGAAGATCAGAGATGTTTTATAGAATATATATTGCGTTTAGCATAAATATACATAATCAAATTAAAAGCTCGGGAACTGAGAGGTTAAAATTCCTGGCTATTTATAACAAAATTTTCTTTCTTTCCTTACATTCGGTTTCCCTTCACCTGCTAATGCAAAAAAAATGTCAACCAATGTTGCCAAGTCTAGACCAGTCAGCAGCGTTGTTCTTGACAAATTTAGAGTTGCCGTATTCTAACTCCAAAATTGCCGGATTTTTAGGGAAATCTAAGAAAAATGCCGTATTGTACAAAATATTTGTTTAGAAGGTTACAATAAAAAAACACATGAAATACATGTTGTTTACATAATAAGTAAGTGTGTACTATAAATTTACTCATTTTATTCTTCACCATATAGGTTTTGAATAGTTTCCAGTACTTCTGATTCTGTCGCATTTGGGTCGTACTGTTTTTTATCTTTCATTTTACGAATCATTTAGTTTGGCACTTGAAATTTTGTATAATTACCGTTACTGATCCGGATCTCCATGGTTCTGAAGGTTAGAGAACAGGAGAAAGATCGCCATAGAAAATAGTGTCCCAGAAATATGGACACCATAAGTGAGGCGCTGCGATCGCTAAGTTTGGTCAATAAAAGTCATTTTCAGTCTATTTTTTAGATGCTAAACCACTTGCATATCTACGCACAATAAAATATTTCTCCATTTATTAATGTTTTTTTTTTGTCAAAAATTACAAAATTACGGAGCATGAAAATTTTCTCACCAATGCCGCGGAGAAAATTTACATTATTCAACTAACTTCATCTACTTATACTCATAAACAGCTAATTTTGCAGCCACTACTCACCGACGTCAGCGCTGTCATAAATTCTACAATTTTCAAGGACAGGGTCATGCTTTAGTACGTAGTGATCGTTCTCCTGTTCTCTAACCTTCAAGGTTCGCAAGTTGGTATGTTCCATTATACGAAATATTTTTTTTTTACTTTAGACAATTACCGTAATTTTAATACGGTAATCAAAAAGCTGCCGTATACCGTATTTTTGTTGTTTAAGATGCCTGAATGCCGTATATTACGGCAATTGCCGTATCAAGAACAACGCTGAGACTAGTAGAGGTGGGCGATGCAAACCGTATAGGTACTGATACGAAATCTATATATTGGTACAATATCTAAAAACCGCTTACTGGTTCGTTCCAAAATTATGTATTACAAAATCTGATATTTGCGTACCGCCGCGATGCCTATATCGCTTCGAATCGGTCGATCGCCAGAATCGTTACATAACTATATATTATACAAAATCTGACATACCGCCGCAATACCTATATCGCTCCGCAACGTTCGGTGGCTAGATTTGCCGTGTGCGACAGTGTGCGAGTATATGGGTATTAGATTAAACATGTCGGAAAATTAAAATCTTATATTTGTTAACTACACTAAATAATAAAAAAACAATTTCACTAAATCTTAATTAACTTCCCTAGTATTTATTTTTCCAACTTTTTAAATATATCTCTTAAAATATTTTGATAAAAATGTAAAATAAATAATAATAAACTGACGCGCTTCGTTAAAATTACTATAAAACAATACCTGAGCCAATATCGTAACAACAAAGTACATAAAGTTTAACATCAACCACTAATGAATTAAGTCAAAAGCGTTTTCAACACTTCAAAAGTTTTAAAGGCAAACGATTTATTTTTACGATAATTTTCAACCACAAGTTCAGTATTAAATATTGCATATAAGTTTAACTTTAAGTATGGCAAATAATTGTTACAATCCTAATTTTTAGACATGTGAAACCTAAATTTTAATGAAATAAATCAAAAGAATACGTGGTTGTATTGATGTTTTAAAAAAATACTTTATTTGGAAAACTGATTTGTAAACCGCCATCTACTCCATTCTAAAGTAATTTTATCGAACGAAAATTGATTAGCTCTCAAGGTGGTACGCAAAGATGACGCTAGATGGCATAAATACGGCTAAGCAAGAAGTCGATTGTGGATGCTCTTGAATTACAAACTTATATACAATTTCAACAGCGGATCGGAGTAGAAAATGGTATAAACGCGTACGCAAAATATATAGATATTGAAATATGTAGTTTTGACATCAGATATTGAAACTCAAAAGCCGATATAGATACGATTCTCAGAAAACACGATACGACCCAGGCCTATAGACCAGTCCAAGTTACGGGTGGGCGTTGAATGAACGAACAGTTTTTTTCGACAGTTTATTTGCCGTCGACTGTTAGACCGGTTTATAGTCTACTGATAAACTAGTTTACCCGTGAACGACATTTTGCATCGCGCACATACTAGGCATGTCGATTCTCTCTTAAAAAAATCGATCTCTGAATCGATTCGAATCGTAGATACTAGAATCGATTATCGATTAAATCGAGGATTAAAAGATCGATTTTCGATTAATATTATTAAATTAATATATAAACTTTCAAACATGAAATTTCAAGAATTTGCGATTTTTTCTTTAGTTGAACTTTAATATTTTTTGAAATTAATATAATCTTATTAATTAAAACTACTATTATTCCTTTTAACCTCTCCTGATAAGCTTGAAACGCTTGTTTTAGGGGTGGTTCGCCACTCGATCCATTTTTTTACAAAGTGATTCCATGTAACACTTTTATTTGACATTTTAGGCTAAAAACAACAACAATACTTTAACAAAAGGGCAAAATGCAACGTACATTTCTCGATCAATCTGTTTCAATCTATTAACCCACTATTTATCAAATTGAAATGAACGCTACACGAACACAATACTGGTTATTTCCTTACTATAAACCTCTATAAACTTCAACATATAATATTTATTTACAGCATCTAGATATATAGAAAGTACTCAGTCTGTACTTACAGCTCACAGTATGTATGTTTTTGATAATAAAGTAAATTCGCAAGTTCACAGTTCAAACAGGTTCACAGCTATAATATTAAATTGTAGTATGTATATGTAATTTTGTTCACAGTACAGATTAAGTTAGACTAACATTCCACAGGTAAGAATAGAATTAGAAATTTAGAAATGAAAATGAAATCACAACTTTTCGATATTGTTGGATGCTTTCATAAATATTTATTTTATTCAAATATACAGTATGTAACGTAATTAACGCACACCCTCAGATACCCCAATTAGTATATTATGTTATAATCATAATACATATACTGAATTTTAAGTTAAACATTTTTATGCACTGATTATTTATCAAATTAGTTATACTAATTCCGGAAGAATGTTGTGGTCACAGTACAAATCCACGAACGCAAAGACTTTAACGTGTTGAAATAAAGTTCATTTTTCTTTATTTTTATTGAATGACAGAATTAGTAATAATACAAATAAAACTGCACTCTTAAGTCTTAATGCCTTAATTTACGGTCCATTTCAGTTTGTTTTGACTGTACAGATTTAGTGTGACTGTAATTTACGTAGTTTTAATTATTTTTGGGATAAAAAATTACCTATATTAAAAATGATAGGAATCGATTCAGTAAACGATTCTAAACAAACTACTTTCTCAAAGTGCGTTAATTATGTTACGTGTTGTATATTGCGTTCAAATTATCAACCAAGTTTTTGTGTCCCCCAACAGCAAAAAATTGAAAAACTACAGTATCTTACCCCAGCCAGTTTGGGAATTTTATCACTGATTCTTGAATCAGATGAATCGGTCCGATTCGAGAGGTATTTGGATCGATTCAGTGAATCGATGCGGTGCTCCGAATCGATCTAAAAAAGCGATTATTTTGCTCCAAAGAATCGATTTTTCGATGAATCGATTTTAGATCGACATGCCTAGCACATACACCGTTGAGTGTTTGCCGAGTGTTTGCGGAGGCTGGCAAGCGCGTTAAGTTTTGCAGTACGCTATACCGCGTAGTGCGTTACATTATTACGTCGTTCGTTGAATTGACCGCGCGCTACATAAGAACATTGTTTTGTAATAAGTCGCATTTTAGACAAAATTAAAATAAAGCAGTAAAGAAAAACCAGTGAACACTATTCATACTTTGCAAGCTTACGACTTTCTATAACCGATGTAAAGGTTATTTTGACCTTAATGTAAATTATAGTTCAATTATAGGCGTATTAAATAAATAAATAAAAATAAAATAATTTTTTATTCAATATAGATTACAAGTAATTCTTATTGAAAGTCAATATTTTACGTTACCACTGGTTCGAAAAAAACCTCTGTCCTAGAAAGAACCAGCAAGAAACCCAGCGGGCTTTTTTTTAAATAAATTTTACAATGTTAATGTCAAAGGGTCACAGAATATTTACAAAATTTATTTTAGAAACAGCTTGGAAGCAACCACCTCATTCCCAGGGGTTATTATCAACCTAGTGTTTACAGAGTGTATGTAACTTTTTTTTACTAAAACTATCGTTATTTTTGTGAACATACATCAAATTTTCATAGATATACTGAGACGCCAAAGTTAATATATTTATTTCTTAAAATTTTTCTCTAAGAGACTCTCTCAGTTTAAGATTGTAAATAGCTCTAATGGCCCTCTTCTGCAAAACAAAAATTGTTTCTAAATCTGCCGCATTCCCCCATATCTAAATTCCATATGACATTATGCTATGGAAATAACTGAAATAAACTAATCTAGCTGTCTCGACATTAGTGACACCTCTAATCTTTTTGCAGCATAAGCTGCAGAGCTTAGTCTGCTTGCTAGTTTAGATATATGGGCGCCCCACTGAAGCTTAGCGCCGAGAGTGATGCCAAGAAAAACAGAGGACTCAACAGGACTCAGTTCTTCCACATTTAAAAACACATTGGTACTTGGATTATTAACATTTGTTGTTTTAAATTTAATACATTTAGTTTTATTGCCGTTTATATGTAGATTATTAACGTTAAGCCAATGCACTAATTTCGATATAGCATTATTCACTTCGTCACATTTAAATTTTTGACTAAACGTCAAAAATTTAAATTATAATAAAAAATTTAAATGTAAATAATACTATATCGTGATTATCCCCTAGAAGGGAGGGTAAGTCATTTATTTACACTAAAATAGGAATGGGCCAAGAATTGAGCCCTGAGAGACACCCATCTTTAGGGACCATATTTAAAAGGTTATTTATTGTATATACAGAAATTAACTATTTACATACACTATAATATTCACTTTTGTGTCTATATTTTATTAACATTCAAAACATTAGTTAGGCTACTTTTGTAGCAGACGAACGTGTCCTTTAATCACTTATAAACATACATAAGTAAGTATAAACTAACATAAGTATAAACTAACTAAACACTACGTCTAACACTAAATTAGATCGCGCACGATGAATAGCGTTCTACTATGACGAATTGCGTCACACGTCCACTCCTAACTGCGCTGCTGGTAGAAGCTAGAATTAGTTGCCACTACATAATAATAGCGCCATGGCAGCTACTTAAGCTGGAAACAAATTATCGGACGTGGCTGACGGACGCGGCTGACGGACGCGGCTGACAGCCGCGACTGATTCGTGTGCACATCTTCAAGGGGCGATGCTAGCGGACGCGTTCCAACGTCTATTCCATGTCCTGTACATACATACAACTTTATAATGTCATATGGAATTTGGATATGGCGTTAAGTGTGGATCGTGTAAAAAGCAACTTTGTTTTGGCTGCTCAAATATAACCGAAGCTGGGTATAGAAAGTTGGGTGCAGACCGAAGGCTTCGTGGAGGTGTTCCTATTGCCGTAACCTTCTATGCGTCCCTACAACGCTAACGCCAACGCCAACCACTTGGCTTGACTGGCTTTATCGCTATTCCTCTTCGCAATATGATGTTGAACGATATTGATTGTATTTTTTTTAATTATATATTTATTATTACAGCACTGTTTTAACGTGATAATTAGTTACCATGTTGATTCGCGTTTGCAGTTAAAATCAAAATTAGGAATTTTAGTTATTATTTTAAGACTTTTTTGCATATTGCCTAGTTTTATAATTTTAATTACTTTGTTTTATTTAATTTTTAATTTATTGATTCATATTGGCAACGTATTTTATTAATAACATGAATAGCTCTTTATTAAATATTTATTATCAGAATGCACGAGGTCTGCGTACAAAAACATCTGATTTCTACCGTAATACTTGCTTGTCTTAATACGATATGGTTGTTATAACTGAACCGTGGCTTCTGGATGGTATTTTAAACTCTGAGTTATTTGACTGTCGTCATGTTGTGTGGCGCCGCGATTGTGATTATGCTGGGATGGGCCTAATGTACGAGGGCACTTTGTTCATTGCGACACGCTGAAATTTGTTTTTTGCACATTAACCGACCTTTAACTCCAGTGCTGAAAATTTATGGCTCACGGAAGCTTTAGTTTCTCGGATCAGTAATTGAATTGGTTTCTTCAAGGGTAGATCTACCGTTTCCAACTTGGTGCTCCTTAATTCATTCTTGACTAAAACCATGGATGATGGTCATCAACTTGACGTTGTCTATACAGATCATAGTAAGGACTTTAGACCAGATTAAGCATAATTTGCTTTTAAAAAAGCTTCAGTATGTTGGTATCTGTAGAGACCTACTGCCGTGGTTCTCTTATATCGACAATCGCTCGCAGGCTGTAGTTGTTATCAGGTTGGGTGTCAATACCGAGTGGCGTACCACATGGGTCCTTACTGGGGCCGTTGCTATTTCTTATATTTTTTAACGATATTGAAACCTGATTTAAATCATCACACCTACTGTGTTTCGCTGATGATATGAAAATATTTTCCACAATCTCATCTCAGTCTGATACTGAATTATAATGATTGGAGGAATACCATAATATCAATAAGCTTGATCTAACCCCATAAAAATGTACCCTTATTATATAGTCACGCAAGCGAAACCAGCCCTCTGTCACTCGTGCTATCTGCGTGAAATAATTACTTACATTCGCGAGGAACCCAGGGTAACATACGCAGTCGGGTCTAGCGCGTTCTAGGCGATTGAATGTTAAAGTTTTTAACGTTGTTTACGTAAATAGTTTGATGTAAACACTTGCTGAAATAGTTTTTGTTTAGTGTTTAGTATATTTAATTGTAGGATAAAATAGTTGAAATTTTTTTAATAAAATTGAAAACTATATATATTATGTATATTACCTATTTGATCATTCGTTCCTACTATAACTGTTGCGTGGATAGATACTAAATGACCAATAAAAGGTTTCAGATACATCATTCTTAAAGTTACGAAGAATTTTAGCAGGAAGTTATGAAAGGTGAATTTATTTCATTTTTAGGTACTTATAGCAAAAAAGGATTAAGTAATAATTTATCTACAGAAGTAATACATACGTACTTTATTACAAAACTTACTTAAATACCCATACTTGTCTTTTGTAATTAAAATATTTTAAGTTATAATAACACAAAATACTGGCATTAAAACTTTGTTTACTAACAAGATTTTTAACTAAGTAGAATATGATCACATTTCTGTTAGGAATCGTATTTGAGGTTTATTTGTTGTTTCTTCTGAGCCAAGCATCGCGATTCCCGACGAATGGCCTTGCAAGTCACATGCGTTGGGTATTGCTAAACTCACATATGTGTGAAAATATGATCAGTCGATCATAGTCAGAATAAGTACTTCGCCTAAGTAACTTAATTAACATTTCTCAATGTATTTTTTACTCTTTATTGACATCCCTTAGTAACCACGCAAAGTCTGCCATGACGTAGGAAGGGGAAAAGATGCAAAGTAATATAGACACTCGCGCTTAGCGATAAAGTTTAATTTAGCTTGTGTGCGCGATTTATCTTGTTAATAATAGTTATGTAGACTATTAATCGTCAGCAAGCAGTCAACATCATCAAAGAAGTGCAACTTCTGTGCGTAGTACTATTAATTATTCTGTGGCAAAACTTAATTCATTTCATCTATCACCTTAAAGGCCAGATGTTACAAAAATAAAGTACGTGATCTAGGGATTTTCCATGACTCTAAGGTTGTTATTCAATACCCATGTAGACAATATCATAGCTAGGGTATCTAAGGCGTTAGGTTTTGTCATGCGTATTGCAAACATCGATCTATATTACTAGCGTATATAACAGACACCCCGAACCAAAAGTTTGCTTCATTTTGGTAAGAGTACCAACTAAAGTTCGCTGCAGCGCTAAAATAGTTACGTTGTCTAACCAAACTATTAAAACATGCAGCGCTAGTTTGCATTAGGGTTAGTTTTCTTGCTACCAAAACGTCATTAATGGCGCCAGGAACTTAATGGCGCTTACGCGTATCGTTCAACTTAGTGTACAACAAGTCGCTCTCACAGATTTTACATTTTGCGCAATTCTCGTGAGCATTGTAACAACGCGAAAAACTTTAAATCAAAGAGTTTTAAACGTTTTAATGTCTACTTACCGATGAAATGTTAAACCATCACTTTTTTTGATGTCCTGGAGTATTTACGGCAGTGTTTAAGAACACAACCAGGCATTTTGATGTTGTTATTTATGCGAAGTGAACACGACTCGTCTGTGCGGGCGTTAGACACTCACTAAACAGCTGCAGTACAGTGTACCGCAAAGCGTATTGCAAAATCACGCAAGGCGTTGTTTTCTCGTAATATATCTTTCTAGTAATACCTCAATGACTTCAAAGGAGTTTAATAACATTAAAACAATTGAAATCTTGTACTGTATTTACGTTTGCAGTACGCTTGAATATGCTTCGCAGATCTAGAATCCGACGTATGATACATACATTTCATGGATTGAAAGTATCCAACGCAAAATCATACGATATCTTTGCTATCGTACACATAGAAACTACCGATCAGAAGACTATCTATCCTTATGCAAACAGCATCATCTGTTACCTCTGATAAAGCGCCGGGAGATTGCTGACATTGTATTTTTATTGATAACCTGTTCTGGAAATGTTGGTTCTCTGATTTGATATCACAAATATCACTGAGAACGCCTATAGTGAACCTAGGAACGAATGCATTAATCTTCTTACCAGCTTCGTGAACTAATTAAGATTCGTGATTAAAACTACTTTTACGGATTTTATCGCGTTTATTTTTACTTTTTATTTACTTTTATTTTTATTTTTAATTCCCGAAGTTTCGGGCGCTTTCCAGCACCCATGGTCTTCTTCTTCTTCTTCTTTCTTTTGTGGCGGTTTGATAAAATTCGCCAATGACGTATTGAGTAGAAAATGAAAGCTTATGAGTTTAATTAAAATAAGAGTCTGTGATAATACAAGGATTCAGTTTTCCTCCGAGAATTTTGACAAATCTATTTGTTGAGTTACCTAGAACAAATATGACAAACACAGGTGTTAGACTCTTACCCGTATGTTAAAAGTGACAAGGATTTAAAGTTTCATATTATTAGTATTAATAAAATCACATAAAATATACACAAAAGGAGTACTGGTATATGTTAAAAGAGAGTTAAAATCTATAGGTCGAGGAATATAAGGAGGAAGGTAATCATAAAGGGAGGAGGATAATTTGGGACAGTTGAAAAAAATATGGTTTGTGGAACCTTCATCTAAGCCACATTCACACAATGAGCTATCCCTTACTCTGATTTTTGCCAGATGTGCATGTGTACAAGCGTGTCCAATTCTTAATCTACAAATGATTGAAGTTGCATGTTTATTTGCTTTGTTAAATTTAAAGAACCAAGGCTTGGGAGGAATAACCTCTTGGATGGCAGCATAGTGCTTACCTTTAACATTTTTGGAAACTTCCCATAATTTATTCTAATTTTCATTCAGTTTCCTTTTAGCTAGCAAAATTAGGTCATGTGAGTAAATTAAATTTTGTAGAATGCCATTAGCAATTGCATTTTTAGCGAGTACATCAGCTGTTTCGTTACCATGGATACCACTGTGGCCTGGAATCCAGGCCACTGAAACATGGATTCCTTTAAGATGGCATCTGATTAGGGTATTTTTTATTTTAAGAATTAGTGGAAATTTATGTTTGTTATGGAATTGATTGGACAAAATAGCTAACAAACAACTTTTTGAATCTGTGAAAATAACTGTTTTATTAAGATTATGTGACTCTACATATAACAAAGCTTCACTGATTGCAGTTGCTTCACCGGTAAAAGTGGAGGATAGTGAGGGGCATTTAAAGTTAAGAATGATTTTGAACTTAGGGATCCAAACAGCAGCTCCAGTATAGTCTTCATCAGACTGTTTTGAAGCGTCTGTGTACATGACAAGCCAATCTTTAAAGGTGTTTTCTATAATTTCTTTTAATTTCAAATATGCCATTGGAGAATCCTTTTCTATACCCAGATCTAGATGAATGTCGGGTTGGTAAAAAATAGCCTCGTAAGGAACATCAAAGAGTGGATTTATTTTACATTGAAAGATTGGGTAAGGAAGCTGAAGAAAAATTACAAAACTTTTAAACAAGCAGGGAGAGTCCTTATGGTTCCAGTATCGGTCAGATGAGATGTACTCTGAAAGAAGGTGCAATTTAGGAATTAGGGGATGATCTGAAAGCTGGCAGATCTTAAATAAGAATCTGTCTGAAAGGTATTGCCTTCTTAATCTTAAAGGAGGATCTACGCACTCAACCTGAAGAACATTTATTGGTGAGGATTTTATTGCCCCTGTAATAATGCGAAGGCATTTCGATTGAATTTTGTCCATTACTTTCAGGGATGATTTATTGCAAGGCTCCAACAGAAAACATCCATAGTCGAGGTGGCTTCGTATTAAAGCATTGTACAGTAATTTCTGAGAAAAAGGATGGGACCCCCACCAAACACCTGACAAAGACCGAAGAATATTTATGTTTTTTTCGCATTTTTGTGTTATATATTCAATGTATGGACCGAAGGCCAATTTCGAATCAAGGATAACTCCCAAAAATTTAACATTGCCTCTAACTGGAATAGGTTGCTTATCATATACAACAGATATATCGGGAACTCGCCTTTGGCGGGAAAAGATCACCACACTACTCTTGGCCACAGATAAAGAGAGGCCATGATTAGTTAACCATTCTTGTAAATAATCCATGGATGAGTTTAGACGGGAACATGCCACTGTGAAGTTGTTTAAGGAGATGTATAGAGCTAAATCGTCTGCATATTGAAGAACATTACAAAAAGAATTTACTGAAAGTTCTAAATCGTGAGTATATATAGAATAAAGGAGAGGACTAAGAACTGAGCCTTGTGGAAGTCCTTTCCATATAGTTTTTGGGGGAAGCAGGAGATTTTTAACATTTATAGATATTGATCTAGAAGAGAGAAAGTTAGAGACGTAATTGACTATCCTCACTGGAATGCTCAGATTAAGCATTTTCTGCCTGAGCACAGGAAGAAGCACATTATCATATGCAGAAGAAATATCCAAGAAAACTCCTATGAGAAATTCATGTTTTGAAAAAGCAATATGAATATCTGTGACCAAAGTACTTAGGCTATCCATGGTACTTAAACCTTTTCGGAAACCGAATTGGCTTTTAGGTAAGAGATTATTCCTTTCCAAAAACCACTCCAAGCGATTTTTTATTAAATGTTTCAAGATTTTTGCCAAAGTACAAGAAAGGGCAATAGGTCGGTAACTGGAAGGGTCATTGCTAGACTTACCTGGTTTGAGAATGGGCAAAATAATTTGGGTTTTCCATTCAGCAGGAGGATCACCAGTAATATAAATAAAATTTAAAATGGATAGTAAGATAGTTTTAGTGTTCTCACTACTATTAATTATAAATGAATAAGGAATCCCATCAATACCTGGTGAGGAGTCTTTAAGGCCATTGAGTACAGTAAACAATTCCTAAGAAGAAAAGGGGGAATCAAATTTATCATTTGTTTTAAAAAAAGCAGAATTAAAAACTAGGCATTCATCATAAGATGGGACTGTTTGTGGTGCAAGTTTATTAGGGAATTCATCTATCCACGGGGAAGGATCATTAGAAATTATATCTTCACTAGAAACTGCACAGCGATATTTTTTAACATTTCTCCAGACCAAAGATGGGGGAGTCCTAGGTGACAGTGACTCACAGAATTTAAACCAACCAGTTCGCTTTTTGTCTGACAGTAATTTTAAGGTTTCTGCAGCAATTTTTTTATAGGAGATATAATTCTCTGCAGTCATAGAACGGGAGTATATTAATTCAGCCTCTTTTCTTCTCCTACAAGCTGCTGAACAATCTTGGTCCCACCAAGGAGGGGAAGGATACTTATTTTTGAAAGGTTTTTTTAAGGGGATTGACTTATTAGCAGCAGAAATAATAGTGAGAGATACAAGTGTCGTGCCTTTTTTGCTTAAAATTTATTATTTTATTAAGTGTTGTTGAGTTACTATAGTAAATTTTTCTGTCTTGGTGGAGGTTTTAATATCTGTAAATTAGTAAGTGTTTGTAGTTGTGCCGTTTTTATGTAATTTTTTGTTGTAGTAATATAATGGAGGACGAACCTCCCGATCCCGGAAGGGTTCGCAATGATTCCTTTTCCCTACCCATTAACATTGATAATGTAGAACTAATTAACCGTAAACGTGCCCAAGTAAGTAACAAGTCTGCCCATCCACAAAAAATAGTTATTACTGATCCAAAACAACAGTTTCCTTCAATACAATCCTCATATACCCATCCTGATTTTATTAATAAAAAAGTTAAGTACTCTCAAGATGATGCCGCTCCTTTTCTAGTTCACGTAAGTAAAATCTCAAATGATCAGCTGTCTGGAGTAACTCTTAAACCAATTAAATTCGGTCACTTTCTGTATCATAACAATATTAAAAATATAGTCCATGATGGAGTCCCCCCCCCCACACTAAAAGTGACAGAATTTTTTATTCGTAGCTTTACTCGTCCATTGGGTTGAATGGTCTAAGATTTAACCTTGCTTAAGAATCTAAATGCAGATGCGTTGTCCCTTTTAGGACTAAGATGGAATGCCTCGATTCCAGTAAAACAGGTCTTCAGTTCTCTACACTCACCATACGAAACACAGCAGAATTAAGCTGCAATTTTACGCCGGTGTTCTCTGAGAGCGTCCTTCCCCGGTCATTCATGCTACAACCACAATGGTTGCAGTGTGGCTCTACCAAGTGTCAATGTGTATTTACATAAGATTTGTAAGCTGCTGATTTTCCATAACATAAAAATAAAATAAAATAAAATAAATAATTTAATGCTTATTCTTAGTTTTCTACCTTTACACTTCAAAGCTTTTACACGTCTGACTAGGCTGTATGGGCACAGATCCATCTGAAAATTTGACAGACGACATCTGTCTGCTTAACACAGAGTACATTATGGGTATGTTCCGAAATACAACCCAGTACACTGTTAAATGCTAATGACGTCATCAATTGACACTATATTGTACTGGCGTGCCGCCACCATATTGCGTCGGATATCCGGCCACAATAACACAATTTTTAATTGTGTGTGCACTGAATGAAGCATGCCAGAATTTGTTTCTATTTATTCAAATACAAAAAATTATAGTATAATTGCTGGTATATCAATTAGGAGGATATAATGATTTTTGGATCACAAAATGACAAAATAATTGCCAACACTTTTCTAAATGGCGCAAAAGTATGACGTCATATACCTTCCAATGTTTTGGAACGAATCACCAGTATAGCGTCGATTCATGACGTCATTTGCATTGGACAGTACACTGCATTGTATTTCGGAACATACCCTATATATGCTGCATAAATTCCTGTTTAGTGTTTACCAGTGTTTACTCCTACATTTATTTAGTAAATAAACTTACTTAATTTTATATTTAAAAATAAAGAATTTAAAAATAACCTCATTTAACTAACACATCGTGAATAGAAAACTTTAATTACATTCTTATAAACGCAAATCGTTATTCTGTGACCAAGATGAAATTGGAGGAGTCGGTCGTGGTTCGTGATTGGGAGAGTAAAGAGGTGGCAGGGGCAGATGTAGTTGGTGCAGATGAGAGGCGACAACGGCTTAGCGTAATTGCAGCTTCGAGTATAACCAAAACAGGTGACGAGGGGACACTACTGCTCAGTGAGGCTGGTGTGTCGCTCAGATCTTGGCCACTACATACTGTACGACTGCTTGCCGACTTACCGGTTCGTACAGTTCTATATGCATATAAAATATTTAATCAATTATTACAAACTCCTTAATGATTATCAATGCAAGGAAAAGTTTTATTGCATGCCTTAAGTGCAAAGCATCTACTAGTGCCTAAAAATCAAAAATCCAACGTTTTGTCGCATGAAATCGTATCTAACAATCATGTTGAACATATAAATGATAAAAAAGCACATTGTAAGAAAGATAAATGATTTTTAAACTTATTATAATTTTTTAAATTGAGTAATTGCTATTTATATATTAAAAAAGCTTATGGTGTAGATTTATCATTTCCGCATGGAGTGATAACTATAAACATGATAACTTTTGAAAATATCAATTGTTATCTATTTTTTAATCTATTCATCTATCATGTGGGAAGCCATGGAATTGGCTGCTTAATTTTCTTTTGTTTATTAATAATAAATTTTTTTTTTGCTGAGAAAACCCGAAATTTTCAATGTTGGCGCGGCCTTCTAATAATATATTTTACTAAATGTAGCTACACTTTGACTCACTGCGGACTCAGCCACTCTCATGAGTGGGTTACTGTATTGTTTGTTTACAGCGGCTTATGATGAAAAATATCGATCGCTGTAGAAATACAAAGTATTCCAAAACCCAAATTTGATACATACTGAACCAATGTAAGATATTATTATTATTATTGGGATATCTGTATAGTTTTCTCATCTAGTTGGGTTCTATAAACATATAAGTATAAATTAAAATGAAAAGATAAATATACATAAATATCAATAAAATAAAATAAATACAAAAAATACATAAATAAATAAAGATCCAACCAGAAGGAAGCCCTCGGCAGGGGAACCAAACGGCCGAGGGTTAGGAGGAAAGGGAAAGAAAGCGACGGATGATGCGGGCGGTATCGAGGAGCACTGCCTTCTGCATTTGAGCCCGGAGCGGTCCGTCACAGAGTCCCGGTCGCGTCAGATGATCTGAGACGCTGACTGGGATTAGCCCATTCACAGAGACGACTATAGGAATAATTTCGGCCGGCCGATCACCCCACATGTCGGTCACCTCGTGAGCCAGGTCCAGATATTTTGTTCGCTTATCTGTTTCAGCTTTCACGAGGAATTCGACGACCAACTGTCAAACTGTGAACATTACGTAGTGATCATCTCCGCATTTTTAATTAGTAACAATAGTACAAAAGTGACCGATCGGAAAAAAAGTGCACTAAAAATAGCAAACAAACAGTGTTGATAAATTTAAACTAATAATCCTTTCGTGGGAAGTGCTAAGTACAGTGAAATAACCATCGAAAGTTTGCAAAATTATTTTGAAGTTATTAAATACCATAGACAAAAATTGGAAGTCCAACTACTGTCAAAACCCACAAAAGTTGTCAGGTCAAGCCAAAATCTACCAACTTGGTAGAAAATTGGTACCAAGTATGGACGAACAAACAAAAATGCTGTTGGCCACTATAAAGGAAGAGATTGAAAAACAAAATGATAAACAAACCCAAACCATAACCGAGACTATCAGCAAAACTATTGAAGAGCAACTGTTACCAATAAAAAAGGAAAACGAAGCTATGAGTCTGAGATTTTGCTACTAAGATCGAAAGTAAAATATCTGGAACTTGAAATGAGGAAAAATAATGTCTTACTGCACGGGGTTGAAGAAACTGAAAATTACAATCTAGAATTAATGAATACTGTAATAGAACTACTCAACATTCCCTGCACAACAGAACAAGCAGAGGAAGAGAAACACGACTGGGATAAATGGGAACTTAGCAGCATATACAGAGTTGGGAAAAAGACAGAAGGCAAGATAAGACCTATAAAAATTTCATGTACCCTAACATGGAGAAGAAACGAAATCTTAAAAAAGAAGAAAAAATTCCCAGACGAAGTCTATGTAACAGAAGAGCTGTCTAAAGAGGAACTGGAAGAAAGAAAGACTCTTATCCCAAAAATGAAGGAAGCCAGAGCATCTTGAAAGTATGCAATAATAAGGAATGGCAAACTAATTATACGAGACAAAATGGAACCTAAAAAGAGGAAGAGAGCCCAATCCACCCCACCTTCTACTCCCCCAGACAACTTCAGCAAAGCCCCTGGAGAACTCAAGTTATACCAACCTGCTAAAATGTCGAGAATCAACCCAGCAGAAAGAATGAGAAACCAATCAAATCCGAATACAGAGGAGACATCAAAAAACTAGAAATAGGCGGTAGTCGAAATAAAAGCAGTAAAACAACGAATACCACCAAAACCAAATTAACATTCCCCAACCCGGCTGGTCCCCGTGGGGAATTAGACCACCACCCACCAACCTAGAAAATCCAAACAAACATACACTACTAAACAAACATACACTAGAAAACAACAAGAAAAACAACAACATTAACAACAAAGAAAAATGTAATGCCCCCTTCTATATCACATAGGCGAAAAAGAAGGCCAAAATGGGGTAGGATTTATTCTCAAAAAGCACATGGAAAAATATGTTGATGAGTTCATAGGAATTTCGGACCGTTTAGCAGTGCTAAATATAAAATTACCCAATTACGAAGATATGTGGTCTATTGTGCAAGTTTACTCTCAAACTGAACAAGCAGACTAAAAGACAATTGAAGAATTCTATGAGAATCTAAACAGTACTATAAAGAGACATACGCACAAAAACCTAATAGTGATGGGAGACTTCAACGGCCAGACAGGTGAAAGCTTGCCAGAAGAAAGACGTGTTCTCGGACCTTTTACATATGGAACTCGACGAAGCAAAAATGGAAAAAGACTCATTAATATGTCTTTCGAAAACAACCTCTATATTCTAAACAGCAAATTTAAAAAGAAAGGTTCAAGGAAATGGACATGGGTATCACCTGGAGGCAAATACAAAAATGAAATTGACTTTGTTCTCACCAAAAAACCAATGTTTTTCACCGATTTAAATGTTGTGAACAAATTTAATTTCAACACGAACCATAGAATGGTCAGGGCAGATCTCACACTACAACATATAAAGACACAAAGAAAGATGTGCAGACTTTGGAAAAGAAACCAAGAACCTAGATATTCAACAGAAATACGACTGGTTTGAGACTTCAATCAAACTAGCAAAAAGTACCTGCACTAATAAAGAAAAGAAGAAAAGCTATTTATCAATAAAAACATAAAATCTACTCGAAGCAAGGAAACAAGTAATCAGTTCCAGAGACACAGAGAATCGTAGAAAACGCATATCAGAGCTGAGTAAAGATACTCAGCTCTGATATGCGATACTAAAGAACTGTCAGAATCAAAAGATTGAGTTACAAAAGTTAGAAATGAGAAAGGAATAGAACAAAATAGAAGATCAGACATAAAAGATATTGCTACATCATACTATAAACAATTATATGAGAACACACAAGAAGAACCTGGCGAATTAATAGTACTAAACGATGATGAGGATGAGAGCATACCCTATATACTGCAACGAGAGGTAGAAGTAGCATTACAGTCCCAAAGTAAAGACAAAGCTCCAGGGCCAGATGGCATTGAAAATGAAATCCTATTAATGGCAAAAAATGTCCTGTTACCAATTATCACGAAACTATTTAATGAAATTTTCGCAAACGAAATTATCCTGATACAATGGACGCAATCTAATATAGTATTGTTATATAAAAAGGGTGATAAACTTAATATAGGTAATTATCGCCCGATCAGCCTTACGTCCAACTTATACAAAATATTTGCGAAAATACTGCTAAGAAGACTGGAAAGAAAATTAGACGACAACCAACCAGACGATCAAGCAGGTTTTCGTAGAGGGTACTCAGTATTGGACCATATACATGTTATGAGGCGGATTATAGAAAAATCCCATGAATACAACCAATTATATTACATGGCATATATAGACTACAGCAAGTCTTTCGACTCTTTATTTCACAATAAGATATGGCAGGCCCTAAAAGAACAATATCATAGGTAAGGTACATAAGGATACTGAGAGAGATATACAAGAAAAGTACAGCATGCATACAGTTAGAAAAGAAAGGAGAACCATTTAGCATACAAAAAGGTGTGCGACAGGGCGACAGCTATCCCCAAAACTTTTTTCTGCGGCCCTTGAGATGATATTTAGAAGACTAAATTGGGACGGATATGGAATCAGTATCGATGGAACTTGGTTAACACATTTAAGATTTGCAGATGACATCGTTCTCTTTGCAAAAACCCCACATGAACTGAATGTCTTGGCAAATGACCTGGCATTAGAAAGTCACACGGTGGGATTGAAAATGAACATGGAAAAAACGAAAGTAATGACCAACGGACCTAAGAATGAAAACATCAGGGTTGGCCAAAGTGAGATAGAATACGTTGATGAATACATCTATCTGGGCCAAACGATCTCACCCACAGACAACATGGAAAAAGAAATCAACAGGAGAGTAGCAAATGGATGGAAAAGATATTGGAGCATGAAGGAAATAATGAAAGATAAAGAACTGCACATATCCATTAAATCTAAAGTGTTCAACACATGCATTCTTCCTGTATTGATGTATGGATGTCAAACATGGGCTCCTACTAAGTTAAACAGTAAGAAATTAAACATATGCCAGCATTTGATGGAGCGAAGCATGATGGGAATCAGGAAAAAGGATCGAGTTGGGTTAGAAGACATTTGGAAAAATACAAAGGTCGGACATCGGGACATAGCAACAAAAGTCAGGAAATTAAAGTGGAAATGGGCTGGGCATATGAGTAGAGGGAAGGAAAAGTGGAGCAGGAAGGTCACAGAATGGTACCCCAGGAATGGCATAAGAAAGAGGGGGAGACCCCGCCAAAGATGGGAAGACGACCTGGTCAATTTCGCGGGTATGACTTGGAGCCGGTTTGCCAAGGATAGAAACGAGTGGAAAAGTTTGGAGGAGGCCTTTGCCGATTGGCAATCAGCAGAAGACAATCTAGATTTTATATGACTTAGATATTAAGAAATTGTATTACGTACTGTTGAATAAATGGCTTTAAAAAAATCTGTTTCGGCTTTCACGAGGTTCTCGTCATACGGAATGGTAATGTCGACCAAAAATATCCTTGACTGTGCCCGGTCCATCAGCACAATATCAGGCTTATTCCCAAGAATAGACCTGTCTGTGATGATGACCTGATCCCAGTAGAGCCTGGCGCGGTCATTTTCGAGCATGGCTTCCAGCAAGTATTTGTAATACGGCAATTTCCGGTCCACGAGACCGTATTACAGAGCAAGCTCCTGGTGTAAAATTCTGGCTACTAGGTTGTGCCTGTACAAGTACTCACAGTTAGAAAGCGCCGAACAACCGGAGATGACATGTCTAAGTGACTCCCCGGGATGGCGACAAGCTCGACAGACGTCGACGGTGCCATCCTTTCGGATGTATCTCCGATAGTTGTTGGTCTTAAGAACCTGATCCTGTATTGCACAGACAAAACCCTCGGTTTCCCCGAAGAGGTCACCGAAACGTAGCCAGTTGAGGGAGGCGATTGTATCTACGAAGGGCTCATGTAGTACCTCCCGTGGAGCTCCTTCTCCTTCCATACGGTCTCCCGGTCGAAAATGCTAAGCACTGCTGGGTCCTGCCATTGCTCGTTGGCTAAGGATAGAGAGGTAAGCCCTTTATCACTAGAGATGATGTCATTATAGAATGGATCATCCGATCTTGCCAGGAAGTAATGACGGAGGCTGCACACTTCGCGATTATGCATGATAAGCGCGCTCAGAAAACAACGCCCACCATGCCTTCGCGGCAAGTACAGCCTCATTACCGACGATCTCTGATGATGCATCGTATGGGACGTCATGGTAGTACGGACTTTTCTATCCAGGGCGTTAAGTTCGGTCTGAATCCATCTGAGTATGCCAAAGGCATATATGAGAACAGGCATGACCCAGCCGTTATATGCGTGTGTCTTATTCACACCGGACAAAAGGCTGTTAAGCACTTTCGTCAAGCGTGCATAAAACACGTCGCAAACTGACTGTTTCATACCAGAATCATCGATACCGATGTTCTGTGACATACCCAGGTATCGGTATGTTTCAGCCTCGGAAAGGGTCCTTAAGTTGACGGGCGTAGACAAGTCTATGCCCTCAGAGTTAGCAACCCTTCCCCTTTCAACATGGAGGACCGCACACCTATCTGTCCCCAGCTCCATTCCAATGGAATTGCTAAATTCACAAGTGATGTTTAGCAATTCCATAAGATGGGAGCGACTGGGGGTGAATAACTTGAGGTCATCCATATAGAAAAGGTGGGTGACCTTTGTCCCTCCATTCTGTAGCTGAAATCCCCTCCCGGAGCCCTCCAGTAAGGTACTGAGAGCGTTCAGAGAGAGGGAGAACCAGATTGGACTCAGACAATCGCCCTGGAAGATACCCCTTCTTATCCTTATGTGGTTCTCCGCAGCCATCATCCGCTCGCCCAGATGAAAAGGATCGTACTCCACTGCCCCATACACTGCTCGAGAAATTCTCTAACTGTACAGTCAGTCTTGTACAGCTCGAGGACCCTCTTTAGCCATGTATGGGGCACCGAGTCGAACGCCTTTCTGTAGTCTATCCAGGCGGCAGAGAAAATCTGACGGTTGCGTTTCACCACTTTGCTTATGACCGCGTCAATGAGGAGTGGTTCCTTGGTTCCACGACCACCGCCCCGACATCCATTTGAGCGAGTGATATCACCTGGTTTAGCTCCAGGTGACTAGTGGTTCTCGCGCTCAAAATGGATGTCAGTGTCATATATGGTGGGTAGACACGTGATGGGGCGGTATTTGTTCGGGTCTGTGGTATCCTGATCTTTAGGAACCAAGTGAGTGATCCCAGTAGTGAAGAGGCTCGGGAGCGACTTCTGGTCGAGAGCCTCTTTGGCTTTTGGCTCTTTCATACATGGAAACTGTCGGGCGAGCACAGCGTGACACACTACAAACCCCTTCAGCCAGTAATGATGCAGCTCGTCGAGCCCCGGACTTTTCCAGTTCAGGGCCCTACAGACCGCCTCAGCCACGTCTTAGGCGTAACACTCGCACCCTGGCTCGCCACAACTTCCATCCAAGGGCCCTCTGTGGTTTACGGGCTCTGACCACAGGCCACGCCAGAATGCAATAATGTCAGCCTGATCCGGTCCTGGGCGCGCTCCACATACCTTTGGTCGCTCCAATGATTTATAGAGCCTCTTCTGATCACTGTGGAAGAGACGATTCTGGTTGAACCGCGTTGACCTCTCGGTAAATCGTCGAATCCGCTTCCCCCATTATTATTATTATTATAATCACAGATTTTCATTATAATATATTGTTTCACTAAAAGTATGTGTTTTATATATAAATATAGGTGTGTATACCTATATTTATATATAAATACACACAATGCCTTAGAAAAATTGTAAATGAATTAGAGGTTTTAGGCTTATTACTAAATTTTGAAAAGACCAAAATAATGCAGTTTCGTCCATATCAGAGATCAGAAGTCCCGCTCGCTATATCTTACCAAGGTATAAATATTGAGGAAGTTCGCACATTTTCATTCCTCGGGATCTGGAACTCAACTCACTCAACTTTTTCATGGAAAACTCATGTAGAAAGTGTTGTGAGTAAGTTGAGCAGTTTTTGCTATGCCCTGCGTGAGCTACGTAAGGATACTAATGAGCAGTGCGCACTTACTGCGTACCACAGCCACGCAGCTGGATAAGATACGGCATCATATTCTGGGGAAACTCTACCGAGGTACACGCGGTATCCATGCTCCAAAAACGCTGCCTTAGAATCATCACATTCGCAGCTCCAAGAGATTCATGTCGAAGGTTGTTCCCCAGATATAACTTACTAACTGTAACGAGCATTTATATTTATGAATTATGCCGATTTGTTAGGAAAAATCCTCAGTATTTCCAGCGATTTGAAGATAGACCCAGTCGCTACGGCACACGCCGAGGTTATAATCTGGTTGCTCCTTCCACACATCTCACATTATATAAAAATGGTCCATACTACATGGCTATAAGGGTTTACAATCATTTACCTAATACAATAAAAGCCCTCCAGTGTCGTAAATTTGAAATAGTACTCAAGAAAATGCTTATTGTAAAAACATATTACAGTTTGAATGAATATTTTAATGATAAATTATAAATCAATTTTTATTATATGACAATTTTCTTTATTTCTATTTACATATTTGACATTGTTAGTATTTTTCATCAAAATTTTTAAACTTTATTTACATAATATAAATGACGAATGATCAGTTGACAATATTTAATGATATTTAATTTTTAAAAACAATATATGTAAATATTATTTAGTCTGACTTTTTATAATATAATTTATTTATTGTGTAGGTACTGTAAATACTACTATAAATACTGTAATTTGAATGAAATGTAAATGAATTCTATATTAATTAAAATTTAAACTCTGTTTTAATATGCTACGCCCGTACAGGGTGTCACATGTTCTGTAAATATATTGTTCCAACTTTATACTTTGTGACATGCAATAAAGAATTATGAATTATGAATTATAAATATTTCTTGGACTTTATGAAGTGACATTGGGGAATGCTAAATTAAAATACTGGTTATGTCTAGATTAAAAACTTTTTGAAAATTTAATAAAGTTGATGAGTAATTTTTTTTTATTTAAGTCCAGTAAAAAATACTAGTTTTTACGATAATGCCTGATGGTAGAGGAACCCGAAAGGCTAAATTGGGAGTTACTCGAGCATCGTGGGACCTTTTAGATTATAAAGCTTAGATGCTAAAAACAAAACAAAGTTGTATGATGTATGTCCTTTTAGTGGTGGGGGAGCGATTATAGATTTTCAAATTTGTAGAAACAACAGTCCCAAAAACTACTCAAGCATTTCAGATATTAACAGTGTATACGCTCCACATATTTTTGAGAACTGAGGAATATTAATCTGACGGATTAAATAGTGGGGGTGGCCGTACGAAGGGGTTGAAAATGGGATAAAAAAATTATTCGAGCGCGTCAGATATTCCCAAAATGTGTTAAGTACACCCTGAAATAGCTCCTACTCAAAAGACTGACGATTTGGATGCGACCAAAACTATTCGCAAATTTTTAAAAATCCAAGAAATAATCGTGACCTTGAAATACTCTAGCGCGTCAGATTAATATACAGACGGTTCAACATGGTGTCCTTGTCATGCTGGCCCATAATCTGACAATTATGTGGAGGAATTTCCTTAATATGAAAATTTTAAAAAAGGTTTACATTAAAATGAACTCAAATAACTTTTGAACAGAGATGGATTTATCAAAAAATGACAAAAGACATTTTTTGTAAAGCATTTGATTTTCTACAAAAATATTTATCGCACATAAAAATCCGTTGATCTATTTGTGAGGTAGAATATTATAAAAAAAATTCCTTTGTTACTTAAACGGGAAGTAAAAATCTGCCATCTGAAGTTACTCGACCTTTCCATTTTTTTACTATTATGATCGGCTGCCCTTTTTTTTTTTTGCGCCCGAAGCAATTTATGGGCAACCCTCCGGAAAGCGGGGGAGGGAGGTTGAGAATGCTCATAGCATACCACGCAGCCGGCTGCGTGGTTATGTGGGACTTTTACCCACTAAACTCAACCTTTTAGGAATTGGCTTAACGATCTTACTAGAGATCTCTAAGCCGTATACGAACGCGACCCTCCTTGGCAGAAAGGAGGGCGCATCGGCTGCCCTAAGCGCACGCCCCTATATAAAGAGCTCACATTTGGTGGGGGTAAAGGGTGCAAGGTCCCCCCCCCCCCTCATGTTATTCTGCCGCGCTCGAGTAAATCCCGAAATCCCCGCTTTGACTTCCCTACTATGAGTACCAATACCTAAAAATATAGGTAATATTAAAGTTGGTTTGTGATCATTTTAAGATATTTCTGTTAAAAGTTTTTTTCAATTAAAAATAATATTTTTTTTAAATCTCAGTAACAATAACAGTAAATAAAAAAAAACATTTTCTATTGTTGATTGAGAACTTTTTTCTACATTTTTTTAAGGATCATACGAGCATTATGTGTCGTGCATTTTTGGATTTTCGAAACCTTGTTTTATTGACATTTGACATAAAATTATCGGAAAATTAGAAGTGATAGTAATAAGGTTATTTGTGTAAACTTTTGTGAATTTAATTTACTATATAAAATTGATGTATAACATGAGCGCTAAAGGCATGCACATTTGTATTTACCAAAAGTTTGTATTTATATTTATTAGGGAAAGTAATAAGAGCAATGTTTTTAGAAGCTTACAAGAGAGGAGTTAAATGTTTATTATTTAGAATAATAATTATTATTCAAAATAAACTGACGGATGATTTTTACAGAAAGTTTCAATAACAGTTTCATTTTTCCTGAGTTAAGAATGAAAAGAAGTGTTACTAGAAAATTATTCAATCACCAATGTTTTATTTACTTTGGAAAATGGTTATTTTTAATAGTAGTCTTTTAAAGTGATGCATAATGCAGCATCTACTATGCAAAAGCAAAGCAAAACAAAGTAATTTAATTTTATCCATTATATTAATTAAAATGAATATATAAAAAGATTCATTATTAAATGTTGCAAGATCCATTGCTGATCTTGACTGTTCGGTTTCTCTAAAATGTGAAGTCTGTGAAGTTGTCATATGTAAAGCCTCACATAAGGCTTCAGCTGTAAGCAAAAAGTTTGATTTGCTTCATTTGTTTTACATGCAAATTAAATTTTTGAGCAATATCTCTGTTATGTTTTTGTGTAAAATATATTTTTTTTTTATTAAAAAATGTAGTAATGAGAAAAATGTGTTTGGGTAACAAATACTTGAAACCATGAACACTAAGCAAAATTTAATAAAAACCTCATTGTGTTTAAGACAGTTTTCTTTGAAACTTGGTTTGTGCTTAATTCATCTTATTTGAATATGTATGAAGGAGTTAGACTTGGAAAATGTATGGCAAAATGTAAAGAAAGGTTCAGTGGATGCAGCTACCGAAGTATGTGGTGTTAGTAAGAGAACGAATGAAAGGAAAAATAATATGTTATGGTGGGATGATGAGATACGTATGGAAGTTGAAGCAAAGAAGAGAGCATGGCTAGATATTAGTACGAATGATGATATTGAAAGAAAAAAGGTAGTCTTTAAACATCTTAATAAGAGATTAAAAGAAGTAGTTGAAAGAAAAAAGCAAGAAAGAACGGATAAGAATGATAGAAGAATATCGGATAATTTCCAGGCAAATATTAAAATGTTTAATGAAAGCAATGAAAAGCATGAAAGCAGGTAAGGCTGCCGGATATAATAGAGTTTCACTCGAAATGCGAAGGCCTGGAGAGGAAGTGGTGGCAGGCCTGCTGCACACCTTGTTTAATTTATGCTGGGAACTGAAGCGGGTACCGGTAGACTGGTGCAAAGCCGTGATAGTCCCAGTATATAAAGGAAAAGGGTCGCAGCAGGACTGTAAAAACTACCGTGGCATCAGCCTTCTTAGCATTGTGGGAAAACTGCATGCTAAGGTACTGATTGAAAGGGTCATGAAAGAAACTGATGGAAAAATTTGGGATGTGCAAGCGGGATTTAGAAAGGGAATGGGATGTACAGATCAAGTCTTTTCCATGCGCATGATCGCCGAGAAGTTTTTGGGCAAAAACCAAAAGGTTTTTTGTGCGTTCATGGACTTGGAGAAGGCCTATGACAGAGTGGATAGGGATGTGCTATGGCAAACACTGAACTCATTTGGGTTGAGTGCTGGCTTGATACAGGCATTGGAGTCTCTTTATAGGGACTCTAGTGCTTGTGTTAGGATCAACGGGGTCTACTCGGACTGTTTTGACATCCATAAAGGTGTCAGACAGGGCTGTGTGGCTTCCCCGTGGCTGTTCAACCTATTTATGGACAGTTGTTTGCAAAATTTGAAAGTTGAAGAATGCGGATTAAGAATGGGTGAGTTAACCGTCAAATGCAAAATTTTGTACGCTGATGATCAAGTTATCCTTGCGTCGTCGGCGGCCGAGTTGCAAATGATGGTTACATTAATGAACAGATCATTAAAAGAAAGGGGTAGGTATGAAAGTGAACGCAAGTAAGACGAAGGTTATGGTTTTTGAAAGAGAAGAAAGTAAAACGATTTGTGAAATAAGAATAGAAGGGGAGTTGATCGAGCAAGTAGATGAGTTTGTATATTTGGGCTGCGTATTTAGCAGTGATGGGAGATATGATAAGGATATAGAACGACGAGTGAATGCGGGAAATAGAGTAAATGGGGCCCTGCACTCTATTGTGAAGAGTCAAAATGTGTCAAAAAAAGCATGTCTGGCAATTCACAATGCTGTGTTGGTCCCTACTTTAACGTATGGTAGTGAAAGTTAGGTGTGGCAGAAGAAGCACGAGAGTAGAATCAACGCAGTAGAAATGCGGTCCTTTAGGAGTATGTTAGGGCTGAATCTGAACGCCAGGGTAAGAAATTGTGTAATAAGAGAAGAGTGTGGTTTGCAAGATGATGTTGTGACCAGGATTAAGAAAGGAATGCTTCGGTGGTTTGGTCATGTGGAAAGAATGAATGAGGAAAGAGTGACAAAGAAAATTTATGTTGCAGAAGTGAAAGGCAGAGTCGGAAAGGGACGTCCTAGGCGAAAATTCGACCAGATTGGCGATTTATTGAAAACGGGCGAAATTAGGAGTACCCTTAACCGACGAGCATGTATGCGTAGGTGTATGGATGTGACGGAGGCGAGAGAGGTGTGTCAGGATCGTGCCAAATGGAAGTCTGTAGTCTCTGCCTACCCCTCTGGGTGACAGGCGTGAGTGTTTATGTTTTTATGTCATCTTATTTTAAAGTTCCCACAAATATTTACTGATTAAAGTGGCAAAAAAGTATAATAATTTCTTATATTTACGCGAACACTACACATTGAAATAATACTAATTTTTACGGAATTTATCGCGTATATTTAACTTTTTTACCCGACGTTTCGAGAGCTTTACAGCACCCATGGTCACGGGAAGGACTGAGATGTTCAACGTCCAGCTGTCATAGTTAACCACGGTTACCATAGATTAAAATTTAACTTTAAAAAAAATAAGTATTATTTCAATGGCAAAAAAGTGTTCAGATTTTATTGGGACCTGGTGCAATTGAGCAGAAAATTTGCAGATTACAAATATGACAATATTGCTCAAACAAAAAAATATATGAAAATATTTTTATATGTGGTAGAGCCATGCTGCAGTTATATTAGAAGTATAGTTGTAGCACAAATGGGTCGGCTCGACCGGGGAAGGACCACGCTCTCACAGAATACCAGCGTTAAGTAGTAGCTACTTTGCTGGCAGCAAGTATTAAGCTGCTGTGTTTCGTATAGTGAGTGTAGAGAACCACAGACTCTTTTTACTGGAAACGAGGCATTCCATCTTAATCCTAACGGTTGACAATGCTTCTGCATTTTGATTCGTAATCGAGGATGGATGTAGATGTCTTTGGGCCTCAGCAACCACTAACCATCAGGTGGACTGTGTGCTCGTTTGTCACCCTATCCTATAAAAAACTATTTTGTGTTTTACTTGTCAAAACATAGTAAGGTCACCTGGGGCAAGTTTGACATAAATTAATTAAAACTATAATCGACATTTAAAAACTTCTACTCTGTGAAGACTTCACGTAGAGAATTCAATTTCATAACATAAATTATTAAGTAGTTGTATGTGTTTAATTAAGCAATTTAGTATCTACAAGTAGCATTTTGTAATTTCAGGTAGTTAAAACTAATTGAGGTGGAAGACTGTCACACTTACCCATCAATAGGGTAAAGAGTGATGGTACGCTTCTTTTTGTTGTTACTTTATTATTATCTGTGGTTTTCAACAAAATTGATGAGATGATACTAATGTCGATATATTTTATGATCTATGGAAACAATTTGAATGTTCATTTTTGTGTAACAATGAATTTCCCCCAACATGGGGCAAGTGTGACTGTTTTTAACCGATATAGTGGTGTGCCTTTAAATAGATTCACTGCACCAGCTCCGGATCTTTTGTAAGTATAATAAAAGCAATGCCAAGTGCAAAATAAAATTTAATTCAGATTCAGATTATTAGGTGAGGTTAGTGTAACTGTATCTATATTTCAAGGAATACTGAATTTCAGGTCACAGGAACATATTACTCTATAAGTACAAATGTTATTCTTTATCACTCACCTTGTATCTGGTCTAAAATAACTTAAAGACATATCGAAACACTTAATAACTTCACCTCTTAAAATTGCACTGTCTGTCGCCAGTTGAGTAGTTTTTAAAAATAACATCTGTTGATAAAATAGTTCAAGCTATTTACTTAACTGTAAGTTTAGTCAATAGCGTAAAATTTCCTGTGTTGTTTAATAGATGAAATTAAACCAAAAACCGTGTTTAGGCCGCATGATTTGCATTTGTTACACTTGCCTCACTTTCACAGTTGCTTCGGGTGACCCTATATATTTATGTTGCAGCCCTAAAGTCTACTATAGCTATTATTCAATTACACAAGTAGCTCTTTAATTTTTTTTACAAAAGCATGACTCCCTTTAATAGTATTTACTCTAGTTTTGTGGAGGCGTTTTACATAATATATAAATTGCATTGGACAAAGATCTAGCTCCGGAACAATTTTTTGTAGCCTATACAAATACATATTTCGTGCGGGGTTCATATCCGCAGCCCAGGGCGCAACTTGATGCTAAGCCACTGAGCCACAGAGCTGTCGTGTGCTATATGTTATATAACTCACTTAACAGTGAAATAGTTCATAAACAAGTAATTTTGTGACAATTTACCGGCAGGACGGGACGCTGAGCGTGGAGGCGGGCGGGGAGACCCTGACGTGGCGGTGCTGCGAGGATGTGGCGCGGCGGGCGGTGGTGCGCGCGCTAGGCGGTGCGGGTGGAGCGGCCGTGGCGGAGGGTGAGGCGCTGGGTGGGGCGGCGCTGGGCGCGCTGCTGGACGACGCGGCGGCCGACGAGCCCGACGCGGAGCAGTGGGTGCGGCGCCTGGCCGAGCGGCTGGCGCGCCTCGACGCGCTCAACGTGGCCGGCATGCTGGCCGCGGCCACCGAGGGTGGTGGCCAGCGTCTCGCTGAACGACTCGAGGTTGTTTGCCCTGCTGTTGAACTCTTTCGTTGCACTACTGCTTGTTTAGACATTTGACTCTAGTGATCATAAATGCGACTGCTGATCATGTGGCTTTTTTGCCACAAGAGCGCCGCTTTTTTTTCTGAAAGTTATACTTTATATAAAATAGACCAGAAATAGAAAAAAGTATATTCCTAAAAGTAGATGAAATTTAAAATATGTACATAATTAAAGAATACAGCACTAAAGCATTGCTTTGCATATTCATGTCTTTATCTATGAAGGAAGGAAGGAAGGAAGTTAATGTATTTTTTTTCTATATTTTTTATTTGTATTTCAATTATTATTGTTTATTGTGACACTTCACGACATCTAGTGGCGAGTGGTGATACTATGTACTATCCATTTCAGCTACCTACTAACAGGTGGCATTAGCTGTAATTAAATATTTCGGTATTTCCGCGTTGGTTCTTGAAAGTTCTGGTTCAGGCTAGAGTATTCCGATCACTTCGAGATAGCAGTAATTGCATATAAAAAGGCTAGTGGCGCAACCGCGACTCAGTTTGCGTAGGAAAGGCGAAGGAAGCGAAACTGTCTATTGTGAAATAAAGAAACATCCGTCCATAACAGTATCTTGATTTGACTTATTGTTCTTATGTGTGATTTATTAGTATGGAAAAGAAGCGGAAAATAGACTGTGAATGCAGAACGTTCAAAGATAAATGGAACTTTCAGTATTATGTGATTGAGTCCAGTAATAAGCCGCTATGTTTGATTTGTAATGAAATCATGGCTTTCGCCAAAGAATATAACATTAAATTACTCTATAAATCGAAACTCCTTCAAAATGACTCCATATATGTATACAGGAAGCTTGAAGCGTGGACTGAAATCGCAGCAATATTTGTTTTCAAAAGCGAATACTGAACAAGAGTCCCCAACTCGCGCCAGCTTGCGAGTGGCTCTTGAAATCGGAAAACGTGGGAAACCATTCACCGATGGAGAAATGATAAAAGAATGCTTGATTGTAGTAGCTGAAAAAATATGCCGGAAAGGTAAATTTGGGTAAAACCGTGGGTGCAAGACATTGCAGAAAATATATCATCTCACCTGTGACAGAAATGGACATCTTGAGTGGTTTTCTCTGGCCTAGGATTAGTGAGAGGGTGCGTCAGATACTGCTCAGGTGTTGATTTTTATTCGCGGAGTTAATAAGAGCTGTGATCTGTGAAGTGTATGAAGAACTGCTTGATATTGTTAGTATTCACGGCACGACAACTGGGCCAGATATGTTTAAGGGAGTTGTCTAAGGGAAATGCCGTTAATAAGTAGAACAATCGATGGAAAAACTTGAAATCTATCACAATTGATGGAGGCAAAAATAAGTGTGGTAATAATTAAGGAGTGGTTGCACTAGTGTCAAAGGCTCCATACTTACTAACGAATTTTTAACGTATTCATTGACAAAAAAGATTGAAATTTTTACGTGGTAGAGCCATGCTGAAATTATATTAGTAGTATAGTTGTAGCACGAATGGGTCGGCTCGACCGGGGAAGGACCACGCTCTCACAGAATACCAGCGTGAAATAGTAGCTTAATGCTGCTGTATTTCGTATGGTGAGTGTAGAGAACCGGAGACCCTTTTTACTGGAAACGAGGCATTCCGTCTTAGTCCTCACGGGTGACAACGCATCTGCATTTTGATTTGTAATGGAAGATAGATGTAGATGTCTATGGGCCGCAGCAACCACTTAACATCAGGTGGACTGTGTGCTCGTTTGTCACCCTATTCTATAAAAAAAAAAAAAAATGCGATGAAAACCTAACGCTTATCAAAAAACAAATTAATAATTTAAGAAAAGAATTCCATATTTTTTTAAGATATTTCTCAAAAGGTCTTAATTATTTATTTAATTATTATTTATTTATTATTTTTTTAAACAGAATTGGTGTGAAACTAGAATACTTATCCAAAATAACATTTTGATTTGAAGAGCCGGTACTGCAGAGTGGCAATTGCTTAGCTAAAGACCAATTATGTTGTACATACACTCACTATTTGATCCTGTGTATCGGAAAGTTTACCGCTTGTGTTGCGTTGCTCGTACGTCGGACTATAGTGAGCTGTTACACATACAAAACAGGAATGTCTTACGTCGTTGCGTTGGGCAGTCTTCATTCAGGCTGATATTTTGAAGTGGAACGCATTTTTATATTATTATATTTATGAAAGTTCAGATTGTTAACAAACCAGAGATACTTTTTACTGGAAACGAAGCATTCACTCTTAGTCCTAAGGGGTGACAATGCAGCTACATGTCTATGGGCCGTAGCATCCACTTACCTTCAAGTGGACTGTGTGTCCGATCGTCACCCTTATGCTATAATAAAGCGTGGTTACTAGGCGGGTGGGGCGGCGGGCGCAGCGCTGACGGGACGGCTGGCGCGCTACGAGGCGTGTGTGCGGAGTGGGGGCGGGGGAGGGGCAGTGGGTGGGGCGGGCGGAGGGGGCGTGCCTGCGCGCGGGGAGGCAGCGCGCGCCGACGCGGCCGCGCGCGCGCTGCTGCAGCACCTGCAGCGCCTCTACAGCTGGCTCGACGCGCCACAGCTGCAGCATCTCGATTCACTTTCCGAGGTGAGTCCTTTTTTGATGTAAATACGTCTTTAAATTTCTTCTACTTCCATAGTGAGAGGTAATGCAGAAAACAGATGATAACAAAATCGTGGGATACAGTTTGGTGTTCCAGCTACATATTTACAGTATACATCCAAAATTTAATTAAATCACTTGATAACTAAAGCGCATGTAAAGGCGGCGCCGTCGCTAAGAGTTCGTTTCGTTACGTACACGTGTTTACATACAACACACGGCCGTGTTCACGACACAGTCACGCCAAGATTTTTTCTATAAGAGAGGAGGAGGCAAACGAGCATGCGGCTCATTGAATGGTAACTGTTGATCACCGCCCATGAACAATTTCAACATTATGGGGATTGCAGATGTGTTGCCTTTTAAAGGAGCATGCCTGTTTTTTGAAGATCCCTAAGTCATATCGGTCCGGAAAAATCGCCAGAGATTTCACAAAGAAGTCGAGCGAGGCAGATAATTCCTAGTGAAATGCACAGTGATGGACCGCTAACCTTTCAGACGGTGTAAGTACCACCCGTACTGTGAATTTTATCGCGATGTTCGTCGGTAGAATTTGACGTCATTTCAATACGTCCAGGAATCTTGTTATATATTCTGACACACACATACAGAGGCAACTTTTTGCAAACTTATTCGACCTTGGAGTGTCATTGTATATCATTCTGTGAGGATCTCTCAATCATAATTATTCGCCTTATTGAATAATTCTGTATTTTTGTTTACAAAAACACCAACTTCGTAAATGTAAAGTGAAGGTAGATATAAATAGTTGCTTTGCAACCATCCGCTCAATAAAATAAAATGATGTGTATCTTACCTAGTTTGAAGAGCACCTCCCGCCCACCTTCAATCGCGTGCACCAATCCCAGCAACACTACTCTCAACAACACTACTCTAGGAAAGACACACCATCGACGATAATACTACTAGGCCTAAGTTGACGTCTGGCACTAGCGCCATCTAGTGTCGGGTAACAAAGCGAGGAGAGCTTTCAGCTCGTAACAATAGTATTATCGCAATTGTTAGTAATTACACTTTCTTGTGGGACGGCAGAGCTGCATTCTCTATATTGAGACGAAACTGAACTCATCTCACTATTAATTATTTTATTGATGACAACTTTTTGTTGACGCCCACTTAGATAAGACGTTACCCATGATAATGGGGGTCCTCTGATTCCGAGAGATTCCAGTTTGCTCAGAAGAGTTTGCGCAACGAAATCGAATGCCTTTGATAAGTCAATGAAGAGTAAGATTATTTTTATTTAGGTTGATCAATATTCTATTTATTAGGTTAAAGATTGCTAAAGTCGTTGATTTTTCTCTCTGGAAGCCAAATTGTTCCTTTCTTATAATACTTAGTGGGATCATAAGTTCTGTCAAAAACTTATTATTTAAAATTTTTGAATACTGGCTAGATGAACTTCATCAATTCTAAAAATATAACGTTTGCGTTCGCCGAAAATAAAAAAATACATTGATTTTTATTCATTTTCAAGTATGATGGAGTGGTCGAAGAAAGAAGATAGAGTAGCGGGTATCGCGTTGCACCGCTGTGGTTACGCGCCTAAAGAGATTTTCAATATTCTACAAAAATTTAAAACAACCCTACGATTTGTTTATCTCACTATCAAACGATTCACTGAAGGTTCAAGCTTCGAAGATCGTAAGAGGACCGGCCGACCTCGTACAGTTAGGACACACGCGATCAACAAAGCAGTGAAGGCGCGAATCTAACGAAATCCTGTTCGTAAACAAAAAATCTTAGCTCTTCAGATGGGCCTAAGCAGAACCACGGTCAAAAGAGTGATCAGTGAAGACCTAGGACTACGATCTTATCGTAAGAAGGTCGGACATTTTTTGAACGAGCGTTTGAGAAAAATGGTACGGTGGTAACGGTGGTATGAGGAAAAATACCGCGAAATAATGTTTTCGGATGACAACATTTTTAACATTGAAGAAAGTTATTATAAACAAAATGATAAGGTGTATGCCCACAGCAGTGAAAAAGCCAGCACGCGTATTCGGAGGGTTCAACGAGCACATTATCCTTCGTCACTCATGGTTTGGCTTGGAGTCTCATATTCATTCTTAAATGAGGTGTTTTTCTGTGAAAAAGGTATAGAAACCAGTGCCGAGGTGTACCAAAATACCGTCCTACAAACATAGTGGAACCTCTTTCTCAAAAAGTGTTCAAAAACTGATATTGGATATTCCAACAGGACTCTACACCAGATCATAGGGCATGAAACACGCAAAACTGGTTAACCGCCCATGGAACTGACTATCGGACAGGAAGACCGGCCCTCTTCTAGTCCAGAATTAAGCCCAATGGATTATAAGATATGGCAACATTTGAAGGAGAAAGTCTGCGCTAAACCTCATTAGAATTTGGGATCTCTCCGAGCATCTTTGGATAGAGCAGCGGCTGAAATAGATATGAGTGTGGTGCGTGCTGCGATTGATGATTGGCCGCGTCGATTAAGGGCATGTATTCAAAATAGGGGAGGGAATTTTGAATAATGCAAATAAAATTGTATTCTAAATTAAATTATCTTGCATTTCATATATAATTTCTATATAATTATCAGAAAGTAAATCATTAATTTTATAAAAAGTTTTTAACAGAGCTTATGACCTGACTAAGTATTATATTTAGAGCAAAAACTCATAAGTCTTTTTAACATGCACTTTTCAAAAATTTTGATAGAATTGGTATTAATGTTATAGGTTAGCTGGATTTTTATCCCCCTTTATGTACAGCGGTTTGACTAATGGTAGCTTTAACTTATCTGGAAATATACCTGCTGAAAAGGACATGTTTATGAGATGTGAAAGGATACTGACTATTTCTATGACGCACGTTTTTAATATATTAGTGGATATCCCGTCATATCCTTCCGCTTTCGTGTTATTTAGACTCAAAATTTCCTTTTTCACTTCTTTCTCTGTCATAGG
This sequence comes from Parnassius smintheus behrii, assembly GCA_036936625.1. Classification (NCBI taxonomy): domain Eukaryota; kingdom Metazoa; phylum Arthropoda; class Insecta; order Lepidoptera; family Papilionidae; genus Parnassius; species Parnassius smintheus. The sequence goes on from JAUPFT010000015.1 coordinate 620,116, forward strand.
TTGTAAGTACATTGAGTTAATTGGTGTTGTGTCCTTATGCTTAATTTTTGCAGTGTTAATTGAAATAGTGTCAGTCATGTTAATGTAGTCATCGCTAAAGGCAGTAGCTATATCGACAGGATTTGTTACTGATTCATTTTTAAATTTAATTCAGTAATATCGTCATCTCTTTTTATATCCGTCATTTCATTTTTTATCACTGACCATGTTACCTTACATTTGTTTTTACTTCCATTTATAAATTTAATATTTGTTGTTTTTTGTGAGTTATTAATGTATTTTTTTTTAATAATTTAGAGTAGACCATGTACGTTTCTTTATTTACTGATGTCTTATTATTGTAATAGTACCCGGTTGACCGGGCTTTGCTCGGTATTTTTCGCTCGGTTTTTTTTTAATTCGTGTGTTATGGAAATTATATTTAGATACAAATTACATACTAATGAAATAAGAATAATATTTTTTGATCTTAGCGACGTAATAGAAAAAACTGAACTGGTTTTTGAATAAAAAATCGTGAGTGCAATTAGTTTAATTTAAATTTTCGTTTTTTAAAAAATACTAAAAAAGGGCTCAAAAAAAATAGATTTTCTCAAAAAAGAAAGGAACATGAAAAAAAAATTAAAAGAAGTCGGTCGGTCGGTCTGGGCTCGAACCGGGGTTTTAAGATTCTGTGACCGACCGTTATACCAATTAAGCTATTTATAATCACTTACAATCCGTCAAAATTAACCTTCTTATTCGAACGATATTGTAGCATTTTTTCATTGCCTAAAAACACGGACAAAAAGACATTTTCTAAAAATAAATCCTAGCTCGATCGATTTATTATCCCCGAAACTCCCTGGACACTAAATTTTATGAAAATCGTTGGAGCCGTTTCCGAGATCCCGATTATATATATATACAAGAATTGCTCGTTTAATAGTATAGGATTTAAAGCATAGATATGTTTTTATTTTGAAACTCATTTTTAGACCACGGCTTATCCATTTTCGTTTTTTAAAATTAGTGTTGTTTATTTTGATTTTTATGTTTGGAAAACATAAATTATAAAATAAACATAACAAATCGTGGAAATATGTAAATGCCATGTTCGTGTCAAGCTCCTCGCAGACTTCAGACCATGATAAGGTAAAAAATAATAACCATTTTTTGTTGTATTGCAAACGTTATGCAAACTTTATTATATTTTCAAGGTAATAGTCTCGTTTAAAAACAAAGTGTGGCTTGGATGTCATTTTTGGTCCCTTTATGGAAAAAGTTAATAGCTGAGCTGTATCATGGTGAGATAAATGGAGTGGTAATAAGGTAATTGTAGCGTCTTTAATATTGCTCAAAATACGATCAGCGCAAGATCCTTTACGAGTTGGACTATTGATGTGTATTTTTAACTGTAGTTGTTGCATACATCTGATAAATGACTGCTAATTTTTCCTGGTTTTGACGTATTTATATTAAAGTCACCTGTAATTACAATCTTCATGTATTTTCTATATCGCCTATTAGCTTCATATAAAACCATTTCTAATTTTTTTTAAACAAGTTCGGGTCAGAGTTGGGGATTCTATTAATACAAATTATAAGTAACTTAAGTGACAGGATGTTAAAACCACAAGCTTCAAATATTTTTTGCGTTGTATGATTATGTAAGAAATTTAATTCTTCGTAAACTAATCCTTGTTTAATCAAAATACAAGTTCCGCCTCTTTGTTGATCTCTACAAAAAGTTGATGCTAATTTATATTGGGCAACATTTACGTACCTATATATTGTGATGGGACATCAGGAATGTTTTAGACAAACACAATACGTCTGGATTTGTATTTGAATCTCGCAATTCCTCCAGCGTGAGTTCCAGTAAGTGTTTTTTTGCAAGTATGCTGGCTACATTCTGATGCATGATTGTAAATAATTTATATGTTTGAGTCTCGAAAAAACCTTTTCTTATTGGCTATAGGAAAGAAGTCAGTAATAAGATGTTTGGCTTTGGGTTTTTTTTACCTCGGTTTTAGCAGTAGTGCCAAATGTGGATTGACGTTTAAAATAGTAAGGAATTGTCCCTTTAGGATATATGTTTGCGCCGCTTTTTTGTGTCATTGGATTATTGTCTCGTCTAGAGATTGCATCTCGGGATACCGGGATCCCGAAAATCGGGATCCCGCACCGATTTTTCTCCAGGATTACAATCCCGGGATCGTGAGACAATCCCGAAATTTCGGGATTAAAGAAAAAAGGTTTCGAATGACATCTTTTTGTTTCATTAAAGTCTCGAGAAAAGATTTTCTTTTCATGCATTGTTTTCTGAACTCAACGATAATTTTATTGTTCTATAAATAACTGAACGCTCAATGAGGGACTAAAATTTTCAAAATCATAACAATGGAAGAAGAGATACATAAAGTGATTTAGAGTTTACGACTTTAGTTCTAAAAATAATTTTAAACATTTTAATCCCTATATTGAGCATCAAGTTATTTTTATTTATCTCATTATATTACTACAATGGTTTTGTTCGTTTTGTTACAATTTATAATTTTTTGTGTTTATTTTCTCCTTTTTTATTTATTCATTTTTTTATTTATTGTTATTTTGTTTAATTAATTTTACTTATTATTTGTTATTTTAAACAATTTCCAATTTTTTTGATTCCGAGATCAATACCGGGATCCCGGAATCGCTCCGACACGATGCCGAAATCCCGGTATTCAAAAAACCTTCCGGGATTGCAATCTCTAGCCTCGTCCTATAAAGTTTTTTATTTCACGTACATCAAGATACTTTTTTTCGTAGTCAATATAGTCAATAAGAAAATTAATTAAATTACACATGTCAAAATAGTTTTATTTATACATACATGTCACAAAATGGCACCTTTTAAATTCATTGCATGTTTTTAGTATACTATTATTTTAGTCGTATATATTAATATACGTATTTTAAATACATTTAAAAAGTGTATGTCATTATTTTTAAAGTAATTAGTAATTTCCAAAATTGTGATAGCACCCAAAATTTATATATCATAGTCATTTTCCCCAATACATAATATTAGTTTGTCATTGGGCATTAAATCAACGTTATAACAGTCTTTTAAAATATCTGTCAGAGCATCAGGCTTCTTTTGAGTTGTGGATGTAGATTATATTTTACACACGACGTATTTTCTCTTGATCGAATTAGGGCTGAGGATAGGCCGACACACTGTTGTGATCCGTACATAAATATTCTTTTCCTGTTATCGTTTTTCTTGGCGGGTGTAGGGGTCAATTTAGCATAGGGTTGTGAACGTGCTGAATTCGTGTCATGCAATTTCATTTCCAAATTGTTAATATGTTTATTAAGGGTTTCAATTTCTATTTGCACATCGCTCAAGTTTTGTTGAAACTCCGTGATTTGCCGTTGTAGGTTTGACTGAACGTTAATTCGGCATCGTATGCAACATTTATGCAAAGTGATTTTCACATACGAGCATTTAAAGTTCTAATGTTAATAAGCAAAAATATTCCTTACGAATAACATTAATACAGATCAATGCTAAAGTTACCAAATGAAATATTTCTTTATTTTAAAATATGTCAAATTAAAATACTTCCAAGTGGGGATAGCGTTATAACTTAGGGTATAAATATGATGTCGGGAGGTGTTTAGACAATTACGCCCTCCTTTCTGCCTTGCGCCCTCCTTTCTGCCAAGGAGGGTCGCGTTCGTATACGGCTTAGAGATCTCTAGTCAGATCGTTAAGCCAGTTCCTAAAAGGTTGGGTTTAGTGGGTAAAAGTCACCACATAACCACGCAGCCGGCTGCGTGGTATGCTATGAGCGTTCCCAACCTCCTTCCCCCGCTTTTCGGAAGGTTGCCCATATTTGCTTCGGGCGCAAAAAAAAAGTGTTTAGACGTTAGTTGCATCGTGTTTTACACAGTTTACACAGTCTGCTAGACTTGTAAATGTTGGACATCATCATCAAGACAGCAAGTATGTACGTAACACTGAGTCTCCTCATTCATTAAATACAATAGAATAATAATTAATTTGTTATATTATGTTAGAGTAAAGTTATATTATGTTTCGATTTATAAGTTTTCATATGACTGTTCCTGTATTGTGATTTATTTGTATTACGTTTTTAGGTATTCCAACCCCTTCGAGTCAGACGCTGAAGTACAGTCGACTTCGCAAAAGAAGAAAGCGGTTAAGAAACCAGCTAATGTATTAAGGACTAAAACAACAGTTCCTAAGTCCAAAAAACGAGTTGAATTATTTGGAAGCGAGTCGGAATCTAAGGCTGATACATCACTCACCCCAGCTTCGACCAGCAGGAAACGTAAATTAAACCTTTTTCCAGATTCTGAGGTAAGCAAATCTTATTTCATTTTAATAGTTTGAGTTACCATTCACATAATGAAAAGTTAGTTTCTATTTAATTGGATGTTGTGAATAAATTATCAGTCATGGGTTAATTTTTTTTAATGAAAACCTATTTAACTATATTCTTAGACGATCGATGTGATTGATACAATTGTTAGTGAATTGTACTACTAAGTCATGTTATGAGCATCGTATAAAAATATAATTATGCGGGGTAAGAGGGAATATAAGTATTGTTCATTGCTTATCAATATGCTTTTGTTTAAATAGTATTTTTATTGTTTCCAGGAAGAATATTCTGAACCTATCCGAGCGGGGATTTTAAAAAACTACTTATCATACCGACCAGATTCGGGATATATGCACTGGAGCGAGCCTTCGAGGCGAGGAGAATATTACATCGAAGTGCGCATCTCTAACTTCCGCGAGCTGGAGGCTATTCCATCAGCTAACCGATGGCAGCACTCTCTGATCAGCTTTAAATCAGCTGTCGATGAGAAAACCCCAACGTGGAAGGCTGTTACCCAGTTGATATCATGCATCAAAGAAGATTATCACAACGCTCGTCCGGTTTTGTATCCAACTAAGGGTTAGTTTAATAGTTTAATCAGTGTTACTTACCTACGTGTTGTTGCTTTCAGATAAAATCGTAATAAAAACAAAAAAATTGAATTCAAATTCAGATAAAATCGTAATAAAAACAAAAAATTTGAATTCAAATTCAGATAAAATCGAAAAATCGAAATAAAAAACCATAAAACTAAAAGTCTAAATCTGAACTCTATTTTATTATAATAAACTGATCTATATTTTAGTGTAGTAATATAAAAAAGTGTTTTATCATTTATTTTAAGAAATATTTGGTACCCTGCTTAATACTTTTAATAACATAAACATAAAATCAAAATAAAGCTATAGAACTAAAATTCGAAGTCTAACAACCAACAAAATTATATTTTATTACAATAAACTGATCTTTATTCATAATAATAATAATAATAATTAAAAAAAAAATTTCTGCAAGCCCTGCGGCGTGCATGTTAAACGTTATTCCGCTCACCAAAAGTCCTATATTCACAAGTCCAACTGCTTACTGCAAACCGAGTTTGATAATGTAAATATAATAGCATGTGCTTTTAAGAACAGAATTGTCACAGAATTAGTCCTGAAAAATTAACTATTTCACCTGAAATTTTCTTATCTGATATTTCACACACATCTCTTCAACTAATTAAACAAATGTTAAAGAAACATACAGCACTAAAAATTAATTTTGAGCTGTTTGTTGGATATACTTTACCCAAGAATAATGAATCATCTATTAAATCTTTTAATACTAAATATGAAATTATATACCGAAACACTGATCTATCGTCTGTTTACAACAGTTTTGCAGAAAAAATAACGAACAAGTGTTCAGAATTCGAGCTTTGCGAATCAGGTTGGACTTATTCAGGCAATAAGACAGTTAGAATTAAATATTGTAAAATATAATCCGTTAAGATTTGGTTCGTATGTACCATCACCTGAGAAAATACGTACGTAATACAAAATCATGCTTAAATTTAAAAAACAATGATAAACACTGCTTTCTTTGGAGTATTTTAGCTCATTTGTATCCAACTATAAGTAATCCTAATAGAGTGAATTCATACCCTCATTACTCAGAAGTTTTAATAACAGATAATATGTCATTCCCTCCAAGTTTTAATGATATTAAATTATTTGAGGAAATGAATCCTAATGTGAGCGTTAATATTTGCGGTTTAGATAAAAAAAAATAATGTGACCGGGCCGCTGTATAAAACTTTTAAAAGAAAGATAAAACATGTTAACTTACTGTACTTAAATAAAAATAATAAATATCATTTTTGTTTGATAAAAAGGTTTGATAAACTCGTACACAAGCAATTAACTAAGCATAAATCTAAAACACATTTATGTGAAGAATGTTTTTTTATATTTTAGCACTGCAGAAAAACTTTTAAATCATGATAGTGCGAGGATCCAAACCATTTTACCTGAAGAAAATACTAAACATTATTTTTCAAACTATGAAAAGACTCAAAGAATTCCTATTGTAATAGACTTTGAGAGTTTATTACATGAGTATTCAGACAAAAACAAAACAACGTATGTGGATCCATGAGGCTAGTTGTTTCGTATATTATATATTTTGTGATTCTAAGCCGGAACTCAATAAATTAGTTTCCTGTCGAGGGTCAGAGTGTGCAAAAAAATTATTGAATCAATTAGTAAAGATGTTAAACGGTTACATAAATTACTTTCAAATAATACACCTCTGGCAATCGGTGAAACGGGGCGAGACTGTTTGAATAATGTAAAGGAATGTCATTTGTATAAAAAAAATTTAGTAATACAGATATCATAGTTGCAGATCATGACCACTTTACTAGAAAATACAGAGGACCTGCTCATAACGAATGTAATTTAAAAGCTAAGACATGCTCATTCATACCTATAATATTTCACAACCTTTCTGGTTATGATTGCCATTTATTTATAAAGGAACTTTCAGCCATTTGTGGTCGTATAAATCTAATACCCATAAATAAAGAAAACTTTATTTCATTTACTAAGTTTATTCCAATAGAAAATAATAATAATAACAACTAAGTTCAGTTGAAATTTATTGACTCTTTCAACTTTTTGAGCTTGAGCTTAGATAATTTAGTGAAAACGATGAAAGCGAAAGATTTTAAAAATCTACGAAGTTTTTTAAAGACAAACATTAATTTAATTTAGTGCCAAAGAAAGGTATCTACTGTTATAACTATATAGAATGACTATACGAAGAAAATCAATTACCAGAGCAATCGAAATTTTTCAATCACCTTACATCTCAATCTGTTTCAGATGAAGATTACAGTCCTGCATTGAAATATGGAATTATTTTAAAATCCGTAACTTAGGTGAATACACCGATTTATATTTAAAATGTGACGTATTACTGTTGTGTGATGTTTTTGAAAAATTCCGAGCTATGAGTTTAAAACATTATAGTCTTGACCCATGTTACTATGTCTCATCCCCATCATTAAGTTGGGATGCCATGTTATTTCATACGTACATACAATTAGATTTACTTTCAGATATTGAAATGTACCAATTTTTAGAGAAAGGAATTCGCGGTGGTCTTGCTCAATGTTCTCTAAGATATGCAAAAGCAAACAATAAATACATGTCCTATTATGACAGCAAGGATAAAAACATTTTTTTAGTGTATCTTGATTGTGTAAATTTATATAGTTTTGCTATGATGCAAAAGTTACCAACGGGGAACTTTAAATTTCTAAGTGAAAAAGAAATTAATCAATTTGTTATAATGAGTGTTCCTGATGATAGTGATATTGGGTATATTCTTGAAGTAGATTTGCACTATCCAATTGAAATTCATGATGATCATTCAGATTTACCATTTGCAGCAAAAAAGTTTGCTCCGCCAGGAAGCAAACATAAAAAATTAATACCTAGTTTGTACGATAAGTGTAAATATGTTATTAATTATCAGCATTTAAAAGAATGTTTACGTCATGGACTCATTTTCCTCAAAGTTTATAGGATATTGTCGTTTAGTCAAAATGCATTTTTAACACCATATATTTAATTAAATACAACACTTAGACAAAACGCTGCTTCAGACTTTGAAAGAGATGTTTTTTAAAAAACAATTCTATTTTTGGAAAGACAATAGAGAATAAACGAAAACAAGTCGATGTAAAATTGGTTAATGTATGGAAAGATACATTCAATATGACTAATAAACTATGTGGAGCTTAAAAATATGTAAGTGCTCCTAATTTTAAAGATTTGTCAATAATTTCCGATTCGTTACGAGCAATCCAGTTAAAACTAACAAAAGTTATACTTGATCGCCCAATTTACATTGGGTTTTCAAATTTAGCTAAGAGTCATTTATATCATTTTCATTACTCTATAATGAAACGCATATATAAAAATTCGCTGCAACTCTGTTGTACTGATACTGATGGTCTGATGTATCTAATACAAATGATTTTTATGAAGACATGAAAAAAAATATTTTGATACAAGTTATTTCAAAAACGATCAGTATGATAATTATGCCCAAAGTAAATTGTAAACTTCCAGGGTTTTTCAAAGATGAAAAGGGTGGTGATATAATAACTGAATTTGTTGGATTAAGAGCGAAATTATATTGTTTTGATTCTAAAACAACCTCAATAAGGAAAGCTAAGGGTATTAAAAAATCTGTTACAAAATATCTTAATATTGAAAAATATAAACAAGCGTTATGGTCTAATGAAAACTTTAGAAAGAGTATGTGTATAATTAGATCAAAGAATCATCAAATATTTACTCAAAAAGTTGATAAACTTGTACTTAATAGAGATGATGACAAGACACAAATTATGGCAGATGGTTACAATACGTTACCGTGGGGACACTATAAAACTATATTTTAATATATTTGAATGTAAAACTATGTAATGTTACTACTATGTACTGTATAAGTAAGTAAGAGATAAATGTATAGCTTAAGTTACATGTATTATCATGTTTATAACTTTATACTAATTTAAAATAAATAAATATTTAGTTTTAATACATACATTCGTTGTAACTATAAATGTCTTTTCTTTTTTCCTCTACACAATTGAATAATAATGATACATAATAAAACAACAATAAAATTCAATGTATAACTTTTATTATATTTTACGAGCTACATTACTTAAATTACTAGTTCATATAATTTTTCACCTATTTTTTTATAACACAATTTGTAGCATCTAACACTTCTTCATACATTGAATCCACAACATATTGAACACTTATATTAGCACTAAGATCGTGGATGACATTTTCTTCATGCTCGTTAAGTTCGCAAATGCTGATTTTAATCAGACTATGACCTCGTTTATCTTTATCTCGGCGGATAATGTATGATGATGATGATAATTCTTGAGAACGGTTTCTCTTCCTGTAACATTTCTTTGATTTCGATGGCAGCTCTTCATTAATAGCTATTCTATTTGGTGGTAAATCGTGAAGCTGCTCTTCCGGTTGTAATAATTTAATGTAAATTTATTCACATCCTGTGCATAATAATACGGATTAGTGATGGGATTAGAATCATTGTGTTCCTCAGTGTTGGCCATGATCTGCAATTAACAAAAACAAGTATGAAGTCGAAAAAGGTAATGGCGGCTGAATTTCTAAATAGTAAAAAAAATGATTAAACTCACCAATATAGATGATATTTGACGAACGTTGTAATCAACGTGCTCTGACTCGACTCGCGTAGTGAGCGGACGTGTTTACTCTTTACTTCGACAAATAAAATTCAAAATAGTAGTGCTACATAATTCCAAACTTAATTGTGCCAAAGTATAGTGCTATTGCAAATAAAGTGTGCCCATGGTAAGAACAAAAAGTCGTAATCTATTTTATGTCCAAAGACAAATAAAGGCTGGGATTTGTTATATTTACGCAAATAATAGAAGTAAAAAATAGAAGGTTTATTATTCAATATCAATAACATTAATTGAAAGTCATTCCTATGTTTAATTTACCTTTTATTTACTACTGGTTTCGGAAAGAACTATTCCATAGTGAGGGTCACGCACATACCAACCGAGCGGAGCGATAAGCGGAGCGGCAAATTTATTTACACATACAACAATATGAGTGTCCAACGTTCACCTACAACCAAATCTAGTGACAAAATAAATATTATTAGTGGGAATAGTAGTTCCCAGCCTGACCTGTCAATCATTGCAGCAACTGAGCACGAATATAAAAATGTGTCACAACGCAAAAGAAAAGTGCCTGAGGATGATTTCTCGGCCCAATTCAATGAATTTAAAAAGGAAATTATAGGAGTGTTAAAGGAGTTTGGTAAATCCCAGACAGAAAACATCAATTCTATAAAAACGGATATCAAATCTATCAATGAACAACTTATTGATATGAAAACTAAAACGGACTTGATGCTCCTAGAACATAATACCTTCAAGACTGAAATACAAAAACTAACAAATACTGTCACTTATAATGAAGAAAAAATAAAATGTATTGAAAATGATGTACAGGCTCTTCAGATCACTGTACATGCCCCCTTACCATCAGGATGTCCTAAACCGACAGTGAATAGTTATGCAGATATAATGACCGAAGTTCAAGAGCGTTTAGAGCGCGCCAAGAATATAATAATCACTGGCATTTTCGAACCACATTCAGAAAATATGGAAGAAAAGAGGGAAAATGATAGATGTGAAGTGATAAAAGTACTATCAGGCATCTATCCACTTACCCCCCAACCAGAAAGAATAATGCGCCTAGGCAAGTATGATGGGAAGAAAACGCGTCCACTAAAAGTTTGCTTTTTAACTCCAGATATAGCAAAAACCTTATTAAAAATAAATTTAACTGCAAAGTAAGTAATATAAAAATCTTTTCCGATCAGACACCTAACCAAAAACAAGAAATGGCAAACCTTCGAGAAGAGTTACGTCAGCGCAAAGAAAAAGGGGAAAACGACTTAATTATAAAGTATATAAAAGGAACACCCAAAATAATAAAACAGGAAACAAAAAACGGGACACCAGAGAAAATACAATAACTAAAAATAAGGATAAATTTATAACTCATAAATATCATTATAATTATGCAGATTTATCTATTACAAACAAAGCACTAAAATTTTTCTACGCCAATATTCGCAGTTTAGTTAAGCCAGGCAAACTAGATGAAATACGTTGTATTATGGAATCACTCGAAACGAAGATTCATGTTTTAATTATTACGGAAACTTGGATAAAAAACGAAGACGAAGCACAGAGATTAAAACTACCAAACTATGTTCACTACTATAACTATAGAAAACATTCTAGAGGTGGTGGAGTCTCTTTGTTCATTCATAAGGATTTGAAACACGAATTATTGGAGGATCAATGTGAAGACGGAAACCACTTTTTATGGGTACATCTTGACACTTTTTCCCTGGACATAGGTGCCATATACAAACAGCCAGCAGCAAGTACTGACAAGTTTCTTGAAAATTATAACCAACACCTTGCAAGAAGAAAGCGTGTTATTATCTTCGGCGACTTTAATCTTAACCTACTTACTAACGACAAACACGTGAAGGAATATAAAGAACTGCTGCGAGAGAATAACATAAGAATATTGAATAAAATCAACACCGAGTATTGCACTCGTGAAACCACAACATCCAAAACTATTATAGATCATGTATGTACAAACTTACAAAATAATACTTTCCAAATGTCTATTATTGAATCCCCCATAGCTGATCACAAGCAAATATATCTTGAGTTAAACAGGCCGAAAACCGAACGCATAAAAAAAGTTCAATATGAAGCAATTAACTATAACAACCTGCAGAACGATATTGAAGAAATTTCTCAAAATAAGTCATTTCAAGTATATGAGGAGCTCGAATGGCAACTACTACAAACTATTGCAAAAAATAGAATAAGAAAAACAAAAGTGGTCAATCCGCCTTGCAAAGAGTGGATAAACAGGGGCCTAATTGCTTTAATAAATAAAAGGAACCAACTATGGTACAGCTTAAAACAAACACCTGAAGATGAAAATTTGAGAACAGAATTTATAAAACAAAGAAACCTTACGTTTGCAAATATCCAAACAGCTAAAAAACAATTTTATCATAAGGCTTTCACAGATTGTAAGAAATGTCCTTTAAAAATGTGGCAACTAATTAATAGACTGTCAAATAATAAATCAGATCTGGCAGACCTAAGATATTTAAAAATAAATACCCCCAATGGTCAAATCTCAAATATTAAAGAAATATGTGAGTATTTTAACAGATTTTTCGTCACTATAGGCCCTGAACTTGCGAATAAAATACAGCAAAAATATCATAAAAGCCTTACACAAACACTGTCATACAACAAACCTAAAAACAACAACACTGATTTATCAAAATTAAACCCAACGACCGCAGACGAGGTACTGAAAATAATAAAAGACTTAGATTCTAACGCTAGTTCCGGTTTAGATGGCATGAACACAAAATCCTTAAAGTGTATTAAAGACAATATGGTAGAAAACCTCGCTATTTGTATTAATAAATGTTTAAGTGCTGGCTATTTTCCAAATAGCCTAAAAACTGCAAAAGTTAGTCCTATTTTTAAAGCCGGAAGCAAACAAGACCCAAACAATTACCGACCAATATCGGTACTTCCAGTAATGTCGAAATTATTTGAAAAAATACTACATAAACGACTATATGAATACCTGACTTCTATTGATTACCTCTACAAAAAGCAATATGGCTTCCGCCCAAAGTCTAACACTGTATCTGCAACTGTTGATTTAGTAACCAACATAAGACTTAATATTGATCAGAAAAAAATTACATTAGGTATTTTTATTGACCTAAAAAAGGCTTTTGACACAGTCAGCCATGACATCCTATTATTAAAACTAAAAGACATAGGTATCACAGGAAAGGCATTTGACATTTTTAAATCGTATCTTTCTGATAGATTTCAGGTTGTCAAAATTAATAATCAGCAAAGCAGCCCCCAACCGGTTATTTGTGGCATTCCACAGTGATCAATATTGGGACCCCTTTTGTTCCTTATTTATGTAAACAACATATATGAAATTGGACTAAAGGGAGATATCACTTTATACGCCGACGACACCAGCCTCTTCTACTTTGGTCACTCGTTACAATCAGTACTAAGTGAAGCCCAGCAAGACTTACACATGTTACACACCTGGCTACAGTCAAACTTACTAACAATCAATGCCTCAAAAACAAAATACGTAATCTTTAGTGCAAAAAATAGAAAAATTGAAAGTCACAATCCTCTTACTATTGATGGTGAAATATTAACCAAAGTTAACAACGAGAAATATTTAGGCCTTGTTCTTGACGGTCGACTTACCTGGAAACAACATATAGAGAAGATCCATAGTAAAATCTACTCATTAACAGGAGCTTTAAAAACTATAGTTCGATGTCTCCCGAGACATGTCAAATATACCATATATAACTCTTTAGTTAAGCCTCATTTAGATTATTTGATTGAGGTATGGGGCTCAGCTACTAAATCAACGTTGCAAAAACTACAAGTTACACAAAATAAAATCTTAAAAATATTATTCCAATATAAATACTTAACACCTACCACTCAAATATATAAAGAAACCAAATTACTTAATCTAGCTCAAACGTACAAATATAAAATATGCATTTTTATTAGGAAAATACTTACTAATGCTACTCACTCTCAAATAACATTTACAAAAAAGATAGATTATCATAAACGTATGACAAGGCAGTCTAATAATCTATGTTTGAGATTATATAGAACAAACTATGGAAAAAGGAGTGTTCTTTATGAGGGAGCTCAACACTACAATAAATTACCTAAAAACATTAAAGAAACAAAATCCCTGTCCACTTTTAAGAAATTGCTAAAAAGCCACATTTTAAAGGATTTTTCATAATAACTTAATAATCACAAATCTCTAATCTACATAATATATGAAGTACACATGCAACCTTAATAATAATATCTACAATAAAATAGTTGTATAGAGATAATACAATATAATTACTTATACACAGTATGATTATAGATATGAGACAAGATAACTTATACATATATTTGTGTATATATCTATATGTGTGTATATATGAGTATGTACGTATGTGTGTATGTTTGTATATATACGTTGCATTATGCGTATGTGCAACACTACTTATATTATTACAAACAAATTAATAAATAAATATATAATATACTAAATAATGAAATACTACCTAATTATAGTACCGTATTACATATAGTAATGGTTTTAAAAGATAAACACAAACAATAACAGCTAACACTATAAATTAATTTTGAACACAATAAAATAGTTAATGTGTCATAGGCTTTAACAAATAACTCGCCACATTCATTCAATTTTGACCGAAGTAACGATGGTCTGCTTAGCTTTGGTACGAATACTTCTGCAACTACCCTATTTACTTATGTGTAATATTTACTAAATAAGTTATTAAGCACTCAATTAGAAAATAAGTTTTAGCGACCTATTATAATACTAGCTCACTACGCCAATCGGCTCAATGTTTTCTTTTTCTTTATAATGTGTATTTTCTCTGTAAGTGATTTGTAAATCTTTTGAGAAAATAAATGTCTTAAACCATAACGTGCACTCGCTATGAGAATAAAACAATAATGAAACAATTGAGGGAGGGAGGGAGGCGCTCCTCAATCCAAGTAAGACACATCGTTTTATTTAGTTAGCGGTTGGTTGCAAATTAAGTAAAAAATAAAAATATCAATTTCTTTGCAACTTTCCGCTGTGCAAGTGACCGCTAAGTGACCTATCTTAGCGGTCAGCCGCCGTAGAGTCTATATTACCTGAGGATGCCTCGTGTAGAGGCGAAACACGTGTCGTATTATCGTCGATGGTGTGTCTTGCCTGGAATAGTGGTGTTGAGAGTAGTGGTGCTTGGTCTAGTGGTGACGGAGTTAGTGTATGCAATTGAGGGAGGGCGGGAGGTGCGCTTCAATCCAGGTGACACATCATTTTATATGTTTAGCGGAAAGTTGCAAAGAAATTGATATTTTTATTTTTTATTATAATGGATTTCCGCAAAGTAACGCCTGATTCTATCAATTATCTGCAAATTAAGTAATATCTTTATTATAATGGATTTCAGCAAAATAACGACTGATTCTATCAATTACATTAGCATAAGCCTAGCTTCGCACACCTGACCATAAACAGAAGAAATAATATATGTTTTATATTAATACGATAGATTTTGCTAATGAGGTAATGATATTGTAGTCGGGCAAGTAGTAGGAGCTAACACTATATTAGGTATAACTATCCAAAAAAAAAAACGTTTATTAGCTCTAACTACAGTAAAGTTAGACTAAACAAGTTGTATTATTAGAAGTTAATCATATAGATGCGTCAATACCACCAGTATCTCGCAAACGCTCTGAATATAATGCTCAGTAACTCAACTGGAAGTGGAAGTACACTTGGTCCCGTAGGATAGAACTGTGAGTATGTAGACGTTAATTTGGTTAAACTAAAAATTTTGTACCCCTACTGGAGAGAATTGGGGTCTTCAGCGGCATGTAGCTCGAGCGAAGCGAGAGCAAGTGACGCAGAAGCCCCAATTCTCCTCAATTATCCTCAATTCTTCTGGTATGATGTGTTTTTGGTGTCGACTGTATTGACGTTTGCATGATGGCGGGTGAGTTTTTTTTGGCAATTTCTGGCGTAAATGGTTTTTTCCTCCTTGTAACGAAAGAAGGCTCTGTGTCACTTGCCTTTCAGTTTTCTTTGCATATTTTGCTATCCATTTTTTTTCGAGTCTACGTCTTTAAACATGTATAGTTCTTCAGGTAACCAGTGCAGTCAAATACAAAATATTTTTTGCATCGTGGACAAAGTAATGCATTTTTTGATTCAATTTTCTGTTTAAATATTTTACATGTTACGATTGGCGACATCTTGTGAACGACTTTTTTATTTTATTTATTTAATGACATTTACAGAAAAAAAACATTACGTAAGTTCATAACTTCGCCAAACTGTAAAGTTTGTTGGCGAATAAATGCACTCTTATATCCTATTACATAATTAAATAAGTACCTACTTAAAAAATAAAAATATCAATTTCTTTGCAACTTTCCGCTAAACATATAAAATGATGTGTCTTACCTGGATTGAAGCGCACCTCCCGCCCGCCCTCAATTGCATACACTAACTCCGTCACCACTAGACTAAGCACCACTACTCTCAACACCACTATTCCAGGTAAGACACACCATCGACGATAATACGACACGTGTTTCGCCTCTACACGAGGCATCCTCAGGTAATATAGACTCTACGGCGGTTGACCGCTAAGTGAGCGGCGAGTCGAAACAGTTGCTATTTATACACGCTGACACAATCGCTCCCTACCAAAGTAGCGAGTGACCGCGTCGTGCGATAACAAACCTGTCAACAGTTATTATTATTGTTATGATTATTTTTAAATACTATTATTATTATTGTTTTGAGTGACCGCGCCGTGCGATAACAATTCTGCTACTAATTATTATTATTGTAATGATTAATATTTTAAATACTATTATTATTATTGTTTTATTGATATTATTATAATTATTTATTATTATTAATCTTAAAATTATTATTAAAGATTGGCCTTAAAGATGTTTAACAAAGGTGAATTAGAAACATTTGTTTGTTCATTCAGCAGTGTATAATTACCATTATTACTTTTTAAAATCTCCAACTGCTCCAGCACACACAGTCGCAGCCCCTTATTACAGGTATGTAAGACTTCAAAGGAATGGTCGCTAGCTAGGTTGTGTCCAGTGTCCAAGAGATGTTTAGCAAAATGGGATTTATATGGGTTCTTCTATGGTTTGTGACGAATGCCACGCCGTTTACGTGGGTCAGACTGGTCGCAATTTCGGGACGCGCTATAAAGAACATATGGCCGCGTACAGAAATTGCAATCCTGATAAATCCCATTTTGCTAAACATCTCTTGGACACTGGACACAACCTAGCTAGCGACCATTCCTTTGAAGTCTTACATACCTGTAATAAGGGGCTGCGACTGTGTGTGCTGGAGCAGTTGGAGATTTTAAAAAGTAATAATGGTAATTATACACTGCTGAATGAACAAACAAATGTTTCTAATTCACCTTTGTTAAACATCTTTAAGGCCAATCTTTAATAATAATTTTAAGATTAATAATAATAAATAATTATAATAATATCAATAAAACAATAATAATAATAGTATTTAAAATATTGTTACGAGCTTGAGGTTCGTGACAATAAAAATTGCCGATAAAATTACCTAAATTAACACTTTAATTTACTTTACACAAATTAAAGTTAAAACACTAATAATTAAACACACTAATTCACTTAATTCCGCTCCGAAGCTTCGCTTGTGTCGCCGAGTTCAACTCTGTCTCGATCGCATCTTGCGCCACCTATTTATTTAAATTAGCAAAATATCCGGAATGTTCAAGTAAACACGCGCAAGGTACCGAGAGTTCGAGTATAGATTTTCTAGAAACTTAGTTCTTCGGGTGGCGCTGTCGGTTAAGAGATCTGTGATGTCACTTTCTGTAACGCTCTACTCGCTCTCGTTCCTGACACTAGATGGCGCTAGTATATCGTCGACTGGAGCGCGTAACACTGCCCCCTCCTAAGACATGCTCGTCCCGAGCATTATCGGTCCCCTGATAACGCGCCAAGCGATCCACATGGACGATCTTAGGAGTCCCTCTTGCGCCTTTCTGTAACGGCTCCGCCATGTCAAGGGCTGTCCTATCCCGTGGTGCACCAACATTGTACAATTTCGGTGCTCCTCTACTCCGTGTCTGAGGTCCCCTCACAGCCGCACAACTTGTACATGTACGACACCAATCCTCCACATCGTCACGATAATGGACCCAGTAAAACTGTTCTCGGACCTTCAGTAGAGTTCGTTTAACTCCCAGATGTAGAACATTCGGCACTTTAGCTTTAGGGACAACCATTTGCAAATAACAGCTGTCTCCTCGACCATTGTCCCATTTACGGCACAGGACTCCATCCTGAAGCAGCAAGCTGTCCCATTGGGCCCAATAGCTTTTCGTGGTTGAACTCATCGCTGAGACGTCCCTCCACTTAGGCTTGGTAGCACGGACCTTCATCCATCCCAGGATCGGCTTGATGTCCGGATCTTCCTGCTGTGCGTGTCGTAGGCTGTCCTTCCACCCGTTGCTGAGGTGGTCTGTCCTGAGCACCCTCACGGATACCACTTCCTTACTCTCTTGCCTACTACAATGGTTGCAATCTTCAGGACAAGGTCTTCTTGACAATGCATCTGCGTTGCCGTGAGATTTCCCGCTACAGTGTCTGATAGTAAAGTCGTATTCCTGCTGCTCCTGGGCGGTGCTGTTAGCCGCACTTCCTTTCTGAGACCGTTCACCTTCCCTTCCTAGGGTGTGCTTAGGGCAGCTGGACCGAAGGTGACCCCTTTCCCCACAGCCATAGCACCTAGGGCTGTATCTTTTATTGTGGTCGCGAACCGTAACTGCTGTAACCTCCCTAGCGTGAGGTGAACGATGATCCTGTCGCCGCCAGGCAGTGCCGTTAGCTGCACTACCCTCTCGAGATCGATCAACTCTCCTTTCCACGGTTCGCTTAGGGCAGCTGGATCGAAGATGACCCTTTTCCCCACAGCCATAGCACCTAGGGCTGTATCCTCTGTTGCGGTCGCGAACTGTAGCTGCTGCAACCTCCCTGACGCGATGGGAACGATGATCCTGCCGCACGGCTTCTACCTCCAGTGCATGGGCCAAGGCGTCCTTAAGCGTCTCGTGGTGCCCGAGCCTCACAGCAGCTCTGACTTCCAGGTCGCGGATGCCGTCGATGAATGTCTGCACCAGGTTCCCTTCAATGAGCGCAGGTACAGACCGGTATGCTTTTCGCACCAGCTTCTCCACTTCTAGAGCCCACTGCTGCAGGTTTTCGTTGATGCGCTGCACACGATCTTTAAGCTGCGCACGAAAGACGTGTTCCAGGTGAGCGTCGCCATACCTCGCCTCCAATGCCTCAAGGAGTTGCTCATAAGTCACTTCCTCACCGAGAGCTTCCAGAACTGTTAAGGCCTGGTCACGCAGGCCTAGTGTGAGAGCAGTCATGGCCTGATTTTTATTCCAGCCGTTCGCCTTCATAACAGCTTCGAACTGGATTTTGTAGGCTGACCAGGAAGAGGTACCGTCGAACGGTGGCACCTTGAACCCACGTAGCGAAGGTGTTGTAGCTACTACGGGAGCTGTAGCTCCATCTCCAAGTTTGAGTTCGTCCAGTGATTTCTTCATGTCAGCCATTACGTTGTCAACTCGATTGTTTACTTGGTCGATTCGGGTTTCAGCTTCCGACAATCGGTTGTCATGTTGAGCAACCTTATCCTTCACCTCCTTTATCTCCTTCCCGAAGGTAGCGTGAAGATCCTTCATGAGGAGCATTTGCTCTTCCAACCGACGAGCCTGTTCCGCCTGCTGATCTTCCAACCGACGGGCCTGTTCCTCCTGTCTTCGGGACTGACTTCGGGGTTGACTTCGGGTACGAACACCCTCCGTTTCCTCCTTAGGTAAAATCGGCATTATTTTATCCCACTTCTGACACCAATTGTTACGAGCTTGAGGTTCGTGACAATAAAAATTGCCGATAAAATTACCTAAATTAACACTTTAATTTACTTTACACAAATTAAAGTTAAAACACTAATAATTAAACACACTAATTCACTTAATTCCGCTCCGAAGCTTCGCTTGTGTCGCCGAGTTCAACTCTGTCTCGATCGCATCTTGCGCCACCTATTTATTTAAATTAGCAAAATATCCGGAATGTTCAAGTAAACACGCGCAAGGTACCGAGAGTTCGAGTATAGATTTTCTAGAAACTTAGTTCTTCGGGTGGCGCTGTCGGTTAAGAGATCTGTGATGTCACTTTCTGTAACGTTCTACTCGCTCTCGTTCCTGACACTAGATGGCGCTAGTATATCGTCGACTGGAGCGCGTAACAATATTAATCATTACAATAATAATAATTAGTAGCAGATTTGTTATCGCACGGCGCGGTCACTCAAAACAATAATAATAATAGTATTTAAAAATAATCATAACAATAATAATAACTGTTGACAGGTTTGTTATCGCACGACGCGGTCACTCGCTACTTTGGTAGGGAGCGATTGTGTCAGCGTGTATAAATAGCAACTGTTTCGACTCGCCGCTCACTTAGCGGTCAACCGCCGTAGAGTCTATATTACCTGAGGATGCCTCGTGTAGAGGCGAAACACGTGTCGTATTATCGTCGATGGTGTGTCTTACCTGGAATAGTGGTGTTGAGAGTAGTGGTGCTTAGTCTAGTGGTGACGGAGTTAGTGTATGCAATTGAGGGCGGGCGGGAGGTGCGCTTCAATCCAGGTAAGACACATCATTTTATATGTTTAGCGGAAAGTTGCAAAGAAATTGATATTTTTATTTTTTATTATAATGGATTTCCGCAAAGTAACGCCTGATTCTATCAAGTACCTACTTAACCCACATAATATTACAAACAACTAGAAATTTAAAGCATGAATCGGTTTGTTGCGCTTTCGTTGTAAAATTGTGACAATTATTAGATTTTATTTACCGATAAGTGCGTTGTAGATAGATGTCACCGTTATATTAAAGAAGGAAATAAAATCTAACCCAAAACCTTCCAGTGCTTCGCTCATCATCATCATCCTCATCATCATTACAGCCCTTCACAAGTCCACTGCCGAGCATAGGCCTCCCCCAAGAAACGCCACAAAGCACGGTGCTGAGCCACCTGCATCTATCGACTTCTTGCATGTCTTACCAAGTCGTCACTCCATCTAGTGGGGGGTCTCCCTACACTACGCCTACCGGTACGAGGCTGCGTCCTTGTACGGGCAGCAGTGAAGGACCACGTCTCAGATCCGTAAGTCATCACTGACAACACGCACTGAATGCACGTTGTACAATCTAGTTTTTTGGTTTTGAGGTACACGGAGGGATACAGAAATATATTTTAAGTAGTTCATTACAATCTAAATAATTTCGAATTTTTTTAAATAATAGTATTTGAATAAAGTATTCCTCTTGCTTTTAAAGTGTGAATTGAAAACTTTTTAATAAGTTGCGATACAATGATTTAGCGTGGTAACATTTATAATTTATAAAACGAAGAAACTTTGCTTGTAATGATTCTAGAAGTTCACCGTATTTATTATAATAGGGGGTCCATCATGACCTGGATTTGAAGTATGTTTAAGTAAAGACTTGGTTTTTTATTGATTTTTAATAAAAATAAACTATATTTTTAATTAACAAATAAAACAAAATGTTACAATTTATTTAATAATAGGATATTTACATAACATAGCGTCAATACTGGGTTGAAAATCAATTTTTTATAAAATTTCAATGATCTGGCGGAGGAAATTGTTCTGAATTAATCCAAATAATATTTGGCATGAGTTGATTTGATTCCTAAATGCACCTTTTGCGCACTATTAGATTATCATAAGGTGAAAAAGAAAAGTTCGCTCCACCCTAATGCAGGTGGCTCAGGACCGTGCTTTTTGATATTCCTTGGGGCCTATGTTCAGCAGTGGACTTGTCAAGGGCTGTAATGATATTGATGTGTACATGGTGATTGTAGAGAAGCAGAGAACCATTTTATTGGGTGGTTTTGGTGGGGTGACAACGTATATGAAGTTTGATTCTTAATCGAGTATTAATAAAGATGATTCTGTGTCATAGCGTCTATTTATCATCAGGTGGCTGTGTGTTCGTTCGTTGCTTCTATTTTATAATTAAGGAGAGATTGGTGAGCGACGGACGTTTGGGAGTTATGCGGGGTTCGTTGCAGATCTCGCTGGCGACGCCGGAGGGCCGCGCGCGCGCGCTGGAGGCGGCGGAGGCGCTTCGCGTGGTTTTGAGGGGGTGCGAGAGTGCTGGTGGAGTTGTGGGGGGCGGCGAGGCCGGCGGCTGCGGCGCGGCGGCGCTGCGGCTGGGCGCGGTGCGCGAGCGGCTGCGGCGGCTGGCGCGCGCGCGGGACGCGCTGGCGGCGGCGCTGGCGCGCCACCTCAACAACGCGCTCATCCACCTGGGCAACGCGGCTCACGAGCCCGACCCGCGCGACACGCGCCGCCACCACGCGCACCTGCTGCCCTACGCGCCCTTCATGCGCTGGCTCAAGGACATGGACGACAAGGCGTACGACGGACTCGTTAAGGTACCGTTACGTACGCCTGGTTACACACACACACACAGACAGACACACACACACACACACACACACACACACACACACACACACACACACACACACACACACACCGTCTCTCTGTCATGATGACTACAAAACTAATTACTGTGTGCAGTCGGAAAGAATCCCCCAATTTTTTCACCCAACACATAATATTGTTATGTTCCCGATGATAAAGGCGGAAACATATTTACGTGCCGTGGCGCGCCAGAAGCGTACCGGTTTCACACATTTAATATGGTTATGTACATATTTGCATGTCGTGTCGCGTCACAACACGTTCTGTTGTGGCGGCGTGGCGCCGACTGCTCGCTCGCCACCGATTGCGCCAGAGCGGTGGTGGGGGTTATGACGCGACACGAAACAAATGTATTACGATACCGGCGCGTGGCTCGTGGCGCGAACATCTAGCGGACACTTTTTAATAATTATATTTGCAGCAAAATGACTGACGATCTTATTGAACTTGTACGTCAACGAAAATTTATATATGACTCAAAGTGTAAAGAGTACAAGGATCAATTGATCAGAAATGCTGCTTGGGAAGAAATTGTTGAAACTTTGAAAGAACCAGGTAAGACAGTAAAATAGTATTTCACTTTATTATTTATTTGAAAAGGGATAAATGAATAATTATACAAAATAAACAATTATTACTGTTTTCTTTCAACTACGTAGTAATGTTCATCATTATTCTCGTAGGTCCCCAGGTCGTATCGGTCCGGAAAAATCGCCGGTGGTAAACTATTCCACAGAGAGGTTGTACGCGGAAGAAAACTCCTTTTGAAACGTACAGTGGTGGACCGCCAAGCCAAGTGTGGATGGTATCGGGACGTTTGCCGCGTAGGGCGTTCACGAAATTTGGCGGCTGGGATTAATCCGAACAATTCCCCAGAGCACTCTCCATGGTATATGCGAAAGAAAATGCAAAGGGATGCAACATCTCTTCGCAATGCCAGTGAATCGAGCCGATCGGAAAGCACTCGGTCGTCGACGATTCGAGCCGCTCTGCGCTGAATGCGGTCAAGTGGAAGGAGCTAGTACTGGGGAGCCCCAGCCCAGAGATGGGAACAGTATTCCATGTGCGGCCGAACCTGCGCCTTGTAAAGTTGCAGGCGGTGTGCCGGCATTAAAATACTGTCCCGCTCTGCTAAGCACGCCAAGCTTTTTAGAGGCCAATTTGGCCTTCCCTCCCAAGTGACCACGAAACTGCACGTCACTCGATATGTTGACGCCGAGGATTTCAATACTGGCTAAGGCAACAAGGGGAGTGCCTTGAAACTGACGGGATACGACAAAGGGGTTCTTTTGAGCTGTTAACGCGCAAACTTGTGTCTTCTGGGGGTTAAACTGGACTAGATTTAGTCGCCCCCAATCCGAGACTCTGTTCAGCAAAGACTCGACTTCAGACACAAGTTTGTTCCGGCACTCGGAGACGTTTTCCCGAGAAATATTGGCTTGACCGGTGTAAAGAGCATCACCAGTGCTGTCATCTGCATAGCAATGAATGTTACGGGTTTGCAACATATCATTGATATGCAGAAGAAACAGCGTTGGCGATAGCACGCAGCCCTGTGGAACACCAGCATTAATAGGCTTGCAATCGGAGCTTGCACCGTCTACAACGACCTTGATGCTCCGATCTGCAAGAAAGCTGGTGATCCAATCGCACAATTTCTCGGGAAGCCCATAGGAAGGGAGCTTCGAAAGAAGCGCTTTGTGCCAAATCCGATCGAAGGCCTTCGCAATGTCCAAACTAACGGCCAATGCCTCCCCCTTGAACTCTACTGCTTCCGCCCATCTGTGAGTTAGGTAGACCAGAAGATCACCAGCTGACCGACCACGGCGAAAACCGTATTGGCGGTCACTAATCAGCTGGTGATCCTCAACATGGGTGCAGTCAATAGCCTTAAGAATATCTGGCATACCATGCTCTGCTAGGTATCCTCTAGCTACATTTTGCCTTGAATGAATGAATGAATGAATATACTTTTATTGTACACCACAAACAAATATAAGGAACGGAAGGTACCTCATGAGCTGGCAGTTTACAATAGACTCCATTGTTTTGGAGAACAAGGAGGTGATGGCGATAGGCCGGTAGTTGGACGGGTCTGAGCAGTCGCCTTTTTTAGGGATCGGGTGGATGAAAGCCGTCTTCCACGATTTTGGGACTATGCCTAGGGAGTAGGAGTACCGGAAAAGACGCGGTAAAACCTGTGCCAACTCTGGAGCACACGTCCTCAGCACAATTGGGGGGATTCCGTCAGGCCCACTTGACTTGTGGATGTCCAGGGAGAGGAGTGCTTTGCGAACCGAGCGCTGTGTGAACTGCACTTCCGGCATGGAGCACTCACACCACGGGATGGTCGGCGGCGTACTCCGCCCGTCATCGAGAGTCGAGTTAGACGCAAAGAAAGAGCCTAGTAGATCGGCTTTCTCCTTTGCGGTATGGGCCAGTGAGTCGTCCTCCCTGTGCAGAGATGGAAGAGATGGCTGACAGAAATGCCCCTGGACAGCCTTGGCGAGAGACCAGAATGCACGGGTTCCAGAGGGAAGGCGAACTAGTTTCTCGCCAATTCTGCCTATGTGCTCTGACTTTGCCTTGGCAATGACTCTTTTGAAGGACCTAAAGGCGGAATTATTCTTCTTTTTTAGAGCGCTGGTGTTTACATCCCGGGACGCTGATGCGTCAGCCCAGGCTTGGTAGCACTCCTGCTTATATAGCATGATGCTATTTTACAGGAGCGACCAAACCATGGCTGAAATTTGCCTCCAATGGACACCACAGAGGAAGGAATAAAAAGTTCCATACCCTGCAGTACCACATCAGCGACAGAATCCGCAACAACGTTGGGATCGTTCGGCGAGAAGCAAACCGCCCCCAAGGGTAGGATGCAAAGAAAGACCGCATCCCATCCCAATCGGCTGACCTATAGTGCCAAACACGGCGGCAGTCATTCTAAAGTACTGATGAAATTTCTCTTCGTCACTCTCTAATTCTTTAACAAGACGATGAAATTCACCTTTGTCTTGTTTCCCTCTGTTTACAGGGTGAACCCAGTATCTTCTTTTTTTTTTGCGCTCAAGAAGTTTCATTGCTAAGATAAATTGAAGGTCTTCATCAAAATCACTATCCGAATCAGAAGAAAACATTATGTATGTTTGAACGCCGCAAAGGTTCGTTAAGTACTGTTCCAAAATAACGCCAGAGCACGCCACGAGACGACACGTTAGTGTGCACACTCACCGTCACGACAGTAAGTATCACGGCACGCCACGACACGTAAATATGTTTCCGCCTTATGGCATAATAAATAATAATAGATAGCGCTCAAACTATTGTGGGAAGCAAGACCCAACCTGTATATAGAACCTTTTCTCCACTGAACATTGTGGTCGTCATGAAACCGCGATATGTTCTAGTACCTTCCGGTTAAAAGATTTGAATGACGACCTGGATTGGCCTAAAAAGTTCTATATTATTCTTATCGAGTATAAAAGTGTGTACCGGCTATCGGACAGTTAATTATTAGAAAATGCGAAAGTAAACTACACTTCAGAAAGCGACTACAATCAATAGATCTACGATCATTCAGGGTCTTTTTAGATTAGCAGTTTTGGACGACGTAATTATAAATGTAATTATAAAAAGCAAGTACATAATACATCCATTCCTTATTATATTTGATATTCTTACTCACACCCACGTAACAATATTGCGTTTTATATTTGTGTTGTTGTGTACAATATACATAGGTACGTGATAAAGGTAACATTCTAAATTCATTAAGCATTACAAGTAATACTCGTAGACATATTCCAATCAAAATTATTAAACAGAAAACAATTCGCTATACAATTTCTGATATAAATGTGATTTGTGATCCCATAACAGAAACTTATTTATTCAATATAAATTATAAATAATAATTATTGAAAGTCACGTTTTTTAATTTGCCACTGGTTCGGAAAACCTTCTGTCCTGGGAAGAACCAACAACAAACACAGTGGTACTTAAAAAACAACGGTGTACTCTACAAGCCAACCCTACAACTTCCCGCTCATTTCTAATGCAAAGCGTTTCACCACTTATACCACACTATAGTCCCTAGTCACTCCATCTTCACCTGGGTGCTTGTCCAACACACGACCCAGCATCCATTTACCGGGAGAGAGATTGTTACATTTTATAAGAACAATGCGTCCTATTTCAAGCTACTTAACTTTTCCTTGCTACTTAGGTGTCTGCTGTAACCTGGTCAAGCACTTTTGTTGCCACCATCGTCAAAAATTTGATAAGAGCTTCTGTTGATGTTGCCATCGTGTCAAGTGACTGACAGAAATGTTGTTTAGAAAATAGTGGGGTGAACAATGGGAAATACTGGAGCTTCGCCAATTACAAAGTGTCCTGCCGGGCTAGCATGGGCAGGAGAGAATATATCCCCGGGGAAGGGATAAAATTTTTATCCCTTGCTTAGTTTTATCCACCCTGCGAGCATGGGCAAGAGACAAAAATTATATCCCCCGATTACCACTGACAAGAGATAAAATTATCTTATGTCTATAGTATATCCCCGTTTGACATAACGAGTAGACATATATCTCCCCGTCCGTAGCATGGGGCCAAGGGAAAGAGAAAAAATTGTCCCTTTTTGACATTTGAAAGGGACAATTTTATCCTCTTTCGCGGACGTGGGTTTAAGTTTATCTTCAAACCATTTTAATACAAAAAAGATGTCTCGAGCCTATTGCAACTACATTTTCGTATCAGAAATTGAAAAACAAGAAAGAAAATTACATCAGCGATCGATACGTGATCAGAATACTTAATCTATTGGAATTCTCCGACAACGAATTTCTACGCCGGTTTCGGATGCTCAAAGATTGTTTTGTATTTGTGTAAAGAACTCTATGAGGCTTTAAATCCTATTAATTCTGTGGATGGAATACCAGTGCATATTGAAGTAAGCATCTATTACAACCACCTTGTCCAAAAACATCGTATATTTGCAATCAATACATGTGGCTTATGTAACTTATCTTAATATTTTTTCTAGGTAGGTAGTTTACATCTTTCAGTATCTTGGCAGATGGTAGTTACCTAGTAGAGAGGTACGATTCAAGACCATGGCATGGCTGTTGTTCAAACAACAAATAATCAGCAAATACTTGACCTAAATTATTGGGGCCATCATTAGAGTGTGGGGAGCAATATACTTTAATTAGCCTCTTGTGTAGGTAAATACAAGTTTCAGTGCATCTACTTCTTTCATTTTATTTTTGACTAATACTGAAGTGAATGTCATTTCCGGGCGTATAACAAGTAAGGCATAATATTATAATCTGCTTTGTGTTTTGTTATCTGTATATTTGTTTGTGGTGTACAATAAAAGTATATTCATTCATTCATTCATTCAAGGCAAAATGTAGCTAGAGGATACCTAGCAGAGCATGGTATGCCAGATATTCTTAAGGCTATTGACTGCACCCATGTTGATATATTTCACCTACCATCCCAGACTGGGGTTTAATACAAGGAAAGGGCGGTCTACAATTCTAATTTAAATTGTTCAACTGGTAATAGCAAACAAGTTATAGTTTTTAAAAACCTAAAACCTAATAATCAAGTTTTTATTTCCAAATAAAGAATAGTAGTATTATATTAATCTAATATTCCCCTTTTCCCAAAAAATAACTGTAATGCATGTGTGCCACAATAGTCTTACAGGAGTGGTCCCATGAGACTATAGTCGTCCCGGTTAAAGATTCTACAACCTTTCAGATTGTAGTCACCCCTTAAACATTGAGTTATTGAGTCTCAATAGCTCAATGCCATGATTTAATTACATAGGTTGTGTCAACAATACCCAAGGCGAGTCCATGGTCAAGTCATATTTAATGATAATAGAATCGGTCTATGCTATATTTTAGGTAAGTATTATAACGTTTTAAAATAAAGTTATCAAACTTAGTAAAGTTACAATTCAAAGGTTTAAATTAAGAAATATGTTAATTCTTTAGCAAAGCCTGCTATAAAGATACTATACTCATGATTATAAAATTATTTATTCATTGTTTTGTTTGAAATCATTACATTTTTATTCTTCATGCTTCATCATTTTCAATTAAAATTAAATCTTTGTGACTTAGAGTAGACATCAATTTTGATGTATTTTCTTATAATGGCAGTAATTGCGGGGATAATTTTTTTTTTAATTTCCTCAAGAGGTTACAGCACCTCCAAAGGGTCTGTATTGTCCAGTTTCACAATTGGCTTAAGGCTACAGTCTTTTAAAGTTGACTCACATCGAATCATTAGCGCCACTTTGATTTCTTTTTTTACAGCAAATTATTGTTTCAGAGTAAAATATTTTGGTAACACATAAATACCCAGATTATAAGTAATGGCTAAATTTTTTTTTGGTTCATCTATGTGGTCTATGTTAGATAAATCAAACGGTAAATAGAGCTCTCTCGCACCCAACGCAATTTCGAGCTTTGTTCGTGTACCATTATAAGGCAATCGATAATAAAAAGGCGAAATCTATTCAGCGCGTTAATAGCTAAACATCTTCATCTCCAAAATGCGCTGTTTCTTTTTTTCTAAATATCTTTCATTGTCTTAAATAAGAGGTCTCAATTTCGTTAAATTTCGCTGTTTTCGCCTCATAAAAAACTATTTGTTTCATAGCAATAGCTGAAAATATTTATGCTATAATTATTTTTTTCTCAAGGGCAGGTGTTTAATTAGACAAATATTAAAAAATAATAATTTAAACCACTTTATTTCAAAATTAATAATTATTTCGATCGACCTATAAAATATTGACTTTATAAACAATAATTGCGGGCAATATTCCTTAGTAGCCGCTGAGCGGCTGTAGCGTTCAGACGTCTTGTCTGTGCCAAATTTTTGCACTTCCTCTCGCTCTAACATTCCTCTTTCTATCTCTTTCCCTAATCTTGGTTGCGCATTGTTACGAATTGAAAGTTTCTCTACTTTATTATTTTTTGCATATAATTCTTTAAGGGTTTATAAATCATTTTGTATTTGTTTTATAACTCTTAATTTCGATATGGACCATAAACGTAAAAAATATGCTTGTACCAGAAAACCTACCCACCTACCTACATATTATGTAAGTTCTTCAAGGAAATATAGAAGTATTATACATTTTTGGATTGCACATGATGTTTTGTTTACAAGCGACAGTAGCCTAATGGCAGGGAGCGGACCGCGAACTCAAAAAGGTCGTGGGTTCGAATCCACCATTCGACTACTGGCGTGAACCACTCGTAACACAAGCAATTTAAGCTTACCACGAGTGGTTAATGTCCTTTTTTTTTAAAAAAAGTACATTATGTTTTTATAGAAATACTTTTTAATTTAATTTTTAAGTGTCATAAGGAAAATTTCGTCTTTTTGATTTTCAACTAGAGATTTCCTTGTTACCGGTAGCTGCTGATGTCGATTTAATGACATTTTTAGATACGAAAACTATTCAGTAATACACGTAGACTACAAGTAAACTATTAAGTAATATCCTCAGCATCCCGTAATTTATTGTACGCCCACTATGGCCAATTTTGGATATAATGTGGCGTCAAACTGCTTACGACGTCCAATATACGGACGTCAAATAGGAGACTTAGCGCAATGTTCGCAAATTGTCATGCTGATCACAGAAACGTCAAAATCTAAAAAAAATTGGACGTCATTTTTCTTCCTCTTTAGCTTCCTGAGCTAATTGATTCTCGCATGGAACGCTCGATGCTAATCAAAGACCCTCCATACATCATTCAAGCCATTGCGAATAAATTAAAAAAAAGCGCTAAGTCGTCCGTCGATGCTGCTGTACAAGAATAGTAATTCATGCATATAGGTAAATGCTATACAAAGTTACATTATACTTTAATGAGAAACTATAAATATGTGTGATAGTGGACTGTTTGTACTTATATAGAAATTATTTTGAGTTTTTTTTAATCTATTTTAGTATTTAGAACTACTTGACGTACTTGACGGATTTTCGATAGTGTCATCGACTTATTACGAAACCCTCAGTGCACGACTCATTCTAGCACTTGCCAGATTCATTTGAATAATCAATAATACGAGTACATGTTATACAGGTTCTAGATGATTATCTTTTAGAAACCTTTTCAACAAAACAACAAATATTATACAAACTTAAAATATATTTTTTTTTGTGTAACGAATTTTGTAATAAAAGCATGGAACAAAAATAGATACGAGGTAGAAAATCTGTATGTGAAAATTTGTTAGCTAATTATCAATAATCCTGTATATTAGATAAATTGATACTGGAAAATCTTAGTAGAGCTACTTTCCACGCTACGGCCAGAAAGATAACTGCGGTGGCGGTACATGAAGTGGCGGGGCAGGGAGGGTGTAGATGTGTCACCAGAACGCAATTTTTCTGTTTTGCTCTGAAAGACTGGGCTCTTAATTCTAGACACATATTTTTTAATAAATGCTACCACAAGCGAAGTAATACCTGCGATTTGATACAAGCAATGTATATTTAACTTAAATATTATACAAAAGAAAATAAAGAAATAATTAGAATAATAGAAAAAATAAAAACGAGACAGAAATACGCTTAAAATAAATATAACAAATATTATAAATGACATATTGTTTAACAAAAATTATTATTAGTTTAGCAATATAATAAACAAAACGTAAAAGAAAATATAAGTTAATGTAAATCTACTTAATCTTGAAACTAGTTTATAGCTAGTATAGTTTACAGCGTTATACTATGGTATATTATCTATGCGCGGGGATAAGTTTATCTACTGTCGATATTATATCCACCATAGGCCCATGTTCGCAGGGTGGATAAAGCTTTGACATAGGGATAAGACAATTTTATCCCTTGTCAGTGGATATAATCGGTGGATAAAATTTTTATCCCCTGCTCATGCTAGCCCGGCTGGGGTAAGCGGCAGTATGTTGTGTGAGTCGTCAGGAGGGCTGCGGGGGCGTGAGTTAAGGCGAGCTTCTATTGGACACAACAAAGTCGACATCCCTTCATAGGTTAAGTTGCAAGTCAATATTCTTTTCAAGTGGAATTTTATTGATTTGACATCTGCTTCCCATAATCCGCCAATGGCAGGTATGAAATGCCATTGTGTGCTAGCTAATGCTAACATTTCAGCAATGTGACCATCAAACTTCATCTTTGCGTTTGCCTCAGCTGTGATAAGTTCTTTGTTGACAAACCTACGAAGTTTCTTCCCTGGTCGCTTCGGAGAGAGAGGCCTCCGAGTCTTACCTCTCCGTCCACCGTCTCCAATCATTTCTAGGTGCATCAAACAAAGGCCATCTTTGTTGACATGCAAACAAAAATTGCTATGTAAGGAATGGGGTTGGGTTGGGGGTCATTGTAGAAGCGTGCTCGTCGCGACCCCTGCCAGCCCTTTTCAGGGCTGCAATTCTACACAGCTGCGCACCCATGCGAACGAGGGTTAGGGCGTCCCCCCAAGGCGACGCACACCAGCTCGTCCCCGTTGGTGTGGATTGCAGCGCGCAAAGCGGCGATGGGGACCGCCACCCGTCACGCACAGCCCGACACGGCGGAAGGTGGAGGACGGAGTGCAGAGTTGGCACGTGGAATGTTAGAGGAGGCATGAGAGATAAGACGAATGAGTTGATCGAAATAATGAAAGAAAGAGAATTAGATGTCGTGTGTATGTCGGAGACCAAACGGAAAGGCAGTGGTATTGAAGAGCTCCCTGGCGGGACGTTAGCTATATGGTCCGGAGTCCCGGAAAGCGAGAACGCCTGCCAAGGAGTGGGAGTGCTGTTGTCGTCCCGGTTGGTCGATCTTATGACTGAATACAAGGTTGTGAACTCAAGACTTCTCTGGGTTCGCTTCAAAATGGGACTGACGAAGTTATTCCTTTTGGCTGTTTATGCGCCGGTAGCTTCGTCGTCCAGGGCTGAGCTGGAGGAGTTTTGGGAGAATGTAAGAGAAGTTCTAGATTTGGTTAAGGGAAACGAAAGAACTGTTGTATGTGGTGATTTGAATGGATGGGTAGGCATCGCTCGACCAGGATACGAGTCGGTGCTTGGAAAGTTTGGAGATAAAAGGGTTAATGATGCTGGCAAGCTTATACTGGCTGTATGCAAGGAAAAGGGTCTTCTTGTGACAAACACTATGTTTAATCACAGGAAGATCCATATGTACACTAGAGAAAGAAAGAATGAGAGAAGTATGATTGATTTGTTCCTGGTGGATGACCGACTGCGAAAACAGGTGATGGATACACGAGTGTTCAGGGGTGCTGACCTGGGAACGGATCATTATCTAGTAATTACTAGATTTAGGGGTTTGTTCGCGGGTTGGCGCCACCGGACGGCAGTAACAGAACCACAGTCGGTCTGTCGCATCCGAAGCTGGAAGCTTCAGGAAGCGGATACTAGGGACAAATATCACACGAGGGTAGCCGAAAAGCTTGACACCATCGATGGCAGGAAAGAATGTGTGGAGAGAACATGGCAGAACCTTAGGGATGGAATGGTAAGTGCAGCGGAAGAAGTATGTGGTAAGACAAAAAGAGGTAGTAGTAAAAGAAGAGATGCATGGTGGAATGACGAAGTGAAAGAAGCTGTAAAAAAGAAGAAAAAAGCATGGTTAGACTACTTAGCCTCTAGTAACGATGAGCATATGAGAGAGAAGATGAAAGAAAGATATAAGCTGCAGAAAGTTCATGCGAAAACATTGATTGAGGAAGTACGTGAAAGGTGTAGAATAGAAGCGGACGAGAGGTTGTCGCACAACTTTAGGGAAAACTCCAAACTCTTCTGGAAAGAGGTTGGAAGGTCCCGGAGTGGTGCGACAGCTTTAAGAATGAACAAAGTGCTTTCGAGAACCAATGACGTCCTCTCGGAAAAATCGGACGTCATGCAGCGATGGAGTGAATTTTATAGAGAATTGTATGCGTGTCATGATCTCAGTGAAGGATCCGGGGGTGACGCCGTGACTGGCACGCCAGACACGGACCTCGATGACACTGAGGTCATCAGCATGAAAGAGATTGAACGTGCGATTCGAAGTTTGAAATGTGGTAAGGCTGCGGGACTAGACAGAGTTACTGCTGAAATGGTCAAGTACGGTGGGCCTCGCGTCTGGGACAGCTTTCATCTGCTGTGCAATTTGTGCTGGCGGACGGGAGATGTCCCGGATGATTGGCGATCCGCGGTCATTGTGCCTTTATATAAAGGTAAAGGTTCACATTTTGACTGCGGGAGCTATCGGGCGATCAGCTTGACCAGTTTAGCAAGTTAAGTTTATTCGAAGATTTTGACACGCAGGATGCAAGAGAAATCGGAAAGATTCTTATGGGAGGCACAATGCGGATTTAGACCTGGAAGAGGATGCACGGATCAAATGTTTTCTCTCCGCATGATCACGGAGAAGCTTCTGAGTGTTAACCAGAGGATTTTCTGTGCTTTTGTGGATCTGGAGAAAGCATTTGATAAGGTTATAAGGAAGAAAATGTGGGAACTGTTGCCGGGATATGGTGTGGATGGTCGATTGCTAAGGGCTGTGCAGTCACTTTACTATGACTGTAAAGCCTGTGTGCGGGTAGGGCATGACCTGTCACCCATGTTTAGCGTTCAAGCGGGCGTAAAACAGGGTTGTGTCATGTCTTCCTGGCTGTTCATATTGTATCTCGACAGCTGTTTACAGAAGCTGAAAGATAGCTGTTTGGGTGTGAAATTGGGTGACATAAAAGTTAATTGTCTGCTGTATGCTGATGATGCAGTGCTTATTGCACCATCAGAAGCAGAACTGCAGGCATTAGTCACGTGTATGAAAGAGGAATGTGAAATTAAAGGTCTCCGTTTGAATGCTAATAAAACTAAGGTTCTGGTATTTGAAAAGGACGAAGAGAGAACGAAATGTGAAATATGGGTAAATCAGGAATGTCTAGAACAGGTAAATGAAATTGTATACTTGGGGAGTGCTTTCAGCCGGGATGGAAGATGTGATTTAGATGTGGATAGGCGTGTCGCTGCCGGAAACAAAGTCAATGGTGCCCTGAATGCATTAGTCAAAAGGCAAGGCGTGGTGAAGAGTGCACGCCTTGCAATACATAACGCAGTTTTGGTACCGACTTTGTTATATGGCAGCGAAACCTGGGTATGCCAGAAGAAGCATAAAAGCAAGTTGAATGCAGTGGAGATGCGATCTCTTCGTAAAATGTGTGGAGTTACCATAGCCGACCGAAAGCGAAACGAAGAGATTCGCAATATGGCAGGATTGAAAGATGACCTTATCACAAAAATTGATAGGGGCGTACTCCAATGGTTTGGGCACGTTGAACGAATGAGTGAAGACCGAATGGTGAAGAAAATATATAGAGCGAAAGTAAATATTAAAAGGTGTCGAGGTAGACCGAGACTAACTTTCGAAGACCATGTGAGCAAAATGCTCGAAGAGGGGAGGGTCAAAAGTACTCGGATACCTAGACGTGCATGTATGAAGAAGTTAATGAACCTGAAAGAAGCGAAAGAGGTATGTAAGGATCGTGACACTTGGCGATCTGTTCTCTCTGGCTACCCCGTTAGGGATTGTGCGTGACGATAAGTAAGTAAGTAAGTAAGCTATGTAAGGAATATATAAAAGTCAACTTTGTGAGGTAGCGGTAAACGTAGTTATATATTAAACGCTCGCTTCAAGCACCAGAGAAGAGGCTCTTGTCCGTATGACAGGGCAGTGTACTCGGAAACTGCATCAATTAAAAGTTATGGAAACTATGATGAGAGCTCTTCTTAACGGCCCTTAGCATTTACTTTTTGAAAGTTATTATAAATATATATATATATATATATATATATATATATATATTATGGGCTTCTTAGGTGCCAAGTTTATAGCCAATTAGGTGACACGACTTTGAATATCGGCCTAAAATTGTTCTCTTGGTTATACTATCAGCCATAGAAGGTAAGTGAAGTTTTTTTTTAATTACATCTCTTCCCACGACCCATTGTAAGCCTAGTGCCCGTAATGTTTCATCTATCTTTATATCTAGATGCACTTGAGAACTTCTTTCAGATAGATCGAATTGTTTTGAGTAATCTGCGTTGTTTGATCACCACTTCTGAAGAGTGAAACCTTTCTGCAAAAGGGAATCAATGTCTTTTGCTGCTGTGATTGCATCTTGAAATATGTCCTTGCCTGACATTAGATCATCCATGTAAAAGTCTTCCTTTATAATTTGGCAGCACTCAGTAGAAGAGTAATCTCGATCTTCGTTTTCTGCAACTTGATGCAAGGTCCTTACTGCTAAATACGGAGCAGAAACAGTTCTAAACGTAACTCTCAAGAGATGATAAACTTATACTGGTTTGGTTTGAAACTTCTCCATAATATTCTTTGTAGATTTCTTCTTTTGAGATTAAAGTCTGACGGTACTGTTTTTGGATATCATCAAAAAAACAGATTTCTTCTTTCGCCATCTTATGATTAGGGTTCTCATATCGCCTTATATCTTTTTCTACCAATGGCTCTTCATTGAGTGAAATATTGTTTCCCTTTTGTGAAACAATAAGAACAGTTCTCACTTTACTTGTTTCTTTATCTCGCCTTACAGTGGTGTGTTGCGGAAGGTATATTGTTGGGTTATTATTTCTAATGTTCGGGTACTCTTTCTAAATGATTTAACTCTATATACACTTGCATCACTTTTGTGTATTAGCTTTCTAAGCTTTGGTCCTTTTCGAATTTCTTTTCTAATTGATACAATTTTCTTAGTGATATATCCAACTATCCACACCTCCAAGGCCTAGTTCTAGCTAATCCAGGCTTTAATCAACCGGACGGAGACATGTTATTAAGTATAGACGTATGTGCCCAAATTATAGCAGGTAAAATAATCAAAGATCCTCCAGGCACTCCATGTGCTCAAAATACCAGCCTGAATGGATTCTATTTGACCACATACAAAGCAATAGAGAGAATGATGATGTTAGTGTCATGCATATTGATTTGAATTGTGGATATGTGAGAGCAAGGTACAGAAGCAAAAAGAGCATTAACAACCGAAGAAAACAATGTGAAGAAATATATTAAGCTGCAACGCACAGAACATCAAACGGATGTTATATTGTAAAACTCCCAACAAAACAAAAACACTGTTATAACCATCAGAAAATACTGTGGTGGTACTAGTAGCAAAGTGTGGTGATAAATGAACATTGAATATCGTTAAATTTACAGAGTTTCCTAGAATATTAGTCTTCGTTTACTAGATGATTTATAGTCCTCGCTTCATGCGCTTGGTCATTGTTTAGTTGATTTGATGATGTCACCATATTTAGGTGCACTAGAGAGTGGTAACGATTATGACATATACGACAGGACTTGATGAGACGACATTTCTTTGCTGAGTGTTCCGGGGCTAGAAAATTAAAACAAATATTGTGGTTCTGAAGGTATTACACCTTTCTTAGGGTTCCATCTGAGTAAATTCCCTACAGTGTAACAGTGTACGATTTTCTTTACGTATAAGGCAACTTTAATTTGGACGTAGCCGCAGTAGCGACTTGTAGTGTATTTTCCTTACTCCTTGCTATCTTGTCCCTTGGTGAGGCTCTAACTAACTAATGTACAAAATTTCGATTAAAGAAACTTACAGAGATCCTCCCACATAGGTAATTCGTCTGAATTTTGCCGGTAAGTAAACTCCTCCCATTCTCTGTGCGTCTCCAGGTCCAATTTCTGCACAACGAGAAGTATAATAATAATAATATTCCACAACTATCACACAACGCCATCGAGTCCCAAGCTAAGCAGAGCTTGTGTTATGGGTACTAGACAACTGATAAACATACTTATATATTTCTAAATACATAAATATTATAGATAAATTACACCCAGACACAGAACAAATAATCGTGCTCATCACACAAACATTTGTCCTGGGTGGGAATCGAATCCACGACCTCCAGCATAGCAGTCAGGGTCACTAACCACTAGACCAACAGGCCAGTCATACAGCCATGGATCCTAAGAGTCGGTTGAAATTTTAAACTTTTTTAAGCTATTATTGCATTTTGTAGTGGTATCGAGAAGTGCCTTTAAATAGTTTGCAGTTTGTGCAGGAAACTTCCTCTGCATAAATAATCTTTTCAAGAGAGAGTTTATTATGATACGTTTATTTCTGTAACGAGTTTTAGGCATCACCCATGACTGATCATTGTTGTCTTCTGTTACTTGGATATGTTTCAATAGACTCGGCTTCACCAGTAAGGTTACCTTTAAATAGTGCAGTGCAGTTTACTAAGAGATGAGTTGTTATGTACTAACGACATAATTTTTTAAAAGAATTCCAATACTCTTTTATCATTTGTAGTCGAGTTTCAATGTATCCTTTTGTAAGACGCTGCTTAGGACATTTCTTTAGGTTCTTCTGAGCCTTTTGTAATAATGACTCAGTGTTTTCCACTAAAAATAATATTTGTTCCGGAGAAGTGGCCATATTTATATAAACGTTCCACAAAAGTATTATAAATATACTAGTTTTAGTAATTTTCATACACATAGTTATGGTGTTTCATAGACATATTTTAGGAGT
The DNA here is from genome assembly GCA_036936625.1 of Parnassius smintheus behrii. Lineage (NCBI taxonomy): Eukaryota > Metazoa > Arthropoda > Insecta > Lepidoptera > Papilionidae > Parnassius > Parnassius smintheus. The sequence continues at coordinate 658,000 of JAUPFT010000015.1, forward strand.
AGTGCATTCAAATTAAAACCTTACTCCTTTTAGATTCAAGTTTGGTCAAAATGTTACCGACATGTTGAACAATTCTGCACACAAGACAGAATATGTGCTTACATTATGAGGCAATATTATTATTGTTCGATCAAAATGTAATGCGTGTGTGTTATACGCAAGATGAACAGTAAGCATGTGTGAATGAGGTCCTAATAAGGTAAAATGTAATTTGAAGTTTAGCAGCAAATAAGCCCTCCCTATAAAAGAAGTGAACTTAACCAAACAATTATTTTTGTCTGATTAAGCTCTAAGAGTTCAATAATGAATATGTGCCTTTCATGTAGGTATTACCATAATCGCCGGCAAATGACTGGCAACCGGAGTATGAAAAGTTTCACACTTTTGATAGGAATAGAAACAAAATCAGAAACTTTTTTATTCAATATAGACTACAAATAATACTTATTGAAAGTCACTTTTTTAATTTACCACTACTTCGGGAATAAGCCTCTGTCCTGGAAAGAACCAGCAAGAAACCCAGCGGGATTATTTTTTTGTTACAGTTAACAACATAAACAAATTAGAAATAGCTTAGAAGCGATCACTTTATTCCCAGGGGTTATAATCATCCTTTATGGATTGATTCTTAAATGTTATAATAACCCTTTTTATACAGACTTATTCGTGGTTTAATAAAGTTTTTGAACTTTATGCAGGTCAAATTTTGTATATTTTCTGGGATTTGTTGTAAAAGAATGAATTACTGACTCGGTGCAGTCGAGTAACTGGTACTACTATCTTGTGTCTGTTCCTAGTATTTACAGAATGAATATCACTTCTTTTTGTAAAACTACTTTTATTTTGTGTATTACATTTAATTATACATACATCTTCATAAATGCGTTGAGAAGCCAAAGTTCATATATTAACTGTAGCTTAAGAGCGCGTCGACCAAACGGAGTGGGCAATAGTTAGGTGTTTCAAATAGACTTGCTGGCTGTTTGCTTCGTTACGCACACAGCCACACTTCCATCGAGCGAGAGCGAGACTGTTTGCAGGTGGTATGTCAAAAGTACGTAACTAAATATTTGAAAAATTTAAGTTCTTGAGTTTCTGTAGTCTAATTTTTTTTAATTTATTTAGTTTATTTCTTATGATATTTAAAATAAAATAAAAGTATATTTGAATTTAGATTGTTTTTATTTTCATATTAAGCACATCTTAATACAATTTGAAACTAATACAAGTTAGTAATGCTAACAAATGTTCATTTGCTTTCTATTTATACAATCCAAGTTTTGTGAACCTTTAAAAAAACATTTATATAGTTGCAACAGATCAGTTTTGTTTCATTTTAATAATATAATATGTGGCAAAAGGAACAAGAACAATGAAAAAACATTTTCATTCTTAATATGTAGTTTTGACTAAATGCATTATCTTTTATTTCCTCACACTAAGCATTGTAAAATGCTCTTAATTTAATACTCACCTCCCGCACATCATCGAAAATAACTTATTTGACAATCTTTTGGCGTTTTGATATGTTATTTACTGTCATTTTCCGTTTCGTTTCTTTTATGTTTAGTGCATCAAGGATATATTTCGGTTCTCGTATTTCCATTTGTCTGTCTAACCGCGAATCAATTATTTCTGGCAGTAAACAATTAAAATAAAACATTTTCAATTTATTCTCCATTTTACGCCAAAACTCTATATCTTCCTCAATTAATTCAATTTTCATATCTACTTCAGTCCAAACAGCAAATATGCAAATTTTTCGTCGTGTGACGTGCAGTTGGCCTTGTGCCTGATAGTACCAGTCATGTATTTTATTTATAAAAATATTACCATCTTTATCCCGTTTCCAAAAATTTATTTTTTTCCTCTTATTCCATCGTCAACGCTCATTCCTTTAGCTGAGTAGGGACATTTTATTTCAACGATTTTGTTCTCGTCTACAATCCCATCTGGACTAGCTCCTAAAAATGGCAAATCTGGGTCGACAAATAATCCGCATGTTTTTATGGAAGTTTTAAGAAGTTTTCCAGTTGTTCCCGTGCGATATGTTCATAATTTTTACCATGTTTAATTGACTTGACATGATCTAAATTTTGTTCCATCAGAATAGTTTTTACCAAAGGTCCACATTTTATCACCCCTCGTTTGCACACCTTTCCGACAATGGATGCCGTGAGCCGCAACTTCCGCTCTTGACGCCATTCAATTGAATCAGCCTGTAAAATTGTTCTTCTTTCTAGCAAGTGGCGATGTTCATCAGATAAAGTTATGTTTTTCATATGCTCCGTTTTGGCAAAATCTTCAAATCACTTATATCAGGTTTTTCACAAGATTCGCCATAATTTTTGTCTTTACGATCGTTAGTCAGCTTTTTTGTCGCAAATGACTTATATACTTGTCGCTTTGCTGAGCTCAATCTTTTGATATTTTTTGTCCTTTCCAGACGTTTTATTAATTTATTTGGGCTCCGGAGCAAAATTTTTTTACTCAGGTATGTAACTGGCTGTTTTGAATTAAAAGAAACTACTGATGCAGCACATCGACCGCTATACGACCGCCTGCTCGAGAAGTTTATTCTCTTTCCGCCAATAAACTTGGCTATTACGTTATTAAATATTTCAACGATATTGCTATTTACATTGTGCATTAGGCTTGTGGCATTGCTTACCAATCTCGAAAGAATTTTCAATATGGCTGTAAATATAAAACCAACCTCATTGCTTTTCATGGCTGGCACAAAATTTTCTTCTATTGACGATTCAGTTAAACTTTTGCAATAGTACGATTTACAAGAGCTATGATTGCCAAAAACGTGGTGTGGCCCGTTTAACAAATCTTGTTTCAGTTTCAGAACTTTTTCAGCGAAAATTTTATTATCTTGAGCTTTAATGTGTTTCACGGCAGCAGTAACTGAACGTCTTAATCGTAGGAAATTATTTTGGATAGCTTTTCGATACTTTAATGGGTAGGTTGTATTTTTGGTCAGCTCATCAAGTTTGTACAATAATTTCTTAATAAATGATTTGTACATTCAATCTTTTCAACCCGTAGATTACCATAAGGTTTTGCTTTTTCAATATTTTTGTGTGTGCTGGCATCACCATCTGCTATCAATCTAAAATATATGAGACCGTGAGTTTCCATTGATGTTTTGAAACCTTCAACTAAAGCTGTTGATTCCATAGCACTTGAAGAACCTGTATAGTTTTTAAAGCATATGTGTTCTGGTACTTGGATTTTTTTATTTTCCGCTCTAGTACAAACCATACAATATTTGTTTTTGACCGCCATGTAGAGAACTTTCTTTGTCCTGTAGCCTATTATAACTGCCGCGCCTGATAAAGCATTGTAGTTTTTCCTATATGATCGTTTGGACCAACAGCCATCAGCAACTACAGTTATCAGCGGAACTCCATTTACATCTACTTCCCCATTGAGAACAGCTAGATCGTGTTCTTCCTTTGCAGCTTCGCTCATGCATTTTTCTTTAGCAAGGTCCCATAGTTGACATACTTTATTATGACATTTTGTGTATAGTTTGTCTGACATACTGGGAATATTAAGGGAAGCAGACACTTGTTCTAAACTAGAAAAACCTGTTCCTATTGACATAAAACTAGCCACAGCATCACCATTAATATTGACATCAGCATGGCTATCAGGTTTTTTACAGTTTATTAATTCTAACTTTTTTTCCACACATTCGACAAACGAAGTAGAATTTTGATATAAACCCTTTCCTGACCTCTTTAGTGAGTCTTAAAAAACTTAAGTCATAACCTACAGCAGAGTTGTGATTTGAGATATCACGTATTTGGTGGAAAAGGTATTCAAAATCCACTATTCTGTTTCCTTCTACTTTTATATCCTCTTCACGTTCGGTTTCATTTTCTAATATCAGTTCAGAATCTCAATGCTCCTCATGTTGGATTTCATTTTCTACTGTAAGTTCTAGATGTTCCAAGGAATCCTGAAAATTATTAAAAATAAACGTCAGTATTTTTTAACTTCAAACTAAACGGGTGTCTATGGTTTACACTATTGGCGATATAAAATGTTGCGGATGAAATTACTAAACTCTATAAAATCTTTATAATCATTTTAAAATTGATTTATAAACTGACATGAGAAACGCGTAGAACTTGTCAAGACCTCTCATTTGAGACCAAACACTAGGAGTTTGTCGCCATTAGTTTACTAAGTATTAAAAAAAAACAAAATGACGTTTGAAACGAGTAGAGCTTGTAGAGACCTTTCATTTGAGACTAATCACGAGAAGTCGATCACCATTGCTTCTCAAGTTATAGTCAAAAATAAAGTTAAAATAGCCTATTTTTATACAAATTTGGTTTTTTATTCCTGCATTCCTTCCTTCCGGCTACTAGAACGGCCTTGGTACGTATTATAGTAAGCCATATTTTATTACTTAATAACTTTGTTATAAAGCACTTACGTGATTAATTTCTTCAGCATCATTTTGGCCAATTTTGACAGGAGTCTTGTGAGAAATCTTTTTAAACGTAGCACCACCTTTTTTTTAAAAATATCTTTCCTTACGCTTCCCCATTTTTTCTACAACAAATTATAAAAATTATTATATTTAAAAAAATATCGATATATATTTTCATTATATATATACACATATAATATATATAAGTATATATATACATACACACACACACATATATATATATATATATATATATATATATATATATATATATATATATATATATATATATATATATATATTTAAATGATAAGTAATAAACAAAAAATTCTAATTAAAAATATTACAAAATGAATTAAATCAGAAAATTGAAAAAAAATTACTTACTTTACGCCGTCTGCAGAACAATATGATACGTACGTATGACGTACACAAATAGATCGCGAAATTTGGCTAAGGCACGTCGCTCCGCAAATGGACGTGACCTCTCTCTGAGCTCCCGCGGGCGAATGATTTCCCGAGCGCGAGCGTTCTGCTGAGAACAAATTATCGGACGCGGCTGACGGACGCGGCTGACAGCCGCGGCTTATTGAGATCTAGCCAGTACATTTAATACTACACTGTGCAAACTATCGGCCGTAAGACGCGGACATGACCTTGCGCCGCTCTTGAGCGTTCGGACGTCCGAACAGAATCTGGCCGGCTGGATGTTTGGTGCGTCCGCGGACAGTGTGAACGGGGTACGGGACGCGTCCGCGGACGTTTCGAGTGTCACAAGCGAACCAACTGCGCTCGCGACATGATGTGTAATGAAAAAAAAATTAATTGAATGTGTTCATGGCCACGAGTGCCTATATTTATAAGTACGTATTAGTACATTCATAAGTACATTTTTTAACTTTTATCATCTTTTTGTAAGTCTGGATACAATGTATGAAATTCATCATACTCGAGTCGTTTTACATTAATATCATGGACAAGGAGTGTTTGGGTCCCCTATTTTTTGGAGGACGACATAAAGCAGCTGCCGCTAACTTTATAAATTCTTTCTCGCTGTCACTGTTTGTCATGTTTCTCGATTGACAAAACCTTTCTGGAATGACCGAAACGAGGCGTCCGAGGACGCCGTCTCAGCTACCGTGCACACCGCTAAGCCGCGACTGTCAGCCGCAGCTGACGGACGCGTCCGATAATTTGTTCTCAGCTTTAGTATTTATATTCAAATTCAGAGTTCATATATAAAATGTATGGCGAATTTGGGACGCTTTTTAGAAAATTCATAACTAAATCACAAAGCCAAATATAAAAAATGTAAAACGGACGAATTGTGGTGCATACGTTGTAGATTAATATTAATTCCATGTTTTGAATTAATTGAACTAATTTCGATAAAAATTTAACTAAACGGCAACATACCATTTTTAGGATTTTGTCTAACTTTATGAATTTTTAAAACAGAAACTAAAGATATTTATTTATTTTTGCTTCGGAATAAAGGTAAATACATTCTTAGTGATATTTAATAAATAATTTTTATATTAATTATTGTAACCATAAAGAATAATTTCACTTAACAGTGACTATCGTTTTGAAGTATTTTGCTCGATGGGCTCTTAAGTATTTTTCGTCTGAAATACGTACGAGACGTAGGTACTGTATGATTTGACTATGGAAAAGCTCTGAAAGTTCACATTGTTTCCGATAGATGGAGTTATAAGCATTTTGTTTTCGCCAGTCGTAAATTACCTAGACCGGAATTTATCGCGTATATTTAACTTTTTTACCCGACGTTTCGAGAGCTTTACAGCACCCATGGTCGCGGGAAGGACTGAGATGTTCAACGTCCAGCTGTCATAGTTAACCGCGGTTACCATAGATTAAAATTTTAACTTTTGTTCCGATCTACACAGTATTTTAATCTATGGTAACCGCGGTTAACTATGACAGCTGGACGTTGAACATCTCAGTCCTTCCCGTGACCATGGGTGCTGTAAAGCTCTCGAAACGTCGGGTAAAAAAGTTAAATATACGCGATAAATTCCGTTAAAACTAGTATTATTTCAATGTGTAGTGTTCGCGTAAATATAAGAAATCATTAACTAGACCGGCTTTAGCATCAAAGGTGCTTATGGCTGGTGCTGCAATCGTTAATTCGTAAGATAAACATGCCCATTAAAACGAATCTCTAATTGGAGAGACCCATGTTCAGCCCTGGACTTTTAAACAGTGATAAGTAAGAATGAAAACGTAGTTAAAGATTTTTGTATAATATATATCAATAGACGGCCTCTTCAGCCTTAATACATAGCGCACTAAGTTACGGCCAATTCTCCGTAACTCCTTTAGACGATTGCGAGAGTACGAAAAGTCTAGTTCATTTCTTTTTTGTAAAACGCTAACGTTGTTTTTGAGAATCTATCGTTGATTTTGTTTAATTTGACTAAGAAAACGCAGTCACTTTGAATGTGCGAACTTTGTCAAATTGATTTGTAGTTTATTTGAGATAAGTTTGAAACATTATTACGTATTTGCCCAAAAACAACCACTTTCATAAATAAAAATACAACTGCAAAGTATTTACTGTGCCAGCTACTCGCCCGCAGCCACGCCTACGCCCGCGCGATTCACAATTGTGACATAGTTTTTGTTTTGAGTTTCCGTTCTAGTAGTATAATATATAAGTGTTTGAAAGAAGTGGTATAATGTGAGGTGTAAGGTGGTATGATGGGTGCGTGCAGGTGTACGTGGGCACGTGGGCGCGCGTACACGAGCGCACCGTGCGCGCGGCTTGCGAGAACGCGCGCGCCGCGCTGGCCGCCGCGCCGCCCGATCGCGCCGACCTGCTGCTTGATGAGGTACCGCCGCGCACCACGCACCACGCTACACGCACCACGCAACACGCAACACAACGCGCTACATGCACCACGCACCACTCACCTTGCAACACGCTCCACGCACCCCGCAACATGAACCCCGCATCACGCACACGGGGTGTACCATGAACACTGCATCACGCACTCCGTACCCCGTACAATCCGTATTATGCAAACCGCAATCCACAACACGGACCTCGTGACATACACTGCTCCACTTTTGACGTTTCACATCAATTATTCCGCAATAACTTTGCACAAGCGTACTCACACGATTTAAAATAACCTTTTACGTAAATCCGAGGATTTATGAAGTTATCTATGTTTCATTACAACGTGTACATAGTTTTTTTATCACTAATTTATATTCGAATCTTCCGAACACAACAAAATATTAAAAATATAACCATTATCAACTTTTTTACCTGACGTCGTTTCAATGATATGTCGCTATGTACCTTACCGTGGTGTTTGGATGATTAAAATTCATTGTTATGCGAATAATTGGCAAAAATATTCAAATATTCGGTAAAATATTCAAATAATTTAATCATTAATTTTTAATGTATTATTTATTTAGTTACATTTTTATTTTTAAAATTCCTTAAATTACGTGAATCATGAATAAAATAAGTTTTTTTTTTTACTTTATCGATGTAAATTTGTGTACACAAAAAAACTCATATACAAAGTCGCACTTAAAAAACCATTACGTAATTTCAATCTCCTGCCATTTCGGGAGCTTACTGTGCGTAATTTTATGTTTGTCTTCTTATTTTGTGACTCGGCTTTACCTTTTTGGACTGTTTCTTCTGTATTCGTTGAAGCATGATGTCACAAAGGATGATTGGGCAAAAGTGGTAGAAATATCAAAAAAATTGATTATGGATGACTTTGAAAGAGACATTAATTTTGACTGCATTATTGAAAATCAAATAATAATTAATCTAAACAACGACAGCTTAACTAGGTGTACCGAAAGTGATTGAATAAATTTATTTTTAATCTAGTTTCAAGCATAAATTTTTATAACTGTGCCTCTAGAAATAAGCAGTAAATCTTTTTTAAATTATCCGTTTTTAATATATTCTGGTACTATTAAAACCAAACTGTAAATGATTTCCAACTCTAAATAATCGATATCGATTTTTTTAGGAATCGAATATTGTACGTTCCCCTTTTTTGGTTGGCATGCTTGGTGCAATAGGTCTACGGAGCAAATATAAAGAGGAGACGGCCTAAGCGACTTTGCACTGGGATTCTAACTAGGTCCTGACTTCATCACAGTGGGCGTGGCTTTAGTTAGTATACTGTCAGCGTTCGTCCTGTGCGCCTCGGTCTCGAAAATTGCAAATCAGTGTATTTTCGTATTATTAAGAAGAAAAGGATGAAGTGTTGTATTTTATCGTGTAAAAACTACTCAGATAGACGCTCTGATGCTATGGATGGTATCACATTTCATGTGTAAGTAATTATATATCTAATTTCTTAAAATAATTCTAGAAAGATCTCTTTGCATCGGCTTTCAAATATAATTAAATATATTTGATACTAGATGGCAGCACTTTGTGTCGTGTGAACTAAAGATATAAAGGTAAGTCGAGCTCAGTATTGGTAAAACAATCATACGAAGGTGCTGAAATTGTTTTTTTTGAAGTTGGTTTCAGTCCTAAAGAATTTTTAATCGCCAAAATATTACCTTTATAGATTTTATAATCATTTTGTAAACAGGCCGCCATCTACCGTCAAGTAAAAGAACAATCAACATAAAATAAAAAGACAGGGCCGTAATTAGAATCCAATTATTTTACCCAGTTACCCACGGCTTAAAATGAAGGAAATATTACTTAGGCTGATTTTTTACGAAAGGTCTACAATGTATATAAATACTTAAATATTTAGCATTTTGTAAAAGTCAACCTTCAAGAAATATTCATTTTATCCTTAGTAAAACAAAGTCTTCTTGAAATTAAATATTTTATATACAGTATTCAGTCTCCTTGAAACTTTATATATAAAAATATATAGATATTCGTTTTAAGCATTTTACCACCATAGAAAACGATAGGGCATCAAACCGACAACAACTAACCAAAACAGTTATTTTTGCGGGTAATTGAATTTAAAATAGAATTTAGTACTGTATGTCGAGTGCGAGCGCAACAAAATAATTTAAATAACTTTACGATAGCGTTAATCGAGTTTATGTATATATATTACTTGTTCTTCCATAGAAATATTAAGTAGTATACCGACACATACATACGACATAATAGTCCAGCCGTTAGTCAGCGTGAAAAAATAACACATTTACAGTACTTAATTAGCGTGTGATAAGGTCAAGGAGAAAGAAAGAACACACAAACCTTCGCTTTTGTAATATTAGTGAAATTATTAGGATTATTGTTATAGTAGGAGTAGGATTTTTTTTCATAAAAATATCGGTATTTTAATTTAGAAAAAAGATGTAATTACAAGACGATTCACAAAATTAATCTTGAAATAAATACTCCCTGGTACGAAATTTCTGAGTACGTCCCCTTATATCCCACACCAAGCGTAAGGTAGCTAAACTACATTGCAACATCGATATGGAACGATGCGAGTAGTTTTACTATTTACCGGTAGATGGAAAATAGTTAAGTGGGTGGCGCTTAATACCCCCTCACCCCGCAAATTGTCACGCGTTGTTACATAGTGAAATCTAATTATAACACCTCCTCTTTATATTTGCTCCGTGAATAAGTCTGACAGCTGTCAAAATGTATTTCTTAGATTTGGGTGACTATAGTTTGACATTATGCATTATGATATGACCATGCCTGTATATTATTTTTCTTTTACTGTTTTATCCAAATTAAGATGAAATAATATTGTAATTTTGTATTTTTCTAATTTTAATTATTCCATTGCACGTTGACGTAATATTTGCATACTGATAAACCGGTAAAACATGCATGTACACACTATTTTACAATACCTAAAGATGTACCATTTGTATGCAAATAAATATTTATTATTATTATTATTATCACGCATCCCGTACCACGCACCCTGTACAACGCATAACGCATCCTGCACCCTGCACCCCACACCTTACATTTTTTCACGTCCGTTTCTCCTATCTAACATATTATTTTATTTTATGATCCGTTTCATTATTAGTGTAGATAAATATCAGACATCCTAGACACATACCTATGCCTTAGCAGTGAGGAGTTGGCTACATCTTGTAGCCACTTCACTGCTAGGCATAGGTTATAGAACGATTAATTTTACTTCACTTTTTCAATTTGACGTATTACAGGTATTGAATTTGGTAGAGGAACTTTGCAACGCCGAGCAAGATTTTTGCACGCAGTTCTTTCACCTCGATGTTGATGTTAAGGTACGTGACTGTTCGCTTTGTTGAATTTGATCGATTGTTATTCGCGGAAAATAATTAATCGAAAATTGTGAACAGGGTGAGAGTAGCGACGGTGACGGTGAGAAGAGTGAGAGCGGCGAGCGTGGTGAAGTGCCGCGTAAATGTGGTGCGGAGACGAGGCGCTTCATGAGCGAACTGTTTCCCACGCTCGACAGTGAGCTGGTGGCGCTGGTAGCGCACCTCGAGCGCAGCGACCCCTAGTGAGCTCCATATACAGCTTCCTTAACTTCTGTGCACTTTTATTGTACTAAACAATCTTAAGTGCTGAAACATTTTGACTGTGTAGTGATGGTGTAGGAACATCCACTGTCCCATGGCGTTTGTGGCGACGTCGTAAGACTTGCCAGAGGGAAACTAGGAGACTGGCAGCGTTTTTCTTATATCATCTAGAAAGTAACAAATTGATAAATACTTATGAAGCAATTTATGTGCACCAGTGGACTTTGATAGGCTGCAAAAATCAAATGAAGCAATGAAGTACAGTGAGAGTGCCATCCCTGCAAAGCGCTTCAAATTTCACGTTACGACGTTTTTGAGACCGAAGAGCTAATAATTGTTTAAGTAATGAGGTTCAGGATCACCCGATTATGACTCAGTTTTTTTTAACAAAAATCTATTACAAAAAATTTATTTGATGGAAAGTTTTTCAAGATTTTTGAAAAACACTTTTTCGAGATTTCTGTTTCTCAACAATTTCTCTCAATTCAACAATGTCTCTCGAATGCATCAACCGATTTTGATGCGGTTGATGGCAATCGACGTCGTTTTTTTTATATAGAAGAGCTGTTTAGATTACAGAATTGATTAAAACAAGGGTGTCGAAGAGATTCCTACAAAACCGCTTTTTGAAAATCGTAAATCTTGAATTTTTATGGTTTTCTCGGAATCCGCAGTGATGATTCGATCTAAATTTACAGAAAATCTAAGTTTAGCGGGGCCCTTACAGTTGCCGAGAAGAGTTAAAATGTGATAAACATTAAGGGACCAACACTGAAGTATTTTGTTTTGTGTATTTATATAAGACATTAGATATGGATAAAATTTTAATTGAAACGCAACTTTTCAATTATTTCAGAATGTGTAACATAACACTTTACCTCAGTCCCTACTAGCGACGTGTGGTGTGCGAAAGATTATTAGTCCTCATTGTACGTTGCAGCGGCGCGATGCGCGCACTGGCGTGCGCGGGGCGGCGCGTTCTGGGTGAGGGCGGGGCGGGCGGGGCAGGCGAGGGCGGTGGGGCGGGCGGCGAAGAGGCGCGCTGGTGGCGCGGCGCGCTGGCCGGCGTGGCGGTGGCGGCCAAGCGCGGCGCCGACCGCGCCGTGGCCGAGCGCCTCGCCGCACTGCCCGACGCCGTCAAACAGGCAAGTACCACTATATCATAGGTACTCGTAAACCAACACACACTTCCATAGTATACTCCTGCACGAGCCTTAATACGCTCTGAATTACGGGCAAATCTCTGATGAAAAAAAACGAATCCTACTATTATAATAAATGTGAAAACCAAATAACTAAGTATGACTACTAGACGGGCACTACGGTATTAATACATAGTGCACAGTGACGCTGAACTCGGTGACTTCTTCAGTGGACTGCTGACGGACGAGAACACTAGTTCTTTGTTTTGTAAACCGAAACGAAGTATTCTTAGTACTCAAGGTTGCGCGTTAATTCCTAAACAAAAATTCTTAGGTATGGCGCACGACGCGGAGCAACTAGTTTTATATAACGGACATGAGTCTGACTCTCGTACCTTTTACAGTGGGATATGCCTTGCGATGCCGCCTCCTTTTGGTAATACTCAAAGGTGACAACGCATCTGCGTTTTAAATTTTTATCAAGATTATGAGGTGACACTGAAAGTTCTTAGAAAGTCAAAAACTGAACAAACTATCAAGTTATTATATTATTATATCTTTTCAAAATAGTGTTCATTTACACATCGCCGCATCCTATAGAACCACTGAGAAAATCACTTTGCTGACTCGTCCTTAAGGGTCTCTTCGACGGCATTTTAAAACGTAGCCACCGTTGCCTCGGCGTCCATAAAATGTTTTGCTCGAAGTTTTTCTTTTATTTTCGGAAATAAATACAAATCCCAAGGTGCTAGTTTGGGGCAATAGGGCGGGTGACCCAGTAATTCCACGTCTGACGTCGCCAAGTAGTCGATTGTTTGCTTGCCGGTGTGCGAAGAAGCGTTGTCGTGGTGAAGGATGATCCTACTACGAGGTCGTTTCTCCCGAACTTTTTCCAAGGTACGTGGCAAACAATTGTTAGTGTACCACTCTGCAGTAACTGTATTTCGATCCTCTAAAATAATTGTTGCGTAATGACCTGTCCTGCCGAAAAACGAGGCCACCATCTTTTTTCGCACGCTTTAACCTCTCTTCACTTTAGTCGTCAACTCCTCGGAAGGAAACACCCAGACAGCAGACTGTGTCTTAGTTTGGGGATCATAACAATAAATCCAGCTTTCGTCACCTGTAAGTAGGTCGAACACAGCATTTGTGTCGCCTCCGTTAAGTCTTTGAACCATTTCACGACACCAATCAACACGACGGAGTTTTTGGGCCTCTGTCAAATTATGAAGTATCCACCGGGCACAAAGCTACCAGACCGTTAAATTTTCATGGAGAATTTTGTGCATTTGACTCATACCGATAACTAAGCTTGTCCGAATCTGGTGATAAGGTAGTCTTTTGTCAGTTCTATCATACACCGCACAACACTGATGTTATCTTCAGTCGTCACCGTAGAAGGCCGTCCCTCACGCAGATAATCGGTGAGATTAGTGCGATCACGTTTAAAATCATTAAACCAGTTGTAAACAGTAACGCGAGATGCGGCTTCTTCGTGAAAGGCCAACCGAAGTCTATCATAAAAAGTTAGCTAGTTTGTTCGGTTTTTCTTGCCTTAATTGACATCGAAAGCCATAAAAAATCATTCTACGAACATTTTCTCGCGTTAAATTCATTCATTTAAAAAAAAGTCACAGACAATTTTCAATTTGCCGCCAAATCGTAAACAAATGACAAATTAATAAAATACATACACAATAATATTGGCAAAGAGTTTCATTTTCAAAATTTGAACTTATTTTTTTATTATATCGTTTACAAGTGGCCAGTTCTAAATCTCATTCAGAATCGTAAATATAGATGCCTATGGGCCTCAGCATCCACTTATAATCAGGTGGATTGTGTGCTTGTTTGCCACTTTTAATCTTTAACAAAATTTCAAGGTTGGTGAAGCATTTGGCGAAAGTTATTTCTTAAAGAAGCACGACATATCTAATCCCATCACACGCTGAGATGTATACATAGAAGTAAAACAAAGGTTTGCCAATTACACTTGTAGTTTCCCATAAATTATAACGTAATTTTTAAATTTCTTTTAGGAAGGCCTTAATACATCATTAGGAATTTTATTATAAAATAAAATAAAAATAAAGATAAATAAATCTGTTGACTGTTATGGAAATATAGCAAATAATTGCAAGATATTCTATTTTGTTAAGTATTGAAATTGGTAGTTCACAGTTCATACCACAAAACTAATAATCGTTGAACACATGCCATGCGTTATTGCCATAGACTAACTTGCTCATAGTGTTGCCCGCCAGTAAGAACAGTAAAATAAAGTTGACACTATGAAATTCTTACTCTAATACTCCCACTAACTTCATATTAACTTTAAATTAACAATTTTATATAGTTATAACAGTAACCAGATAAGAGAACAACTGAAATAATATTTTAAAAACAAAACAAGAAATGAAATTTTTGAAAACAAAATCTTTAAGAACTTTAATTAATTATATAAACTTAATTGACAACGTTTTGTTCTCTATTCAGAATGAATTTTTGTGTAGGGAGAGCTTTTGTCAAGAAATCAGCTAATTGATTCAAGCTACTAATGTACTTGATGTTTACAATACCTTGCTGTACCTTTTCACGTACCTACTTTACATCAATATGTTTTGACCTCTGATGGTACCCAGTTATTATACCATGTTATATTGTTGAATATATCCACCAATATCTATTAAAAACTGTCTTAACCGCAAAACTTCTTTTGTTGCATCACAGGCAGCCATGAATTCAGCATCCATAGTGGACAAAGCAACTGTTTGTTGCTTTTTGCTCGCCCAAGTGACAGGGCCATTATTCATGATAAATACCAGTTGTTGATTTTCTAGAGTCTAAAATATTAGCATAATCTGTATCTAAGTATCTAACAAGTTCACTATCGCCTTTAAACTCTATACCAATACTTTTTGTAGCAATTAAATAACTTATCTGGGGGCACGGTTGTGCCAAGTCGAGCAAAAAAGCGGCACCATCCTACCATCCTTTTCTCGAAGCAATTCGGGACATTTTTGTGGATAAAACTAGAAGCCTGAATTTTCAGTAACCAAGCAAGCATTGTATAAACTCGGTATATTTCAAATATCATTCAATTTGAACCAGCAGTTTATGAATTATAACTAGTCAACCTTTCTTAATTTTGTCAGTCACTGACTGACTGACCGATCGTCAAAAATTCTAAGGCACTTATAGCAGACATAGAAACTTCAAATTTAGAATACAAGTAGTTTTTAGTGTATAAATCCAGGAAAAACGAAAATATTTTGCAATTTCATTACAGTTTTCTAGATACAACAACTGCATAAATAACTTTGTAATCCCATATAAATATATAGGATTACAAAGTTACATTTACAGTAAATGAATCAGGGGACTTGTATATGTGTATTATAATAGAGTAATAGGTGTAGATGATAGGTACGTTGTTGGTATTCAAGAAGTAAAAGGTACCGGGAAGGAATCAAAGTAGGACTATCTACAAATAGAAATGATATGCCATAAAAAAATAACTTGTAAAAAACCAAGTCTGGCCACTCAGTTCTTCTACCGTAAAAAGGTCTGAGAACCATGTAATACCAAGTCAGTTAATTAATTCAGACACTACTTACATCTCGTCTACACCAGACCAATACGCGGTATACATGCCATGTGTGGGGGCATCCTTTCCCTTCCGTTTCGTCTCATTTACACATTTATTCCTCTATCATACATCATATCGCACACGTCATCCATCTTATCATTAATTGCTCCACATACATTCAGCGTAGCTAGATGGGCTCCCGCAATCCTCTTTTCGCCCCTCCGGGAAACAGAACGTGACGGGTGGCGAACCTCGTCGCTGGTTTTCCTCCCGGAGATTCTTCGCACCCCTGCCCCATTAAAGAGGTGCACGGAACTCGGGGTCTTTACTTTTTTGCCAGATGGTGCGAAATTAGGGGGTAGTATATTATACGCCGCTACCACATGGTAAGGAGCCAAGTCTGTTCTTTCGGCTATGTCACTCGTTTAGCACCACCCGGGGGATACGTGTAGGGTGGGCCTAAGATTAGGTGGTGGAAGCCTACGGACGCGAGCGACTTACCCCCAATTTTTATTAAAATATAAAATAGTTTTATTAAAAAGAGATGTACATTCTGTATATACTAGGAACAAGTACAAGCTAGTTACAGTTTGCAGTAGGGTTATGTATGTGGTCTATAAAAGTTGTAAAGTCTCCATGCGGTACGATCCGTGACTGTTGAAAACTATGCGTAAACGCAGCTCGGGAGTAAAATCTGCATATAGTTCTAATTGAAGAGCTTCTGACGGACTGCAAGGACCTGTTTTTAAAATTCCTAGTAGTTTCATCCTCGCTAGTGATCTTGCGGTTTTGAAGAACCATTCTAATCTCGTTCAGACTGATATCCGGGATTCATCGGAATAGTTTCGGACGAGACTTTCTGTTGGATCGTTACTCACACTGTGAGTACTATTTGTGGCTAAACGATGATGTGTACAGCTGTCCCTGAAAGCTCTCAATCTCATTTAAAATCTCAGGTGTCTTGGAAATGTTGGCACAGTCGGTCTTCAACTTCGACTCTGACAAAGTCCTTGGAACCCTGAATCTGCTCAATCGTTTCTTTTAATCGGAGCTGCATTGAAGTTATGTAAATATCGCCGCATGCATTTCAAGATCCCTTTGTTCAATTGTCTGTATGCTGTCATATTTGTTGAAGATTGCAGCTTCGCCCTTTCGGTTTAAGAAAAAGTAGGCCGATTTGAGAAGGACCTCGCCCACTCTTCGGAATTAATGCGCGAGTTGTGTATCTATTTTCCAGGTCCAGGATCATTTTGTCAGACCTTAGGGTGAAAGTGTTAACTTTTGAGAGATCAAGTTGTCTTTGGTGGCCTCCGAACCTCCATCTGAAATTGATAGTAGCCGGCGCCCCGGTGATACCATGGTTGCCATCGCAGCCAGGAATATTGCGAGGCTTTGGGGATTGGGGGCCGTTTCTCTATGTTTGCTCGTAGGGATTTCTGTCGTTATTTTTCTAAACAACTTAAAATATTATTAAGAAGACTATTAATTATTAGGAATACACTGCTGCCCATCCCCTGGTTTGTCACTAGCGCCACCCGCGGGACGATGCAGGTCAGTGGATATTCTGAAATAGCCGTTACAGTTAATCTTGTGATAATACGAGATATTTATGTCGTTTTCCATCAGAGGACACAAAAATATTTCCGATAGTTTAATTAGTTTATTTTTACAACACTTAAGAGACGAGATGGGGTGATCGTGTTCTGCAGCTAAGAGAATACACTTTGACAAACAGATGAGCATGCAGCCCTCCTGATGGTAAGGGGTTGCTGTGATACCTACATCAGTCCTCAATTAAGAATTGAAATGAGGTAACAACTTATCTAACGTTGTTACCTCTGAGAGTTAAGATGAAATGCTTCGTTTAAAGTAAAAAGGGTGTCTCCGGTATAATATACGTATCATACGAAACGCAGCAGCATTGAGCTGCTATTTTACGCTGGTATTCTGTGTGAGAGTGGTCCCTCCCCGGTCAAGCCATTTCATTCTTGCCGCAATCATAATATAGCAGGTACCTTCGACGAAGAGATGAGAAGTTGTCATTGAGAACTCGAATCGTGGACAGTGACAAAAACCCGAGTTATATTTTACATTCTCCCTTTGTTGGTAACACGCAAACTTGGTAATTTACAATGGTCAACGATTTGATGTTATTACGCCCGCATGATTCTCAACATCGCGATTTAGGTAAACAAGTTAATTTGTACAGCGCCATGTATCGACCAAAAATGATCCTGATTTTACATGTGTCAGTAACACATTTTACATTTTAAGATGTGGTAGTAACGCCATCTTGCGACTTAATCCAAGACTATTGACATTTAAATGATGGCTCTAGACGTATAATACGCTACTTGGTGTGAGTGTTGTGAGGGTGGGTATGTACGTACCTGCAGGCAGCACGGCGGCCCAAGTGCGGCGTGCTGTCGTTCGTGCCGGAGCTGGAGCAGATGGCGGCGGAGTGCGAGGCGATCTTCGCGCGCGGCGGCCGGCGCGCAGACCTCGAGCGCTGGTACCTGGCGCTGGGCACCGCCATGCTGCGCGCCATCCAGCGCGCCGAGCACCCGCGCACTCCGCGCGCCGTCGTGCACATGGGTGCGTGCATCCTTATATATTTTTACGTACATAAGTGATTTGATCAAGCCTCCGTTGAGTTTATTCACTGTTAGTAAATTCAAGGCGGTTTAGTGGTAGTATTATCTATTTTATTTATTTATTGGCTTAACATAAAAATTCACACAGTTACAATCTGTCAAACTGCTCAGCAGTTTGTTGGCAGAAAAAATGCGCATATAATTAGAAGAACCGATAACCGACGAGGAAAAAAGGTTCTCGAGTGGCAGCCTCGTACCGGCAGGCGAATTGTAGGACGTCCCCCCACTAGATGGAGTGACGACCTGGTAGGACATTCAGGAAGTTGATGGATGCAGGTGGCTCAGGATCGCGTTTTGTGGCATTCCTTTGTAGCGAATGCCGCGCGCGCTACGCGGAGGGTAGATGTGGATGTTTATAACCACAGGCACAGCGTCCACTGAGCATCGCATCGGGTGGACTGTGTGCGCGTGTGTCACCGTTGTGTTGTTGGTCTGTGCGCAGAGAACTACCACCGGCTGCACGGCGCGGTGAGCTCGCTGCGCGCGCCGGCGCTGGACGCGCTGCGGCGCGAATGCCGCGCGCGCTACGCTGAGGCGCTGCGCGCCTACGTCACGCAGTACTTCGGCCGCCCGCTGGACAAATTGGCCCAGTTCTTCGAGGTGAGCACACAGCGTTGCACTCTTCTTATTCGTCCTCATCAACTGCTCTATCCTATAAGATCACAGCAAAACTATTTAGACCAATATATACACTGTGTTATATTAAATCGGATAATATATCTTATAATATCGGTGTAATATAACACAGGCTCGTTACGTACTTTAATGAAGTAATGAAACTCATCCTCTCTCCCTCAAGACTCTCGTGTAACTGACGCAGTGCGCTCGAGACAATAAATTTTATGTGGCGAAGCTAGAGCTCTAAACTAGGGCAAAAATTGATAAAAATATAGATTGTTGTTTTTAGAATTTTTACAAAAGTACACCAATCTTGATCTGTCTCCACTCTTCAGTTTCATATTCAGTGCTGTCAAGGACGTGTTTAACAAAGCACACAGAAGGCATACTACTGTTAGATAGATTGTATTACATATCAGCAATTGCATAGCTTCGATGGCTTTGAAGAAAGCCGTTTGGGTTTTATTTGAGCGAAAGAAAAAGATATTTACATACAATACAATACAATACATGAACAAAAGTAAAACATGAACAAAGTACAAACAATGTACAAAATTAAAAAAAAACAATTATTTACGTTCTAAATGGAATCGTCTCTCTTTCTTAAAGAAAGATTTAATTACATCTACGTAAAGTTGGTGAACGTTTTAATTGTACCAATAACTGTTTTTTAATTGCGATAATTGATAAGTTTGAATTACACTCTTGGCCTTGTGTATTTTCTCAACAAAGTTTAAAGATTTTACCTTTTCCTCTCCGATTAGCGCTTTAGCACACTTCAATTCATCACAAGGAACACTATTATCATCCATTTCACTAAAAATCTTTAAAAAAGCATAAATTTTCAACTCGCAATATTAAATCGCTTAAGCTAAACACATAGAGTAAATAAACATTGAAATGTGAAATGAACTTGCAAACGTATTGCCCGCGCGCTTCCGCTTTTGACAACTTCATTCCTAAAGCCTGGATTTAAATCTCTATACTAATTGCTATATATACAATCGTAGTTATATTTCAATATAGAATATTTTGCCATAGGTTAGAAAGAGAGCGATCGTCTTCTCGAAAGCCCCGTAAAAAGCCCACGCGAGTGAGAGAGACAACTAATCGCTCCATTAAAACTCATTTTTTATGACAGCAGCAGTCGCTAAGGAAATATGAGGTTATCGGTCGACCTGTGTCGAACAGTGGAGTGCGCGGGAAATTTGAAATAGTTTGAAACAGTTTTCGAGTTATTTCATTAGTTGATATTATTGATTCAGTTTGATAAGGCAAGCCCGGCTTTTCGGCTTCTGTGGAGGCTTCGCCACTGTATGTTAATGTGTTAGTGTATGGTAAGTTGTTAGTAAATAAAACAAAACATAATAATTAGCGTGCGTCCAGAGTGCGAGGCTAGCGGGGTTGCGACGACGAGCTCGAAGTGTCAAATATATGGAAACGCCGTTTGCGTCCATAGCATAACGACTAAGGCGGGCACCTAGCGCGAGGGACATAAGCTACCTAGCGGGCGTAGTTGTCAAAAATTCTTATTAGCGCGTTATGCCCTACTACGGGCCTAGTCAGAAAGCGACCCAATGCTCCAGAGGCAGGTGGAGGGGTATCCAACCAGTTCGATCTTGTCGTTCGGCGTAAACGGTTTTTCAATTTTTGATGAATAATGATTTTTGGTGATATTTCGCTCACACAACATCAAATGTTGACACGGACATTCCAATGTACTCAAAAAACTTTTCTAGGCTACAATCTCAATTCTTCATAAAAAGTAAAAAATTCACCAATTTTTTCTCTGTTTTAGTTTATTTCGTCCACACCTTTTCTTATGTTCAACATCACCCATCTCAGGACGGACTCGGACTTTGTAAACATTGAAATGTGACGTGAACTCGCAAACATATCGTCGGCGTCGCCCGCGCGCCTCGTCTCTCGACTAACTTAATACCTAACGTGACCAACCATATGTCCCACATTGGGCGGGACGTTCCCGATTTAAAGTTTCGTGTCGCGCTGTTCCAAAAATTCTTAAAAATTTCCCGCTATGACAAACAAAAGCGTGGCAATTATCCAAACTCTGTCACCCGTGCCATCATTTGACACCGCGCGTATCAGTTTTGCCAGCATGGCTTGACTAGTTACGTGATTATTCTGAAAAGCTACACTTTTGAATTTAAAGTTACGAAGTGACAATTTTTAATTAATCTACAATAAATTATCAAAAAAAAAATTATTTCCAATTAGTATTTATTTAATGTTCAGAATTCACTTTCGATCATTAAAGATTCAAACAACTATGTGTTTTATTTATAAAACTATATTTAAGGGCTCCAGATTGTATTTTGGTAACAGCGGCCATTCTCAACGGAAAATAGCCATCTGCGCATCTTGATTATATTGCCCTAGTGTAATACTACTGCTACTGAGAATTTTGTGACAGAAAAACCCAATAAATGATTCTTGACCCGACTCGGGTTTCGAACTTGGGACCACATGATCAGCAATTGCGTTTACGACCGTTAGACCAAGAAGGCAGTCAAAAGTGTTAAAACTATAATAATCTTAAAGGCGTCCCGCTCTGAGGAAAAAATTAGTGCTCACTAAAAAGCCGGGGTTTTTATCTCTATACTAATTGCTATTTATACCATCCTAGTTATATTTCACTATAGAACATTTTGCCACAGGTTACAAAGGGAGCGATCGTCTTCTCGGAAGTCCGGTAAAAAGCCCATAGAGACAACCAATCGCCCAATTCAACTCTCCTTATATGTATGACAGCAGTATACCTAAGGCTACGAGGTCATGACCTTGTCGAACAGAGTGCGCGGGAAATTTGAAATAGCTTGAAACAGTTTACGAGTTATTTTATTACTTGATATTATTGATTGATTCAGCTTGATAAAGCAATCCGGGCTTCGCTTCGCCACTGGAACTAATGTATCATATTGCTCGGACATAAAATCAAATGATTTTTGATCTCTTTGTTTTGCTCAATTAGTGTAGAAATAGAAGAGTTTATTACATCAAATTTAGTATCTTGATATAAGCGTAATTCATTAAAAAAAATTCAATTGACAAATCTGAAGTTACCGGCGTTTTAGATTTAGTTTGAGCCTACGTTTAGTTCTTTTGGTAATGTTTATTAAATTGACTTGTTCATCAACACTCGTACAAGATATGTTAAGGGCAGAATCAGATCCGTAAACGGTTGATTGACATTTATTTTCCGCGAGCCTAAACGAAGGCGTGTTAAGAGGAGTGCGTTGTATCTTAGACATAATTCAAGTTTTATTAAGTATTGCCGTAGTTGTAGGCCTAAATAACAAACAAAAGCCGTCGGCAAGCGGTCAGTGTCAGGGGTAGAGCTTGCGCTAGCGCGCCTCCCACTAGATGGCAAAGATAGTAGTAGGTGGGGCTATGCAACGTCAATGCACTATGTAAAAATAGATCTATCCCAGTTATAATGCGTACTGTTGCTCTCACTCGCTTGTTATTATTGCCTTCTTAGAATACTGCGCTCCTGGTACTCTCGCGAATTAAACTTAGTAATTTAATGAAAATAAAACTATAAGGTGCACAAAACGCGACTGATCTCTTCAGAGGTCCGAAAGGAGAGGGGAAAGATATAAACTGAAGACGCCGATTATCGCAGCGCCGGGTGAGTATCTCAGAGCATGAGTGACAGTGTTTAGCGCCGATGCTGAGATGTTGTACCAGGCGCTCAGCTTCTTCTTTTAACTTTGTCTTCAGTTGCCGCATCTTTTGTGCCTTGTAGATCGTAGGATTATTATGAATTTCCTCCAAACAGATCTTTGAAAGAAATCCATTGCATGTAGCTGCCCGAGAATTCAGAAACTTCTATTTTCGGCGCAGATTTTTCACAGTGATTATTCGACCAAATTTTTGTATTAAGCTGACGTCGTAGCTCATCGTATTTCCCCTCCATAGTAATAAGCAAGTTATAATATAGAAGATTGGAGCCTTTGAGTTTTTCTTCCAACTACCAGTGCTGTTTATCGATAACTTCTCACTTGGACTTCAAAATTGATAGATTGTCTTGTAGTTCCCATCTCTCAGTTATAGTTTGAATGTCGATTTTAGACATGACGCGATCGAGAGCTTTAAAGTTACATTCGTGCTGCTCTAAGAGCGTTTTGACGCCTACGTCGGAGGTGCAGTCCAGCATTCGGGTTTGATCGAAATGCACAGACTTGCGTTTGCGTACTTGTAGCAGTAAGTGTTGCATACTTTGTAAAATAGATTCATAAAGATCCTTATTTTTGTTAAAAATATTCCCTGTGAATAGTCGATGTTTTTATCCTCATTAGTTTCCACAATAATTTTGTGGCGCTGCTCAAAGTCGATCCATTGATCTTCAAAGAATTAGATTCGACTTAGTAAATACTCTTCAGTTTTTCTACTCGCTCCGTCCTTCGTGTAGGTCGAGCAGAGAGATTTGATGTTATTGAAGCATTGTAGTTTAAGATATAACATTTAGTGATGTAGTTTTTCTTGATACACTAAGTTTGTAGTAAAGTTAGTGAAGTAGCTGACCCGTAGTTTACGGTGACGCTCGGTGACAGTCGTTTCGGGTTGACCCGATCCGCAACACCAGTTAAGTTGTAGTTATGTAGTTATATTTATCACGTAGTTCACGGCAATAAGTAAGTTGAAGTAGATTATCTCTTGGACTGTCACGCAGTTTACGGCGACAGGTGAGTTAGTTTAGTTAGCTCGTAGACTAACTTGTACTACACAACAGTCGTGGCGAGACGCTCTGGTTGTCGAACCTGTATAACGGGTAACAATAACCCGAAGGCAACAAATTTATTCGCAGCCTGCTTGTTTCCAATCTTCGCAAATCGAAACTTTAGTTAATAGTACCAGCTTCGAATTTCTCCGTCTTTAAAATGATCGTGGTGAGAGTACGAGTGTAGTTGCCCCTGAGCGATATAATATGCGTCTTCTCAATTCACCGGTGAGATCCGCTTCTGGGAGGCGCAAAGAGACAAATAACACTAAATACCCTTTTTTCGAAGGACAATAAAATGTATGGTTTGTAAGGCCACACACTTAAGAAGTAGAGTTGTAGTTTGTTCATGAGCACGTCAAAAGGAAAAAATCACTAAAGTTAAAAGTGTAATTAAAAAGTAAAATAGTTAATAAAGTTAGAATAGCAAATCTTTCCTTGAGTAGTTGGTGTTTCGAAGGACGGTTGTTGACGTACTGCCGATCGTCAGCTTGCAATTAAATAGGTAAATTTAAATACGCGCGACGCCCGGCTAAAGTAGGTTGCAACGTTTACTAAATAAAAATATGTGGTGTAACCAAGCAATATAATTCTTTTAATCTTTAAAACTGTTGTCATCACTTTCTTCTGATGAACTTTCTGCAGACACGTGAATAGTAAACTGTTCTAACATATTTACAACATTATTGTCCACTTCGTACATTTTCGTTTCGATCTTGGTTACCACGTGATTGACACACGACGATTTTTGTTTATCCACTTTAGCTACTCCTTGTAACAAAAGAGTTCGATATTCATCAAGTTTATAAATTTTGTTATTTGCTGCCACGCAGCCCTTCACTTGATCCAAGCAAGCTCAACTGGGTTGACTCACAGCGATACGGTGGCAAACGTATGACATGACGCGACGATTTGTGGATTTAGCCATCTCGTCTATGACAAATTTTCAAAGCGATCTTTGTTTTGATTAACTAAATCCAAAAGTTGTAACTTTAATATTGATTCGTCACAAGCAATATTTTTCGACCATAGCCATTCAATTAATGTCTTGTTTGCGAGATGAAGTTGCAGGTGCTTTGTCAAGTTCTCGAAAATGATGAATGAATTCTCAAATCAAATCAAATCATTTATTTGCAATCTAAGTGTACATAATTGGTATTAAATTAAAAATGTGCTTACAACTTAGACGCCCTTTTCAGGCACTGTAAATTTGACAAGGGCACTGCTTATATACTATTAACATACATAAAATAAAATAAAATTAAAAGCTATAAAAAGATATAAAAATATATACTAGTGTTATTTTTTATCTAAATACTCTTCTACTGAGTAGAAGGGGATTTGTTTTAAATATTTACCGAGTCTTGATTTAAATTTGGTTAATTCTGATATATTTTTTATTTCCTGTGGTAATTTATTATATACTTTTATTGCCATATATTAGGGGCTTGTATTTAACATTTTTGTTCGCGACTGTGGTAGGTATAATTTATTTTTGTTACGTGTATTTAAGTTATGCGTATCTTTAATTTTCTTAAAACTATTATTATTTTTGTGGACAAACAGGCATAGATCATAAATGTACATACAGGGTAAGGTAAGAATATTTAGTTGTTTGAAATACGGTCTACAGCTAGTAGTGTTATCTATCTGGGCTAGTATTCTAACGCACTTCTTCTGGGTAATAAAAAGCTGCTGCACATCGACGTACTTCCCCACAACATAACTCCGTACTTAAGCCACGAATGAGCATAGGCATAGTAAGCTGACAATGCCGTGGCTGTGTCGGTGGTGTATTCTCATCCAATTTAGGTAAAACGTCGTGGAACCGATTTCAAACACTTTGGCGTCCATATACTGATGAATCCTCCAAAATCCTACAAATCAATTAATACTGCCGATATGTACAATTGTAAGCCGCTTGCTTTTTCTTGCAAAAGCATCCGTCGGTGTAATAACGTGCATTTTTATAGGGTACGTGCAGATTTATTTATAAAAAGAAATATAAAAAAGGAAATACAAGATTAAACGTAATATATTATCTGACGGATTTTCCAATCCTGTTGATAGCTCATCTAAAAATGCAGATTTCGATGTCGGTGTATTGTCAACCCAGACTATTGTATATGTATAACCGGCATTTACCCACGTCTCATCTTAATAATATATAGTAAGTTCGTTTTGTCTGGCTGCCTTTATTACGTCTAAATATTTGCGTCGACATAAAACTATATCTATATTCTCTATTTCTATTAAAACACTTTCTACCTCTTTTATTATAAGAAAAACCCTATTTTTTAGTGCTTTGTTTATTTTTTGTGATCTTGACGTAGATAGGAAGTCAGAATCTTCCTTTATGATGTTCCATGATCCACCTGATTTGATGCTTCCAATAACCTAAAAAAATGAAACACATCAAATAGTATCTATAATATAATATAATTAATTTATGTTTTGATGATTTAATGTAACATCACAACGTATGTGCTATGGTATATTAACTTGAAGATTTGATTGTTATATACAAAATTAATAAAATCCTTGTGGCTTATGATCTACTTGCATTGTATGTCAACCTCGCGATTTACTTTTTGCTCAGCGGCATCAAGTATTGAAAAGGTGAACTGCCACACCTTAACACGTATTAGTAGTGCCCACTAAATTAAATGGAGTGGTGGATCCTTTGACGTCGCCACATACACTTGGAATGCGATAGCAGCGTGTGTTGCATGGATTGGTTGGTGTGGCAGGGCGTGGCGGAGGCCGTGGCGTCGGGCGTGCGCGAGGACGAGGTGTGCTACCGCGCCGCCTTCAGCAAGCACGAGCTGCGCCGCCTGCTCGCCATGTACCCGGCGCACGAAGGTACCGCTACTCGGACCGCTGCGGCTGATTGCGACCCAAACCTAATAGCTTGCATTTACATTAACGCTTGGCTACTGCCATGGTTTTCTATCAAGGTTAGCCAGGGCAGGTGTATAACATGATAATAGAATCAATGTCAAGTCACGATGGTGTCACGTGGCTGGAAATGATATCGCATTTCCTTTTATTTTTACAGTGTCCTATTAGCATTCACGATTGAGAAATGTCAGCTTGGCTAACCGCGTCGATGTATCCTTATGTGAAGCTGCCTGCCGTTGCCGGTATGAGTATTTTACTTGTGACGTCATTGAGATGGCTATACTGCCATCTATCTATGTAATTATTTCGCCGTTATACATTGAGAGACTATGTACAGCAAATGTTTATTTTTGTGACGTTTTTGTTCGACGAGTTCGTTACTGTCGATATCGTACTCGTACTTATTTATCTAAGTAGCAGGTTCCAGTGCGAGCACTGCCGTGTTCCGGTCTGAAGGGTGCAGAGAGCTAGTATAATACAGGCTTTCTATCTTCTTTTTCTTTTAAGAAAAGGGTATAATCGAACATACCGCTCACCTGATGTTAAGTGTCAAGAGGTTGCAGGTATGTTCCCGACCTTTTAATAAGGAGTCAACTCGTTCTTGAAGGTTATTAAGTCGTATAGTTCTAAAAAATTGCCGGTGGTAAATAATTCGACAAAGATGTTATGCAAGGAAGAAAACTCCTAGTAAAACGCACAGTAGTGGATCATCGAGCATCCGGATGGTTTGCGTAGTATCGCGATATTTTTAGCGATGTGCGTTAGTGGAATTTGGCGGCTGGAATTATCTCATCACCTGTTCACTTCTTTTGAGCGTTCTCCGTGGTAAATGCGATAGAAAAAGGGATGCAACATATATCGTCCTAGTCCTCAGAGGTGACAACGCAATTATGTTCTTCTTTGTTTGAAGTAGCTGGCAGGTGTCCAGAAGCTGCAGTATCCACTCAACACCGGGCGGGTCGCAAGTTTAGTTTGTACCATTATAAGCCAGCGCCTACAGGTGAGCACTAGCTCTCCTGTTGGCAAGTGGCGGTGCAGCGGATGATGATAAAGTACACTGACTTCGCTTAACAAGTAGCTATTCACTGTTGCCTTAAGGACACCTATGTTGTAATCGGTTGTAAAGACAAGTGCTGACAGATTGTTCCACTTCTTTACTGTACGCATTATGAACGACGAAGCAAGCCTTTTAGTTCAAATATTTGATTGTGACTTCAGTTTTATAGAAGTAAAAAGGGTGTGTGTATGTGAAACAGTGCGCAAATCACTGCACCGGCTGTACCGCACGGTGGAGAAGCACCTGAGCGAGGAGGGCGGGCTGCTGCAGGTGGTGTGGCGCGCCATGCAGGAGGAGTTCATCGCGCAGCACGTAGCGCTGCAGGTGCGTCTACACACGCACCCCTCCCCCCCCCCCACACACACACACATACACACGCACCACGTCACATGAGCTTTAGAATCAACCTATGGTACTTGAAGTAAAAGAAATGCAATACGTTGATTAACCGCCGTTTTTAGCAATTTTTTGTAGGCCACTATTCCTCGTCCAATGTTAACACGATGGCTTGCGATTCACTTGAGATTGTGCTCTGTGTGATACTCTACGGTTGTTCGATTTTAATTGCCTGTTCAACTTTAACAATATGCAACTGAGGATCTAGTTAGTAGTATTTGGTCCCATTCCTGCCATATTGGGAACTCAGCACTGTATGCTGCATGACAATGGTCCTCCTTAATCTTATTTTTCATACAGTTTACACAACATGATGCTCGGGTTCCGCATGAGCATTATCCACTGTCATGATCCTCTGCACCGTAACCACAAGTCTGCTTGTCTGCCATGTATTGCTTCGCTTTATGACGGAATCCCTTGCATCAGTAGCATTGAATTACTGAGAACTGTTCATTAGCCCACACGCACTCTGGCCTTTAAATACTTTCCGTACATTAGAGCTCGCCTGCATTATGATTTTATTAACTACTGATGGACGATTAATTCGCCTTAAGATTTTAATTTTTTTTTCTTTTTCCGTGTCTTATAACAATTTAGCATTTTTCTTAGTTACTGAATTCATTGGTTACTCTTATTAATTTCAATAGCGGTTTTTTATGCTTAAGTTAGACACAGTATGTTTTTATCGCATTTTTAATGTGTTGCGGTGTTCGTAATAACCACCTTCTGGTTCCTGCCTTTCTTATTTTATTTACTCTCACTCCCAATTGCACCACAGTCATATTAGTCTTAATAGCACTAATGACATCCGCACTTGTTTGGCGTGGGTCGGAAGATTCTATAACGAGAGAAAACGCAGGGTTAGTGACAACTTCAGCATAAGATCAGATCTTGCGGTAGCAGAAATCTAGCAAAAATTTGACCACTTAAAAGCATGTAGTTATAGCCCTATGATGACTAACAACAACACTGATAACCTAAAACACCATCCTTTTAAATAATAGCAAGTAGTCGGTCTGACAAAATCTTTATTTATGTTGCGTAGTACAACGAGATATTTGTTTAACATTTGATAAAGCTATATTGGTACATATACTTGAAACATAGCATCTGCAGCCGAACTAGAAGACCTCTGCATCAGCTGTCAGCGCCATATTCCCACCGTTAATTTATATAAAAAAATAAATAATCGACGGTGGGGATATGGCGCTGACAGCCGATGCAGAGGTCTGTGGCCCAAACGGCTTGGCGGATCTTAACATATTATGTGGTGTCGTTAGATTGGTGTTAGCTGTGGCAGTGCCAAGGAATATGAAAAATTTCTTTTTAGCAGTCGGGTTTTTTGTTTAATAAACAGCTTTGATTTGTTTGGGTAACTTTGTTTTTCATCGATTGGTATTTTCGTTGGAATTGTTTTGCACACCCAATACACGCATCATTACTATCATCTAACACACCTGCAAATAAAAGTAGAAGCCTTATTTACTGGTATTTTCAAAAACTACAATAACGGTAATGTCATTATTTCTATATTGGAACTTAAGTTTAAAATTTGGCTTCTTTTTGGAAAATGATCCTGTATTACTTTAGCACGATGAACGCAAATCAAATTTAATGATTGTTGCATTTGGGCCGTTAGGCTAACCGGTGATCGCGTGACAGGCTCGTGTTTGAACTTTGAACTCAATTTTCTCGCTGGAGGACCCAGTGCCGGTACAAAACTATGTTGAACGTGCCCGGCGCGGTCTTGAAGAACAGTTTACGCATACCAGCTTGTTTCGATACTAAGTATAAAATAAGACTATGTTGATGAGCAAGATATGCAAAGAAAAGGCTTCTCCGGGCATTGTGGAGAACGTTTGAAACGTTGAATTTCAAATGTGGAGAACGTTTTCTCATCGTTTTAGTTTTGTTTTTAGCCTAATTTCTGCCGTAAGTAGCTATGTTAATTTTGTAGCGATTCAAGTATGTTCGCCTGCTTGTTTTGGCTTGCCCTTCTTTTTGTTGCAGTATGTGTGCTGTTCTCGTAGGTCTTGCAACTGGATCATCTTGCAACTGGATCATCTTGCAACTGGATCATCTTGCAACTGGTTCATCTTGCAACTGGATCATCTTGCAACTGGATCATCTTGCAACTGGATCATCTTGCAACTGGATCATCTTGCGACTGAATCGTCTTGCAACTGGATCATCTTGCAACTGGATCATCTTGCAACTGGATAATCTTGCAACTGGATCATCTTGCAACTGTATCATCTTGCAACTGGATCATCTTGCAACTGGATCATTTTGCAACTGGATCATCTTGCAACTGGATCATCTTGCAACTGGATCATCTTGCAACTGGATCATCTTGCAACTGGATCATCTTGTGACTGGATCATCTTGCGACTGGATCATCTTGCAACTGGATCATCTTGCAACTGGATCATCTTGTTGGCTACAAAAC
The DNA here is from genome assembly GCA_036936625.1 of Parnassius smintheus behrii. Classification (NCBI taxonomy): domain Eukaryota; kingdom Metazoa; phylum Arthropoda; class Insecta; order Lepidoptera; family Papilionidae; genus Parnassius; species Parnassius smintheus. The sequence goes on from JAUPFT010000015.1 coordinate 688,522, forward strand.
GTCTTCAGTGATGCCTGCCTTAAGTCCGCTATTTGTATTTTCTTACCAGTGATGCTTTGATATAAGACCAGTGCATTGACCACTACTGTGTTCAGGGGAAGGATGGTTACAAACTTCTTGTACCATTTTATCGATTTCCTCAGTGGAGTTGAGTAAGCAGTCATTTGATCAGACAGATCTACAGCCCATTTGGCGCCGTTATAGTCAGTGGCTATTTTCAGTTTGGATATAACTTTATTGCGTTTTCGGTTATTCCCATTTTTATAGGATAGGGTGTCAAACGAGCACACAGTCCACCTGACGGCAAGTGGCCGCTGCGGCCCATAGACATCTACATCTATCCTCGATTACGAATCAAAATGCAGATGCGTTGTCACCCGTGAGGACTAAGATGAAATGCCTCGTTTCCAGTAAAAAGGGTCTCCGGTTCTCTACACTCATCATACGAAATACAGTAGCATTAAGCTACTATTTCACGCTGGTATTCTGTGAGAGCGTGGTCCTTCCCCGGTCGAGCCGACCCATTCGTGCTACAACTACACTACTAATATAACTGCAGCATGGCTCTACCACTGAAAAGGAATTCGGCTCGCAAGGACCAATTGAAAAGGACACCACGGACGGAAACTAAGAAACAGAAGGGAGGACTCGAGGCTTCTCTCGATCCGGCCTCCTATAACGCCTACGTTGGGTTCGGGAACAACGTATGTGATCTCCGCAACGGAGTAACACACTAGGGCGATAACCTCGTTCCTTTTCAGCAAGTAGGTTCAGACGGGGATTACGGGTCTTCCGAAGTCGTCCCGGTCCCGACGCCTTAATTCTTCGATGTGGACTGTATAACTTAAGGGATCTTGGGAATGAAACAGCAATTATCTTCAAACCGTTCCGTGAGAGAGTAATCACTTTTCCCTATACTTTTCTTCTTGACTGCTGGTTTTCACTTTTCCCGAAGGATTTTCTTGTTTTTCCGAACTATTACCCCGAACTATTTTCCCGAACTATTTTCTTCCCCGAACGAATTGCAATAAAACCCGTTCACTAAGCTACCCCCAGAACTATACGCGAAAGTGAGCCGCGCCATTCGCGCGCCTGCGCAACTTAACAACATGAATTTGTACTATTACTCTCTCACGTTTACTTAATTTCTTTATTCACATAAATCATACATAAATACAAGTTATCTATTTAGATAGCACAAAACAATATCTACACCATGATATACATTATTTTTCCGTATTACAAAAATCCTTTAATTTATAAAACAAAATATGCCTACTTTACTCACAAATCCAAAATCCAAACTTCTTAAATATTTAACACAGAAAGTTAAAACAATGTTTCGCACTTTATACATATGTTAACTAATACAATAGTTTACTTTACATTTTCTCTATTTATTTCACTTTTTAAAACACTTTTAAATTTCTTATACAATACTATCATTATTTCACTTATGCACAGGAATTTTCACATAAAATAACACAGAATTCACCTTTTTAGCACGTACAATCAACCTGAAATGTTTTACAAGTCATTTTTACATAAATTGCTGAAATTACAAACATTTTAAATTTTTACATATTCGGCCTCCTAAGGGCGTGGCCAGCGTGCTTCCGTGAACTCACACTATTTGAACAACTAACTTTGCACGGCTCTCGGCTATCAGAAAAATGAAAGTCTGAAATACACTTAATTTTAACAATATTAAATAAACAAGTGCTTCTACATAATTTTCAAACAGTAGGAAACTATTTCTGATAAGACTCTTATTCGTTATCATGCTTCTTATCAGATAACAATACAAGTGAATGTTTTCATTAATCAATCATAACAAATAGGCATTTGTTTTCGTACAAACATATCATACTTATACAAGACAATACTTATGCAATTAATTTCCGTTAATTCTGTTTATGCACAGAGTGATCATCTCGACCGGGGAACAATTCCGATCTCTAACTTCACTTTAATATTCTTTTGAATTTACATCGTTGGAAAGACGATTTCAACCGGGGAACAAATCCGGTAATATAATTTACATCTTAAATTCCTTACGAATTTATTAAGCGATATTACTTAGGAAAACGAACAAACTAGTCTGGCCTGGGAGTCGAACCCAAGACCTTCTTATCATTAATTCGACATTTCTTTAAGATTTACCTAAGCATTTTCTTATCAGAGCGTCGTGGCTCGATAATTTGCTTTTTATAACTATGCGTCATCGGTTGATTTAATAAACTGAAACATTCTTATAGGCGCGTCGCCAACAACCACGTATAAAAGTATTACAAAATAACGATAAGATTAGATTTAGTGGCGATTACCCGGTGACATTAAATAAAGTTCTGCATGTACACAAATATACATCAATACATACAATCGGAAAACTTTTTTTCAACTATACAACAGATAACAATACTAAGCTACATTTATCTGTGGCCCACTTGCAATTATTATTATCAGGATCACAACTTCTGACCACAATAAATACACACGGAAGGTTGTTTGAATATAAGCGGCAAGTTTTTGGATTGTCTTCAACACCGGCCATTTTTCAGAAAACTATGGAAAATTTACTAGCAGGAATTGAACGCGTATGTATATTTTTAGATAATTTATTAATAACAGAGCCCTGTCAAGCAACGCAACGGTCAGAGACGACATGGAAGACACTACAAAACGTAGGTCCTACAGTTCCGTCAGTTGAATACTTAGAATATGTTATAGATAAAAGTTATAAATAAAATCGGATGAAAAATTTTGATCTATAAATAACGCTAAGCCACATCAGAATTTTTCCGAAATTCCATTATCCGTTATATAAACTATTCAAAACCAACGTTCCATGGGAATGGTCAATAGAGCAACAAAAACATATGATATTATTAAAAAAGAGTTGCATCAGATCGAGTTCTCGCTCATTACGACCCGCAGTCAAGAACAATCCTAACGTAACGTAGACGCTAGACCATAAGGCAAGGGTTAGGTGCAATATTGGCAACAATTTCAACCAAATCAAAGAACGAGTAGTCACTTCGAGAGCATTAACTAAATGCGAGATGGCATACTCGATATTACAAATGACTATATTTAGTAATAAGAAAGAAATTCAAGAAATGTCCGCAAATCGATTACAACATTATACACTTTTTGTCTTGTTATAATTACGTCATTCAATACGTTCAAAGTGTAAACGATGTTGCTGATTACCTTTCTCGCTCACTCGCTCTACGGAGTCAACGCAGATTGAAACAAACGCAGTACTAACTCCGTCAGAGAAACCGGTTTGCGATATTGAAATAAAATCATATTTGCACCATTTATAGCTTGACGACGACGCTTCACTATCTATAAATTTACTACGTAGATAAACCAGTTAGCGGTGAAGTATTAAGCAAAGTAAAAAATCACGTCATTAAAAAGTGGCTGCGTAGAGACAAACAACCGCTATGTACCATATTTTAAATGTAGATTTCAGTTAGAATTATAAGACGATTGCAGTATGCGTGTATATGAAGTTGTAATACTGTTGCGCGTCACAATTAATGCCTGATACATAGCTACACTAGTTACCACTAGCGCCATCTAGTATCGAGTAGCAGAACTAGGAGAGTCAAGATGCATCTAGAAATTTCCATGAAAGAACTTTTTAGAACTACCGACACCTAGTCAGTCGGGACCGGTATATGTACTCGAAGATTCTAGATGTGTTTCTACATTATAAAGCTCTGGAACTATCTGAGGCCGTATATAAGGCCGGTATAGAACGCGACCTGAGTCAGTATTGAATTGGCGATTCAAGCGAATACTTCGACGTGATACAACTGCGCACTAAAGTGCAATTAAAAAGTGCAATTAAAAGTACGATTGTGGTTTTAAGTTGTAATTGGTGTTCTGTAATTAAATTATCAATTTTGGTAATTCACTCGGCAGTTTTCAGTTGTCTCCAACCCCAAACTCGTAACACTACCTTTTCGGTTTAGAGAAAAAATACAATTCCCATATGCGATGAATGAAGTTCTATTAGAACTTCATTCATCATCAATTCAATGAATCACAAAATTTTTAAATATTGTCCATGTAAAATTTGTAGCGTTATCCATTACTAACGTCTACATCAACCCAAAACACCACATAACTTCACTTAGCTTACTCAATATCATCTCCGACCGTATACTATTCTTTAAATAAAAAAATTCTAACCATTTCGAATACGCGTCAATAATAACTAAAAACTTGTCGCTTTGCACATAATGTCGAGATCGTGATGTACTCGCTCCCGGGCCCTCATGCGAAAACCTTTTACTTACAACTTAGCTAAAAGCTATCATTGAGGAAGGAAATATCAATATTTTCAACCTGCGTCAAATCATTATTTGTTATTTCAAAGCCTTCTAAATCATCCATGATGACTAAATTTCAGGCAGGACACAGTTTATTTCACTTTAGAGATAAACCAGAGAAAACTTTCACTAAAACAATCCTTAAATGTATTATGAATGATGAACAATGCGCGTGACCTTGCGCGCGATCACTAACCCTCCAATGAAGCCACTGGCGCGTGTCAGGCGCAGCGCTTCTGGGGAGATCCCGAAAGGACGTGGGGTTGTGGCCTGCGTATGTCCGCGGGGAGGAAATGCAAATTATCAACGACGTGCGCCGCGGTGCTCAGCGACAGCAATCATTTTATGAACTACTTTGATAGTAACAAAAAATATTTTTTAAAGCGGGGTTTTTGATTATTTTGATTCATATGAGACAATAAAATATAAGTAATGTGTAAAATTTGTCGAAATCGCGAGTCGCCGTCGGCCCATATGGTAAGTATAGTGTTGGTCACCGGTGATCACCACGGCATTCAATGTGTTAAGTAAAAGTTCCATTATTTTGATATTTTTAACTCGTTTTTGATCTCAGCGTAGGGTAGATAGCTTTAGCATTACGTTTATGAAAATGAAAATGAAAATGAAAAATCTTTATTCTGTATCTTTTACACAGTAACATGACTAATGGCCGGAATCTTCTTTTAAGAATGATACTTGTGTTAGGAGACTCCGCTCCTTCCCAAGATTACAAAAGATACATTGTGTTATAGTTAGGATTAAATTAGTTAGGATTATTAGTTAGGATTAAACGGTGTCAAAAGAGAAGCATTATGGTTAATATGTAGTTAAGTGCTAACTTAAGTAAGCGCAAAAGCAATTAATTAACAATTTAATTAAAAAAATTGTTAAGTTTATGATGTGTGTGTGTGTGTGTGTGTGTGTGTGTGTGTGTGTGTGTGTGTGTGTGTGTGTGTGTGTGTGTGTGCGCGTGCGCGTATGCATGCGTGTGCGTGCGTGTGAGTGTGTGTTTGCATGCGGGTGTATATGTGAGTTAGTAAATAGAATTATGACTATATATTACACAGCATATGTTAATGTAGGATAAGGTTCTCAATTTCATCATAGTTAACATAATGATTTCTTATATTTACGCGAACACTACACATGATTAAAACTACTTTTACGGATTTTATCGCGTTTATTTTTACTTTTTATTTTTAATTCCCGACGTTTCGGGCGCTTTCCAGCACCCATGGTCACGGGGGACTGAGATGAGTGACGTCCCGATGTCATTGTTAAACCCGGAGTACCTTCAGCTTTTTTAATTATTGTTTATGGTCCGATCTATGCAAAATGAACTCACTATGTCCTGAGGTCTTGCAGTGGTATGCTTGGGTTTAGTTTTAATTTTATTGATTATAGGATCCCAAGCAGGTGGTAGTACCCAGCCTCCTTCTCTATTGAAATTAGGATGTTTTTTAATTTCAATAGCCTCACATATCATCCTTGGTAGGAATCGGTGTTCTTTCGCGAGGATTTGTGGTTTATCAAATCTGATGTAATGGTTGGGGCCGTCTAGGATATGATCACAAACTGCAGACTTCCCGGAACGTTGATGCTTCACATCAGCTATATGTTCTTTTACGCGGGTCCTAATTGATCTTTTGTCCTATATAAGAGAGACCACATTCACAATCAAGCTTGTACACTCCTGCATCTTGTAGAGGAATATGACACTTGACGGATGGTAGGAACTGACTAATCTTCTTCGGCGGCTTGTAGAATGTTCTAATAGAAGCTCGCTTCAAGATATAGCCAATCTTGTCTGTGACACCTCTGACATATGGTAGTACAGCAGGCACACGCCACAGTCGAGCGTGAGAGAAGAGTATAATTATATAGTATTTTATTAATTTATAGATAAACAGGTCAAAGCATAAGAGCTTGTCTCTCTTAAGTCTTTCTTACAAAAAAGGTGTTGCGAGATTGCACTTATGGTGTGTGGTGCGCAGGCACGAATAGCGGCGTGCTATCCGGGCGCCGGGCTGGCACTGCCGCTCAGCACGCAAGACATACTCGACGCATTCTCAGACATCGCGCGCGAGCACTGACCGGATCGGACCGCGCCGTATCGGACCACTTCACCACACGGCGCCATCTCTGATGCAAATATTCCTTCATATTATAATGTCGCAAATTTTATCATAGAATATATGTATAGTAAGTTTAATCAATTAAAATATTTAGCTAGCTTAGAAGTATTATAAATAATAATAAAGATTTATATTATGTATAATATCGAGCCGTTACCGCCAATTTATCGTAAGCGACACTTTTGTCGAAAATGCTTTTTTTATCGTAAGTAGTATTTTAAACCATAACGGATCCATCCCTGTTGACATTTCCCGCCAAAATTGAACCGTTATAAAGTTGTAGCAAGTACTAAAATTATCGTAAATACATATATTTTTAAAGCCATAACGTAAGCGACAACAAGCATTTTTATCGTAAGCGCCTTGCGATCAATTTTTTGTAGCGCAAGTGACACTATTTGTTATCGCAACCGACATAGGTGATAGACTATGAGGCGTTTACTATAAACAAACCTGTCGTGACCTGTTTATTTCCGTGAAAGTAATGCGACAAAAACATTGTTCTCGTTGAATTGTAGCAAAAAAAAACAGTTTCAGCCATAATAACATTTTTAATTGTATTAATTATTGTTTCGTTATTGTTTCCTTATTGTGTTTTAAATAAAGTACACATAGTTAACTCCAAAACATCAAATAAAACAGCAATGTCGACTCCTGCAGCTAAGGTACGCTTTGTGTTTTAATTTTTTTAATTGAATTGGGGAAAACTTAAATACCAGTACGTACGTGAACTATTAGAATACATTATCCCTGGGTTCATCAGGAATAATATGGATACTTTTTGTCCCGAAATTCCCATGGGAAATCTTATTAACCAAAGCAAAGCGAGGGCGCACCACTGGTATAAAATAAGCAGTCGTAGTAGGTCACTGCCTACGTCTGTCCATTAATGCTTTATTTATTATTATGTGATTCTTTTTAAGTTATTATTTGTTTTTTATAGTCACGAATGAAGAAAATTATGCGGTTAATATCACCACTTCCCATATCAGAAGAGAGTAATCCTGGAACTGCTTTGCCCGAGAACATACAGCAAGATAAGGCCCCAGCTCTAGATCAATTCTTACTAACAGACAGCTACAACGATATTGACATGGACCCAATATTAACTGATACGACATCACCTTCGTTGATCGAGTATATTTGTGATACAGATTTAAATTCTGAGCTCAATACTAACGCATTATTAACACCATTACCTCAAACTAAACTTGTCGATTACAGTGATTCAGATACTGAGAATACTTACACTTTAATGAATTTAGATAACCAGAACATAAAAGACTTAACAGCTTATGATCCTACTATGCCAGCTTTCATTAATCAATTAATACAGCCGAGCACCAGTTCACTGTTTGACCAACAAGAACTAAATGTGTCCAAGAATTTGGAGACCCACGACAGCATTACCTCTATTGATAGTGAAGATTCATGGAAGCCTGCCTCATCGTCCAGTAATTCGCATGAAGATAAGTCAGTTCAAACAATAGAAGAAGAAACAAGTGTTGGTAAAAGAGGATATAGGAAAATAAAACCTTTACCAAAACGACTTTTAGCAAAAAAAAATCGTAAGGCTGCTGTAGGGAAATCTATACAACCAAACCCTTGTATGAATAAAAAATGTGGTAACTCATGTGCAAATAAATTTACGGAAGATGATCGCAATAATATTTTTGAAAACTATTGGGGATTAGGTTGTGATAAAAGACAAAAAGATTTCCTGCTGTCCTGTGCTAAAGAAAAACCGATTGGAAGAAAAAGATCCAGTAGTAATGTTCGCAAAATATCATACGATTATTTTATCAGCTACAATGGACAGAATATTAAAGTATGTCAACAATTTTTGCTTAAGACCCTAAACATATCCCAAATGTCAATGAGATACACCATCGAAAATGCTAATAAAGCTCTGAATACCACTCGAGATGGCAGAAGAACTAGTCGTCCTCATAATAAATCTGACGAGGTAGAAGTCGCTCAGTTAAAATCATTTATTGAGATGTTGCCCGCTGTTCCATCCCATTATTGTCGCAATAAAAGCACTAAAGTATATTTACCTCAAGAATTTCAAAATATATCGTTTTTGTATTTACAGTATGTTAATCACGTGAAAAAAAAATAATCCAGAATCATCAGTATTATCAAAAAGAGTATTTCGTAACATTTTCAAAAGGGATTTTAATATCGGATTCCATCTGCCTAAAAAAGATAAATGTGCTTTTTGTGAGAAGTGCAAAAATTTACCACCTGAGAACAAAATTATTTTTGAGCAAACCCCTGAATATAAAAATCACATTCGAGATAAAGAAAAATGTAAACAACCGTTTTTAGAAGACCAAAAAATGAGCAAATTAACTGATTCTAACTCCTTATGCGTAAGCTTTGATTTAGAAAAAGTCCTGAATACTCCACACGGTAAAAGTGTTACCCTATACTATTCCAGGAAGTATAAAATAGGAATCGAGCAATGATATCCATGATAATTCATTTCTTGAAAACCGCAATTACTATTACGCAAATAAAGGTAACTTATCTTTTACCGGGGCACACCATGATGCCTGTTGACTCAATTCATAGCACTATTGAAAGTTTTGTGCGTAATAAAACAGTATGGGCTCCTTCTGAGTGGCCAACTATGCTTACTAATGCTAGAAATAAGCCTAGAAACTACAACGTAAATGTTTTAAACTATGGAGACTTCATGGATTGGAAGAATTTTTCACAAGCTTTATTACCAGCAAAATTTAAGATTAATTTTAATTCATTAAGGGTGGTGCAATTTCATAAAAATAATCCTATTGTTAAATTTCAATACGGTTTTTTCGAAGATAGTGACAATTACGAAATAAACATGGATTTCATCATCAGATCGAGAGCAAACAAAGCTATTGTGGAAAAGGGACCTACACCTTTATACGCCGAAGAGCTCAAACTTTCATTAGCTAAATACAAAGATTTACAGGATCTGTGTAACAAAAATGTGATTTCCAACAGATACCATCAAGAATATTTAAGTATGAAGCATGATGAAAACGTACGTGATGCTTTAGCTGAAACAGATGAAGATGAAGAGAATTAAAAATATTTAATTTAATTTTATATTAATACAATATTGATCTCACTAATCAAAATGATTGATTTAATTATTGAATTAATGTCTTGTGTAAAAACCATGATAACCCTGGTGTTCAGTGAAAACGGGCTAAGATCATTCATACGAGAAGAAATACTTTATTTCATTTTAAATAACTAGTTAAGTTTATAATTATGCTGATTGATCTCGTTACTCTGTTAAATAGAAATAAATTTTCATTTTCAATATTTTATAACTATTTCGTTTAAACGTCTTTTAAAATATCAATTCATTTATCAAAATATAGTTTATTGTATTAGTAATATTAATGGATATTTTTATCGTAAATGGCAAAACAACCTTAGATTATGACAGCAAAAATAAATTAAGCGACATAAGTAGCTTAAATACTAAATATTTTTGTATTTTTTTCCATTATATATGTAAATGTCTGAAAATAAATAATGTATGTAAAATTTCAATTTACTAGCACATTTCTATTAAAACATATTTAAAAAAAACCTTCTCCTGTAAAATTTGTTTTTTGTCGGTTGCGCTAAAACGGCGGTAAAGGCTCGATATACTTGTGTAGGAAATAAAAGATTTCTATAAATGCAGTTGTTTTGCTTTATTTAAATATGAAATCCAATTTTGCACATTTAAAATACCTTTATTTTTCATAAACGTTTATTCAAATCGGCACAAAAAGGAGAAAAAATATTATGAACCATAATTTTGAAGGTCTGACATTGAAGCGACGTTGTTCAATAACATTGTGCATAATTTTATACGTGGCAGAGCCCTCTCATAAATGAGGGGAGGCCTGTGCGTGGGACGTGTATAGGCTGTAGCTTTACTTATTTTTTACTTTATAGCCACGCTGCAGCTAGGTAATTATGGCTGCAGCACGAATGGGTCGGCTCGACCGGGGTAGGACCACGCTCTCACAGATTACCAGTATAAAATAGCAGCTAAATGCTGTTTATAATTTTGTTACACGTTTTTCTGAGAATAAAGATTTTATTAATATTATTATTTGTTGTTCTTTCCTTGGCAGCTCACGTTTTCCGTCGTGCTGGCTAATATAGTAAATTAGATTATAGCAAGTACATATATTGTCCAAAACCCGCCACGTGCCACGTCCGTCATTGTGTTTTGGGTTATAACTAACTACGCATGTACAGTCCACTTTAGTTCTCGCACCGAATAATTTTGGGCTCATTATTCGCGGAGACGAACCCGGAACCCTGCAAACCAACCACCAACTATAAAAAAACTTTTTGTATTTAGTCTAGGAGGAATCGGCACATAAGTATCGGACCTCAATTTTTTTATGTGATTTTCTTCAAATTGTCCTACTGATGATATAGGAATTGTTATTTTCAAACGGGAAAATAATGAGTCAAATGTATCTGAGAGTTTTGGATTTTTCCCTTTAAAAATTTATGACTCCGAAAATATTAACTTTATCGTAAAAAGTCATAGGGCCTTTTTTATCAAAGGATATAAAAAAAGTCCCATTTTAAAATGCAATTTCTTGGAATTTAAAAAAAACCGTTAAAACTTTATCACAATGAATCACTTAAGATCTGGTCTGACACATCCGACTTTAAAACATTCTAATACCTTACGGGCTTTTGATCGTAAATTCGTTTCAGAAACCCTGGGATTAAGTAAAAATAAATTGCGCATTCTGGTTAGAGCTGTGACTGAACACTGTTGTCTTAAAAAGCACATGTCCTTCCTGGGACTTCCCCAAGGATGTGCCGATTCTATACCTTAACGGAAGAAACGCCTCTACACATCCTAGGTGATTACTGACCCTTAATGCGCACATGTGGGAAATTATGTACTCCGTCCAGAAAAAGTGAAATCACTCACAGCTAATCAACTTCAACTATCCATTGAAGACGTAGGGCTTAGCAGTGTGCTATAGCCGTAGCAACGATCACAAGACATCTTTCAGGTCGAAGTGATACTGGTCTTTCTCTCCAGACCCGCATGGCTGCTCGCACATAATTAAAAAAAACATGATCACTTCAGCTCAATGACAAGCTATCTCTTAAGCACCTAACACCATCATAAAACTAAAAGATCGGCAAGGACCGAGTTAGAACATCTCTTACCTATTCATTGACCTGTGTACACTACATATAGTTCATTACTATTGTGGATATTTTTAATCATTGAAGTTTCTGCCATTGTTACTTGTACTATACAAAATCCTGGGGAACAATCTCATAGGGCGTTTATATGCTTTTGACATGATTATTTGCTTCGATTTTTCATTTTTTTACATGTGATATTATTCACCTATAAAAAGTTATCCAAATTCTGAAAAAGGAGTACCCAGTAATTGCATAGTAGATGTAATAGTTAAAATGGTAACTTGGGTTAAGTGCAGTGAATAAAACAAACATTATGTTTTCAATTACATACTATTATTTATTTAAACTATAGTTTGCTTTAATACATACATCACAATATTATCAATAACGAGACAACTAATCCAGAGATTTGGGAGGAGAGTAGTTGAGGTATACCAGCCCGGAAGTTTTAGCCTGAAAAAAGAAACAATACTGTAATATTTAACATTCTTATCATGAGTACTTACACACGGACCGTGTAGTGGCGGTGTAAGAATATCCACTGCACCAGCCATCCCGTGCGTGTTGTAAGAGCGACAGAGGGAAATAAACCAGGATAAAAACAATTAAAAAAATAAAAAATGCAGTTGCCAAGTCGCTTGGCCTGCAAATGTGTCAACTATGGCAAAAATCCTCCAATGAGGCAGCACTTAATGGGGATGCCTATGTTGCATGCAGAGGAATTTTGACTGGCTGTACAGGTACTGGTAATTTTATAAGATTTTCTTTCTTCTTATGTTCTTGTAAGTACAGAAAGTAAAGTAACTCATTTCCAAGTAGGTTTTGAAATAGGAAGAGTATACCACCCTGATTCAATGCTTACCACACAAAATAGGTTATTCAATTACATGGTAACATTCTTATGGAACATGTCATGGTTGACAACCAAAATGATCCACAAGCAAACAGGGTTTCACCCTCACCAGCACTGACAAAGTTGTTAATATCAATTTTAAATGCAGATTTACCATGTGCTCTGCAATAAGAAAATTTGTGCAGGAATTATTTCTGAGGATACGTGAGGCACCTACACCACTCCCTGATAGGAGAGGAAGCCTGTGCCCAGCAGTGTAACTTTTTACTTTTCTAGAAAGTAGTGCTATTAGTCATAATAACCTGTTATTTATTTATTTTATTCTTTATTGCACCAAAGATTTCGTACAAAAGGCGAGCTTAATGCTATATGGCATTCTCTACCAGCTAACCTTGGGTAGAACAGAGAGTGAGTTATGGGCAGTAAAGTTGTCATTATCACATTCAATTCAAAATGTACATGCTACACATACATTTTTTTTTATAGAATAGGGTGACAAACGAGCACACAGTCCACCTGATGGTAAGTGGTTGCTGCGGCCCATAGACATCTACATCTATCTTCCATTACAAATCAAAATGCAGATGCGTTGTCACCCGTGAGGAGTGAGATGGAATGCCTCATTTCCAGTAAAAAGGGTCTCCGGTTCTCTACACTCACCATACGAAATACAGCAGCATTAAGCTACTATTTCACGCTGGTATTCTGTGAGAGCGTGGTCCTTCCCCGGTCGAGCCGACCCATATTTATACTACATAATATATATATATATATATATATATATATATATATATATATACACCCCTATATATATATACCCATATATATACCCCTATATTTCTACTACATAATATATATATATATATATATATATATATATATATATATATATATATATATACACCTACACATATAAATAATATAACTAATACACATATTTATACATATATATACATACACATATATATATCTCCATAAATTTATATACAAATAACTATAAACATATAAAATAAGTGGACTCAAATTTGTTGGTTATGGATATATTCGTACAGTTTTCTTTTAAAAACGTTTTTAGGAGGTATTATTCGCAGGTCAACAGGCAATTTGTTCCAGAGGGAGATGGAAGTTAATGTGAAAGAATTTGACATAAACCCAGAATGGTGGAGAGGAGTAGACAGTAACAAATTGTGTGAAGATCGGAGATTGAGAGAATGAGTGTCACTACGAAATTGGAATCTTTCTTTTAGGTAAAGGGGTGATGAAGAATCATTAAGAACTGAAAACAGAGTGGACAGCATTCGAAAATCTCTGCGCTGGCGTATAGTCAACCACTTTAACTGGGAGCGAAATTCTGTTACGTGATCGTATTTGCGCAGGCCAAAGATGAATCATATGCAGTTGTTAAGTAACCTGTCCAACCTGCTTAGCAGCTCCTGAGAGATATTAGAAAGACAAACATCGGCATAGTCAAATAATGGAAGAATTAGAGATTGGATGAGTAGAAGCTTATTTGAAGGAGGCAGAAAGAACTTAAGAAGATAGATGGAACGAAGTATGCCTGTGACTTTACGACAAATCTCGGACACCTGTAACCTCTAACTAAGGGTCTGGTCAATAATTAAACCCAGATCCTTGACACCAGTGCGGAAAGGAATTACACAATTTTCGTAGCAAATGAATGGTAGATCAGGTATGTTAAGTTGTGACACCCATCGACGACTACCAATGATAATAGCCTGGCATTTACTGGGATTTACTGTTATACCAAATCGCTGTGACCAGTCTGCAATGCGTTGTAAGTCCTGATTAATAGCTGCAATAGCGGTAGCAATCAACCGAGGATGCTTGTGAGTATAACTGAAGATCGTCAGCATAGAGGTGGTAAGAACATTGAAGGTGGGTTGTTAGAAGATTGATAAACAACGAAAACAAGAGAGGAGAGAGAAAGCCGCCTTGCGGTACACCTAGATATAGATCGCACCAGTCGGAAAAATCCTGACCAGCCCGAACAGCCTGCTGGCGACCGCGAAGATAAGAGGAAAACCAGTTCAGTACTGACGAGGAGAAGTTTAGGCGTGAAAGTAATCCAAGGAGTAAGTCGTGATCGACACAATTAAATGCGTTTGAAAAGTTAATAAGGACCAGAACAGTGAAACATGACCTCTCCATGCCCTCTCTAAAATCTTCTGTAACTTGAAGTAATGCTGTGGTGGTACTATGTCCCGGGCGGAAGCCAGATTGATATGTACTAAGGTAGTTGCATTTCGAAATGAAAGAGGTGACTTGTTTGTTTACCAATGATTCAAAGGCTTTGGAAAGAAACGGCAGTATAGAAATAGGTCTAAAATGGGAGGGTAGGGACGGATTGGGTACTTTCGCAAGAGGCAAGATAAAAGCTTTAAGTCATAACTTGGGGAAAATACCAGTAGAGAGGGAGAAATTGATTGATGTTATGATGATGAGTACTGAAAAGATTCCATCTTATCTTGTATGAGTTACTCAAACCTGCTGCTGATGATTTGGTACAAATGGAATACTTCTACTTAATGTACTACTACTGTGTACTTTTTACTACTATTATGGGTAACCACTATCATCATCATCATCATCATCAGTACAGCCCTTCACAAGTCCACTGCTGAACATAGGCCTCCCCCAAGTAATGCCACAAAGCACAGTCCTGAGCCACCTGCATCCATCGACTTATTGGTTCTTCGAGATATATGGCCGGCCCATTGCCACTTCAGCTTACTAATCTGTTGGGCTATGTCGGTCAGGTCAGGTCAGGTAACCACTATATATATATATATATATATATATATATATATATATATATAGCCATTTATTTCCGAACTTTGGGGTTATATAATATTTGTGTTTGAGTTCCTATACTAGTTAAAGTAAGTCCCTCAGTTCGGTGTGCCTTTTGGCATAGGCCTCCTCCAACTGCTTCCATTGGGTTCTGTCTGCTGCTACCCTTGTCCAGTATGGTTAGGCGGATATCGTCTTCCCATCTTCTGATTGGGCGGCCCTGTTTTCTGACGCCATCTCTTGGGTACCATAGGGTTACCTGCTTGCTCCATTTATTGGTCTTGCAACGTATCATGTGACCTGTCCAGCCCCATTTCAGATGGTCGATTCGGGTCAAAATGTCAGCAACCTTGGTTTTATTTCTTATTTCCTTGTTGTTAATTCTACCCTTGAGTTTTATTCCCAACATACTCCTCTCCATTGCTCGTTGACATTTCGCAAGTTTCTCCCGGTGGTTTTGGTTGAGGGACCACGTCTCACAACCATATGTGATGCAGGGGAGAATACAGGTGTTAAATGTTTTGTTCTTGATAGAGATGCTTAGCTCTTTACTTTTCATTATTTCTCTCAGAGACCAGTATTTTTTCCAACCACTAGCAATCCTTTTGTTAATTTCCTTAGTTGTTTGCTCACTAGGGGCAATTACTTGACCCAAGTACATATACTCTTGCACATATTCAAGTCTTTTTCCATCTAATTCTATATTGACTTTTGTAGAGTTGGTCATCAGTTTTGTTTTGATTGTGTTCATTTCGAGACCGGCTTCTTTGCTTCTGTTGGATAGAGTTTGTACCATTGCTTGTAGATTACTTGGGTCTTCTTCCAGCAAGATAATATCGTCAGCAAACCTCAAATGATTTAAAAGACTGCCATTGATGTTGAGGCCATATTCATCCCAGTCTAGTCTTTTGAAGATATCCTCCAGCACAGCCGTAAACAGTTTGGGGGACAGTGGGTCTCCTTGTCTGACGCCTCTATTTATGGGAAATAGGTCTCCTTTCGATTCCAGTTTGATGCGGCTTTTGCTCATGCTATAAATGTTTCTGAGTATCTCAATATAGGTATTATCTACTCCTTGCGTTCTCAAAGCTGACCAAATGTATTTATGTTTTAAACTGTCAAATGCTTTTGAATAGTCTATAAAAGCTATGTAAACGGGTTTTTGGTATTCATTACTTTTTTCCAATATTTGTTTGATAGTGTGAATGTGGTCAATTGTGCTGTAGTTTTTTCTGAAGCCTGCCTGCTCTATGGGTTGATTTGCGTCTAGTTTTTGTAATTCTTTCTAGCAATACTTTTGCGAACACCTTATAGACGTTTGAGATCAAACTAATTGGTCTATAATTGTCAATGACTTCCCTAGGCCCTTTTTTATGCAGGAGAATTATGTGGGACTCTCCCCACTGATTTGGAATGACGCCCGACTTGAGTATGTCGTTAAATATCCTGGTGAGAATTGGAACCAGTTCCTCTGCCGTGCCCCTCATGAGCTCGTTTGGTATGTTGTCCGGCCCTGGAGCTCTTTCTAGTTTTTGAGAGTGTATGGCTCTCTTTACCTCTGCTATAAGTATGGGCGGTACGTCGTCATATCTATTTGTTGGCGACGTATCGGTTTCTAATTCATGGTCTTCATCTATATTCAAGTAGAGAGCTTTATAATATTCCGTAGCTAATTTCTGAATTTCTTTACGTTTTGTTAATTGACTGGATTTGTTGCTTTTAAGTCTAGGAATCCATTCCTTTCCATGGTCCTTTAACTCCTTGAAAGCTTTTTTCGTTCCGCCTGTTCTTTTAATTGTGTCTTCTAGTTTTTTAATTATTTTTATCTTCCTGTCTTTTCTCATACTTTCCCGTATCTGTTTGCTAAGGTTGGAAATTCTGTTAAGGTTTTCTTTACTTTTATTTTTATTTAGAATTAGTAATTTTCTTTCTTCTAACAGTTCTAATGTTTTGTCACTGAATTTTTTCCTGTCCTTTTTCGTAATTATTTTCTTAATTTCTGATAGTTTCTTGTCCAGGTAATCATATTTAAGAACACTCAAATCGGAGTTAGCAATTTCATGCAGTGACATGATGTGAGCTGGTTCAATATTTTTCGAGTACTGTTCTTGTAGCAATATCGGAGTGTTTGTTATAGCTTTCCTCGACTTTTTTGTTGGATACATCTTTAGGCGTCCGCGCACCATTCGGTGGTTAGTGTTGAAATTCAAATTCTGTATAACTTGTGCATCATTAAAATACCTTACTCTGTTTGTTAAAATAAAATCAATTTCGTTTTTATATTTCCCATCGGGAGACATCCAGGTCCATTTATTTTTATATTTTTTCTTATAGACTGAATTGAGTAGTGTCAAATTATTCTCTAGGAGAAATTCTATTAGTCTGTGTCCGTTGGTACTTCTCTTGCCATAGCAGTACTTCCCTAGTATGAATTCCTCTCCTGCTTCTCTGTAGCCAACTTGGGAATTGAAATCCCCCATGATTACAAGGTTGTTGTTGTAATATTTCTTTGTAATGTCAGATAGGTTGTTATAGAAGTCTTCAATGTTCTCCCTGGCGGCTTGTTCGGTAGGCGCGTATACCTGGATGATTGTCCATACTTTCTTGTAGCCCGGTAGTTTCATGTTTAGTATTGCTATTCTGTCTGAAATTCCTATTAGCTCCAGTATGTTTTGTTTTAGGGATAGTTTTATGAGAAATCCTATACCTCTGTGTCCTGCTGTTTCTCCTTTTTTGTATAGGATATAGTTTTCATACTCTTCTATTTTCTCTTCCAGTCTTCTCATCTCACTTATTCCTAAGATATCGTAGTTTATTTTCTCTAATGACTTTTCTAGTTCCAGCAGACTTTCCTGTGTTCTTAGTGTTCTTGTATTTAGCGTTGCGATGTTGATTGTTACGCGTGATTTTGTTGGAGGGTTTTGGTCTAGATCTCCCACTGGGACCAGCAGTTTGAGTCTTCCCTTTTTCTCTTGTCACAGCCTTTATCTTTAGGTTTCTTTACTATTAGTTTGTTATATTTCAGATAGGCCATGTTTCCTTTTTTTTCCAGGTAACCACTATAGTGGGTTAAATGCTATGTGATAATGTGTGTGTTCTCCCAACCAATTTCCAATTACATGACATAATATAAGCACAAATAGTGGCAGTCACTTGCATAAACCTGACCATTCTCAAACAAAACATTTTGCCAAATCAGTTACATTATTTTTCAGGGTTAGAGGCAGGGGACAATCACACAGAAAGTTGACAAGATTTATTGTGACGATCCACTGACATCCATGACAATGATATATATATATATATATATATATATATATATATATATATATATATATAATATAATATAATATAATATAATATAAAATTAATAAATATGATGTACATACCACAATTAAAGTAACAGCTGTGAAAGCGACACCGAAAAGCAGTACAGCGTTGTAGCGGCGCTGGTTGGCGTCATAGCGAGCCTGCCATGAGCCACTTGGTACGGGCAGCTCATCCATGGTAGGGGGCTTGAATTCGCCCGCATGGTAGCGACGCACTGGAAACATTTTTTCATATTTATACTACTACTACTACTTATACATATTTATAACAAACCTACCATCCACCTGATGGTGACTACTACAACCCATAGATATCTGCAACCAACTTCAAACACAAAAGGTTTCAGATGTGTTGTCACCTGTGAAGACTAAGATGTAATGCCTCGAAGCCTGTTATTTTAATGGCTCTTTATACCGTTCAGATCAGAAGACTACACCTCAACATTGTTATTTGGTGGCAGCAATCAATGTGGTGTACATACCACAAGTGAAACGGTCGTCCGTACCACGTACATACCTCAGCAGGAAAGGACTCCTACCATTAAGAGATTATATTTATTATTGTTTTGTATGTATTTTAACTCATAACAACTATATAAAGAGGGCGCACTAGTCTCCTTAAACTGACCAGTATCATGCCTGCTGGAAAATGAAATAATAAGTTCTTTTGTACAAAGATATCTTTTTTAAATTTGTTACAACACTGTGTGAACATAAATTGTTAAATGCACACACTAATCATCTTATTCGTAAAGTAAGTTAAAAGAAAAATCTTAATCTGAATTTTAATTTCTACAGGGATTTAAAAGGTTCTTAAAATGAGTTTTAATACTAAAACCTCAACTAAAACAAGGATCATCTTTATTTTACAAGTGAGTGAGCAAAAGATGTACCAACTTGCTTGATTTTACTGAGTGATAGTCACTATAATACCAAAAAGGTTTTTGTTTTGTTAAGTTTTGATGAGTTCACTTTTTTTATAGGATAGGGTGACAAACGAGCACACAGTCCACCCGATGGTAAGTGGTTGCTGTGGTTCATAGACACCTACATATGTTCTCAATTACGAATTAAAATGCAGATACATTGTTACCCATGAGGACTAAGAAAAAGGTCTCTGGTTCTCTACACTCACCATCAGAAACACAGCAACATTAAGCTGCTATTTTACGCTTTAAAATTTCAGGAACTGGTGTCTTAGAATACTGATACCTGAAACTATACTGCTTGTGTGATGGTTTTGAATCCCTGATTTTTAAGCATTTAAATACAACAGGTAAATTTACTGAATATCACAACTAATATTAATGATTTGATTTGGTCCAAATTTTACTTATTCATCTTGTCTAATATTTAAATGCATCTTAATTATTATAAGTTTGCAATAGTGTTGGTGACTATATAAGAATTAAATTTTTAGGTTATTTCAAAGTTATGTAATAACTATGAGAATTAGAATATCTTATCTTATATTGAAATGTTCACTTTTTTAAATGTAGTACATTCATAATGTGTGGAACATTTTATAAATTAAGAAAAAAATCGGCGACAAAAAATAATACAAAAATATTATATATCATTAGTAAATGATTGGTTAAAGAACATCTAAAAAGGTTACAAGATACCTGTCTGTTGAAGAAGACGAGAAACCACCGGCCTTGAGATAAACATGTTTTAACACAAAATCTACAAACTTTTGTAATAAAATCTTCTATCCAAGACAGTTTTGGTTCCGAGAAAATGAAAATGTAGATTGTAGACTATACCATAGATTACTGACTATATACTAGAGACACTATACTATGAAACGAAATACGAATACGAATTCAATTTAATCGATCGATCGGTGCGATTCAATGTTGCCCGGATTTAAAAACAAAAAAGAAAATAAAGTATATATATTTAGTAACACATAACAATTTGCTTACAACAATTCATATTTTAAATTTGGAAAATGATTATTATAAAACAAAAATTGTAATTGGGTATAAAATTAAAAAAACGGAATGGAAAATTATTTAAAATACAGTGTAAATTTTTTTATATTGATTTTTGAAGATTTAGTAAGCATTTTTGTTGTATGTATAAACACATCAACAGAATTCAGGGATAACTTAATCCTAGGTTATTTACGACTTTATAGTTTAAAAGTTTTTAACTATTTAAAAAATTTAAAAATGTAAATTAAAAAAAAACATAAGAAAAAACAAAATACGGTGGCAAATTGTTAGTAATTCGTTACACGGAGGTAAATTAAAATTGTTTTACAGATATAAATTAATGAAAAGGGATTAGATTGTTTCTCTTTTTTAATTTAACGTGCCGTGTGAGCTTTAAGAGTCTTGTCATTTGAGTCGAGATTAAATATTACGAGCCATGGGCGTGTTAGAAAATGGTGCTATTCAACGCATATATGCTGAGGCCCTACACACCAGCCAAAACGTGATATCAGGGTTGTGGTCACGTTATCGCAGTACTGGGGATGTGGCTGAGCGGCACACGAATAGATATCGTTTTACTTCGCAGAGACAGGATAGATTTCTCCAAATGACCGCCAGAATCATTTTTCTATTTGATATATCAGATTGTACATAGACTTTTAGATATTTGATGAAATATTAAATATTCCTAGATTCTGTTGATGTGTTACATACAACGTGTCCCAAAATTCAACTATAAGCCAACACCGGAGGATAGACCTGCCCTGGACTAATCGGGGAAAAAAAGAAAAAAAATATATCCCAATTATATTTTAAGTTATATAAAAAAAATGAAATTCTTCAGAAATTGAGACCGTTTATGATATTTTTCACTACCATGACCACAATTTTTTTAATATTTTTTTCTTTTTTTATAGGCAAACTAAATGGTACTGCTATCTACCACAATTCTTAAAAACTCCAGAATAACTCTTGTTTTATCACGAAAATTAATGAAACTTATTTTATGCCCTAAATTTTTTGAAGACTTACTTTTAACCAAATTTAACTTAGCGTGGTGTAAAAAAAAGTATGAACACTAGTATGGCAAGTTTTTTTTAAAAAATTGACGCAACTAACGAACATTCCAAAATGGTATAATACTCTAGGAAAACAAGTTATAAAAAATATGGGCCTATTATTTCTTAACAGGGGCCAAATGACGTTCGGGTGTAATAAAAGTATTAGTTCTTGAAAAATGTTTAATATTTCAAAACAAATGGTGCAAACAGTTTCACGTGTAATTTATTGTTATTAACATTATAGCAAATGTTCGAACTGTTTGTCACCAGCATTAATACATGCACGATATCGCCTTAAAAATGATCATTTTATATGTCTTGCATATCTTCTGCTATTAATGTAATCAGCAGCCTGAGTGATATTTCGACAAAGCTCGTCCAATGTCGCAATGGGTTTTGCGTAGACCCTGTTTTTAAGACATCCCCAAATAGAAGAAGTCCAGGGGGTTCAAATCGGGTGAACGGGGTGGCTATAAGATAGGACCAAGTCGCCCGATCCAACGCCCTGGATACTCTTGATTTAAATATTCTCGCACAGGACGGGCATAATGTGCTGGGCAACCATCATTTTGGAACCACATGTTTTGAAGATCACTTAAGGGCACGTCGTTTAACAATTCTTGCAAGTCATTTTGTAAAAAGTTTATATAACTATTGCCATCTAAGTTTCCTTGTAACTCAAAGGGCCCAATTACTTTTCCATTTAATATGCCGGTCCATAGGTTAACCTTGAAATAATATTGGGATTTGTCTTGTCTCATCAAGTGTGGATTTTCATTACTTCAACTATGTAGGTTGTGAACATTTAAATACCCACCTTTCTTACATGTTGTTTCATCCGACCATAGAATTTTCTCTAGGAATTGGGGATCTTCACTGTGCCTTTGCAGCATTACACGGCAAAATGTGACTCGTAGGGGATAGTCCCGCGGTAATAACGTCTGCACACGCCTGTAGTGATATGGGTGAAGCTTGTGACGTTTTAATATTAGATGTGCAGAACTTTTCGGGATTCCTGTAGCTTTTTCTATGGCACGTACCGAAGTAGTCGAGTCATTTTCTATCTCATTGAGAACTTCTTCATCACGATCCAATCTAGGTCTTCCAGCGCTTCTCCTATTGGATGGCATACGACCCTCCGAAAACGCTTGATGCACATTAATAAACACTCGATAGTGAGGATATTTTTGAGCATTTGGGTATCTTTCTCGATACAGTCTGCTAGCAGCGTTAGCATTACATCGACATTCTCCATAGATTAAATGCATATTAGCGTATGTATGTGGTGTGTACGGTTGCGGCATGTTAAACGCCAAACAGTTCAAAATGCGCCAGAACTCTAAATCACATAACACACAATCGTAGTCCAAGATAATGCCAGGTCAGTTTAGTTTGCAGATCACTTCCAGTCCAAATAATGCCAGGTCAGTTAAGTTTGCAGGTCGATTCCAGTCCAAAAAGCCAAGCCAAAAGTCGATAGTATTTACGTGAGCCACGTAAGTTGAATTGGGAACGGTGCGCAGTAAACAAAGGAGCAGAGCGTACTGAACTGACTTGCTGAGAATAATAACAGCCTCTCTACCTGCCCTGTTGTTGTCTCTTTTTAACGTAGATATCTCTATCTATCTATCTCTCTCTAACATCTAAGGTATTAATGCCCCATTCAAATTCCTAGAAATTGTAACAAGAACCTATTTTGGGCATGTAGTAAAAGTGATTACTGACAATTACAATTTAAGGAATTTGGCCCCTGTTTAGAAATAATAGGCCCATATTTTTTTTATAACTTGTTTTCCTAGTATTATACCATTTTGGGATGTTGGTTAGTTGGGTCAATTTTTAAAAAAACTTGCCATACTAGTGTTCATACTTTTTTTTACACCACGATAAGTTAAATTTGGTTAAAAGTAAAAGTTTTCAAAAAATTTAGGGAATAAAATAAGTTTCATTAATTTTCGTGATAAAACAAGAGTTATTCTGGAGTTTTTTAGAATTGTGGTAGATAGCAGTACTATTCAGGTTGCCTATAAAAAAAAGAAAAAAATATTAAAAAAATTGTGGTCATGGTAGTGAAAAATATCATAAACGGTCTCAATTTCTGAAGAATTTCATTTTTTTTATATAACTTAAAATATAATTGGGATATATTTTTTTTTCTTTTTTTCCCCGATTAGTCCAGGGCAGGTCTATCCTCCGCTGTTGGCTTATCGTTGAATTTTGGGACACGTTGTATAAACGAAGCAATTGAAGCTAAATTTGTAATCGGTGGTTTGTTATTCCCCCATTTCGTAGAAGAATAACAAAAACTATCACAAAATGCAACTGTACAGTTATGTGTCTATCTAAAATACCCCTAATCTCCCAAAACTAATACCACAGAGTACATTTATATATACCGAAAACTAACACTGTAAAATATAATAGATTATAGATTTTTACAATAACTATAACTATTTATTGTAAGTACAATAAATAACAATATAGTAGAAAAACAAAAGTCAATATGTTAATACTTATAAGTTTGTGTTTGTGAAATGTCAGGAAAAAGAGAGCATGATTTATAGGTTCAGGTGCACTATTCTAAACAGCAGGCCTTAAGCTATAGCCATAAATCAGTGATCATGTAAGAAAGCCCCCTGCCCCCCACTTTAGACAAGGGATAGATTGTAACCTGGGATTTCTCTTCTTAAGTTAGATTTATCTAATAAAAACACTGAGTTACTTTATTTCGATTACTCATTGTGAACGCTCAACAAGATAGTATCCAAAATGTAAAATACCGGAAGTAATCGATGACCTCCAATAGATTAGTGATTATGTCCTCGCGTATATTATGTAAAATACTCAAACTGTCTATGTTGAGCAGTATTTGTTAACGCTTGTCAAGCGCGGTAGTTACGGTTATTTCCTCCCTATAATTAAAGGGCTCAGCAGTGGCTAATAAATAATAAGAAGAAATATTCGATGCTTTTCAAGAAAAACGTTAAAGAGCATATTTAAAGGGCTTGTACCCCTAAATATTAACTCCTTTATGTCAAGGAAGCTTTTTACCTTTAAATTAAGGAGAGAACCTCTGAACTGGCTACACTAATTAAGATTACTTGTCACAGGCCACAGATAAAAATGTAATAAATTTGATATTGAGTATATCAAGTACATATTCAGAAATTGCAAACTCGATTTTGAATCTCGATTTTTCACTTTAAGCATTTTAAAGAAACTCTTTAGGTATCTAATGCGAAAGCAACTAAGTAATAAGCGTTATAATAGTATGTGGGTGTCTAGTATCCAGGGTTTCTCATAGTTCACATAATATGCGTAAAACAAAGTGGGATATTGTATTTCTCGTTCTTTTGTACAATTTGTCGAAGGGTATTGTATCTGCTAAAACCTTATCAAGTTGCGTGTCGATACGATACGATAGTGTACGATAAATATTATGTAACGTTGCTTCTGAATGCACCCTTACACTTATAATTGATTGATCTTAAATCTTAAATAAATAATAGTAATATAATATTCTAATTTAAAAATAAAAAGTAACGAATTATTACATATTGTTAATTTAAAATAGTTATTCTACGGAACAATAGACTAGTTAATTTAATCCGCGCAGCGTGAACCATTTTGCTCAACGATCTCTAAAACAAAAGACTCGGTAGGTTTCGGACACGACAGCGAGTCCCCGTTCGGGCCATTCCTCTTTCATTTCACTTCTACCTGAGACCGCTTCAAGTTCGCAACGCGCGTGACCCTTCTACTAACGACTTTTGAACCTGCTTACCTACAATTTAAATTATTCGAGGTGTAGTTGATCCCGCTGGGGTGAGTTCTTATTTATTGAAACACTATAACTGTTCTGCTTAATTAATACCTCTTTTGCTGAGGCTGCTTAGTGCTTAGCTTTAAGAATTTTAACTTCCTACAAGGGGTGCTGGAATTGATTAGGGTACATATAGTGGTATAGGAAGTTTCCCTAATGCTGGCCTCCGTCTGAAATTCCAGGATCTACTACCACCTAGCATCTACCTACTACCTAAGCATCTACCTGCTACCTAAGGGCTACTGCTGCCGAGCCGCGAGCTAACGGAGTGTTGGCTTACCCTCCTACCAACGGCCATCATCACTATCGGCTTGGGCTTCACCGGCCCTTCTGCTAACTGGCTGTCTACGGCCTTGGGGGAACAGCGCTTGGACTTCGCCCCTACGTCAGGCCAGTGATCCCCTTAATAGAACTTACTTGTACGTGTGCGGAAGTAAGATAAATAAATAATTACAATACAGTAAATCTTGGCTTTTTAAGAACCCACCTATTCTGTACCCCTAACGGCACAATTAATAGCAAGGAATTAAGTGTTATTTAAGTGCTGAAAGATTATTGAGTTCGGATATAGATGTCCAGAAACACCATTACCCTTTGAGTATTAAACCAAAGGAGACGGCATCGCAAGACATACCCCTCTGTCAAAGGTACGAGAGTCCGATTCATATCCGTTACATAAAACTAGTTGCCTCGCGTCTTGCGCCACTCTGCGCCCACTTTTCCACAAGGGGGGTCATTTCCAATCCGGCAGAAAGGCCCTCCAGGCTAAAGCCAGGCCCAGGTTGTGTTTAGTGGGTAGGCACTTAGGTTGTCATAACGGCTGCGTGGTAAGCTTTAGAGCATTTACCACCTCCCTCCCCCACTTCCCGGAGGTTGGCCCTTTTCTTTGTTTCTGCCATTACTAAAGTGATAGTGCCGGTCGATTGAGCTCCGACAAAAATGCCGAATTGCAGTGTATTTTCATGAAAAAAAAAACAATCAAAACCGTTAAATCCACAAAAGGACAACGTGGTTTTTCATCTCTGAATACTTTTAACATAATTTTTTTGTTATTCTATTAATAACTAGCAGAGTCAATGAAGTGAAAAGTAAGCGATTTTAAAATAAATATAAATATATACTACACAAAATAAATTTACTAACAAAAATTTATTTCATATCAACTAAATCAGTTTGTGATGAATAATAATCATTACATTAAGATGTGTAGTGGATTTTGTCAAATGATTTAAATATTCAGCTCGATCTCATCACGATTCCGAATATATTATAATTTAATATAACTAGTATAATTATCAAAATATTATACAAAATAAAGGGCAAATAAGCCGAATCGAAACTTTATATATATATATATATATATATATATATATATATATATATATATATATATATATATATATAGAGATCTCTTTACGGTAAATGTTGATCAGACGCGACTTCACGCGAGCACTTTGTTGATCCGAAAACGCATGTTGATCCGGCGCCTTTTGTTGATCCAATATGCATCTCTGGTAACTAATGTGGCTCCGACCGGGTCAACATCTGCACTCACGATACTGTTTGCTAGCGTTGGCCGAAGTTGATCCGATATACAAATCCACCTTGCGATGGTTACGGAAAATGTTGATCCGATTTAAATGAGCCAATCAGATCACAGCAAACGATAAGATAAACGATCGGATTGGCTGAATGCAGCCGCGACGTTGCCGTTTCGTATCTTTGGCGGTACAAGCTACAGATTAAATGCGTGTTATGTAATGCATTCAGGGTGCTGTTTGGTCTACCTCGTTATTGTAACGCGCCGGGTATGTTTGCGGATGCGCGTGTGGATTGTTTCTAGACCATCATGCGTAAACGATGAACATCCCTGGTGCGTAGGGTGCGGGCCAGTTCCAATGGTATCCTGAGGGCATTTTCTGACAGTTTTGAGGTCAGTACCTGAACCATTGTCATATGGTGCACGCGCTGACTAATCGGGCCTGTGTTATATATGGTTTTAAAATTAGGTAAATTGTTTTAAGTGTTACGAAAATTAGTTTTAAGATTTGTATTATTACTAACATCTATGATCCTTATGGTCGAAATAAACGACTTTTTTAACGAATTACTCGACAACGCCCCTTCTTGTAGGGGAAGTGATGGAAACGGCGACATAAGGTATTCGTCTGAGTGCATGTTTGCGTGCGTGTGTGTGTGTGTGTGTGTGTGTGTGTGTGTGTGTGTGTGTGTTTGTGTGTGTGTGTGTGTGTGTGTGTGTGTGTGTGTGTGTGTGTGTTTGTGTGCATATGTGTGCGTGCGTGTATATGTACGCGCGCGCGCGCGCGTGTGTGTGTGTGTGTGTGTGTGAATGGGTGTGCGTGTGTGCATGTGTGCACTGTTGTGTTTGTGTGTGTGCGTGCGTGTGCGGTAGTGTGCGTGTGTGAGTGTGTGTATGCATTTGTGCGTGTGCGCATGTGTGCATATTTGCGCGCGCGCTTGCGTGTTTGTGTGTGTATGTGTGTTTACCATAAACCAGTTAACATGTTTTCTACATCTTCATAATCAAGATTTTTAAGGACGCTTTTACAAAATTGATAGGTATAAAATCGAACTATTACATGAGATATTATCATGAGACCTTACCTCCGGTCTTGATGGAGTGACCTCAAAATGTAATTCGGGATTACTAGTGGAACTCTTAGACTAGTAGAACTGGGTATGCTGAGTTTGGGCTCGTTTTGTTAGTTATGATGAGTCCTTACCTCCGGACTTGCTGAAGTGACCTGAAGGTGTACTTCGGTAACTAACACTGTAACACCTGGACTGGTAGAACTAGGTATGCCGAGTTTGGGTTTGTTTTGTTAGTTATGATGAAACCGTCACAAAACAAAAGTTCTTTTCACTTTGTCTCTAGTACCAATAAGTATCCAAGCTGATATTCGGAAAAATGAATAACCTCGTAGTAACATCTTTAGGGGCAGTATCGATATCCACTTACCAGCCACACTGTTTTTCACTGTAACCAACTGTCCTTTATATGAGCCTCACTTTCCCTCACGCCGTACCCACTTTACTGTACTTCAGTGCACCCACCACCACCTCTGCCACATACGCCTCCACATCTACCACCGCATCCCTCTCTAAGCCTCCGCTACCTCCTCCTCCACCATAAACTCTGCTCCATCCGCCTCAACAATAAGCTCCGCTCCCTCCGCTGCCACGACCACGCGCCGTCACTATTCATTCCGCCTCCAACACAATTCCCCGTTTCCACTATCTCCGACTTCACCACAAATTCCTCTCCTCCGCCTTCACGACATACTACGCTGCATTCACCTCGCCTCCACGTCTCCATTCTCCGCCTCCGTTTTCTGGGCGCACACACACACACACACACACACACACACACACCCACACACACACACATACATACACACACACACACACACACACACACATACACACACAAACACGCACTCAGACGAACACACACACGCACGCGCATACACACACGCGCTCTCGCGCTCTAACACACACATACACTCATACACACGCGCACGCACGAACGAACACACATACACGCACAAGCACGTACACAAACACAAAACAACAGTGGACACACGCACACACACACACACACACACACACACACACACACATACACACACACACACACACACACACACACACACGAACAACAGTTAACACACGCACGCACACACTAACACCCACACACCACACACACACACACACACGCGCGCGCGCGCACACACATACTAACACACATTCGCACGTGCTAAAAAAAACACAACAGTGCACACACGCACACACACACTCACACACACGCGCACGCACATGCGTTCACATGAACGCACACACACCCACACGCACGCGCACTCAAACTCGCATAACACACACACACACACACACACACACACACACACAAACACACGCAAACACACGCGCGCGTGAACTAAATGGCACCCCCCACCCTTATACACACACACACACACACACACACACACTCGAGTGACAAATTAATTTGTAATAAAGTACTATCCATCATCTAAGTGATCTATGACAAATGAATAAAATAACACAAATTCACTCACACGATAACAAAAACTCGAACAAACGTCTTTCCACAATAAAACCTGCCAAAGTTTGATCCACAGAATCAGCAGATAACGTATTTTCTTACCTTATTACTATAACGAAGTAGCCTACTGGGTTCTCTGTCACACACAGAACGCGACGTTGCCGCTTCGTGTTCGAGTACCTATTCGTCAATTATGGCTCCGGATCCACTTAGTCTAAGTAAATGTCGCATATAAATTAAATATACTCTGGATCTAAAAAATCATATTAAGTATGATTTTTTCGACCGTTGATAGATCAACAAATGTTGGTCAAATCGCTGACGAGTATATTGAAATCCTGTTAGTGCAGATCCACCGACGTCACAAGCGCATAAAGAATCGATCAAAGTATATCAGTTTGTGCGACGAGGAGCTGAGCAAACACGTCAAATAGGTGGATCAACAATTGTTCTAACTTCTCACTGGATCAACATTTACCGTGAAAGGATGATTATATATATATATATATATATATATATATATATATATACAATATGTAACGTAATTAACGCACACTCTCAGACACCCCAATTAGTATATTATGTTATAATCATAATACATACACTGAATTTTTAGTTAAAAATTTTATGCACTGATTATTTATCAAATTAGTTATACTAATTCCGGAAGAATGTTGTGGTCACAGTACAAAGCCACGAACGCAAAGACTTTAACGAGCTTGAAATAAAGTTCATTTTTCTTTATTTTTATTGAATGACAGAATTAGTAATAATACAAATAAAACTGCACTCTTTAAACTCACGTTTTAATTATTTTTGGGATTCCTATCATTTTTAAAATACCTATTTTAAAAATGATAGGAATCGATTCAGTAAACGATTCTGAACAAACCACTTTCTCAAAGCGCGTTATTTATGTTACGTGCTGCGTACATGTATATATATATAT
Organism: Parnassius smintheus behrii; assembly: GCA_036936625.1. NCBI lineage: Eukaryota > Metazoa > Arthropoda > Insecta > Lepidoptera > Papilionidae > Parnassius > Parnassius smintheus. The sequence goes on from JAUPFT010000015.1 coordinate 719,031, forward strand.
ATATATATATATATATATATATATATATATTGACAGGCTTGTTGGTCTAGTGGTTAGTGACCCTGACTGCTATGCCGGAGGTCGTGGGTTCGATTCCCACCCAGGACAAATGTTTGTGTGATGAGCACGGTCATTTGTTCTGTGTCTGGGTGTAATTTATCTATAATATGTATGTATTTAGAAATATATAAGTATGTTTATCAGTTGTCTAGTACCCATAACACAAGCTCTGCTTAGCTTGGGACTAGATGGCGTTGTGTGATTGTTGTGGAATATTATTATTATTATTATATATAGATACATCTTGTAAATCATGTTGCGTCCTACATGGCAACTTTTACCGATGATACTGCGTCCGACTGACTTGATGCATCCGGTATACGGACGCAAGATTAACCAGCCCTCATTTTTGGTCCATAGATAACATTTCATATTTAGAATGTATGGGCAAAAAATTGGCATGGACTCAATTTCATCACGAAAATGTATTTTAGCGTATTTCGTAGTTCAGCCGTTTGCCGCGCGGAAATTGGAGGGCGCTATCCATTTTTGAACGTATATTGAGCGTTTAATTTACCGATTTTATTGCGTCCGATTGAATATCGATAATGTTTTTATCAATTCTCCACGACGATGATCTTGCGTCTAGTATTTTACTTAAATTAGGACACAGTGCGACTCCTGCGGGACGTTCGGGGCGCGCGGGTAAGAGGGAGGGAGGGACGTGCGTGCAACGGCCGCATGTTTGTAAACAGATTGATACTGATACTTGTTCAAATTATACTCCACCGAGACTAGATGTGAGTATAAGTATTAAGGGTACACTAGTCGCTCGTTCTTCCATACAAACGTAGTCTGGCGATAACTCCACTGTTTGATGGTGTACGTACAAAATAAAAAATGATTTCAATTTGTCTTATTATTATCTAGCCCTGTATGGAAACAAAAAAGTAAAAAAAGATTATGTTTAAAAGTTATAAGCGTCGAAAACTCCGAATTTCAACACTATTTTTAACACATCTTTAAGCGGAAATAAATACCATAAGAAGAACGAAAATTGCAAAACAGTTACCATACAGGGGTAGATTAGTTATTCAAAAATGCAAATAATTTTATTTTAAACAGATACATTCAATAGATTTTTCATGACATCCAGACTACCAAAGGTCTGATTATAAAATTTCGCGCGCCCGTTATTATTACTAAACATCTTGCCTTTCGCTACAAATTGTTTCCCCGATCAGTGGGACGGACGGAGGGGGGACGCAGCGCCCACTCACACGTACTCACTAGGTTAGCCGCTGTTCTATTTATGGTTGTAATACCTACCTACATATCTACATCTTTATTTAGAATAATTGCTTCCTTTTGTTCGTGTCCACTTGCCGAAGGCTGAAGCCGGGATAAATATAGCTGGTAAAATGTACCCATAAGTTTGTTGAAGCACATGTATAATAGTTAAAATTGAAAACAGGTAGGTAGGTATACATAATAATGAACTTTCGATACAGGTAGTACATTAGGGACTTAACTACTTTAATTTGCCAACTAACGAAAATATCTCATTGATCGATTGTCGAAAATCTTAAAATTATCTATAAATTTAATTAGAATAGGTAATTTTTAGATTTTCGATAATCATGCTTACGTATAGGAGTCTCATATCCTAATATACCTAATGTAATTTGTGTAAGTAATCTAAGAAGGGCAGTCAATGATAAATAAAATTTGTTTTGTAAGTTGTTTTTTTTTAAAACACTAACACAACAAAAACATGAAACTGAGAAGAAACACCCGATCTGCCGAAACAAACTCTGAGAGGTCAGTCCAGTACATTGGTCATGTCAAACGAGAACCAGGCAGGTGGCTAATATGGTCCTTTGAAGAAAGAACCATACAGAGATTCCGTACCCCAAGGGTAACCAGCAGGGCCCTATTACGAAGCCTCCGCTGTCCATGTGTCTGTCTGTCAGCGGGCTGCATCTCATGATCCGTAACAGGTAGATGGTTGTAATTTTCACAGAACGTGTGTTTCTGTTGCCGCTATAACAACAAATTTGAAATTAAAGGGTTTCCTACTAGAAAAAGAAACGTGTATTTTTGGCTTTTTTTGATAGATAGTAATATGTAGTAGCTCGGAAGTCCGATTCGCACTTGGCAAATATTTGTTTATATTTAACCTTACCTCAGACATACTCATATTTTTTACATATAATTTACTATACTACTATATAAGCTACTACTAAATAAAATAGTAGTAGCTTTGCTATAGTATTATAGTATATTTTGAATTAGATTTAATCAATGATATTATAATTAATTTCTCATAATATTAATGGATTTAATTTATTACAGAATAATACAAACTATATAAAAACTAAGGAGCGCATAAACCTACCTCAGATATTGGGTTATGAATACAGATTAAGTACATATAGGAGAATAGGATTTAGTTTCTAAGTTGTACATATTTTATAGCCTTCGTTATCAATAACATAAACAGGCCAAGCCCCCTAGCCTACAAACATTTCGTAACGAATCTCTTTCTACAATGCCCCTTTTATTTGTTTGGACTGACCACCTGAGTCGTTCAATTATGTCATTCCCATAGTGTTTAGTTTTCAACTAGCGTTATCTATCATAAAATAAATCAAATTTTTATTTATATTTCACTAATTGTGTCTGTACTGTGAATTTGATTTACAATCAATCTCAAGTTGTAGTTTTCTTCTAATTACTTACCTTGTCTAGACGTGTTCTTTGGACTTCTGTAAGGAAGTCTGTGCTGTTAGTACCTATACCGTTTAGGTACGTTACTATTTTGATAGACGTATGTAATTGTCCCTGCAGTGACACAATGCCTATTGTTGATAACTTTCTAAGTACTAGGAGAATATTGCAAACCGCTATTGAACACAAACAATCAATAAACAATTTACAAACTAACATTTTTTATTTATTTAATTAACCTACATAAAAGCCCCACTCACATCAAAATCGCGCAGTTGAAAAAGCAGTCGTCCTGACAATGGCTTGTATATACTTCGGGGAGTTGCCTGTGGGCTATTATAGCTAACTAGCTATGGTAATAAATACCTATTTAAAATAAATAGTATCTTCAGTAATATTTGCATAACCTACAATAAAATACGAAAACATAAAGAAAACAGAAAAAAGTGTAAAATAATTATGTTTGCGTTAGAAGTCGGTTATATTTTTTTCAAAAAAAAAAGTTTTTTATATTACCATTTTTAGTTGAGAGTTATGTCCCTTTAGTGGATACAGGCGTGATATTATACTGTGTGGTTGCGTAAAGAATGCATAGATAGGGTCGATGCGCCGGTAAGCCGGCCGGGTCTAGATTTCGGCATTTGGCACGAGCTGATGCAGTAAATTTGATTTGATAACAATTTTAATAAATATTATCGTACGAAATACAGTTTAATGCATTTGTAAATAGTTTCACTATATCTGGTAGCATCAATTAATCAGGTAAACACAACACGCGATTTATAATAAATAGTTTAGTTTGACGCCGACACTGAAGCTATCAAAACGGGTAAGATCGAGCAAAAAAAAATAGTGGCGAGCGTTCCATTCAAAAGTAAGTTTCGTGCTGTATTTAATATAATTACTTAATATTGTGCTTATATTTCACTGTATAAATAACCTAATATAGTTATTTGACTCTGATTATTATAATAATTTATTGATAAAGTTAATAAATTAAGTGGCCGAAAAGTGACGCATAAAATTGTCCCATTATTTGGTTGTCGGCCATGCGGCCGAAAAGTAGCCTGAGTTTAGCCTAAATACTTTGTCTCTTTCGTTTATTTGGTTACGTACTATAACTCATCTTTCTTACTTATATTGAATTGTAGCGTACGTAGACACTAACTTTCAGTTTTCGGCCACCAAGTACTGCAATTTGAACAGTTAGTGATGGAACAAAATACCCATTTCGGTCGTGGCCGAAAACTGGATTGACTTTAAAATAATTACAATACACAGTTTTCGGCCAACTCAAAATTGTATGAAAGAATACGGCGGCGGAAAATGGAATGCTGTCTTAGTTTACGTTTACGGCCATTTCATCCTATCATATCAAATATTTTATTCACATTGCGTTTTAGGAAGAAGATTCAGAGAGTTAGAGATGGTAACAGATTTTGTTAAACTTATGAGGAAGTACAAAATACTCGTAAATGAGAATATTTGATTGCTATATTTAAAAGATTTTATTATTAGATTATGATTCAAAGAGAAATAATTAATCATGGTTATTATTTTATATCAAAACATACCCAAAAAAAAAATAACGTCACGGTTAAAAAATCGCAATCACCGATTGAGAAAACTAAATACACCGATTTTCCAAACCGTTTTGCTATTTTCTGATTTTACAAAAACACTTTTAAGTTTATAGTACCTCTTCTAATACAGTGGCCGAAAACTAAAATTCTTGTAGGCCGAAATCTAAAATTTGGGGCCGAAAACTAGCGTTTTGCATATTTTTCACATCAAAATTTATTATAAAAAATAGATTTCTTTTGTAGCATCAATGAGTTATCAAAATGAAAACTACATTATATAAGCTATAAATTAACATTAACAACACTAGGTCAACATAATCGCTATTATTTTTTATAGTACCTTAAAATTGACAACTCCACTAAAAGGCCGAAAATCAGCGCAACGACCCTACGCGATAGCAGCAATCGCGGTTGATTTGCTGTCATTTATTGAAGAGTTCCGTCGATTTCTCCAAGATCCCTTCATCAGATCCTGACCTGACCATTATCGATTACCGTGGGATCATCTGGAAAGTATATTCTTTAGAACATACATAAAACCAACGAATTGAGAACCGCCTCCTTTTTTCGAAGTCGGTTAAAAATTAGGTAAAAACAAATCAATGAAATTATTAGTATATATAAACACCCACTTAAATTCACATAAGAACTTTCATAATAACAACCAAATTGGGTTCATAATAATTACGTTTCACACAGCAGATCCTAAGTTCTAATGACAACAATTTGTTTCCTCTCTCTTTTCTCTTTTTAAAATACGTTACCCCCACAATCGGATTTTCTCCTGTATCGTTGAGGCAGTTTACAAACATAAATTACATAAGGACAAACATCCAGACCCGGAACAACTTTTTGTAGACCATACAAATATTTGTTCCGTGCGGGATTCGAACCCACAGTCCCAAGCGCAGCTACTCATTGCTAAGCCACTGCGTCACGGAGCTCGGAATTTTGCCTTTTGAGTTTATGTTATCATTCAAACATGAACCGCATAGGTAGGTAGGTATAATTATAATTATACGCGATGACGCCGTCGCTTTGCGTCACTCAGGAGTGCGTATGTGTGTGCGCACTAGCTTCTTACTGCTCATCACAGCGTCTATCCCTTTCGCACGTAATGTCGGCTGAGATAGCATGCATTTTTACCCCGCCCACCACTTAGTTCGTGCCATCGACTAGGGCAACCTTAAGTACGTTTCTAGGGTAGGCGGAAAAAAGTACATTGACCTTTGACGATATCATCGGGGTTGGCAATCTTTTTTGTTTAGGTTCATTTTTTTATCCTTTTATCATTACATACATCATCAGAAAGAAAGTTAAGGGTGCCGAGTGCGAAGTTCTTTACCGGCCCTATGTCTATTATTACATTGTAAAGAAATTAGATTATCCTGTACCTAAATTAATTTAAAAGCAAATTCATATTAATTTAAATTTATAATTTATAAATCATAATCACAATTTTCATTATTACGTTAATAGTAGGTATGCACTTTAATAAGTAGGTAGGTAGGTAGTTGTATAAAACGTAACAACTTCTTGGCGGTCAGGTAAAAAGACGAACTTTTAATCCTAAGCATTCTTAAGCAGCCAACCTTGAAGCATGCATAAAACTTCTCATTATAGATAGTCAGAGACACTTGACAAACTATTCATCTGTATCTATTTCAGAATCAGTTTATGATGATGAAGACGTAGAAGAGTCTGTCACATTGATTATAACCTAAAATATCGGCAGTCTTCTTTTTTATATCGGTTTTCAATGGATATACAATATAATGTATAACGATATAATACATCACTAGACCACGTTTCTTTTATATATTTATAGATGTTTAAAATCACAATTTTTTCGGTTTTCGAAATATGCGACACTTTCCAATTCTTTCGTGGCGACGTAGTCTTTATGAGATTTTTATGTCGATGAACCCGATTTCCTACTAGTGATAATATACAAAACGTCACAAAACAATAACAAAACTTTAATACAAAACGTAATAATACAACTAACAAAACAAACTTAATAAAAATTAAAACAACTACTATAACCGAAAATTTTAAATCTCAAAATATCAACACGCAAGCGCATCCCAAAGCAGAATGAGGAATGAGTTCTGGTCCATCCGCTTTCTCAAATAAGTACGGCGTGAGACCTATCGCAAATCGCGTCGAAACAGGTTTATTATCTCTGAATCGTTATGCGCTAAGCGTGTCTCATGGTACGGGCTAGGGTGAAGGAAGCGGTCCTTCACCCTACCCCGTACCATGCGACACGCTTAGCGCATAACGATACGTAATCTATAAAGAAATGTATGGAAGCAATAACTGTCGTTTTGTTTCAATGCTAACATAATACTTGAGGTCAATGTACTTTTTCCGCCTGCCCTAGAAACGTACTACGTTATAAAAATAACTATTGTCCCTTTAGCAAATGACTCGAAAATTCTAAAAGAATAGTTAAATAAAAAATCTTTGGAGGCTTCTATAGAAATTAAAGAAGGCATCAAAAATATTGCAACATACACACAACTATTAGAAACTATGTATTGTAGGATTTTACTATTGAACAGACGCAAGCCTGGCGAACTTCAAAGAATCACACTGCACGACTATTTACAAAGTGATAATAATGCATCTGATAAGTATAATGAATTTGATCTTCAGAGGCTTACTGCATCTGAAAGGATTCTGGTTAAGAAATTTAAGAGAGTTTTTATTAGAGGCAAACGTGGTCGTGGAGTACCCGTTTTGTTTAATCAAGAAGTTCAAGTGGACATAAAACCATTATTGTCAATAAAACACCTGTTTTTTTTTCTTCAAAACCAAATATTTTTTTATTTGGTAATCCATGTTATGAAAACACTATATATGGCCACAAAGTTCTAGAAAGGCATGCAAGGTTATTTGGAGCAAATAACCCAAAAGCAATCTCGTCTAAAAGGCTCAGAAAACACTTAACTACGTTGTCACAAATATTTAGCATGTCTAAAAATGACATGAACAATGAAGTGCACAAAAAATCTTATAAATTGCCTGATGAAGTATACCAAACTGCTAACATATCGAAACTTCTTATTGTTATAGAAGATGGTAAAGCAGATGCTTTCAAAGGAAAGACTCTCGAAGAGATCGATTTAGATATGAATGAAGAGCTAGATGAAGAGGTTCTTGATAACGATCAAATACTCGATTATGATTGTAAGCTAATCAAAACTGTCAACTCTGATTGCATTCAACAAATGCGTAGTCAAAACAATTTATCTCGGGCTGGACCATCCGGTATTCGGACTTCTCAACAATGCGTCACCGAAGAGGTAACACAGGTATTAAATACCAAAAATAAAATAAAAACTGGAAAGAAAAGAACATTAGTAACTTTGACGGAAATTTTTTTCAAACTACACGTTAAAAATAAACAACTACCTAAAAAACATGAATGTGAAATATTAAAAGAACAACACGGAGATTTGCTGGAAAACAAAGACTGGCTTAAAATTAAAGTTTTTGTGCAAAATATTTACTTTCAAAAGTTAACGAATTATTAACAATCTTTTTTATTGTTTTCCAAACGATTTCCATATAATTTAAGTATCTTTCAAGTTCCTCAATACATACCAATGATCAATAATTTAAATATTGTATAATGTCAGTGATTTAGTTTGCTAATATTTTTTACTGTTTTTGATATTTGGAATATTATTGTTTTATTTCTATTACTTAATTTTTTCTGAAAATTACAATGGTATATCATAATTTAAAAGCGAAGATTATCATTGAGATATAATTGATTTACAATTTAACATTTACTTAAAAGAATAACATAAGCTTATCTAACAATTACCTTACCACATACATTTACTACACAAATCATCTGCCCGTGGCATTAACTTACCTAACAACCTCAACTTGTGTATTTGAATTATTATGGTGCAATAAAGTTTAAATAAATAAATAGAGGAAAAATTCCTTATAGTCAATTGCGGTTAAAGAAGTAGCTTTAGTTGCTTAAAACTAAAAGGCTTCTACCGTGTCTGAGTATTTTCCACTGTCTAAATATTTTCTACTAAGGTCAGATCCTTTGTACCCCTAAAGAAATTAATTGAGAATTTTGCTTATCACCATTGAGATTATAAAAACACGAAATAAATATAATTGCCGCCACGAGTCGTGAGCACACTTTTTATTGGTCGATATGACGTCGATCACGCTAACGCTCAACGTGATTGGTTCGTCAGCCGATTCTCGTTGTCTATTGGGTTCGCACGTATCATTCGACTACCGTACACTCTAGAGCAATTTTAGTGATAACTTTTTAATCAGTTTATTTTTGTTAATTGTAGTATTACCTCGTTGTTAATTGTTGTTTGTGTATATCTTGTTTTAACTGTTTTTGATATTTCTTGTTGTTAATTATTTTTTTGTTATAATTTGAGCATTCGGATTTTGGTCTAAATATGCAGAGAAGAAAGAATTCGGTGTTAAACAGACAATCGCGACAAATGGTCTTTTCAATGTTTGGTTACATGAAATAATTAGGTGTTGCGAAAAATATGATAGACGTTTATAAACAGACTGCTGAGGCGACTAATGTCTACGTAGCTACTGTACGGCGTATAGTTTCGAAATTCTGAGTCGTTAAAGGAGTTTACGACTCAGAATTTCGAAAAAAAGTCAGCAAAAATATTCAATTATGAATTGAAATAACCACAGTACCTAATAATTTTGGCCAACAGTGTACCTACACTGGCTCAACCCCCACCATAGTTCATCTGTGCTCACCTTTCGTGTCGGCAACTATACTAACATAAAAATTGTATCTACTGATATATCAGAAACAATATAATCGCTGATATAGCTGGAAGCCGGTTGACTAGTATGATGAATACAAAATGTAAAAACTGTATACGGAATCACAATCTTTTCCAATATTGATGGATGTAACTTTATCATCGTGATCTGTGTAACATATATAGGGAATTATACACAATCAGTTTAAGCGTAAGTTTCGATGGAGGTAGGAACATTTATGCAGTGTATAGATGGTATACAGGGATATTCAGGGTGCTGGATAATTTTGGTGGTGAACGGACGTACTAAGTTACCGGGAATTATTTAAAAGTGAATATTAACATATCATGTTTAATTGAAATTCCACGTCGACTAATGTAATCATACTGATTAAAACTTCGTAAATACACATTAACCTTCCGTGAACCACGTGGATAAATGTTACGTCCTGCACTACGTAGGGTTTCCTGGACCCAATAATCTTTCCACGTTTTTATAGCTAGTATTTATTGTAAATTTGTAATGTGTATATTATTATTATCCCTTGACTATAAGAGGTTAAAAATAAAATAAATTTATCAAATATTATAAACATTTATTATATCTTTAGGCTATGTAACAGAAATAGTACTTTTTACCAACTAAAATAAGACTATGTTCTATGGGTTAGACTTTAAGAAAAAAAAATTAACTAAGAACTTCTTAATTCTATGCTTTGGAGGCATAACAAAGTAGGAAACAAAAATAAAACAAAAATTACTAAAACTAATTAGTCTTCTTGAGATCCAAGTTGGTTCAAATCACCACAATTTTTACAAAAGAAGTGAGCATGCTCTAAGCATATCGGTACTTCGCATCGCTCACAACGGTACTTGGTCTTTCGATCTTTCCTTCTATCACATTCCGAACATCTTCTTATAGACTTTGGTAACTTCTTTGGTGGTTCTGCAGGTGTTTCCCCAAGTAAACCATGTATGCGCTTTCGAAAATCCCTTGGAATCCGTGGGTTATCTTTCCGGTTTCTCAAGTGCTCTTCAATCAAAGATGTTCCCAAATCGCGAATAAAATTTCTCCGGTTGTTAGTTTTCTTTGCTTCAATGTTATTGTTCAACATATGTAAAATCATTGCATTGATTCCTGCATGATTGAGCATTGAGAAAAATAAAGTGAGTGGCCAGCGCTTGCTGTTGCGAGACACGTCGTATGTTCTAGCAAGTTTATCAACAACATCTACTCCGCTTTTGGTTTGATTATAGAAAGTTATCATAGACGGTTTCTGCTTGTTTCCCGTTTCTTGATCAATTTCATAGTCATGATGAAGGGATGACATCAAATAAACGAACTTTCGTGGCTTTGGAATATACGAAACAAGTGTAATATTTTTTTGAAAGCCAAACCGTGAAGTATGTTCCTTTCGTGGTAGTTTGAAACAAGGCGGAATACATGCTTTATTAGCTCTCAAAGTACCAACTATCGTTAGTTTATGTTTCTCCAGTAAATTCTCAGCAACTTCATGACTGGTAAAAAAATTATCCATTGTAATATTTCTCGACGAGCCGGAAATGCAGGTTACCATACGATCAACTAAGTCAAAGGGCTTGTTGCTGAACGCAAACGGACTGTTGTCTGGCTGTTTACCGCAGTAGATCTCTAAATTTACGGTGTAAAATGTTTTAGCATCTACTAAGGCATAAATTTTTATTCCGTACTTCGCGGGTTTAGACGGGATATACTGGCGAAACCCGCATCTCCCTCGAAAGGCAACCAATTCTTCATCAAGTGTTAGGTGTTCGGATGGTGTGTAAGCATTTTGGCAAAGCCGAACAAAGAGCTCGAATATGTCTCGAATTGGGGCTAAACGATCAGTCTTTATTCTCTCTACCCTAGTCGTAGCATCATCGAATCTCATACTATTGAGTAAGAAAGAGAACCGATTTTTAGACATCGTGCAGCAAAACACTTCGATTCCAGTACCATCAAAAGGCCAGAGGTCATTTAGATTTTGTTTCCTAGAACGGTACAATCCTGCTAAAAATAAAAGCCCGAAAACTGCTTTCATTTCAGATGTAGTTTTTTCATTATAGATAATATTTATTTGTTCGCCGTCTGGTGGCTGTGGTCTGGAAAGAGATCTTTGCATTCGTATATTTCACAACTGATTCTAGAATTTCATTGGAAATAAATACTTCAAATCATTCTAAACTGGTTTTTTTGTCTTTATATTGGCTCTTTACTCCCGGCAATTGAGTAATTATATTTTCTGATCTTGCACGAACATTAGTTCTCGGTGGCTCCTTCTGCCATTTTGTTTTGCCATCTTTACCAGTGTAAAACTGATTTGAACAAGAAGATTCACCACCTGAAGTAATATCCTGTACTTCCTCTTCACTTTCACTTTCAGACTGAATGCTCAAGTGATCCGAGTCATCTTCACTTCCAGGTAGAAACAGCTCATCCGTATCGCTATAATTTTCTTCCATAAGTGCGGATAATATTGCATTTTCATTGGTGTGATGAGCCATAATGAGCCCTAGAAACAATTTCAGATAATTTTAAATAATAAAAAAACAAATTAAATAAATATTTATATAAAAATAATCGTATTTTATCACACCATACTGCTCACCTTTTAGTGGACGTCCCGAACTACGTGGGGTTTCTGACACCCAGCTGCACTTTGACAGCGTCCGTTCACCGCGTCTGCGACGCAACTACTAAACCGCTGTCGCTAAGAGGTCTGGCAACGTCGCAACTCCAGCTACACGAGGTTTCAAGACTTTCGCACAATGTTTAGAAAAGATACAAAGATTTTTGTATGGCTGGGGTGTATTAAACCCCACATGGTGCACGGAAGGTTAAAAACATTTAAAATCTTGCCGCATACAGTGGACGCGGCAGGGTGGTAGTCTGTAAAGACGCAAGAAGTCTTCGTCGATTTAAATATACATATATATATATATATATATATATATATATATATATATATATATAATCGGAATCTCGGAAACGGCTCCAACGATTTTCATAAAATTTTGTGTGCAGGGAGTTCACAATTTATAGAGAAATCAGTGAAAATACATAAAAAATAAAATAAAAGAAAAAGCATACAGCCGAACATAGAACCTCGTCCTTTTATGAAGTCTTAAAATCAACATCAGCTATTCCATAATTTTATATTTTGGCGAAATAAATTTCGGTCTATCACCTACCAAGCAAAGTATGATCACAGAATAAATAATATTACGTATGATACCTACGTGCAATAGTACCTATGTTATGTGGTATACCTGTTAATTTTAGAAGTTGGCGTTATCCATCCTTTCGATTTACGAAGAAAATTGAATTTTTTTTCATTTTGTTGATAAACACGGTCGACTTTATTTTCCTCGTCTATAATCTTTATCTTCCATTCTAAAAGGTATAAATTAATTTTATTTGAATGAATATAATACTCATCGTAAAAGCTGGCATTTGCCTTTGGCAGAATATAGATAGGTACATAGGTACATAGATACTTACGAGTACATATAAAAATAACAGCTCACTTCTATAAGGTATATGTAGTTAGTACCTACTAAATGTCTACACACACTATGCAATAAGTATAATAAAATTGCAAAGAAACACAAACAAATTGAATAAATATGTCACTTGTCGTCAAAGACATTTAAGTATGTACCTAGTATCTGGATGACCGAGCTTTGCTCGTTATTTTTTTTTGGAAATTATATTTAGATACAAATTACATACTGATGTAATATGAATAATATTTTTCGATCTTACCAACATAATAAAAAAATTTAACTGGTTATTTAAATAAAAATCATGAGTTCAATTAGTTCTAATTTAATTTTTCGTGTTTTTAAAAATATACTAAAAAAGGGCTCGAAATAAAAGATTTTCTCACAAAAGAAGGAAAGTTGAAAAAAGTCGTGTCGAAGTCATTCAGAGTCGAACCACGGATTCGGAACCGCCGATTTCCACTATATTATGTATATACATATAAAAGATTTCGTATAAAGGTATTAGAATTTAAATCTTTTTGCTTATCATAAATGTACGTGCAAACCGCAGATAGCCATCTTTTTTAAACATCCTTTGATTTTTGGGATTATACAATATTTTGCACGATGTATGAAGAATAAGTTAATAATAAGTGCTAATCTAAGTCTAATGCTTAAAGTTTATTATAAATATCGTTATAATCAGTGGCGGATAGGTATTAGAATTTTGCCGCGCCTACCGACTTCTACAATTCGACTATTTCTTGTGCAATCTTAACTAAATCTTTGGGTTATAAAAATAATCTGGGAACTGACGCATCAATCCCCTATTTCACAACCATATATTACAATTTTTTTGCCAATGAAATCGTAAGTTTATGATTTGTGTACTATCGTCCTAATTACGTCACATTTTTACCCTAATTAGTAGGATTGTGAAGTAGCGTATCAATGTGTCTCTTCCTGGATTATTTTTACAACACAAAGATTTAGTTAATATTGCACAAGAAGTAGTTTCTGGGTACATTTCTGAGCTAATAGTACTAAAGTACCTACTAATAAGGCGGGGTAAGGTATGATTTAATAATACTTAACTATATTCGGTAAATGTAATAAAATAATTTTTATTGCGCTTACAGTTTAAAAACAATATACTTATTTAATTATCTGGTAACAATCATCTGATGATTATGATGATAAAATTCAATAAATTAAGTTATAAAAGTTTTGCAATTCCATTATGTACGAATTTTTATTCACAAAATCATTATCTAATTATATCGTCGAATGAATTCTTGTTCACTAGCTGACTCTATGCACAAAAACGCTAAGGCGTTTAGCTTTTTTGGCTTATGGTAGATCTTAGACAATCATTCACCCGTTTTAAGCAAGAAAACCGTCTCTTACTGGTACAATTTTCCGATGGTGTACACGAAGATAGACTTTTCAATTATCCAGAATCAGGTTTCACTAAAATTCTTTCAGAAGAAAGGCGGTATTGAAAATGTTGCATACCTACATTCTTGAACTAAATTAGTCTCTAAATCATAAGAATACATTTCTTCCAAGAAAAAAGCTGTTTCCATAAGAGTTGATGATAACAGTTCACTCATTTTGCTCAAAAACGAAAACTTTTCTTTGAATCTCTAGAAGACCTCCTACCGTTTATTTAATTCAGATACCAGTATATCCATGAGGAAGAGAAATATTTTAACTCTGAAATTATAAATCGTGGTTATTCTTATTTTTTCATCGAATGTTTGAATTTTTTTTCTTATCGGTTGTCTTTTTCTTTTTCCCCATGTCTTTTGTATACTGATTCGACAAGCTTAATTCCATTGCTTTTCTTCGAAATACTTAAAATTTTCTTGTTCAGCTACGAAAAACTTGCAAAGTACTCGTACAGATCAAATCTATAGAAACTTGAATTTGAACATTCACTTTGACATCCCACGCAACAACCATTACCGCCATTTTCAATTTTTCTAAATTCAGAGGTATTCCATCTTATCTTGAAGCAACATGAAGAAGCGACAAACTTCTGTGCAACATTCGGCAGCCGCAGTTGTCACTAAATGTAAAGACCGGGCAGAGCAAGGAACTAAAAAATGTTTTGAGTTCCGAGATAATGGCAGAAAATATTTCTTTAACTTTCCTTTTAAAAATTAAATCTCTTTAATTTGTGTAAGGTATAACAAAAATTGCCTGAAATTTGCCGCCCCAAAAATCTGCCGCCCTAGGCTCCAGCCTACTAAGCCTGCTGGTAAATCCGCCACTGGTTATAATAAACTTGAAGCATCTTTCACAGTGTGTACCACACCTGAGCAATCAGCCTGAGATAGTAAACATCAATTAGAATTATTACATATTTGTATTATGTGCGTGTTCGAAGTTTTGGGGTACAAGACTCCTGTCTTTTGAGGTAAAACCGTACAGCAATTTAAAAATATGCATCGTAATTGGAAAACTTCACATTGTTAAAGAGATTTATTTCTTTAAGTATGAATAAGCATGTAACCGCGTTTCTATTTAGTGTCGCACGAAATACTGATATTGAAAAACCAAAACTACACTAACTTATTACACAATTAACTACAACATTTTCCGTGGTGGTTTTAAGTTTTGGTAATCTTTGCAGGAACTTACGCTTATGTAAACCATTTTAGAATTTTAAGGAATGTCTTAGCAATTTTAATTTAGTATTAAAAATTATATGACTCGTAAAATATAGTAAAAACAAAATAGTAAATGCTACAGCATTATTTATGCAGCAGTGCACGTAGAGTCGACTTTTAAACTTCGTCGCGTAATACATTGAATCCTTATTATTTTATAAAGAACTAACTGTTCTTCGCAACTTCGACCGCGTGTAAGTTAGGGCTTTTGTTTTTATGCGCGAAACCTAATTCTTTTACTAGAATAAAAAAGCCTAAATTGCTCCTTATAGTATTTGCTATCTGCCAGAGAAGTTCCCTCGGAACCGGTCCAGCCGTCTCGGAGATTAGCCGGAACACACAGACAGACAATGTTTTAAAATTTGTGTTTTTGTTATAAGTACCGTATGTACTTTCATATGTACTTATATAGTAAAAATCTGTTATTTTGACATTACAAACATACACTTCAATTTTATAATTTATTTATTTGTTTATGTAGAATCTTGGTCATAATTTACTCCAGCCATACGTTATCTAATAATGATCCTATTACATTCAAGGGAACGCTTAAGAACTAGTAACATGCATTTTTTCCATAAAACAACTGTATATATAAACTTAAGTAAAATAGAAGTTTAATAAGCACTCCCTCTCTGCGGCGAAGCCCTTGTGCCAGTGACTGGTGTGTGGTGCGTGCCTTATTATAAATCCATGACTGATCAGATCTATACCTTACTCTCTATAATATCAATTACAATATCAATTACATTTCACATTTTTAGAGATACTCTCGGAGATTTGGAGTCTCGGAGATCTGAGAGATGAACAGCCGAGATAATATCATAATAAGTGACATGTTTTATTAATATTGGCGCGAAACGTTAATAAACGTATATTATGTAATTTAAGAATGTTATATTTTCTTGTAAGTATCAGTTGATCAGTATACACAATATTTTTTAATAGCTGTCACTGATCATCTTTTTTAAACCCGTTTGATTTTTGTATTCATTCATTATAATTGCTTACGTTGCATAAAGTTAAATTTAAAACAACAGCTTTTGTATACGAGGTAGAGTCACGCTGCAGCTATAATATAGTTGTAGCACGAATGGGTCGGCTCGACGGGGACGGACCATGCTCTTACAGAGTACTGCTTGATGCTGCTGTGTTTCGTGTGGTGAGTGTAGAGCTCCGGAAACCCTTTTTTACTGAAAACGAGGCATTCCATCTTAGTCCTCAGGAGTGATAACACATCTGCGTTTTGATTTTTAATCGAGGATAAATGTGGATGTCTATTGGCCATAGCATCCACTTACCATCAGGTGGACTGCTGTCCCACGGCTGGACACAGGCGTCTCCTCTCATGTCTGAAACGATTTTAAGGCAAGGAAATATCCGCCGTTAAATGCATGTTAGCAGTGTTAGCGACACTCAGACTCGACGACTTCCAGCCTCCCGAACAAGCCGGTTTCCGAAAAGGCTTCACTACCATAGACTACACACATACCCTGCGGCAGATTGTACAGAAGACCGAAGAGTACAATCTGCCACTTTGCATCGCGTATGTGGACTATGAGAAAGCCTTTGATTCCGTCGAAATTTGGGCGGTGCTACAGTCCCTTCAGCGGTGCCAAGTTGACTGTCGGTATATCGAAGTGCTGAAGTGTTTGTACAGTAGGGCTACGATGGCTATCCGAGTACAGAATCAGAGCTCGAAACCTATCCAACTGCAGAGAGGTGTAAGACAGGGTGACGTTATATCTCCGAAACTCTTCACCGCTGCGTTGGAAGACCTTTTCAAGCTACTGCACTGAAAAGGATACGGTATTAACATCAATGGCGAGTACGTCACTCACCTTCGATTTGCTGACGATATAGTCCTTATGGCAGAATCGCTGGAGGACCTTAGCACTATGCTCAATGACCTCAAATGAGCACTATGGTCGAAGTTGTTGACGAGTACGTTTACCTGGGACAAATAGTCCGACTAGGTAATTCCAACTTCGACCGAGAGGTGAATCGACGGATTCAACTCGGCTGGGCAGCGTTCTGGAAATTACGACACATCTTCTCGTCAGGTATACCTCAAGCTCTGAAAACTAAAGTGTACAACCATTGCGTGTTGCCAGTGATGACATATGGAACTGAGACGTGGTCCTTCACTGCTGGCCGTATGAGGGCGCTCAAAGTCGCTCAGCGAGCTATGGAGAGGGCTATGCTCGGAGTTTCTCTGCGTGATAAACTTAGAAATGAGGATATCCGCAGTAGAACCAGAGTGACCGACATAGCCTAAGTGGCAATGGGCCGGCCATATACCTCGAAGAACCGACAACCGTTGGGGAAAAAAGGTTCTCGAGTGGCAGCCTCGTACTGGTAGACGAAGTGTAGGGCGACCCCCCACTAGATGGAGTGACGACCTGGTAAGACATGCAGGAAGTCGATGGATGCAGGTGGCTCAGGACCGTGCTTTGTGGCGTTACTTGGGGGAGGCCTATGTTCAGCAGTGGACTTGTGAAGGGCTGTAATGATTATGATGATGATGAGTGTTAGCGAACTTCAATATAATATTGCATTGCATGTACTAGAAAAAATATCCTACATTTAGTAGAAAAAATAAAGACGATAAAATATATACGGTTTCTCGTCTCTGCTTGGACATAGAACATTATTTTTTTTAATAGATAAAAAAATTATATTTTTCTCTTTGCTCTAGGGAATAAGCAATCAAGTTTGTGTTTATATGACAAAAAAAAACATTAGGATTATGAAACAATATATTATACCAGGGGATCTATCATTTGCTATTGTTGTTTGTTGGTTTGTTGTCGTCATGCATGACGTAGATAGAAAGGGAAGCCGCGCCAGCACGCCAGCGAAATCTCAAGCTCCGAGTACGAATCACCTTCACCCAATCAGTCCCACAAAGTATTATATTTACTCGTATATCAGTCATCAGTCCGACCAAGCGAAGCGCGGGGGAAGTACGTGTCGACACAACTCGCCGCGTTCGCTTCTTTGTTTACTTTCGTTTGTGATGTGAATCATTTGTATCATGTTGCTAGACGAAACTAGCGTTTATAACAATACAAGTGTAGTGTGCAGATAGCGAAGCAAACAAATGGAGTGTTTGAAGAGATGTGTTAGTAAAGAAGGGCGCGAGGACACGGCTGGCCGGGAGATACAAGATGAGGACGCCCTCGAGACGCCGCTGGAGCGCCGTCAGCGCTGGCGCAGCGTCTACGTTATCTACTTCACCATGTTTCAGATGTCCCTGGGCTTCAGTATCGTGCTCACTGGCGTGTGGCCATACCTCGACAAGGTAACCCTTGAGTTTTCCACACATTTTCTACACAGTCAAGACAGTAAAAATAATTGATAAACGTATTATATGAAATAAAAATAAGAAAGTATTTTTTATAAGTACACGTACAACAAAACATAGGATAATATATATTCTTGCACTAAAGTAGGATTGGACTACATATTGATATTATGTTACAACTACTACATACCTATTTATATTATAAATTATAACACGTTATAAGTAGTAACCATGTTTTTCTTTCGCATTTGTCTTTAGTGTCAAAGGTAACGACATATACTAGGTTTTAAGACTCTTTTCAGTCTAGGAGACCTGTTGGGTGGGTCCCTTCTGTGCCTTCAAACAGTGAGTGTAGTGATGTGTTGCGAGGGTATACGAGCTAACATAATTAAGGGCTGGTGATAACACATCCGTAGCTTCCTTTGTTCGATGTTGGTTGCAGGCTTGCAGGTATGGCATGGCACCGTGGCAGTAGTCACTTGCCATCAGGTGGGCTGTAAGCTCGTTTGCCATTTACTTTTTATAAAACAAAAATAGTAGTGTGTAGGTGATAGCAGGTAGCGATACAATACAATTCACTGTCAATATTTTTCCCAAATAACAAATAAACGGTTGATTTGCATAAGTGCATAAGCCAGCACTGGTTGACTTGTTGAATAGTTCACGGCAGAGAACAAAGCCATATCTTATTTACAAATAATTTAATCAGATTCCGTCGCCTTTCTATTTGCGGTCTATTATCTGGTATTCACTCCGGATCCGGCATAATGCAGATGTTTTGCTGTATCCAATACAATGATATGATTTCTTTACTATCACTGACGAAAACATTGTTTATATTCTGGCTCGTGATTCCATCTGCAACTCTAAAATTATGAGCAATATTTTTCTTACCTTTGGCAAACGTCTCTTATTTCTTAAAATGTTTTCAATACTTTAAATTCTATACATGCTCAATTATAACTAGGTAATAAGTGGATTATCTTCCGTGACTAACAACCAAGCAAGGGTTATAGGTAGGTATAGCACCGTGCAGTGGGATTTATAGCTACAACTACGTAGTACTATGATTTATTCTGTGCTACACGTAGAGTTTAATGATCGACAGATACATTAAGATGAAAGCGGGTGTCGTTTTGTCTTTATCTGTATATAGTACTTACAGTACCCGGTTGACCGAGCTTTGCTCGGTAATTTTCGCTCGGTTTTTTTTAATTCGTGTGTTTTGGAAATTATATTTAGATACAAATTACATACTGATGTAATACGAATAATATTTTTTGATCGTAGCGACATAATAGAAAAAACTGAACTGTTTAATTTAAATTTTCGTGTTTTTAAAAAATACTAAAAAAAGGGCTCGAAAAAATAGATTTTCTCAAAAAAGAAAGGAACTTGAAAAAAATTAAAAAAAAGTCGGTCGGTCGGTCTGGGCTCGAACCA
Organism: Parnassius smintheus behrii; assembly: GCA_036936625.1. NCBI lineage: Eukaryota > Metazoa > Arthropoda > Insecta > Lepidoptera > Papilionidae > Parnassius > Parnassius smintheus. The sequence continues at coordinate 739,057 of JAUPFT010000015.1, forward strand.
TGGTATTACGATTTTGCGACCGCCCAATATACCATTAACCTATTTGTAATCATTAATAAGCTGTCAAAATTTACCTTCTTATTCTAACGATATTATAGCAGTTTTTCATTGCCTAAAAACACGGGCAAAAAGACATTTTCTAAAAATAAATCCTAGCTAGATCGATTTATTGCCCCCGAAACTCCCTGCACACAAAATTTTATGAAAATCGTTGGAGCCTTTTCCGAGATTCCGATTATATATTTATATATATACAAGAATTGCTCGTTTAATAGTATAGGATATACAATACATTCAAGTAGGTATACAGTTGTAATAAACTTTAAATATCGTCCACAGTTTGTGTCACAACTGAGCACTCAGTCAGAGTTAGTAAGCGTCAATTAAAAGTGGCAAAATTAAACATTTTGACAACTGACTTCAGAAATAAAATGAGAACGTTATCAATGTGGTCGAAGTCAATTAAATAAGCATTATTAAGTATAACTCAAAAATAGTCAGATCTTGATCAATTTTATATGGGACCACGTAAGAAGCACCAGCTTTCAATTGAAAAAAAGAATCATCAAAATCGGTTCACATAGAAAAAGTTCTGAGGTAACACACAAAAAATACCGAAAAATTGAGTACCGCCTCCTTTTTCCGAAGCCGGTTAAAATGATTGACATGTTCGATTCTAGATCCGCTGATGAGAAAGAATCCCCAAGTAACTCCTTTAGACACACTAAAGGAGTTACTTGGGGATTCTTATTGGGTTCGCTTATTTTTATTGTTGACGTGCTCCAAGTTTGAGGTACAAGTCTCCTGTCTTTTGAAACACTTTCGAGATTTCTTTCGATATCTCACGAACGAGTCAACCGATTTCGATCCGCTTTGCAGCAATCGACGTCTTTTTTTAATTAAAAGAGCTGATTTAATCATAGAGTAGATCAAAACAAGAATGTCGTAATAATTCCAAAAAAAACCTCGAAACGTCAAGATATGATGAAAACTCCATTTTTCGAAAATGAAGTGCAAATAACTTTCCGATTTTTTGAAAATCATTGATGTTCATAGTGGGAAGTTAAAAAGGCATCGTAACTGCAACACTTCACACGAATAAGAGATTTATCTCTTTAAGAATGAATTAGCATGTAACCGTGTTTGTCTATGGTGTCTTTTGGCGATATGGCACATAATATTAATTTTGAAAACTAAAAATACACTAACTATTACACAATTTATTACATATATTACGACATTATTTTTTATAGCATTGGGTGAAAAACTAGCACTCAGTCCACCTGATGGTAAATGGATGCTGTGGCCCTTAGACATCCTCATTTATCTTCAATTAGGATCAAAATGCAAATGCGATGCCACCCCTGTGGATCGAGATGGATTGCCTCGATTCCGGTAATAAAGGTCTCCGGTTCTCTACACTCACCATATGAAACGCAGTAGCATTACACTGTTATTTTATGCTGTGAGAGCGTGGTCCTGCACCGGTCGAATCGACCCATTCGTGCTACAACTGTACTCGTAATATAGCTGCAGCGTGGCTCTACCACGTAACAATTATCCGCGGTAGTTCAAAATGTTGGTGATCTGCTGCGCTCTACGCTTGTGTAAACTATTTCAAAACTTAATTTGAGGAATTCCATTTAGTACCAAAAATTAAATAGAAAAATATGACACGTTAAATACGAGTAAAACGCTGTATGTAGAGCTATTTAGTAGCAGTAATCAGTATATTAGCTAGCAGTAATCATGCGGCAGCGCTTGTAGAGTCGACTTATTATTTAACCATATTATTAAGAACAGGATGTACACGAGGGACCTTAAGGTATTTTTTTTCTTCTCTTTCTTTCAATCATAATTTACTCTAGCTATACGCCATTATCTGATAATGGTCCTTGTAAATGTAGTTTGTAACGTAACTGGACAGTTTTATTTAGCGCTTTTTCCACATATTATAAACATTGTGACTTCATAATTGTATTTCAAATTTATTTACTTCACTGATTCACATTGAATTTTACACACAGATCCATGACACTTTCTGATTATGTCAACTCCGAGTTCTTACTTCTCAAATTTGATGCTATCTAATGGTAAAGCTATATAATTTGCATTGAAGATCTGTTGGTTTTGTATATATAAACAAATACATAATACATCTAACGGGTAGCACGGCGGACATTTTGTTTGTCCTAAAACCCTGTCAAAAATAAGAGATGGTCAGTGCCCAGCAGTGGAACTTTTCTTACTTGCTATATAATGTAAGTACTAAATTGATCAATAAGTTTTCGCAATAGGACACTTATCAATGTGTTATAGAAATGCATTTTATTTTTTTGGAATTTAGAGCAAGAGCTGACATTTCAAAGCAAAATTTAGCAATAATTGATGAGGTTCCAGATTTTTCAGTAACCGCCGTAGATAAAACATGGTTGCATTTGACCTTCTTTACAGGATAGGGATGACAAACGAGCACACAGTCCACCTGATGGTCGGTGGATGCTGTGGCCCAGAGACAACTACATTTAACTTCGATTAAGTATCAAAATGCAGATGCGTTTCACACTTGAGGACTAAGATGAAATGCATCTATTCCAGTAAAATGAGTCTCCGGTTCTCTTCACGTACCATATGAAACACAGCAGCATTAAGCTGCTATTTTACGCTGGTATTCTGTGAGAGCGTGGTCCTTCGCCGGTCGAGCCCATTCATGCTACAACCATAATATACCTGCATCATGGCTCTACCACGTCAAAACGAACTTGGAGACGAAAAACCAAAGCAAGGTGTTGAAAATACCATATTCCCCGCCAGCCAATAGATTCACGGTGTCTGCTGTACGCTGGAAAAAATTTGGCCTCTGTCTTTTGTGATGCGGGAGGTGTACCAAATAATGATGGAGTATTTAAGTAAAGGAGAGACAATGCCCCTGCGCATCGAACTGCATTTGCAGGTGCTGCCAATCCTGCTGCTGGGTTTCAGTTGATGCAGCATTCACCATATTCTGCAGATCTAGTTCCGAGTGATTTTCACCTTTTTACTCACTGAAAAAGCACTTGCGTGGTATAATTCTACGGCGACGATGAGATGATTTGTACCTACTATAAAGGCCAATTTCAAGTCCTAGGATTTAAGCCTTTCTTTCCAAGAGAATTAACCAACTCGAAAATAGTTATTCAAAGAGTAGTAGCTTAAAAGGTGATTACTTTGAAAATTAGTATAGTTAATAAAAGTATACAATTTATATTTACTCACCTTAGAAGTTTCGTAGCATTCCAAAAACCTACTTATCAACCTGGTACTTTATCCACTTTACCCAGCCATTACAGCAAATAAACTGACCACTGCTGGGCACAGATGCTGGCCTCTCACAGATTGCCTCACAGGGGGGATTTTGTCATAGGAACATGCTGCTGCTCATCTCTCGCTTTAGGTTCCCTCTGGCGCCTCTTCCAACACCCGCGGGACGTTAAGGGCGGTGGATATTCATACACCGTCACTGTACGGTTCAAGTATTTTATGTTAATGGCTAATTATACAATTAAAAAAAATCAGTCAACACTAGTTTGAAAATAGCTAATTTTAATAAGTAGGCGGAAAACGCTACCTTTAAGAGCGACAACGTCGCTTTTTTAACTAGTGGCCATCTTTTTATACTTATAGAATAAGGGTGACAAACGAGCACAGCAAACGTAGAGATGAGAGCGTGATCCTACCCGGTCGAGCCGACCCATTCGTGCTACAATCATAATACTCGTACAGCGTGGCTCTACCGCTTATAAACTCAACTCAAACTCCACATTGTCGACTCCATTTGTCTTCGCCTAGGTAAAAGTAATTTTGGTTATCTAGAACTGTAACAGGTGTGTGAAAATTACTCAAAACAAAATTAAATTCCTGTGGCTAAACTAATAAATAACCGCATATTACGTGTTAGTAATTTGTTTGAATGATTCGTACGGCCAAACGTGTTTTTCTATTGATCTTATAATTTGTATGGAACGCGAAACTGTATATAATGTAAAAGTTTATAAAGATGTGTGAATGTTTGCCTCTCTATTACACAAACACTCATATTGCTGTCGCTCACGTGTCATTCTTATATAAAAAAGACATAAACAGCGAGATAGGTAAAGAAGAATTAACACAAAGTTAGACTTACATGGATTTCAATACGATAAAATAAAACCTTAATTGATGGATGGACTTAGTTAGGGATGATATGCGTAAAATAGTAGTGAGTGAGGAGATGACGACTTGAGAGGTGAAAAAGGAACAGGAGGTCAATACGTGGTAGAGTCATATTATGGTTGTAGCACAAATGGACCTCGCTCTCACACAATACCAGCGTAAAATAGCATTGTAATTATTTACTGGAAACGAGGCATTCCATCTTATGCCTCAGGGGTGACAACGTATTTGAATTATGATTCTTAATTGAGGATAGATGTAGATGTAGGTATATGGCCTATAGAATCCACTTACCATTAGGTGGAATACGTGCTTATTTGTCACCTTATTTTATTTAAAAAAGTTCGCATTACATACCATCATTGATGGATGAACTGTGTCAGGCACAGCAAACGTAAGAAAGGAGTGAGTGAGGATATGACGTCTAATAGAGGTGAAAGGAAGAGATAACAGAAAAAGAGAAGTATGAGCGTAGTGGCTACGTGTTAAAACAATTAATACAGACAGCGACTCAAAATACGGTTTAACATAAATATAAACATTATCTACGTGGCACGTAGCTTGTGAGGCAACGTCCTTATTGCGTTAGGTTGGAACACAATAGTATGTTGACTGTTGGGAAATAAAGCAATAAACTATTCATATACAATTTATAACATATAAATGAAAAATTAAGTTTCGGTCCGTATTATCGAAGTTATAGCGTTTTATTGAGGTGGGGTGTTTATTTCCATGCCACTTAGAGATACCAAACCATTTTAAAATTTTTGTCTGTCTGTTTGTCAGGTGCGGGCTAATATTCATTCCGAACATTGCTGGCAGGCTGCACCGACTGCAACAGGTGCAATAAACAAAAAAATCGAAAAAATTGTAAATTTATGTATCATTCAAATATTATTTGGATGATACATAAATTGTTATTGTTAAAAAAACGCACACGTGCGTCACAATAAAAATGTACTCAATGGTGCATCGCAGTCGACACATCCACTTCTGTAGTGCTGATGCAAATCCCAAAATAAAGTCTTTGTAAAGTCGTTGAACACCAGTACCAGGTCTATACTCACCGACTCGCCTACCCGCAGTAGAATGTGCGAGAATATCAAAATAGCTGAACAGAAAAGAAACGCCTCAGAATTATTAATTTGATTCATACAATGAAGAGTGTATTGGTAAGCGGTCAGTTTTTAGTACTTATCGATATAAACAATTTAAAGACAGTCTGCGTATAGTCTGTTCGCTTAGATACAGTATCCTCTGATTCGCACCACCTTGGCACGTGCCGTATCTTGTCAAAGGCACCAGCCACGACATTAAAGTTCGCCGCGTACGACGTACACCTGCAGGAGAATTTGGCATTTTAAAACGAAGCGCCGTAGTGAAAGATTCTTTGTTAACTAAATTGCATTTATTATTTATATTCGTATTTTATAACAATTATCATAAAATAGAGTAAAATGGTGTTCTATTTTTTTACAGTACCTATTTCCTGGAAACGAGGCATTTCATCTGACAACGCATCTGCATTTTGATTCGTAATCGAGTATATTTATAGATATCTATGGGCTACAACGACCACTTAAAATCAGGTGTACCGTGTGCTCATTTATCACCCTAAGCCTATAGAAATAAGATCGCTCTTATGGAGTGATGAATGAGTATGAAATAGAATGCCTCGCTACAAATAAAACTGGCCTGCGGTTCTCGTCACTTACCCTATGAAACACAGTAGTATTATGCTACTAAGACGCTGGTGATTCACTGAGAGCGTAGTTATTCTCCGGTCGAGTCGACCCATTCGCGTTGCAGCCATAATACATCTGCAGCGTGACTCCACCATGTAAGGAAACTTACGCATAAAGTTACCTACATATCTCAGCAGATCGGGGCAGTATTTCATGCCGGCACACCGCCTGCAATTTTACAAGGCATAGGTTCGGCCGCACATGCAATACTGTTCCCATCTCTGGGCTGGAGCTCTCCAGTACCAGCTTCTTCCACTTGATCGCACTCAGCGCAGAGCGGCTCGAATCGTCGACGACCAAGTGCTTTCCGATCGGCTCGATTTACTGGCGCTGCGAAGAGATGTTGCTCCCTTTGCGTATTTTATCGCATCTATCACGGGGAGTGCTTTGAGGAATTGTTCGGATTAATCCCAGCCGCCAAATTTCACGAACGCACTACGCGGCAAACGTTCCGATACCATCCACACCATCTGGATGCTTGGCGGTCCACCACTGTACGTTTCAGAAGGAGTTTTCTTTCGCGTACAACCTCTCTGTGGAATAGTTTACCACCGGCGATTTTTCCAGACCGATACGACCTGGGGACCTTCAAGAAAAGAGCTTACTCCTTTCTAAAAGGCCGGCAACGCACCTGCAATTCCCCTGGTGTTGCGGTTGATCATGAGCGGCGGTAGTCACTTAACATCAGGTGAGCCACATGCTCGTTTGCCCCCTCTTCTATAAAAAAACCTACATGTACAAAAAAATTACGGTGGAATGGAGAAACACCTCCTTTTTTGAAGTTAGCAAATCGGATACCCTTTTCACTGGCAACAAGACACCACTTTGTCCTCAAGTTGCAGTGACGACGCATCTGCATTTTGATTATTAATCGAGGATAGATGTTGATGTCTATGGGCTTGCCATCGAGTGGACTAGCGTTGCCGGACAATAACGTAGTTTTATACAATAATCTTTACGACTTTTAAACATGTTTACATAAAATTTTTAATTGTTCAAGAACTGAACAACAAAATTCACCAATCTTAAGCTCACAGAATACTTTTTTTCTCACTTAAACCAACTTGTAAACTCCTTAGGTCGCTACGAACTGTCAAAGTTGTTTAGCAAAGTGTAGTTTGCTAAATAAAAAAAACCGGCACGGAGAAAGGGATAAACAATCACACCGCTCTGTCTCATTTCTATGCAAGACGTATGTATAAATATATCTTATTCGTGTGCGTGTGCGAAAGAAGGCATCAATTTGTCTATAGGTCTGTCTACGGGAGCAACGGTTGCGTTAGTGACAGCAGACCGGACAAGACAGACTATACAATTTTACATTGTGATTATACTGCCTTATTATCTGTATAGGTCGTGCCACGTAAGATGAAATTAAATAGAGTCCACATGCGCAGATGTACAATCAAGCAGAAAAATGAAAATTTTATTATGGCATTTTAATATGTAAAAAGTCAAAGGTCAACATTATAACTACACATCAAAGTCTCCACGAAAACTGAACGATATATTTATATATGATCGTTAGGTTTTAACTGCTTCTAAATAATATTCTGCATTTTATGTACACTTAGTTAAAGAAATAAAATATTTTGTATTTGTATTTTTGTATTTGAAATTGCTGTTTAAACTACACTATGCGATAGCCTTCGATTATAAGGATATTTTAAATGCAATAATTTGCAAAAAAAAAATCATCTTGTAGAAAATAACAAAATATTTACAATTTTATACAATATACTACGAACTACGCTATTTTAAATAGTCCCAAAATATTTTATAAAGTAATAAATATTTACACACTATTTGAAAATATTATAGAACAATATTTTTAAAAGTACAAAAATAATCGCCAAAATTTTAAATTTTATAACAGGTAGCCGCTAACACTCGATATCGATAGTATACAAGACGACACAAGACGGTGCGCGGGCGACGGGACGCAGGAAGAAACTACTTGGGAGTAGCGCGTCGCCCGTTGCTATGGTTTCGCTTCCCCGTACCTCACACCTCACCGTGCCGACATCTATTTTTCGGTTCAGCGCAGCGCACTTCCATGACTCGTGGCGTTACCTATACACATGTATTATTCAACAGAGCGATTGTTTTTTCGCAAAATCCTTTCCGTGGTAATCTTGACAATACGTCACACAGTCCTCACAGGTCTCTTTTAAGATTTATTTTTAAAATTGCATTGACTTTTTCGGCTTCAAAAAGCGAAATTAAGAAATGTTATAGCGCCATTTTCACAAATAATGCTACTTACTCTTAAGATATTAAGAAACTGTTTATATTTATAGAACATTCTTACTTATATTCTATATATAAAAGATATCAAGTTAGCATTTCCAAGTTACTCACGAAGAACAATGCGAGGCGCTACTGATATCTTGTTATCTAGTAACAGTCGGTTTGCTAGGAAGCGGAACAAAGGGCGCGGTCACAGTTCACTGGGCCTGTGCCACGTTGCAACGTTTATTTATTATGTTATGGACCAATGATTTAATCAGGGCACTATTTATGTATAAAGGCCACACAATATGCATAATGACAGGTCAAATCGGGCTACGTAATTAATACTGATTTAAACTACATTATTTATCACATGGTCTGGTGATTATGAATACTGTTACGTAACTGTTGCGCAATTTGATAAAACCTGATCTAAACTCTCTTCTCTCTTTACGTGGTAGACCCACACTGCAGCTATATTAATAGTTGCAGCACGAATGGGCCGGCTTGACCGGGGCAGGACCACGGTCTCACAGAATACCAGCGTGAAATAGCAGCTTAACGCTGCTGTATTTCGTATGGTGAGTGTAGACAACTGGAGACCCTTTTTACTGGAAAAGGGGCATTCCGTCTTACTCCTCACGGGTGACAACGCATTTGCATTTTGATACGTAATCGCGGATAGATGTAAATGTCTATGGGCCACAGCAACCACTTACCATCATGTGGACAGTGTGCTTGTATGTCACCCCTCTCCTATAAAAACTGACCCAACCTAAAACCATGTTGATCACTTTTAAGCTAATAAGTTAATAATGCACTATATCAAAAATTAACAAACGGAAAAATGTGAAGGAAGGACAAAACTATTGCAGTATCAAACAGCAGAACTCGGGTATTCCTTCTTTAGTTGTTACAAAGAAAAGATACCTTTGATGAAAAACAAAAAAGATCTAACCTAAGCTATCTTTTTATTACTCTGTCCTATAAAGTTACGGACTTTATTCAATAAGTACGGACAATTTAATTATTCCAATAGTTTTTATCATATTGCCTGTATGCTCATTATAAATAATACCCTATTAGACACTTGGTCCATAACATATACACTAATTATTGTTGTCGAATTATTATTACTACATAAGTGGATTTCAATGATTAAAACAGAAACTTACATTCGTTTATCAAACTGGAAAAGAAAGAAATAATTCATTATAATAAATATTAAGGCGTTGTTTTTATCGATTACTATAGATAAAGAACTTATCATTTACTGCAGATAAAGAACATAATTTTTGACTTCCCGCTAAGAAAATTGAAAATTTTCAAAAATAGGGAAGTTATTGGTTTCACCCGGATTTTCGAAAATCGAGTTTTTAACAGATCTCGACGTTTTGTGATCCCAGGAAGCTATTCTGACTAATTTCACGTGGACGTCCGTACGGATGTATATGTATGATATTAGAGATATAAGAAATCAAATGTTGTTGTACAAATTGCTACATAATATCATCGACTCTCTCCTACTTTTAAGCAAAGTGAATCTTGCGTGTCACCGGTTAAGTGCACGAAATAAACCTCTTTTTGCATTACGTAAAGTTAAAACGAAGTATGTTTCAAATCATTTTGTATCTCGTTCATGTAAAAATTTTAACTTAAAATATTGTGAAATTAGATATTTTTCACCTTAAATATAACAGTTATATAAAAATATTGTAGTACTTAAATTAAAATTGGTAGCTTCGCTATAATTGTATGTATTGTATTACTTTTAACTGCTTAGTACTTAATGTTTAATTATAAATACCATTTAGTTTTTTAATTTTTATACATATTATTGTGGTTGCAAGCTTTTAATATATATTAGATATCTGTGGAAACTTCATTGGCTTTAGGATTACTTTTATATGTTTTTATAATGTATTTTTTTAAGTACTGTATGTTTCCCTTAAAAAGCAAATAAAAAAATATATGTGTGTGTGTGTAAGTATGTAAACTTTTCATAACTTTTGAGTGTCTTGTTGATCGATTGAGATGCGGTTTGCGGCGTTCTAAAGATCTCAATGTGGAATAGATGTGGTGATAATATGGACTGATTCGGACGAGTAGATATCGAAAAATCTCAAAAATAAATATTTTGTAAAACTGTTTTTTTTTTCGGAATAATTTTTAAACGGCTTTACCGATCGATTTAAAAAACGAATCAGCTCTTAACCTCAAAAAATGACGTCGAAAGCCGTTTGGAAAATAAAAGTCAATTCATTTGTTCGTGAGATATGGAAGGAGAAAGAATTGAAAAAAAAAAACGTTTTTAGCATAACTTTTCGCAACATAATTTGGTGAAATTTGGAGCGCTTTACATTTGAAATTAGCGGGAAGTTCCAGGGATGGCCTGCAGGGTGAACCAATTTTTTATGTAATGATAATGGTATTTACGGTTTACGGTACGCCCGCGGGACGATATGGTGCCACCACACGGTTGATTAACTGTTACACAGTTGTAGTATACATTAACAGCTTGTTCAATCACAGCTAAAACAACGGCACTTATATATTTTCGTTTTTCCCAACTCAGTTTATCAAACAAAGTTTAGTTTCAGTATCGGAATACACAGTCTATCATAGCCACGGGCATTAAGATAAGAAAACAATAATACTATTTTACACAACTATTGGTTTGGAATTCAAAGATTGCCTTGTACGATTCGCTGATGACTAAGCAATCAGTTCATTTCCTTTTAATGTCTGAATGTTTTTACCATAAATCTACAAGACAATGACACTAGCACAAATGGTAAAAGTTAATTCTTTGTTTGATTATTTTGTTTCTTTAGTAATAAAAATATTGAATAATGAAAGAAACGCCCGTCGCGTCGAAAGAAAGAAAGATTTTTTTACGTAGCCACATAAGCATAACGTATGACGTTGTGCTTGCGTGTGGTATCTTTCTAACGCACAATGTCGTTCTATTGGTATCGTAAGTTGACCGTGCAGCGGCGGTGCGAGATATCCACTACCACGTATACCATGCCGTGGGTGTCGTAAGAAGTGGCAGAGGGAAACCGGAGTAGGAGACGGGCAGCGGCATCTTCCTGACAACAACTCAAAATTAAAAAAACTGTGGTTGCCAACCGGCCGCCAAGCGCAGCAACTATGGAGTGTAGAAGTAAGGAGTACAGACTGTGTGTCGTATACTGGGGAGGGGGAGCTTAAACTTAGCTAGAGACATAACATGAACTTCTGTTGATCCCCCGCACTTATTATATAGTTGGAAAATCCTGGAGACAAGTGAATTGTCTCCCGAAAATGTTTTGCGAAACGGACGAGAGAAGGGCTAAATGGGCTTACAAGGCATTCATGACGGAACTATAAAATTAAATTTCATTTCGCAGGCAATGCAACTGGTATCCCATTATCCTGAAAAAGAAGGATATGTCAAGTAGGTCCCTGCGGTTGCCCAAACTCTACATCCTTAGCAATTCTAGTCGGTCCTTGTAGGGGAGTAAGATGGAGGTTTACATCTGTCTCTTTCTCTCTGCCGACGTAAAATGAAAGGCGTGAAGTCTGGTATTGTAAATGTTAGTCCGCGTGTCAGGTCTGTTATAGAATTACCAACAACACATTCCACTTGAGGGTAAGTGGATGCTGCAGCCTATACACGTCTACGTCTATCCTCGATTAAGAATCAACAGATGCTTTATTACTCCTGAGGAATATGATGTGACTCGTTTCTCTTCTCGGTTTCTGCACTCACCACACGAAACACAGCAGAACTAAGCTACTTTTTTACGCTGGTATCCTGCAAGACCGAGATCCTTCACCAGTCTAGCCGACCTATTCGTGCTACAATAGCAGCTAGATGTGATGATTAAGGCAAACGCCCCCTGTTGTGGAAGAACGGCACAGTTAAAGAAGCTAGATGAATAGTTGTGTAAACCAATATACTTGTTACAGATCAAAGCTTACCTACATACTTTGGTATATATTTTTAAGTTTTTTAGCTTACTTCGGGAAAAAAGAGAAAGAATCATTATCATAATTACAATCCGTCCCTAGTCCGCAGTTGAATATCAACCACGGAATGCCAGAAAATACGGTCCTAAACAACCCGCATCCACCGACTTCCTGCATGACTTACAAGGTCGCCCTATTCTCTGCCAGCCGGTACGAAGCTACCACTCGTTCATCATCGGTTGTCGGTTGTTCCAGTCTAGCTACTAGAAGAAGCTCATCAACTACTAGAAGGATCATTCAACAATTACATGAATTGTTTGGATTGGTTTTTAGTTTTGCTTATTCTTGATTTCTAAGTCATAATTCAGAATTAGTAACATTTATGACTCAGGTGTACTCGTAAATTGAATCTTTAAAATAAGTTGAATACTTTTTGCGTAAATACTTCTCATTAGAAATATCACTAATCCGCCGAGCAATAGGCATTGAATTACTCACATAAAACTATTGTTTGAATTTAATTTAGTGACAGTAAATTAAAAATGTAGAATACAATGTCCATAGTCCTAATAAATGCAATTAACAAATACTATTGCGTTTACACAGGCGGTAGGTGTAACAAAGGCTAGAATAATTTAATAAATTATTGGACGGTTAACATGTCCGGGCCGTATCCGACAAATATAATGGCATTGTACATATTCATGATGTGGTGGCTTCGTGAGAGGCGGTGGGGGTTGGGGTTGGGGGGGGGATCAAAACAAGAGATGGGCAGCATCAGTTTTCTAAAAACATCAAAAAAATAATTTCGTTTTGAAATAAATAAAATAACTGCGTTTGCCAACACGCCTGCTAAACGTGGCAACTACGAGTATCCAGAATCTATGAGGCAATCTGTGGGAAGGCCTATGTTCATCAGTGAACTGGTGACCACAATGGTAATGAATCATGTTACGTGGTAGGTTACACGCACGTTCGAATGGGTCGGCTCGATCGGGGAAGGACCAAGCTCCCACAGAATACTCTAGTACCGTAGTCCCTTTTTATTGGAAGCTAAGCATTCCGACTTAGTCCTCAGGGACAGCATCTGCGTTTTGATTTTTAATCGAGGATAGATGTAGATGACTATCGACCACAGCATTCACTTACCATCTAGTGGACTGTATGTACGCTTGTCCATGTCCCATATTGTATATAAAATCGTAAAATATAAAAACTAAAGCTATAAATAAACATAAATTGCGTGTTTATACAGAGCTCAACTAATATAATACGTTATAAATATTATAGGGTATACATTTTACGCGGTCTGTTAACTAACAAAAACAGAAAATTATCCAAATTATCCGGTAATCTTTTCTCATTACGTAAACCGTGAATTAGCACAATTTCGGTTCTAAACTGACGTGATTGACGATAATTTTGTGGCACACGTGTTTAACGAGCCCGGCCAAGCGGTATCTCGCACTCGTGCGCGGGTAATGATAGGAGTCGCAGGAAGCGACGAGGTCAACCGGTTCCAGCTGTGCTCCGATGAGTCTCCAGTTTGTTTGTATAAAATGCTAAACGCACTTTTATGGAAGAACAAATACAATACCATTAATAAAATAAGAGTTGTTTTGCGGAAATGCTGAAGATGTGAAAAAGAATTAGCTAAGACCCGTAATAAAATAAAATGATGCGCGACTCCCGCCATTACTCGAGTCCAGCAGGTGAGACACATCATTTTATTATGCGGATCTTAGCTAATGAATTTTTAACATCTTTTTGTACTCATATTAATTCTTTCGAAAAGGTGACAGCTGATAAATCGACTTTATGTTGTTTCTTTTTTATCCGGCTTTAAAAACGGAAGAGGTTGCCAATTCGACTAATTACTTATATGTTTTTTAAACTGTTACTCATCGATCACTAATAAAGAACTTTACTCAATATATTCACCTTTTATGAACTTACTTAATTTTTTTTGAAATAGGTTATACCGCTATTGTGGTCTCATTTGAATTTGAAATTCTATCCCTGAGAGAAGAAAAGAGGAGTGAATTTTTGATATAACTATTGTTACGAGCTTAGGGTTCGTGACAATAAAAATTGCCGATAAAATTACCTAAATTAACACTTTAATTTACTTTACACAAATTAAAGTTAAAACACTAATAATTAAACACACTAATTCACTTAATTCCGCTCCGAAGCTTCGCTTGTGTCGTCGAGTTCAACTCTGCCCCGATCGCATCTTGCGCCACCTATTTATTTAAATTAGCAAAATATCCGGAATGTTCAAGTAAACACGCGCAAGGTACCGAGAGTTCGAGTATAGATTTTCTAGAAACTTAGTTCTTCGGGTGGCGCTGTCGGTCGAAAGATTTGTGATGTCATAAACTGCAACGCTCCCCTCGCTCTCGTTCCCGACACTAGATGGCGCTAGTGTGTCGTCGACTGGAGCGCGTAACACTGCCTCCTCCTAAGACATGCTCGTCCCGAGCATTATCGGTCCATTAACTGCTGCAGGTTTTCGATGATGCGCTGCGTGAACGAAAACCTGCAGCAGTGGGCTCTAGAAGTGGAGAAGCTGGTGCGGAAAGCATACCGGTCTGTACCTGCGCTCATTGAAGGGAACCTGGTGCAGACATTCATCGACGGCATCCGCGACCTGGAAGTCAGAGCTGCTGTGAGGCTCGGGCACCACGAGACGCTTAAGAACGCCTTGGCCCATGCACTGGAGGTAGAAGCCGTGCGGCAGGATCATCGTTCCCATTGCGTCAGGGAGGTTGCAGCAGTTACAGTTCGCGATCGCAACAAAGGATTCAGCCCTAGGTGCTATGGTTGTGGGGAAAAGGGCCATCTACGATCCAGCTGCCCTAAGCGAACTGAAGAAAGGGAAGTTGATCAATCTCGAGAGGGTAGTGCGGCAAACGGCACTGCCTGGCGGCGACAGGATCATCGTTCACCTCACGCTAGGGAGGTTACAGCAGTTACGGTTCGCGACCACAATAAAAGATACAGCCCTAGGTGCTATGGCTGTGGGGAAAGGGGCCATCTTCGGTCCAGCTGCCCTAAGCACACCCTAGGAAGAGAAGGTGAACGGTCTCAGAAAGGAAGTGCGGCTAACAGCACCGCCCAGCAGCAGCAGGAATACGACTTTGAGATCGAACATCGCAGCGGAAAATCTCACGGCAACGCAGATGCATTGTCAAGAAGACCTTGTCCTGAAGATTGCAACCATTGTAGTAGGCAAGAGAGTAAGGAAGTGGTATCCGTGAGGATGCTCAGGACAGACCACCTCAGCAACGGGTAGAAGGACAGCCTACGACATGCACAGCAGGAAGATCCGGACATCAAGCCGATTCTGGGATGGATGAAGGCCCCTGCTACCAAGCCTAAGTGGAGGGATGTCTCAGCGATGAGTTCAACCACGAAAAGCTATTGGGCCCAATGGGATAGCTTGCTGCTTCAGGATGGAGTCCTGTGCCGTAAATGGGACAATGGTCGAGGAGACAGCTGTCGTTTGCAAATGGTTGTCCCTAAAGCTAAAGTGCCGAATGTTTTACAGCTGTGCCATAATGGTCGTTCAAGAGTCCATCTGGGAGTTAAACGAACTCTACTGAAGGTCCGAGAACAGTTTTACTGTGTCCATTATCGTGACGATGTGGAGGATTGGTGTCGTACATGTACAAGTTGTGCGGCTGTGAGGGGACCTCAGACACGGAGTAGAGGAGCATCGAAATTGTACAATGTTGGTGCACCACGGGATAGGACATCCCTTGACATTGCGGAGCCGTTACAAAAAGGCGCAAGAGGGACTCCTAAGATCGTCCATGTGGATCGCTTGGCGCGTTATTATGGGACCGATAATGCTCGGGACGAGCATGTCTTAGGAGGAGGCAGTGTTACGCGCTCCAGTCGACGACACACTAGCGCCATCTAGTGTCAGGAACGAGAGCGAGGGGAGCGTTGCAGTTTATGACATCACAAATCTTTCGACCGACAGCGCCACCCGAAGAACTAAGTTTCTAGAAAATCTATACTCGAACTCTCGGTACCTTGCGCGTGTTTACTTGAACATTCCGGATATTTTGCTAATTTAAATAAATAGGTGGCGCAAGATGCGATCGGGGCAGAGTTGAACTCGACGACACAAGCGAAGCTTCGGAGCGGAATTAAGTGAATTAGTGTGTTTAATTATTAGTGTTTTAACTTTAATTTGTGTAAAGTAAATTAAAGTGTTAATTTAGGTAATTTTATCGGCAATTTTTATTGTCACGAACCCTAAGCTCGTAACACTATTTAGAATACGTTTTATTATACCTTGTGATGTTGCTTAGTCTACTCAAAAATATTGACAAATTGAAGAAATTGTGTATCGAGAAATTAAAAGCTCTACTTGAGAAACTGTTAAATAATGACAAAATTATTTGTCTCTTAAGTTCTTTAAAGTCAGTTTTTGCTTGTTTAAAAATTTAATTTTTCTTTACTTTTTCTTACACTTTTTTGTACTCGCCACGATATCTCCGTGATTCTTTAACGGCTTTAGCTGATTATTTTTACTGATATACCTAATGCGTACCTACTTCCCAACCCACAGAGTGGTCCTATATACATTTCAACCAGAGTTTGATTCCAGCTGCTATAGCCGCCTCGAACTAACAATACTATACAGTAAGGGCCTTTGACTCAGTGAGCACGCGGTCATTGATTCCAATACCAAAATACATCAGTATGATCTTGACCAAATTAGTATGATAATTTCCAAGAGTTTGATAAATTAATATGAAATAACAATTAAAATTTATAATCTGTGAAACTTTGTTATCATGGGTAGAATTGATATAATATTATGTACTCGTTTGATTATTATTTATTTAATCAAATATTTAAACAGATTAGTATGCATAACGTGCTAGTAAGTGTTTGCAAGGTTTTTTTTTTACGCCGTTTCTTCTCCAGTTAGAGGAATCTCATGGTAATAGATTAAAACAAAAAGAAATTTGACAAACGGATTTTTTTGTCCAAGATATAAATAGGTATATTTCATTTCATTTTATATCACTGGTATATATAATACCCGATGATGCACTGAGTTGTACTTAGTCGGATTAAGTAAAAAATAACAGTTAAACAAGCTCAAGTGTAAGTTACTATATATAATCAATGAAATAAAAATCTAATATCCCTGTTTTGTCAACCAATACTGGCCGACAGGTATAACTCAAACTCCAGGTCCAGGTCCGAACAGTTGGCGCGTAAAAAAGCAAAATGGTGTTGCGCTTGAGGGGATATACAAAAATTAATTTTTGGGAGAACTTATTTTCAAAAAAGTTTCTTGCTGGTTCTTTCCGGGAAATAAGTATTTTCGGAATCAATACATAAAAGTGTGTAACCTAAATGAAATAAAAAAGTTTCTGTTTCTGTTACATGCGTCGAATTGTCCAATGTCGGCATCTTGTGGTCATTCATTACCGCCTAAAATTCCACTGTTGAACATACTCGTAGGGCTTCTCCATAGATCAGCTTACATGGCAGACATATGCTATAGCCGCCACTCTTGGCACTCAAGTTGACAGCCGCAGGTTTTGATTAGTTTGAGTTGTTATCAGAAGGTTTTCTGCTGCCATCTCCTGTTCCAGTTTCATCGTGTTCCAGTATTCATGATGATAAACTGCCTCGTGACTAGTTAAAAGCGGTCTACTGTTCTCTACGTTCATCATTATTTTGCTGCCTCAAGTCTGTATTCAGTGCGAGCGCGGTCGTAACCCGGCTGAGCCGACAGTTGCAGCAATGTGGCGTATTCGTATATATAAGAAATCAAGACGATACGCCTTTTTCACGATCACCTCTAAATTCTTATTAGAGGAGCTCTATCTTACATACATAATAGTAATACATAAACACTCACGCCTGTCACCCAGAGGGGTAGGCAGAGACTACAGACTTCCATTTGGCACGATCCTGACACACCTCTCTCGCCTCCTTCACATCCATACACCTACGCATGCATGCTCGTCGGTTAAGGGTACTCCTAATTTGGCCCGTTTTCAATAAATCGCCAATTTGGTCGATAAATTTTCGCCTAGGACGTCCCTTTCCGACTCTGCCATTACTTCTGCAACATAAATTTTCTTTGTCACTCTTTCCTCATCCATTCTTTCCACATGACCAAACCACCGAAGCATTCCTTTCTTAATCCTGGTCACAACATCATCTTGCAAACCACACTCTTCTCTTATCACACAATTTTTCACCCTGTCATTCAGATTCAGCCCTAACATACTCCTTAACGACCGCATTTCTACTGCATTTATTCTACTCTCGTGCTTCTTCTGCCATACCCAACTTTCACTACCATACGTTAAAGTAGGGACCAACACAGCATTGTGAATTGCTATACGTGCCTTTTTTGACACATTTTGACTCTTCACAATAGAGTGCAGGGCCCCATTTACTCTGTTTCCTGTTTCCTGCGTGGAGCTCTATCTTATCAAAGTCAAAGCGGTTTATATGTGAACAATCATGTGTGTAGATTATTCACTTTATACTGAGGGAATAAGTATTTGTAATTTTGTATTTGCAAGCATTGTGTGCGACCTGACCCAAGCGGCTCTCCGTATTGTGGAGAGATGGTGCAGGGAATATGACCTAACCGTTAATCCAAACAAAACGGTTCTAGTAATGTTCACACAAACACTAATGCTGAATAATTATCATCTTCCCAGTCTTTTCAGCACAAAACCCCAGCTTTCATCCGAGGTAAAGTACTTAGGTCTTACCTTGGACAGTAAACTTAACTGGAATAAACACATAGAAAACAAAATCAGCATAGCTAGTTTAACTTTCTGGCAATGCAGAAACATGATTGGCAAACGATGGGGTTTGACGCCAAAAATTATACTGTGGCTGTACATAACTGTAATACGGCCCATGATCACATAATGGCTCTCAGGTATGGTGGACCAAAACGAATGAAACCACCAGTATACGAGTACGAAAGCTTCATCGTTACCAGAGATTGGCTTATATGGCTGCCATGGGCTGCATAAGGACTACATCAACAGCAGCTTTGGAGGCTATGCTGGAGCTAACACCGCTTCATCTACATATACAACAAGAATCAACTTTAGCTGCCATTAGACTCAAGACCCCAAATATTTTAAGTAAGAGTAGAGTCCCCTACACGGATATAATTGACAGAATTTACTCAAAAACTCCTATCTTACAAGCCAAGTATGATAGGATCCCAAAACAATTTGTATTCGATAAGAAGTACAGGATACAATTGAAGGAAACTGATCATCTGGAAGGATTGGGTCCAAGAGAGCTCAAAGTTTTCACGGATGGTCCTAAGACAATTGAAGGTGTGGGGTCTGGGGCTTTCTCTAAAGACCTTAATATCCACATAAGCGTACCGCTGGGTACCCACAACACAGTCTTCTAGTCTGAATGCATGGGTATCATTCAAGCGGCCATAGCAATAAATGCTGGGAAGGTGACTTTTCCATCAGAATACTGACCGACAGTATGGCGATACTACAAACTCTGAGTTGCAATGTGACGAACTCGGGACTGATATACGAGTGCCATCAACGATTGAATGAAGTATGTAAGCACAACAATGTGACTCTGCCATTGGATCAAGGGACACAGTGGATCCAGAGGCAACGATGCAGCAGATGAACTGACCAGAAGGGGATCGGCTCTGGCAAGTATAGGGCCGGAACCTATGATACCAATCCCCTTTGGCTACGTTCGTTCACTGGTAAGTAGATACTTCAATAATTTACCCGCTCAACTTTGAAAAAATTTTGTAGACTGTAGACAAGCTAGGGAGACCCTGCCTGAAATAAACAGTCGTCTAACCAAGGTTTTAATGAGACTGAACAAGCCACAGATCAGGATAATAACAAGTGCTATCACAGGACATGGCTCTTTTAACAAACATTTGTTCACCATAGGTGTTACTGACAGCCCCCTGTGCAGGACATGCATGGGGGAGGAAGAAACGGCAGCTCACGTGTTGCTGACATGTCCAGAAGTCGCTTCACACAGGGCTAAACATCTCGGCACGCCGGGATCGCTCCCTGATGTTGCTTGCAACATCAAAGGACTGTTGAAGTACTTCGGGGAGATTTCATGGCTCGAATAATCACATTATTCCTGCCCACACGCAAAATACGCGTTTACACGTGGAGTTGCGGAAAACAGCCCGTCGTAAACTAAACTAACTAAACTATAAGCATTTGTATGGCCTACGAGTAATTGTTCCGGGTCTGAATGTTTGTCATGTACAATTCATGTATATAGATTTTTTTCTTTTACATTGATTTCAATTTACCAGAATTTATAGACTGTTTGAGTACGGTGAGTGCGATTGTTGACGAATACGGAATTGATGCTGTATTTATTTTGGGAGACTTTAATGCGAACCCGGGTGAGTTGTTTTACAGTGAACTTATTAATTTTTGTAATGACCAACTATGGTCGTGTATAGACACAGAGATATTAGGGTTAAACACGGGCACTTTTACTTTTATTAGTGAGGTGTTCGGGACCTGCAGCTGGCTGGATCACTGCATTGCTACTCAGTCGGCAAAGCAGTCTGTGATTAATGTTGATGTAATATATGACACTCAATGGTTGGACCACTTTCCACTTATTATAAATTGCGATTTAAAATTACTAACCCCTAAAATATTACCTAAAATTATGAATCCAAATAAAGATATATTATGGGGTGAAAGAAGTGTTGAACAAATCTCTATGTATACCAGTGAGTGTCATAAGAGGCTAAGATTGATTGACTTTCCTTCGGATTGTGTGAGCTGTGCTGATTATGCTGGTAATGACCGTGGCCACTGGCATACTCTGGATAAGCTTTACGCCGACGTTGTGACCGCCCTTCGTGACGCAGCGGTGGTAAGTTGGGGAAGCATGAAGGTGGGGGGGGGGGGTGTGGCTCGCGCATAGTGGGTTGGAACAAGCACGTCAGCGCTGCTCATAGGGAGGCTAGGTCCAAGTTATATTAATGGGTGATGTGCGGAAAGCCAAATTCGGGTCCTGTTTACCGAGAAATGTGCGAAAGCAGACAAGTTTTCAAGTCCAGATTAAAGTGGTGCCAAGACCACCAAGAACAAATAAAAATGGACTCTCTTGCGGAAAAGCATTCAAAGGGTAACTTTAAGGGCTTCTGGAAAAACACTAGTAAAATTAATGTACGGCCTGGACTCCCTGTGAGCGTCGATGGTGTGAATAACCCCAAGGACACTGCAAATGTCTTTAGGAACCACATTTCTGTGAAATTGCCACTGGGCCGCGCCGGGGGTGTGATTAATAGTAACATAAGTAGTCACGTAGTAACGACCGCGTTTTTGGCAAAAGATGTTTCAAAAGCCATAAAAAGTATATCAAGAGTCTAAAGTACAATGTGAACAAAAGTCAATGCATGGTCTTCAAGGCAGGTACCAAGTGTCCCCAGGATTTACCTCCAGTGTTACTAAATAAGGTGCCGCTAGATGTTGTCAACCAATTTAAGTACCTGGGACACATAATAACTAATGACCTCAAGGACAATGCGGACATTAAGCAGGAGCGGAGAGTGTTGTCCATTAGAGCTAACATGATAGCCCGCAGATTTGCACGTTGCTCACAGAAGGTAAAAATTACACTATTTAGAGCTTATTGTACGTCACTCTATTCATCCAGCCTGTGGGCAGACAATTATTGGATAATTATATAAACGAAGTTATAACGATCTCCGCGTCCTGTACAATAACGCTTTCAGGGTGGTTTTGGGGCTGCCCCGCTTCTGCAGTGCCTCTGGCATGTTTGCGGAGGCGCGCACTGCCTGTTTTCACGCGACCATGCGCAGGCGGTGCGCGTCACTGGTGCGCAGAGTGCGGGCCAGCTCCAATATTATTCTGAAAATGATAGGAGACAGATTAGACTGTCCTATCCTCCGGCATTGCTGCGACAAACATGTCCCAGTAATTGTGGGAGTGAGAAGATACTAAATAATTATTATGTGTTAGTTATTATTGTGTGTATATGTTATGTATGTTACTCATTGTATTTTCATGACATATTATTATTATTTATTATCAATTAATTAATGTTTTTATAGTCAACCAAATCTAAGAAATATCTTTTGACGTTTCACATTAATCATTCAGCAATAACTTTGCACAAGCGTACTCACACGATTTAAAATAACCATTTACGTAAATCCGAAGAATAGTAAAGTTATCTATTATTCATTACAACGTGTATAGTTTTTTTTATCACTAAATTAAATTAAGTAACACTTAATAAATTAATTAATAAAAAAATTGAATCTTTCAAACAAAGCAAAATATTAAAAAATAATCAGTATCAACTTTTTGTACTTGACGTCGTTTCAGTGATATGTTCCTATTACATTACCGTAGTGTTTGGATAATTAAAATTAAATGTTATGCGAATAATTGGCAAAAATATTCCAATAATCGGCAAAAATACTTAAACAAACGAATAATAAATTTTTTATGTATTATTTTTTAATTTAATTTTTATTTTTAAAATTCCCTAAATTACATGAAATGAATCATGAATAAAACAAGTTTTTTAATTTGCCAATGTAAATCTGTGTTGGCAAAAAAACTCATTTACAAGGCAGCGATATGAAACCACTACGTAATTTCAATATCCCGCCATTTGCCATTTCGGGAGCTTACTTTGCGTCATTTGTGATTTTGTGTTCGACTTCCTATTTTGTGACTCGGCTTTAACTTTTTGGAATGTTTGAAGCATGTGCCCATTTCACAAAGGATCATTGGGCAAAAGTGGTAGAAAAACAAAAAAAAATTATGGATGACTTTGAAAGCGACATTAATTTTGACTGCATTGTTGAAAATCAAACAACGACAACTCAGCTAGTTGTACTGAAAGTGATTGAATAAAATTATTTTTAATTTAGTTATAATCTTAAATTTTTATAACTGTGCCTCTAGAAATAAGCAGTACCTAACAACAAATACGTAGAAACTGATAAATCTTATGTTTTAAATTATCCGTTTTTAATTTATTCTGGTATTATTTAAACCAAACTGTAAATGATTACCAACTCTAAATAATCGATATCGATTTTTTTAAGAATCGAATACTGTACGTTCCCATTTTTTGGTTGGCATGCCAGGTGCAATAAGTCTGACAGCTGTCAAAATGTATTTCTTAGATTTGGTTGACTATAAATCAATCAATTTTAATGATCTGATGAGATCTTATGTTATCTGAAATTAATTAATAAATAAAAAAAATATAACATACCTCTACAATATAGGGGATAATCCTAGTTAGTTATTTTTAAACTTGATATTTGAAAATTTTGAAAATTAAACTATTTCTTTTATATATGATTAATGGAAACATGATTAGTTTTGTATCTAATGAAAGTTCGTCTTTATGGCAGTGTGGCACGTTCAAATAATCCATCACTCTCTCTATCTCTCTCCCTCTCTCTCTCTCTCTCTCTCTCTTTCTCTCTCATCTTTTAGACATTCTACGCGTCGTCTAATAATTGCCGCTAGTAGATCTTCAGCGTCTGCCGATACTTTTATACTATTCAGTGGTTAATATTGATCTCGTACCAGACTCTGACGCTAGACTTTAAATATCGTGGTAGCTTTAGGATAGGAGATTTGATGAAAGGCAGTGTTAATTACACGTGACTTACTAACGTTACAGTTGGAGCCGGGCACAAAGAAGGAGATGCTGGGGTTAGCAGTGGGCGCGAGTCCTCTGGGGCAGTTGCTGTTGTCCCCACTGCTGGGACTGTGGGCCAACCGCGCGGGCAGCGTGCGCGCGCCGCTCGCCGCCACCATGACTCTCTTCGTGATGGCCTCCGCGCTGTACTCGCAGCTGCATCTCACCCGCCCTTACGCGCTCTACTGCATGCTGGTCGCCAGGTTCCTTATAGGAGTTAGTTCTTGTAAGTGCAGGTGAACATAAGTAGTTTGTACATAACAGTTTACGTTTTCTACTTGATATATTTTTTCAAATAGGATTTTCTCCAGGATTTCCACTAGGATTCTCTCCGGTGTCGTGGAGGCAGTTTAAATGCACACATTGTACAAGGACCAATGGTGGCGCTAATGATCTAATTATAAATCCGGAAACGGGGCCACAAAATGGTGAAACGGCAGGGTATCTGGGTTTGAATCCGGGAATGGATAGTCACAAATTATTGAGTGCGAGATGTAACTAAAGTGGAATATATTTAGCGTGGTTCACTATAACCAAAACAAAATGGCGGACGTGGTACGTGGCCGGTTTTGGACGTTACACTCTGCTATAACCTAATTTACTATATCAGCTGGCGTGGCAGCAGCATGGGCTGCTGTGGGGAAAGAACAACAAATGAGAACAGCTCAAAATAGGAAAGGGCCCTTACTTGGGCGTTGGTCTTCTGACTCTTTTTGGGGTCAGGCCTCGAGGCTGGTGACACTGCGTTACAACTGCGGTGGTGCGCGACGACAAATACTCAGGGGTTGACAGTTGGCACCACGATGAATTATTTGTACTAGTGCACGACGAATAGCACTGTGCAAGCGGTTACTACGAAATCGTTCTGTGGCTCGACTGCAACAGAGGTGCTATATAGTTAATTAAATGTGCGTTTCAGCGCATCCAACCAACATCCAAACCCGGATCAATAATTTGTAGGCCTTTCAAATAATCGCTCGGGATTTGAACCCGCAGTCCTCAACATCGAATCTCAAGGCTAAGCCACTGCGCTACGGAGGCTTAAGTTCATTATTCGTATAACAAAACTATCGGTCTTACTTATCTTCACGCACAATCCCTAACGGGGTAGCCAGAGAGAACAGATCGCCAAGTGTCACGATCCTTACATACCTCTTTCGCTTCTTTCAGGTTCATTAGCTTCTTCATACATGCACGTCTAGGATTCCGAGTACTCTTGACCCTCCCCTCTTCGAGCAATTTGCTTACATGGTCTTCGAAAGTTAGTCACGGTCTACCTCGACACCTTTTAACATTTACTTTCGCTCTATATATTTTCTTCACCATTCGGTCTTCACTCATTCGTTCAACGTGCCCAAACCATTGGAGTACGCCCCTATCAATTTTTGTGATAAGGTCATCTTTCAATCCTGCCATATTGCGAATCTCTTCGTTTCGTTTTCGGTCGGCTATGGTAACGCCACACATTTTACGAAGAGATCGCATCTCCACTGCATTCAACTTGCTTTTATGCTTCTTCTGGCATACCCAAGTTTCGCTGCCATATAACAAAGTCGGTACCAACACTGCGTTATGTATTGCAAGGCGTGCACTCTTCACCACGCCTTGCCTATTGACTAATGCATTCAGGGCACCATTGACTTTGTTTCCGGCAGCGACACGCCTATCCACATCTAAATCACATCTTCCATCCCGGCTGAAAGCACTCCCCAAGTATACAATTTCATTTACCTGTTTAGACTATTGGTCTTAATTAACTTAACTCTCGATTTTTATTAAATTTTCTTGAATTTGCATTTTTCGATTCCATTGGTTGCATTTCCTCCACGAATGCGCGGCTATGATAACTTTATCAGTGGAATTCGTGCTTTTATGATCCGGCTTAAAAATATAAGTTCATTACAGTATGTTCTGAGGCTTAATCACACGTGACCCCTTTTTCTTAGTAAGTCACAACAAGGCGAAACACATCACTGATGGCGATTATTATGTGTTAGATATATCTCCTCCTTACAACGGAATATGTCCACGTTCAATAGTGACGTTTTACGGACTTATGTAGAGGAAGATGAAGTATGTACCGGAGTCCGATAGTTTAGTATCTATAGACTTGGGTTGTAAAGTGAAATATGTGAACGTAATGCAATCTGTAGAGTGTTCCAAACAGCCCGCAGGTTGAGTGTCCTCACGCCTCATTTTTTTTAAATCATGGGAATGATCCGTGGAGACGACTTGCGAATAACGCTTAAGTGACACTTACTCATCTAAATCATACTCGACGTACTACTCGTAAAGTGACTAGATTAGATGATTTAATGATTTGCTATCCTTGTTTCTTTTTACGTGGCAGCCACACTGCAGCACGAATGGGTTACCTCAATTGGGGAAGGACCACGCTTTCACAGGATACCAGCCTGAAATAGCAACATAACACTTTAACTGTAACGAGACATTTCATCTCAGTGGTATCGTAATGACGACGTATTTGTATTTTGATTCTTACTAATATAGCAGGTGATTTTTAAAACTGCATCCGCATTCCATTAGGTGGACTATGCTATCGTGGAAGATGGATGACTTAGCTACCAGACGACGATTTAGAGGAAGTTGCCTCTATACAAGAGTGCTGTGAAAATGTATGTGAACTCGAGTGTCACCCTTACTTCAATATAAAAATGGGTGTTCTTGTGTGGTTGCAGCAAACGTGGCTGTAGCCCGCGCGTACTTGTCGGCTGCCACACTAGCAGGCGAGCGCACACGAGCTGTGGCAGCCGTGTCGCTGGCGCAGGTGCTGGGTTTCGTAGCGGGCCCAGCGTTGCAGGCAGCCGCCGCACCACTAGGCTCCGCGGACGAGTCTCCAGGCCTCCGCCTTGACATGTATAGCGCGCCTGGTGCTATCAATGCAGTGCTCGGCTTCATCAACCTGTTGCTACTGTTGCCTTGCTGCTTCCAGGAGACCGACATTGCGCTGCGAGAAGCGGTTCGAGCACGCGGTGACCGATCAGGTACGCATTTTTATGTATTATTTGCATACTGTTGCCCCTCCGACTCTGTTGACTCCACTGGGTCGACTGAAAATCAGTGCAGCAAGTGCATGGCTAATGATAAGACGGCCTTTTCCACCGCTTCATGACGTTACACGATTGTGTAACTTGTGTGTGTGCGTGTGCGTGTGCGCGCGTGTGCGTGTGCGTGTGTGTTTCATACACATATAGGTATGTGTACTTCTTTTTTGTTTCTGTGTCTTTTATTGAAATATTTCTTGTGTGTAGATGTAAATGTTGGAACAAATGTCTTTATATCTTATATCTTTCCCACTCCTGTATTCTAGTACTTTATCTCTTGGCGCGATCAATGAGCCTAAATCATTATGTAACCGATTTTTTACTTGTTTACTTAAAAGCAAGTGCTTGATTTGAATTGTGAAATGAGTGTTGGTGAAGCATATTTGGTAAATCTTAACCATACTGTTAGTGTAACAAAAGTATATTCACTCTTGCCTTGAACACCTCAGACATTGCAATCGGACGGTAAGACTGACGTTAGAAAATTATTCCACTCCTTTGCTTTACGTGCTGTTTGGTTTAAGTTCGTGATGCATCACGGGACGTAAAACCAAATAGCGCCTAGTTGTTCGATGGTGAAAAAGTGAAGGGAGGAATTAAATCATGTAATTTCTGCGCATACTTTTATTCCCATTTAAGAGGGTCGTTAGCAAACTTGGTGGAGGTGCTCGTCTTCATAATTAGTACTTGCTCTGATGGCGCATTTGATAATCCGATCAGCATTTATCCTGTTTCAAAGAAGGCGATTGCACGCAACAGAAGGCAGGGTGTGAGCTTGGTAGTTCATAACTCTGTGTCTCCCATTCTTTAATGTGCTGATACTGTTGCTATCTTTCTCGAGCCTGTCATCGCGCATCCATTCTTTAAAATTGTTAAGATATTCTATAAACATAACTGATTTTGATCACTGGAAAAGGTTTTATTTTAATAAAAACGGTTTTAGCATATTTAAAAAGTACTCTATCTTGTTCTAACGGGTTTTTTGATACCAGGATAATAAGTACAATGATTTTCGAAAATGCCATTGCTCAGCTGTAAGTTTATTTCTATGCTGTTGTCGCGTTCTCCAATCACATTATATTATGTTTTCTTTTGTGACTTCTTCTAATTATTTTGCAAGTATTACAATAGCAATTAAATTGCTTTCATTCATAATTAAATTTGTTCATGGTTTCAATTAACAGAGAAGGAGGTGTTGAAGGCGCTGAAGCCGGATTACATCAGCAGCTGGATGCTGGTGGGCGCGTTCTTTGTGCTGGTATTCAACTTCGTACTACTGGAGACGCTGGCCACGACGCTGAGCATGGAGCAGTTCGGGTGGGGCAAGGCGCAGGCGCTGCAGTACATGGGCGCGCTCATGTCGGCAGGCGCTCTCGTCGCCTGCCTCGTATTCGCCGCCATCCCACCACTGACCCGCCGCTTCGAGGAGCGGTGCGTGCTCCTCACTAGACTAATAATTGAACTTCTATGCATACTATTAGACCGGCAATTCAGAAATAAAACTGTACCACAGCTGCGAGTCGCGCGGGCGCGGGCGCCGGTCGGCACGGTATCGCCGCGCAGTTGCATTTTCATTTACGACTGCTGTTTTTGAAAAAATGCGATATAAATAAACTTCCAATTAAGTTGACAAATGCGCACATAAACAATGATAACAAGTGCTAATTTGTCGAAAACACCGTTCGTGGTTTACAAAACAGAACTAATGTTCTCGTCAGCTCACAGTCGACTGAAGAAGTTGCGGAGAATTGCGCACTAAATTATGGTCAATTACCATAATTTAGTGCGCAATGTATTAAGGTCGCAGAGCCCGTCTACTAGTAAATATAGAAGAAACTCTCTAGTTTAGTAGTGGTGGCTTGGTTTATAGGGACACACATATATATTCACAGGTATTAATTATTGATGGCGCGAAACTTTTTCAAATACACTCCTGATGAAAAAAATCTCAATTGATAAATATTTCTTGTTCTTCATCAGCCCGTAAAAGTGTAAAGCCACGCTGCAGCTATACTAAAGCTATACCACGAATGGGTCGGCTCGACCGGGCAGGACCACGCTCTCACAGAATACCAGCGAAAATAGCAGCTTATTGCTTATAGAATAAGGGT
This sequence comes from Parnassius smintheus behrii, assembly GCA_036936625.1. NCBI lineage: Eukaryota > Metazoa > Arthropoda > Insecta > Lepidoptera > Papilionidae > Parnassius > Parnassius smintheus. Next base: position 768,085 of record JAUPFT010000015.1, read on the forward strand.
GACAAACATAACACAGTCCACATGATGGTAAATAAATGCTGATAGACTGCTCATAGACCTCTAAATTTATCCTCGATTAAAAATCAAAATGCAGATGTATTGTTACTCCTGTGTTTTTTAGTTATTCATAGATAATAGATTAATTTTGTTATTATTATATGTTTGTTATGCAAATAACAACTATATTTTGGACAAGACTTAATTTTATTAATTACTAGCGATCCGCCTCGGCTTCGCACGGGTGGTTTCCAGATCTCGACAAAAGCGCTATCTACCGGATCCAATTTCTAATGTAAATAATCCAGAGCCCACTTAAGCACGCACAAAAAAATTCACCAAAATCTTTCGAGACATTCTCAAGTGATGATCGTTCATACATGCGGCAATTGATTTTTATTTATACGTACGTTGTAAAGTAAAATTACGGCTTGTATACGTCCCACTGCTAGGCATTTGTCTTCTATCATTTCTGAAAGTATTATGGAGCAATAAGTCCGCTGTGCTATTCTAATTCATGTTTAAGGATTTTATTACCCGCGCATTATTACTTGAAGCTTCCTCTTCATAAGCCTTTTCTAATTCACTGCGTGAGTTCACCCTGGGCAAGCGTGGCGCCGGTACCTCCCAACTGATCATGTTGCTTTCAATTATTAGTCTGTAGGATATGAGTGACCCTCATAGTAGTGTGCAGTTTGGCCTCCGTTTTTGATCAATAGCTAATTTGACGAGGTAACAATTCGAGAGATCACGTGTTTGAAAGATGAAGGAGCTTGATATTTGAAGAAGAAATTGGGACATTCAGTATAGAGCCATCCATCATTCATCAATTACAGCCTATAGAACTGTACTGAACACAGTGGGTTTGATTATGCCGTAGTTGCCACGCCTGGCAAGCGGGTTGGAAACCACAGTTTTTTTTTTTGCTTTTAGTTGTTATAGAGAACACGCTGTATCTGTAATTTATAGAGCCCTAGTAGTATACCCAAGAAGCTTGAATACGTCCTCTCGTAAAGTACGTGGCAGAGCTTGCAGCGTGGCTCGTATTATGGCTGCAGTATGAATTCAATACGCACAGAGTAACCACCGCCATCACAGACTATCAAAAGCCCACAGCTGAACATGCGCCCCCCATAGATTGAATCTTAAGTAAATATTTGCGATCGTTGCTATGCTTGGTAAGCGGGATGGCGACCGCAGTATTTTTTTACTAAGTGGTTATTAGGAAGATAATGTTGCTTATATCCTGGATCAGTAGTCCTCTATCTCCCCTTACGTCACCCTTGGGATTTAATGGGGTAATGGATATTCCTACACTGCCACTTCACAGTTAACGCACAGAATACCAGGACAAAACAGCAGCTTAATACTGTCTCGTATTGACGATAAACGGGTGCTTACATTTTTTGCTGATAACGAGGCATCCCACGGTAACCATTCTCAACGGAGACTGCGCAGTGCAAGGTTACAGTGCCTTAGGTTTATGCGCAAACCCAGGTGCACTCTCCATTCTATCACTCTTATTGTCTGATGGGAGGGCAACCCGACACGCCCGTATCAAACTCAGGACCAACGGCTTTACATGTTTTTGCAGGCTCGGGGATGAAACCCCACCGTATCTCCACGTTTTACTCAAGATTGGGGGTGTTAAAAATTTACTTTTTGTAGTCTTATTACAACAAGCTGAGACGTAATCTCGTATAAAATTAATGAGCTACAATCATTGTTGTGAATTAAACTCCCACCCGCCGATTGCTCGCTTTGTTGTGTCCACCACTTTGTTCCTGCGCACAGCGTCCCACTCCCCCCCCCTGCTCTGCACCGCTAGGACCTATATTAGCCGAAACAGGAGGAATAAGGGGAATTTGAATTTTTATGTCATCTCGATCGTGACCGAGGATAGATACCGCTGGATATTTTAAGCATGGGAGAGCCACCCTGCCGCTACATTACAGCTTTAGCGCGAATGGATCAGCTCGACCGCGGCAGGACCACGCTCTCACTGAATACTAACGTAAAATAGCAGCTCAATGCATCGGTTTTGTATGGTGAGTGTATTTTTACTGCAAGAAAGGCCTCTTCCTCTTCTATCTCAGTCCTCAAGGGTAACAACGCATCTGCATTTTGACACTTAGTCAATGATAAATATATAGACAGATACAGCATTCACTTACCAACAGCTGGACTGTGTGCTCGTTTGTCTCCCTTATTCTATATTAAAAAAAAACTTTCTCTCTCTGATCTGATCTTGAGGAGAGATGCAAGTGTGTATGGGTGCGGTGGTCAGTATGGTTGTGTCGCAGGGCACTGCTAGTGTGGGGCGGCTTCCTACCGACGGCCGCGGCGTCGCTGCTCTGCATCCCGTGGGGCCCTGGCCCACCGCCTCTTGCTGTGCCCGGCCAGCACGAGGCGCTCGGTGGTTGTCCACAGGTTTGCATATCATCTACCTTATCTTTAGACGGGAAAGGGGGACGAGAAGTCTTCCTCTGAGGAGAGCCTAGCGCTAATGGTGTTTTAGATGTACGTGGAAGCGTTCCCGTGACCCTGCCAATATGCGAAGGTGTATATGAAACAACCATGAGGTTTTAGTTGATGCAAGTCTGACATAACGGGTTCTAGCACCCGCAAGATGGGTGTGCGTAGATATTGTAAAAAATGGTTCGCATACCATGCCCGTAGGTTCACATCCCAAACAAAAAAAAGCTGTTCTCTAATGACGGCTCGATGGCAAAATTTTATTAGAATCCGTCTTATTTTTGAAACTGATTGAAGAACAAACATCGTAATAAACATTTTTTAAGCCAGTGACATCTATGTACACTACCAGATCGTGATTCAAGGACTAACATCCAAAATTTTCACCAAAGGCTACTTTGTATACTATTAAACGCGGGAAGCTCGCGGGAGCGGGCGCAGCGCGGGCGCGTGTGACAGCTGGCACGGCAGATATGCCATGTAGTTGTCTTCTCAATTACAAATGTTATTGTTCTTGGACAAATATGAAATTATGTTACATAGTAATCTAAACGAACTTCAAAACACGTTAAAAAAGTGTACACATGGATAATGACTGCGTTTTCTTAGTCACACTAAATAATATCAGTATCAGATTGTCGAAAAGAACGTTCACGGTTTAGAAAACAAAGAACTATTCTTCGTGGTCGCTCGCAGTTGGCTAAAGATGTTACGGAGAATTGACTATAACTTAGTGCGCATTGTGTTCGTATCGTAGTGTCCGTTTAGTTGTATAAATAGAAGTATTTGCTTTTTACTCTTATAATATTATTGGGGTTCGCTTACTTTTGAAAAATGTGACATAACATCAGCGCTGTAGTCTTTACGCCGCGGCACAATGCTAAGTTGGATTACTATTTGTTGCTGCATTAATGTTGACGTAATATTATATATTCATATGATGGTGTAATTATTTATAATGTATTTGTAATTAAGATATTTCTTTCTTTCTTTCTTGTGTGCGTGGTGCGCAGGAGACGCAGCCGTGGTGTGCGGAATCACGAGCGCTGTCGCTGGTGCAGTTCCTCCTGGCGTACGCCTGCGTGTCGGTGGGCTACCCGCTCGGCGTTACGCTTATACAGACTATCTTCTCCAAGGTGCTGGGCCCCAGGCCACAGGTAACCTCCAACTACCTTGTATATACGCAAAACGCTAAACAAACTACTGGGGACAATAACGATTTCTTCTGTTTACATGAACACATTTAAGTAAACATGTTTTTACGGATTTTATCGCTTATATTAGCTTATTTTATACGGTAGACATTTTGAATATTTTACAGCACTCATGGTTATGGGGAGGTTGACATGTTCAAAGTCCTCGTTTCGTAATTAACTACAGCTACCTTCCGGAATATAAAATAAGCTAATGTACGCGATAAAATCTGAAAAAGTAGTTTTATTTAAATGCTGGGGATGAGTTTCCTGCAACAATGTTGGTGCTTTTAGCATTTCATTTCGATTCATAGAGATTGATGGAAATATGCTAAAAGAAAATTAATTTTCTAATAGACAACAAATGATCACCTCGTAAATGTTGCACTACCGCCACGCCACGGATTGAACGATAAAAGAGTATAGTTAGAGAGATTCCATCTTATTCTTCAGAGGTGATAACGCATCTGTGACCTTCTGTCTTAGAAAATGTATGCAAGTGTTCATGGGGTGCTTTCTTTCTTAATTTTTCTTTCCATATGTGATGGTAGCGTATGAGAATCCATCACCTCGTTTCGTGAAGATACTCAGACTACAAAAGAAAGAAGGACTAAGCGCTGGGTACACTTTAAGTTACGCAAAAACCAAACCAGAACTTATTGAATCGAGGGAATGAAAAAAGAAAAATAACCCCATAAGCCGCTTAATTGCAAAATATTACAAGACAACCAATTTCGGTTCTCTACACTCGCCATACGAAACACAGCAGCATAAAGCTATTATTTTACGTTGGTTTCGTGTGAGCGTGTTCTCTTCCAAGTGGAGTCCAACCTTTCGTGCTACAAGCGCAATATAGGTAGTCGCTGCGTGACTACACGTTGACATGCGTGCGTCGTGGTGCAGGGCGTGTGGCAGGGCGTGCTGGCGGGCGCGGGGTGCGCGGCGCGCGCGCTGGGCCCGCTGCTGGTGGCCGGCGTGTACGCGCGCCGCGGCCCGCCCGCCGCCTTCGCCGTCACCGCCGCGCTCACGCTAGTTGCGCTGCTCGCCCTGCGCGCCGTCTACCCGCGCCTGCTCCTGCCCGCCCCCATCCCCACCTCACCCCCGCCGCCCTGCGAGCTGCAGCCGTTGGCGCACCGCGACCGTGACCCGGATAACACGTGAGGAACAACCGCCGCACTCGCGTCTGCTCACAGCGTATGCCTTGCCCCGTCACACCACACACTGCAGCCGTTAGCACACCGCGACATGGACCATACAAGCTGCAACCACCAGTTGACCGTGATCCGGATTACAAGTGTCTCCTCTACACCGAATTTTGAGCGCGTCAAGCAGTCCCAATCGAGACTGGATCACAGTACACGTGTGTGGGTAAACCACAGGTATACTTTACTTATTTCATAATCCAAAAGCACGCCGATTCGGTCTACTACGGAGAGATCGGATACACTACGTGCTTTCTGAGGCATGCGGGTGAAACACCACCCAAGTTTTGACTTCGAACCTGTATTGAGAATTTCTAAATAGAAAATGAAAAATGTTTATTTGACAGAAAACAACTATAACTTATTGAAGTAACCGTTGGCACCCGTACGAGGTAATCCTGTATCGTGTAGGTATTCATCCATTAATATTAAGTAATTAAATTCTGTTAATATTGATACATTGTTGTATTAAATTTTTTTGAAAGTTTAAAACCAAATAAAAAACTGTTTTCCCTAAAATATTTTGAGTTTCTAGTTACTGTTTATGACTTAAATCGTTATATTATTTCTTTCAAAATGTAAATATTTGTATATTATATATGCGCGCAAATATTTATGTACAAATGTATAAATACATGCCTAATGGATTAGTTACAAAGTATTTATGACATAGTTTAATAGGTGTGGTTTTGTAAATAATCAGTAATGATTGTTGAAAATAATATATGTTTTTGTTAATTGTTATTGTATATGCTAATGTTTTTGTTAATTGTTATTGTATAGCTAATGTTATGTGTATATGTTTTTGCAATTGTCGATGAGTTTCAGTATGAATCGTGATTGAATTTATTTGGACTTTGGACGTTTGGGTCGTTGACTGTGTTATCTAACAATTATAAGCCGATGTCTTTTTCTATTTAATTTAATAAGATAATGTAATTCCTGATACCATTCACACCATGTGGATGCTTGCCGGTCCATCACTGTGCAATTTATAAGGAGTTTTCTTACCTACGTGGTTTCTTCGTTTAGCACAAACAATTTTTCCAGCCCTCAAGGTACTAGCTTAATCTACTTCATTAAAACGCCGACAATGCACCTGCAATTCAACTGATGATGCAGTTGTTCGTGGGTAGCGGTCGACACCACCAGGCTATACGAATGCTCGTTTACTCCTTCTTCTATCAAAAACAAATAAATAATGCAATTGCGTAGTGATCTCCATCTGCAAACGATTATCACCAGAGTTACACAATCGAATTGATGTCCGATAATTGCCGCCATAATTCGAGTTAATTCAAACATACGCTCACTACTACTAATACGGCAACTACATACGCTCTTTACTGAAGTTAAAAGAGAGGTTGTATATAAACAAATTTTAATAATTTTGTATTATAGTTTATTTTGTAAATATTTTTATTTCCAACATTTTAAATTAATTTTAAGATGTCAATTTTTTAGACTGTTATTTGTGTTATCTACCTAAATCGTTATAAGCCAAGACTTCTATGTATACCTACAACTAGACCGGCAAATGAGAATGAAGACGGTGTATAACAGTTGTGGATCGTGCGAGCGAGAGAGGAATAGTGTATAAGCCAAGTACTTATCCTAATATTTATATAAATTACGTGTCACGTTGTTTGTCCGCGATGGACTCCTAAACTACCGATTTTTAATCAAATTTGCACACCGTGTGCAGTTTGGTCCAACTTGAGAGATAGGATAGTTTATTTGCCCATTGAGTGACTCACAATTTTTTTTGCTAATTTAAGGATTTTTAATAGGACATGACAAAGGGTCGTCAAAAAGGGCAGAACAACGTCTGTCTGGCAAGCTAGTATAGATATATTTCATTAACAACAGGTGTCATTTGTGTAAGTTTACTTATCTGAAATAATCTTCTAATGACGTCGACGAAGTGCGCACTTTAGTAACGACAGCGTTTTATTTGTCACATTAAACAAAATCACTGTAAGATTGTGAAAAGCAACTTTTGCGGTTTACAAAACAAAGAACTAATAGTTTGTCGGCCGCTCTGAGTCGACAAAGGATTTATTTTACAGAAAATCGACGGTAGCTTAGTGCGCAATGTACTGATTTATATATTACATAACTCAATGGCGCAATATATCAACTCCGCAGAGCCCGTCTTTTGGTATACATAGAAGTCTTTAGTTACAAGCGTATATACAATGTCTGTCATGTTCATTCTAAAAAGCTGCTGGTTGTCCTCCGGCAGTTAAAAAGTTATATAAGATTTTCATCAAGAGCACACGGTAGTTACCAAGTCACTGGTTTTACCACTTATAAACTTTCTATTAATATTCTAATGAAATTCTAATAAATATTCTTAGTGATCATTCAGTAGCAGACCGATAAATGGCAAAATGGAAAGTTTATCATAAACCGCATTCACCTTATGTATAATAATTTCTTAACGCGAACACTACACAAGTAATAATAACAACTTTACTTAGTTTCTATCCCACTTTAATTAAAATTAAATGCGATAACATACGTGAATTGTATTGTTTTATTGCACATGTACCAATTGTTGTAAATATAATATGTGTACAATATATTATTCCTCACGAATCGTTAACTAAAATATTTATTTATTGAGTTAATTACGGCCCATTTTAAACAAACTTATTCTAACTATATTTCAGATGTATTATAAAAATGTTGCTCAGTAAGCTTAGTCAAGTCAACTTTCTAAAATTACGTGATTACGCAACTTCCTGTTAAGATATGTTATTTCCATCCATTTTTATAGTTTTCTATTAGCGTAAAAGATATTAGAGAGTTAACTTAACATTCGTAACATTCATTGCTATGCAGATGACAGCTCTGGTGATGCTCTTTACACCGGCCGAGCCAATATTTCTCGGGAAAACGTCTCCGAGTGCCGGGACAAACTTGTGTCTGAAGTCGAGTCTCTGCTGGACAGAGTCTCGGATTGGGGGCGACTAAATCTAGTCCAGTTTAACCCCCAGAAGACACAAGTTTGCGCGTTAACAGCTAAAAAGAACCCCTTTGTCGTATCCCCTCAGTTTCAAGGCACTCCCCTTGTTGCCTCAGCCAGTATCGGAATCCTCGGCGTCGACATATCGAGTGACGTGAAGTTTCGTGGTCACTTGGAAGGGAAGGCCAAATTGGCCTCTAAAAAGCTTGGCGTGCTCAGCAAAGCGGGACAGTATTTCATGCCGGCACACCGCCTGCAACTTTACAAGGCGCAGGTTCGGCCGCACATGGAATACTGTTCCCATCTCTGGGCTGGGGCTCCCCAGTACCAGCTCCTTCCACTTGACCGCATCCAGCGCAGAGCGGCTCGAATCGTCGACGACCGCGTGCTTTCCGATCGGCTCGATTCACTGGCGCTGCGAAGAGATGTTGCATCTCTTTGCGTATTTTATCGCATCTATCACGGGGAGTGCTCTGAGGAATTGTTCGGATTAATCCCAGCCGCCAAATTTCGTGAACGCACTACACGGCAAACTTCCCGATACCATCCACACCATCTGGATGCTTGGCGGTCCACCACTGTACGTTTCACAAGGAGTTTTCTTCCACGTACAACCTCTCTGTGGAATAGTTTACCACCGGCGATTTTTCCGGACCGATACGACCTGGGGACCTTCAAGAAAAGAGCTTACTCCTTTCTAAAGGGCCGGCAACGCACCCGCAATTCTCCTGGTGTTGCGGTTGATCATGGGCGGCGGTAGTCACTTAACATCAGGTGAGCCGCATGCTCGTTTGCCCCGTCTTCTACAAAAAAAAAAACTTGGCTAAGACTGTAGTTATTTCACACATATGACATTTATAAATGATTTTAGGTTACAAAGAAGATAAATTTAGGAATGCTGTTTGTGATATTGCTAAAGTATATATGGGTCTATAGCAAGTAAGCGGTAGTCAAAAACCTATACCTACTTTATTTCTAGATGATTTGTAGCTTGATTTAATGTAGCATTATATTTAGAGTTACTTTGAGATAGTAAGTATAAACATACTTGTGTTAGACTACCTAATTATCAATACAATTTAACAAATAATTAGTAAACTAATGCGAGGATGTTATGTGAGTATTCTGTAAACTAAGAATCCATTGTTTACAAGTGTATTTATTAATTTTATTATGGGATAAGGGTGGCTAACGAGCACACAGTCCACCTGATGGTAAGTGGATGCTGTGGCCCATAGACATCTACATTTAACCTCGATTAAGAATCAAAATGCAGATGCGTTGTCACCCTTGGGGACTAAGATAGAATACCTCGATTCCAGTAAAACGGGTCTCCAGTTCTCTACACTCACCATACGAAACAAAGCAGCTATTTTACGCTGGTATTCTGTGAGAGCGTGGTCCTTCCCCGGTCGTGCCGACCCATTCGTGCTACAACCATAATAAAGCTGCAGCGTGGCTCTACCACGTACAAATGCACAATGTGTGACAAAGAAGCACGCAGTCCACATGAGGGCTAGTACATGTCATTGCTTTTAGACTCTTGTACGTCTTAGAGCTACCCTGCAGCTGATATATAACACGCATAGCTCGGCTCGCACAAAATATCGGCGTGAAATTGCAGTAAAATACCACTGTGCAAAGATGTACATTTAAAACATCTTTAACCACTGTGTTTCTTGTGGCGAGAACCAGCAACCTGTTTTACTGGCACAACGCATCTAAATTTTGTTTCTTAACCGAGGATAGAAATGTAGATGTCTATGGGCCACAACACTTACATGTATTGTGTGCTGGTTTTTTCTTATTTTATAAAATAAATCAGTTTAGACACTTAATATGAAAGAGTTTAAGGTTTGATTAATGTTACCAATTAAAATTGATTTACTACAATAGATTAGAATTATATATTTCGCTATTTGATAGCGAAGCCCTAGCAACGCTCAACGACTAATGTGATAGATATGGTTAAAAAGGTTAAGACTGATTGTTACTATGTATAGTGCGCCATTTTTTTTTTGGCCATGTAACATGTTTAAGCGTTGATATGTATTATAGTAGTTAAAGTCAGTATTTCCTGAGAACTATTGTCTTAGACTAATATTTCCTAATTCCGTTTTTATTATAACACTAATGCGTAGATGAGAAGAACTAGAAAATAACTGTATTCATTTGAAATATTTTATGCGCATATTTACACATAACATTACATTAAAACAATAATTAATAAGTATTATGTTATTCGCTTTCTTACCATAGTAGAAGTGCAGGAAGGGCTGGCTATGTTTCCTTGCTTAACGGCTATACTTATTTGCTTAGTGATTACACAAGAAACAACCAGCCGTCTCGTCACCAGCGGCAGGAGACGAATGATGAAAAAATACAGAATTAGGAAAAGAGGGTGGTAAACTACCCGGACAAATTCCTAAGCATTAAACTCCTGTAGCAGTTGATACAAACTGAGACTTATATGTAATATTTAATATAAATTTTTGAAATCGCATACTATAGTATCGGAATGTCAAACTTCTACTATTGGTTTAAATGGTTTTGATAAAAAGAATCTCAAATAAATGTTTGGTAGAGCAAAATATTCCACTTGTATAAGGTTAGCTACGTGTTTTCATCGAAATACAATTAGTTGTACCTGCACTATGTCAATTATGTATGTTAATTATAAATAAGCAAGTGCCTTAATTACAGGGTTTGAATATGATAAAACATTTTTATGATATATATATATATATATATATATATATATATATATATATATATATATATATATTTATTTATAGACTTAAAATGTAATAAATATAATACGTTTATTTTTTGTTGTTTTAATTATTTCAAGAACAAAAGATATTATTTGTTATTTCAATTAATTTTTTATTAAAGCATTGTTGTATTGTTCCAAAACATAAAAAGTGATAAACGTGGTAATACTCCATTCGATGTAGATCCCTGCACATAAAGCAACTTCCTGCAATCACAATAACCTTAGTAGGGTGTTAACATTTCTGGTCACTTCTATAGTATATTATATATAACTTTTTACACGTCACGGTGGAAGAATATCCTCTGCCCCACACATCGTCCCGCGGGAGTCAAGAGGCAACGGAGGGAAACAGGCCAGGGGTCTGCCTGATTACAACTTGAAATTAAAAATAAAATTGCGAGTTCCAGCTCGCTGCCAAGCATGGCTGCTGTAGAAAATGTCCTCCGTATAGGACAATCTATGGGAAAACCTATGTTCAGCTGTAGATTTTGATAGACTCTAATAAATGTATAAAATCTAAAGAAGCGGCACGGCAGCTTAGAGATGTGTGCGCTGCTGCTGGACGTGCCCTGTTCCCGGCACGAAACAAGGCCTGTGACTAATGCTCCAAACAAAAGTTAAAAACAATTTGTGTGTGTTGGTGGTCTGTGTCGTGGTGGTGGGCTCACTGTTGTAGCAGCTGAAGAAAATAACGAGCAATACGTGAATAAAGTAGAAGCCTATGGTGTACACATGACTTGTTATTGCCAAAGTGTGAAATTTATCTATTAATAAAATAAATGCGCATTATATAGGTAGGTACTGTAATTTGAAGTAAACGTTTATCTGGTAGCTATCATTAAGGTCAAGGGCGTCACGACTTCCTTGACGATTGCTACGCGTGAAATAGGGTACACAATGCACATGATCTGAATTTCGAAATTTTTCCTAAATATCAGTCAAAAAAAATGTAATCTTTATTTTAATTGATAAATAAATACATGCTATAAGCTTATGTCTACTCAAGTCTCTACTTCGTTCACGTATTTTCTAATAATTTTAGAATGGTCGTAACAAAGAAGCACACAGATTATCTGATAGTAAGTGGATGCTGTGGCATACAGACATTTTTTTTTAAATTGTACTAAGCCAGCGCTTGGGTACGATCCTACCTGATGGTAAGTGGTGATATAGCCCAAGATGACGAAACGCACTAACTTAACAAAAATATTCACTCTTGCCTTGAAGACACTCACATTGTAATCGTATGGAAAGACGGATGCTGGCAACTTATTCCACTGCTTTAATGTACGCATGACGAACGACGAAGCAAACCGTTTGATTCGAATGCGTGGTAGGTCAACAACGAAAGGGTGGAGAGACTGGCCGAACGTCTGGTTCTCCGATGGTGGAAGGACCATAGAGGAATAAACTATGCAATTCCTGCACATCTTCATTTATCCTCGATTAAATAACAAAATGCAGATGCGTTGTCACCCTTGAGGACTAAGGTGGAATGCCTCGTTTCCAGTAAAAAGGGTCTCCGTATAGAATACGCTCACCATACGAAACACATCAGCATTAAGTTGGTATTTGGCGCCGGCGGTGGTGCTGGTGGTGCTGCCACCATGATATAGCTGCAGCGTGGCTCTATCACGTCCGAAATAGATCACCATATTTAAGAAGAACAAATCTCTCAACTGGCCCAGATGGTGTAACATAGCGCAATATGACAATCAGTTGGTCTACATGCGATTTATCTTGAGTAGAATCTAATGACACTGAATAATATTTGGATCTCTTAATTTCGCAAACAATTTGATCCAGCATGCTTAATGCAATTAGTTTGATGAATTCCTCGCATATTATTTTAAATGAATGTAACGTGTGTCCTTTTCTTTTAAAAAATGTAGTTTCGTTTAAATATGTACAAAGAGGTGCACCTTCTATATTTTCTGCTTCAGTTTCTGTGGATTCAGCAACAATGCTTTGAACATTAAAAACTTCGACAGCTTCCTTCATTCTATTTCTCCTTCTCATTTTTTGGTTTACGCTTTGCCGAAGCATATTGCCTCGTTCTATATACAAAAAAGAAGGAAGTAACATATTATACATATTTATAGTGCTATAAAGTAGTAGTAGCCAATACCTAATTGAAAACGAATAGAAAACTTTAATATTTTTATTAACAGTTCTACGTCTCAACTCGTTTTTTTTTTAAATTTGTTCAGCCGTATCGGAGAGAACAGAAACGTATTTAGTTTGGATTTGGAGAGAACTCTATATGAAATAATTATCAACAATTTCACGTAATTTTGCTATCTAAAACTGAAGCGACGCGAGCTATGAAGATCTATATTATGGTTTGTCTAAATTAAAAATATACAGACATCAATATAAAAAAGAATACTTATACATAAAAATAAATTATCATAGAGAAGAGAAGATATAAAAATATCTTAAATAAATTACGCAAAAACAATATACGTACCTACCTACTCCTATCATTGATAGTGATAATTATTCGAAATAGTCTCTTCCCTACATAGTAAAGTAAAGTAAACACAGTTACACCTATATACGTCCCATTGCTGGGTACAGGCCTCCCCTCATTTCTGAGAGGGTTTTAGGGCAAGGAAGTGTCTGCCACGCTGCCGCAATGCGTATTGGCGAACTTCACATGTCTTCGAAATAATGTTTTTTTTCTTATTCCTCAGACATGCAGGTTCCCTCACGATGTTTTCCTTCACCGTCCTGCACGTGGTAAATTAGCACTTAAAATTGCAATTAACAATTTCATTGGTGCCAGCGGGGATCGACCCCGGGTTACTCGCGTTCTGTTATTCATATTTACAGCGAGCGTTAACCATCTGAGCTCCTCTTCCCTGTTTTTTCTGAGTATTAATTCATTGTATTTAAATTTATGCCAAGTATTGACGAAAACACAAAATAAATAATAGTAGTACGTAACGAAATGGAGATAGGTATCAGACATTTTGCTCGAATTCGAAATTCACGATTAATTTTAACAATGATCACCCAGAAGCATGACGAATTTATAACTTATATATATATAAGTAATCAATGACTGTGAAATTAGGTTACTCGGTCAAACAGCTGGCAGGATAACAGCGTCGTAGGCAACTGCAACATTTATGCTGAGCTAGAGCCTAGAGCCCATTCATTATTACACTATGTGATTTTGGTTGTTTCTGTGTGTACTACTCACTGTTTCTTTATTGGTGGTAATGAATAAATGTTTATTATAACTGTTATTGGGGTATTTATTAGAGAAGGGCCGAATATTCGTTTTATATTCGGTATTCGGCATTTTTACCGAATTATCGTATTCGCCCGAATATTCGGTTAAATCGCCGATCATTCGTTAAAGTTGTACTCGAAGTGTCTACTGTATTGAAATGTACGAATTGAGTTTTGTGTTAATGTTGTTAATGTTTTTCATAATTTATTTGTTGTTTTATTATGTTGAAAGTATATATTATTTATGGGTTAAATCTACTTGTATAGCGTTATGTTTTTGAAGCCCTATAGATTTAGTTCTAATTATAGCAAATAGAAAGCTTGATAAAATGTTTTTGGAATCAAACAAAAACATTGCATTACATTAGTACATTTCACTTTGCTTTGGTCGTCAGTTTCTCTAAAATAAGTCCAAATAGTAGGTCTCCTGCCACTCATTTTCATCATATAATTATAAATTTTCACTAAGAATAACACAATGAAATACTTTTTTCTCACAAAAATAGTCAAAACATAAGCATGTGCCGGCAATTTGCTCAGTACTAGATGATAACATATATAACATATTTGGTGTGGCGGGGGAGCGAGGGGCAGGGTCCGGCGCTGTTTACGGTAACAGATTTCGACATAAATTGGTTATTCTGCCGAATAATGTTCAGCCGAATATTCGGTTCGGTAAAAAGTTTACCGAACATTCGGCCAAATATTCGTATTCGGTAAAATCCATGCTCGGCCCATCACTAGTATTTATACAGTATTCTCCTCTAGTTGAGCTGAATAAATATATAAAAGGGAATGATAAATAAACGCAAATATATAGTTAAATATACTAACACAACAGTTTTTTCTGTGAGGGTAGGTCAATTGAGTAGTACACATTTTAGACATCTTAGATTTATATATATTTTAAAAATAGTTACAGTTTGAATTTCATGTTTATTATTTATATGTAATAAATTACTACCTACCAGCTCTTATTTCCAAGTATTTTCTCTAACATCACTGCACTTTACAACTACTTTCACCATGGAAGCACTGAAAGGTTCACTTATGGAGATGTCAAAGTCATTCCAAAGTCAAATGGATAACTTTCAGCGGGAACTGCAACAATCAAGTTCTGCTGCCACATCTTCATCTTCTCTACCAGGTGATTTTAATGCTTTTAGAAAATTCATCTTGGCTGCTTTAACATCTTTGCATAACCAAGTAGATCTTTTGGGAAGAGAACTGGATCGTAGTGAAATGCGTCGCCGCAGAAAGATGATCCTACTCCATGGAGTTCCTGAAGAAAAATCTGAGGATACTACCGCCGTCATAAGTACACTTATCAGCACTAAACTCCTAGTCCCAGGTTTCAGTAAAACATCCATAAGCCGTTGTCATCGTCTGGGACGCCCTTCTGATAAATCTTCCAGGCCTGTAGTTGTCAAATTCAGCGATACTGTGATGCGAGACAAGGTTTGGTACTCCAAAACCAAACTTAAGGGCACAGGTATAACCCAGACTGAGTTTCTAACAAGGAGGCGCCACAGTGTTTTTCTAGAAGCTAGGCGAAGGTATGGCATCACCAAATGTTGGACCAGGGATGGAGTTATCAATATCTTTACTCCAGATGGCACAAGGCACCAACTTGAGACCTTGTCTGAGCTTGAGGCATTATGCAACGGGTCAACTTCTGCTTCACCCGTTTATCCTATTGTGGTTGAGGCAAATAAGGCCCCTGAAGATAAAGGTGCACCACAGCGTACTAAGAGGGCCGGTAAAAAATGAACTTTTTCGTCAATAATTTTATTTTATATTTTATTAATTTTTGTAATTCTGTTATAACTTTTCTCTGGACTTCATATTTTAGTTTTCTTTTTATCATTATATCTTCATTACTTTTCCTTGTTAATTGTAGATTAGATAGCAAAATGTAATGATTAATAATCTCTGTTTGGAATGTTTATTATTTAGTGTTATAATTTTTTCTTGTATGTTGGTAATTGTTATTGTAATCTTTCTTTGGAATGTTTAGTATTAGTGATAAAAATAAAAGTTTAATGTAAGGTAGATAATTCTTCTTCTTCTTCTTTCTTTTGTGGCGGTTTGATAAAATTCGCCAATGACGTATTGAGTAGAAAATGAAAGCTTATGAGTTTAATTAAAATAAGAGTCTGTGATAATACAAGGATTCAGTTTTCCTCCGAGAATTTTGACAAATCTATTTGTTGAGTTACCTAGAACAAATATGACAAACACAGGTGTTAGACTCTTACCCGTATGTTAAAAGTGACAAGGATTTAAAGTTTCATATTATTAGTATTAATAAAATCACATAAAATATACACAAAAGGAGTACTGGTATATGTTAAAAGAGAATTAAAATCTATAGGTCGAGGAATATAAGGAGGAAGGTAATCATAAAGGGAGGAGGATAATTTGGGACAGTTGAAAAAAATATGGTTTGTGGAACCTTCATCTAAGCCACATTCACACAATGAGCTATCCCTTACTCTGATTTTTGCCAGATGTGCATGTGTGCAGGCGTGTCCAATTCTTAATCTACAAATGATTGAAGTTGCATGTTTATTTGCTTTGTTAAATTTAAAGAACCAAGGCTTGGGAGGAATAACCTCTTGGATGGCAGCATAGTGCTTACCTTTAACATTTTTGAAAACTTCCCATAACTTATTCCAATTTTCATTAAGTTTCCTTTTAGCTAGCAAAATTAGGTCATGTGAGTAAATTAAATTTTGTAGAATGCCATTAGCAATTGCATTTTTAGCGAGTACATCAACTGTTTCGTTACCATGGATACCACTGTGGCCTGGAATCCAGGCCACTGAAACATGGATTCCTTTAAGATGACATCTGAACAGGGTATTTTTTATTTTAAGAATTAGTGGAAATTTATGTTTGTTATGGAATTGATTGGACAAAATAGCTAACAAACAACTTTTTGAATCTGTGAAAATAACTGTTTTATTAAGATTATGTGACTCTACATATAACAAAGCTTCACTGATTGCAGTTGCTTCACCGGTAAAAGTGGAGGATAGTGAGGGGCATTTAAAGTTAAGAATGATTTTGAACTTAGGAATCCAAACAGCAGCTCCAGTATAGTCTTCATCACACTGTTTTGAAGCGTCTGTGTACATGACAAGCCAATCTTTAAAGGTGTTTTCTATAATTTCTTTTAATTTCAAATTTGCCATTGGAGAATCCTTTTCTATACCCAGATCTAGATGAATGTCGGGTTGGTAAGCAATAGCCTCGTAAGGAACATCAAAGAGTGGATTTATTTTATATTGAAAGATTGGGTAAGGAAGCTGAAGAAAAATTACAAAACTTTTAAACAAGCAGGGAGAGTCCTAATGGGTCCAGTATCGGTCAGATGAGATATACTCTGAAAGAAGGTGCAATTTAGGAATTAGGGGATGATCTGAAAGCTGGCAGATCTTAAATAAGAATCTGTCTGAAAGGTATTGCCTTCTTAATCTTAAAGGAGGATCTACGCACTCAACCTGAAGAACATTTATTGGTGAGGATTTCATTGCCCCTGTAATAATGCGAAGGCATTTCGATTGAATTTTGTCCATTACCTTCAGGGATGATTTATTGCAAGGCTCCAACAGAAAACATCCATAGTCAAGGTGGCTTCGTATTAAAGCATTGTACAGTAATTTCTGAGAAAAAGGATGGGACCCCCACCAAACACCTGACAAAGACCGAAGAATATTTATGTTTTTTTCGCATTTTTGTGTTATATATTCAATGTATGGACCGAAGGCCAATTTCGAATCAAGGATAACTCCCAAAAATTTAACATTGCCTCTAACTGGAATAGGTTGCTTATCATATACAACAGATATATCGGGAACTCGCCTTTGGCGGGAAAAGATCACCACACTACTCTTGGCCACAGATAAAGAGAGGCCATGATTAGTTAACCATTCTTGTAAATAATCCATGGATGAGTTTAGACGGGAACATGCCACTGTGAAGTTGTTTAAGGAGATGTATAGAGCTAAATCGTCTGCATATTGAAGAACATTACAAAAAGAATTTACTGAAAGTTCTAAATCGTGAGTATATATAGAATAAAGGAGAGGACTAAGAACTGAGCCTTGTGGAAGTCCTTTCCATATAGTTTTTGGGGGAAGCAGGAGATTTTTAACATTTATAGATATTGATCTAGAAGAGAGAAAGTTAGAGACGTAATTGACTATCCTCACTGGAATGCTCAGATTAAGCATTTTCTGCCTGAGCACAGGAAGAAGCACATTATCATATGCAGAAGAAATATCCAAGAAAACTCCTATGAGAAATTCATGTTTTGAGAAAGCAATATGAATATCTGTGACCAAAGTACTTAGGCTATCCATGGTACTTAAACCTTTTCGGAAACCGAATTGGCTTTTAGGTAAGAGATTATTCCTTTCCAAAAACCACTCCAAGCGATTTTTTATTAAATGTTCCAAGATTTTTGCCAAAGTACAAGAAAGGGCAATAGGTCGGTAACTGGAAGGGTCATTGCTAGACTTACCTGGTTTGAGAATGGGCAAAATAATTTGGGTTTTCCATTCAGCAGGAGGATCACCAGTAATATAAATAAAATTTAAAATGGATAGTAAGACAGTTTTAGTGTTCTCACTACTATTAATTATAAATGAATAAGGAATCCCATCAATACCTGGTGAGGAGTCTTTAAGGCCATTGAGTACAGTAAACAACTCCTGAGAAGAAAAGGGGGAATCAAATTTATCATTTGTTTTTAAAAAAGCTGAATTAAAAACTAGGCATTCATCATAAGATGGGACTGTTTGTGGTGCAAGTTTATTAGAGAATTCCTCTATCCACGGGGAAGGATCATTAGAAATTATATTTTCACTAGAAACTGCACAGCGATATTTTTTAACATTTCTCCAGACCAAAGATGGGGGAGTCCTAGGTGACAGTGACTCACAGAATTTAAACCAACCAGTTCGCTTTTTGTCTGACAGTAATTTTAAGGTTTCTGCAGCAATTTTTTTATAGGAGATATAATTCTCTGCAGTCATAGAACGGGAGTATATTAATTCAGCCTCTTTTCTTCTCCTACAAGCTGCTGAACAATCTTGGTCCCACCAAGGAGGGGAAGGATATACTTATTTTTAAAAGGTTTTTTTAAGGGGATTGACTTATTAGCAGCAGAAATAATTGCATTTCTGAACTCTATATATACAGGAGCAATATTATCATTGTTAATTGGGGGAAGAGTTGAAACCTCTTGTTCCAAAACTGTAGAATATAATTGCCAATTAGCTTTGGATAGATTATACTTTAGTCTTGGGCAAAATGTAAAATTTATTCCAGGTGAAGTAGGAGGAGTGATGAATATAGGAAAATGGTCACTGCCATAGCTAGAAGGTAATATTTGCCACAGAAGAAGGGAAGCAATATCTGGGGAGCAGAGAGTTAGGTCAACGGCACTTTTAACATTTTGTAATGGGGATACTCGACGGGTAGGAGACCCGTCATTTAGAATACAGAGATTAAAATTATCAATAAGATCTAAAAATAAGGGAGCCAGTGAATCACACAGATGGGAGCCCCAAACAGTATGATGCATATTAAAATCTCCCAAAATAACCATAGGAGGTGACAGAGAAGAAATAAGTGTTGCAAGTTCTGTTAAAACATTTGCATCAGGATTAGGAATGTAAACAGAGAGAATAGAGACATCAAGGGCCTTAATAGCAACAGCATTTACTGCTGGACTATGAGAAGGGAGAGGAATTTGTGAAAATGTAACTGTTCTTGAAATTAAAATAGAGGTTCCAGCACGACCATCACTCCTATCATCCCGGAGGCATGCGTAGCCTGAAACCCTAAAATGAGACTCAGGCCTAAGCCATGTCTCCTGGATGGCAAGAATGAAGGGATGAAATTTATTAATGAGGTAAATGAGTTCATTTTTTTTATTTCTAATGCTCCGACAATTCCATTGAAGAATTGGCGGGACTGCGAATGTTACGGGCTAAGGAGGAAAGCTGAGTAAGTTTTTGGTGTAAGCTGAGTGGAAGTTCCGTGTCACTAAAACGGGAGATCATGTTAATTAGAATTGATATCATAAGTTCGCAGAAATTATCATTACTAGAGGAGTTGTTGTCATTTCCCAGTAGAGCACACCCATTAGGAAGGGAAGAATTAGGATTCTCAACAATTGCCTGATGGGCTGCCATATCATATCCAGAATTTAATGATTGGCTGTAGGTACGTTGAGGGATAAAAATTGTTTTTTTGTATGATGCAGTTTGTGAGAGCTGAGCCGAAGGGGTTGACAGACTCTCAGTTATGGTATAAGGGGTCTGTTGAGAACAATTACGAGGCTGGATTCTTGTTGTATCAGCAAAGGATCTTTTTGTCTGCGGGAATCTAGCTGAAGCTTCTAAATATGAGATATTTTCTTGTGACATAACAAGTTTAATAGATTTTTGCCTTAAATGTTCAGGACAAGTAGGGTCTTTTGCGGTGTGGGGACCTGAGCAGAATAGACAAGTAGGAGTTTGTCGAGAACAAGATAAACCTTCATGATTCTGTGCACACACAAAGCAGCGAGGGGATGATCGGCACTGGGAAGTAACATGGCCAAATCTACAGCATTTATGACACTGAATTAGTGGCAAAATATATTTTTCCACTGGCATTGAAGTGTAAAAACAGTAAATATGGGGAGGAAGTTTTTGTCCAGAAAAAGTTAGAACAACCGTCTGAGTTGGAACCCATGAAACGCTATTGCTGTCACTCACTGATCGTCTATTAAGTCGCCGTGCTTTAATTATAGAACCGTAGCCAGAGGGAATTTCTATAGCTGCTATTAATTCTTCTAGTGTCCACTCTATGGGAACTTGTCTAACTAGCCCCATACGAGTGATACTATATGAGGGGATGGTTGCTTCATATTTAGAAATTTGGAGAGCTGGGTGATCGATAAAAGTGTTTGCATCTGCAGCTGTTTTAAACTCCACTGATATTCTATTTCGTCCAACTTTTTTGACTCCATCATGGACTATATTTTTAATCTTGTTATGATACAGAAAGTGACCGAATTTAATTGGTTTAAGAGTTACTCCAGACAGCTGATCATTTGAGATTTTACTTACGTGAACTAGAAAAGGAGCGGCATCATCTTGAGAGTACTTAACTTTTTTATTAATAAAATCAGGATGGGTATATGAGGATTGTATTGAAGGAAACTGTTGTTTTGGATCAGTAATAACTATTTTTTGTGGATGGGCAGACTCGTTACTTACTTG
Source organism: Parnassius smintheus behrii (assembly GCA_036936625.1). Taxonomy (NCBI): domain Eukaryota; kingdom Metazoa; phylum Arthropoda; class Insecta; order Lepidoptera; family Papilionidae; genus Parnassius; species Parnassius smintheus. The sequence continues at coordinate 789,219 of JAUPFT010000015.1, forward strand.
GGCACGTTTACGGTTAATTAGTTCTACATTATCAATGTTAATGGGTAAGGAAAAGGAATCATTGCGAACCCTTCCGGGATCGGGAGGTTCGTCCTCCATTATATTACTACAACAAAAAATTACATAAAAACGGCACAACTACAAACACTTACTAATTTACAGATATTAAAACCTCCACCAAGACAGAAAAATTTACTATAGTAACTCAACAACACTTAATAAAATAATAAATTTTAAGCAAAAAAAGGCACGACACTTGTATCTATCACTTCCTCCCAAAATTGCAATTCAAGATAATTGCTAGTTAACGTACTGTAACTTTGACACTTTGACTCATCTGTTATTAACACCTCTCACTTTTGTGTCTATGGTATGTTAACGTTCCGTTTCTTCACTTATTGTTAAGTAAATTAAACATTTCTTTCCATAATGCTGGCAGGTAGTTTACTGATGACTTATTTATTTTTGAATTATTTATTTTATAATAATATATATTATAATACATACATATAATAATACATGTTTACTTAGTTTTATATATATTTAGTAATCAGATATAATTTAATATGATTTCTTCAGATGATAGTGTTCGGAGTTCCAATTCCTTCGCCTTTGATGGATTAAGCAGTATTGACAGCTTTGAAAGTATTGAACCCTTAAATATTATGTTAGATTCAACTTTTTCTGAATCTAACAAAAACTTTAACGCTATTCACATAAATGCTCAAAGTATTCCTGCTCATTACCCCGACATGTTGTCAAGTTTTAATAGCAAAAACATACACGCTATCCTTGTTTCGGAGTCGTGGTTAAAACCATGTCTTCCATCAACTTCCTACTCGCTTCCAGGTTTTCATTTGATTCGTAACGACCGTACCGATCGGGGCGGTGGTGGTGTTGCTATTTATCTGCGCTCACATATACCTTTTTCAGTAATTCAAGTTTCAAATGGTTCGCAGACTGGAAACGAAGCTGAATTTCTCTTTATCGAAGTTCTTCTTGGTCATACAAAATTACTTCTTGGAGTTTTTTACAGTCCCTCTCTCACTGTCGACTACTTCACCACGTTAGAAAATATTCTTGACAATCTTACACCTATCTATTGTCACAGTATTATTATGGGTGATTTTAATACCTGTCTTTTAAAAAACAACGCTAGATCAATAAAACTTAAATCTATTATTGAAGCAGCAAATTTAAAACTTCTTCCTACTTCTGCCACACACTTTTTTCCGAACTGTGCCCCTTCTCTTCTCGACATAATGTTTGTGTCTTTACCTGACCATGTTCTTAAATTTGGGCAACATGCTGCTGATTCTTTTTCCTATCACGACCTTTTATACTTGTCGTACAAAATCCGTCCCCCTAAAGCTAAGTCAAGGATACTACTTCAGCGTAACTTTAGTGACTTGGATTTGGAGCAGCTTTTAAATGACGCTGTAAAGATTGATTGGAGTGTAGTCGTCAATGCGTCTACTGTTGATGAACAGGTTGCTTTGTTCAACTCTCTGTTAATTCAGCTTTACGACGTTCATGCTCCTGTTCGTCCAGTGCGTGTGAAGCATCCTCCCTCTCCTTGGCTGACCGATGATATAAAAAAAATCATCCACATTAAAAATTGTGCCAAAGCTAAATACAAGTCAGTCCCTAGCGATTTGAATAGAGAGAAGTATAGATTAGTACGGAATCGTTGCAACAATCTGTGTAGAAAAGCACAACGACGCCTTATCCATGAATCAGTACAAGATCCTGATCCTGCTAGGGTCTGGAAATTTCTTAAGTCCTTAGGAGTTGGGAAATTACGACAAAATCTCACACACCATAACCTTGATCTCAATCAACTTAATTTGCATTTCTCATCTTCGTCTTGCATTAACGATAAAGCAAAACATAATACTTTAGATGCTCTTTCAAAAGCTCCCACTCCGGACACCCCTGCTTTTAATTTTAGTCAATTTAACAGTTGTGATGTTAAGAGAGCCATAATGTCCATCCATTCAAATTCGATTGGTAGTGACTGCATTAGTCGGAAAATGGTCATCCCTCTCATTGATCTCCTTTTACCTATAATCACGTCTATCCTGAATAAATCACTGAATTCTGCTTTTTTCCCTTCAGCTTGGAAAGACGCATTTGTAGTTCCTCTTCCGAAAAAGTCAAATCCCTCTAGTTTTTCCGATTATAGACCTATCTCTATTTTGCCTTTCTTTTCCAAAGTTCTAGAACGTCTTGTGCACAATCAATTAAGCACCTATCTTTTAAAACACAATCTTTTAAATCCCTTGCAGTCCGGTTTCCGTCCTGGCCATAGTACGACTACTGCACTTTTACAAATCACTGATGATATTCGGTATGGTATGGAGAAACAAAACCTTACTATTCTCACGTTGCTTGATTTTAGTAACGCTTTTAATACTGTAGATTTCGATATCTTGTTAAGCATCCTACGCTCTCTCAACATATCTCCAACTGTAGTTGACTGGTTTCGAAGTTACTTGTTTGGTCGCCGACAGCGAATTCAGGTGCAAGAGGTTTTTTCCACCTGGATTACTACAGCTGCTGGTGTACCACAAGGTGGCGTGTTGTCTCCTCTCCTTTTTGCAATTTTCATTAACTCTATAAGTCATAATTTGTCCTCTTCCTACCACTTGTATGCTGATGATCTCCAAATCTATACTCAGTCCTCTCTTGAAGATCTATCTAAAGCAGTTGACACTATTAACGCTGATCTGACTTGTATTTCGAATTGGAGTAAATGTTATGGTTTAACGATTAATCCTAAGAAAACTCAGGTCATTGTCATCGGTAGTTCTAGATTAATTGGCAAAATTGGCTGGTCTTCCCTACCCCCTATTATACTAGACTGCACTCTAATCCCTTACAGTGACAAGGTTAAAAACCTGGGGTTGTATCTTGACTCCTGTATGTCTTGGACCTCACAGGTTAATGAGGTCAGTAGAAGAATGTTTGCTGCGTTAAGCTCTTTACGTAGATTACGTAATTTCCTTCCCACAGCAACTAAAGTTACGCTCGCCCAGTCTCTTCTTCTGCCTATCCTTGACTATGCTGATATTTGCTATCTTGACATTACCGAGGAGCAGCTTAATAAGCTTGAGCGCATTCAAAATTTATGCATTAGATTTATATTTGGGCTTCGCAAATATGATCATATCTCCGAATTTCGCAAACAGCTCAAATGGCTCCCGATCCGCCTTCGCAGGAATACTCACATTCTCTCCGCGTTGTATAGTGTGCTGTTTAATCCTTCTACTCCTCTTTATTTAAAAAACCGTTTCCAGTATCTTTCTCTTATCCATAATCGGTTCCTTCGATCCTCCATCAATCTTTCTCTCTCTACACCGTTGCACTCTTCTTCCTTTTTCAAGAAATCCTTCACCGTAAACGCTGTGCGATTGTGGAACTCCTTACCTCTCCATATTCGTCGTGCTAAATCTCTTCACTCTTTCAAAATTCTTGTTAAATCGTATTATTTAGAACGCTATTAGATAAATTACTTTACCTTTCTCTTACTCTTTTCATTTAATCTATTATATGATATTTTATATATAACTTTCACTTACTTTTATCTGTATGTATTATTGTATTTTTTTTATTATTATTTTGTATGCCCCCCTCTATTTGTAACTTTTGTTTGCATCTTTCCTCTACGCAAAGGTTGTCTGGAAGAAATCACTTTCAGTGATAAGACCGCCTATTGTACATACTTTAATTAGTTTTAATTATATTGATGTTTCTGTATTGTGGTGTACAAAAAATTATAAATAAATAATAAATAAATAACACAAATAAATAAATAAATAATACATAAATAAATAAAATCCTAACCAGATGGAAGCCCTGGAGACCAAACGGCCGAGGGTTGGGGTGAAAGGGAAAGACAGTGAGGGAGGATGCGAGCGGTATCGAGGAGTTATTATTTTTCTCATCCGGTTGGGCTGTATAAGTATATAAACGGAAATGATAAATATACATATATTAATATAGTGAAATAAACACATAATACGTGGTAGAGCCACGCTGCAGCTATATTAGTAGTATAGTTGTAGCACGAATGGGTCGGCTCGACCGGGGAAGGACCACGCTCTTACAGAATACCAGCGTCAAATAGTAGCTTAATGCTACTGTGTTTCGTATGGTGAGTGTAGAGAACCGGAGACCCTTTTTACTGGAAACGAGGCATTCCATCTTAGTCCTCAGGGGTCACAACGCATCTGCATTTTGGTTCGTAATCGAGGATAGATGTAGATGCCTATGGCCCACAGTAACCACTTACCATCAGGTGGACTGTGAGCTCGTTTGTCACCCTATCCTATATAAAAAAACATAAACAATATGTAAATAAATTAAAAGCCAACCATATGGAAGCCCACGGCGGGCAAGACTAGTGTTGCCCAAATGCAAGAACAAGACGAGACTTAGCCAGTCTTGGTCTTGGTCTTGCGCCAATACACCTGGTCTTGTTCTTGGTCTTGGTATTGCGCTCTCAGTCTTGTTCTTGGTCTTGGTCTTGCAGAGAGTCTCGCAATTACCTACTAGCCTATTGTTAACAAGACCAAACCGCTGAGGGTTAGGGGAAAGGGAAAGAAACTGTCGGACGATGCGGGTAGTATCGAGGAGCACTGTCTTTTAAATTTGAGCTTGGAGGCGGTCGGTCCCGAAGTCCCAGTCGCCTCAGATGACCCAAGGGGCTGACTGGGATTAGCCCGTTCGTAGAAACGACTACCGGTATAATTTCGGTCGGCAGGTCATTCTACACGTCGGTCACCTCGTGAGCCAAGTCCAAATATTTTGTTCGCTTGTCAAATATCCTTGACTGTGCCCGGTGCATCGGCACAATATCAAGCTTATTCGCAAGACTAGCCAGTGGAGGGAGGCAAGTTTGTCTACGAAAGGATCATGTAGAGCCTTGTTGAACCTCCCGTGGAGCTTCTTCTCCTTCCATACGGTCTCACGGTCGGAAATGCTCTGTACTGCCAGGTCTTGCCATTGCTCGTTGACTAAGGGTATAGGGGTAAGCCCTGTATCATAATTTGATTTTATCATCCGATCTTGTCAGAAAGAAATTACGGAAGCTGCACGTGCGGACTTTTCTATCCAGTGCGTTAAGTTCAGTTTGAATCCACCTGAGTATGCCAAAGGTATACATGAGGACAGGCATGACCCAACCGTTAAATGCGCGTGTTTTATCACGTCCGACAAAAAGTAGTTAAGCACTATAGTAAAGCGTGCATAAAACAGATCGCAAGCTGATTGTTTCGTTTCCGCCTCATCAATACCTAGGTATATTTTGTGATATACCCAGGTATCGATATGTTTCAGCCTCGGAAAGGGTCCTTATGTTGATGGGCATAGATAAGTCTATGCCCTCAAAATTAGCAACCCCACCGCAATTATCTGTCCTCAGCTCTTTTCGGATAGAATTGCTGAACTCACAAGTGATGTTCAGCAATTCCACAATATGAGAAGCCACTAGAGGCGAATAACTCGAAATCACCCATATAGAAAAGGTGAAATACTCATGAACTTCCTTTCCGAAGCTAAAATTCCCTCTTGGTGCCCTCCTGTGAGGCACTGAGGGGGTCCAGAGAGAAGCAGAGCCAGATTCGACACAAAATGCCCTGGAAGATACCCCTTCTTATCCGTATGTAGTTCTCTGCAGCCGCCATCCGTTCACCTTGATGAACGGATGGCGGAACGGATGGACGGCAAAGGATCGTACTCCACTGGTCCATACACTGCCCTAGGAAGTCTCAACTGTTTAATCAACCTTGTACAGGACCCTCTTCAACAATGTATGAGTCAACGAGTTGAATACCTTTTACCTTCAGGCGGCGGAGTAGTGAAGAGGTTCGGGAGCGACTTCTGATCGAAAGCCTCTTGAAACTGTCGGACGGTCACAATGTGATACACCACGAACCCCTTCAGCCAGTAGTGATGCAGTCAGTCGAGTCCCGGACGTTTCCAGTTCGGAGCCCTACGAACCGTCTCAGCTACGTCGTCCGGCGTTATGACGACGGGGTCCAAGGATGGTAATTACTACATTACCATGTTACATGGTAAAAAAGATTTTTTAGCGAGGAGAGCCACATGTAGTCTTGTCGAGAAGTGAGTTTTCTGCGAAAAAGCGTTAGTTGTGGCAAAAATGTGAGCGATAGGTCATTCGATGCGAAATAAAATTTTATAGACGTTTTCTTTTTCTGGAGATCTAAATTTTGATTTGTTATTAAAATGGTGTCAACTTTTTATTGATAACTCAACAACGATTTTATGCTATAAAAAAGATTAGAAATCTTACCAATGTTGAAACAGCCAGAATAGTTTACTTTAGTTATTACCATAGCATTATTTCGTATGGTATTTTGCTATGGGGACACGCGACTGACACTGAAATTATATTTATTTTACAGAAGAGGGCCATTAGAGCAATATATAATTTAAAACCAAAAGAGTCACTGAGACAAAAATTTAAGGAAATTAATATTTTAACTCCGGCCTCTCAATACATTTATGAAAATGTAATGTACGTACACAAAAATAAAAGTAGTTTTGCGAAAACAGGTGATATTCATTCTGTAAATACTAGGAACAGACACAAGCTAGTGGTACCAGTTACTCGACTCCACCGAGTCAGTAATTCATTCTTGGGGCGATGTATACGCTTTTACAACAAAATCCCAGAAAATATACAAAATTTATCATACACAAAGTTCAAAAATGTTATTAAACTAAGTTTGTATAAAAAGGGTTATTGTAATATTAAGGAATTTATGGATGGTAATAACCCCTGGGAAGGGTGATCGCTACCAAGCTATTTCTAATTTGTCTTGTGTTGCTAATTGTAAACATGATTGTAAGCTATTATTGTAAAAAAAAAATAGTCCCGCTGGGTTTCTTGCTGGTTCTTCCCAGGACAGAGGTTTTTTTTTGTGAACCAGTGGTAAATGAAAAAAGTGACTTTCAATAAGTATTTGTTATAATCTACATTGAATAAAAAAGTTTCTGTTCTGTTCTGTTACAATTTTATTAAAGATAAATTTATTATATTGACAATTATTCTTAAAGATAAGGAAATTCTTTAAAAAAAGACTTGATTTAGGGAACTCAAGCTCCATAAGCAACAATTTTTATTTAACCCATTCCATGCCACTTCCTTACAAAAAGTTTTTGCAGTGTGCCACTTTTATTATGAGTTGTGGTTGAAAATAGATTAAATATAGCGTCAATAAACAAAATATTAAAAAATTATAGCTATGTACAAAAAAACTACTAAACGCATATGGTGCGTGGGTTGATAGTTTTATACAACACTGCGACTTGTAATACGAGAAGTATAAATCCAGAGAAATTATTTATTGTTTAATATGTAAATAAAAAATGTCTCAAACAGTTTTTTAATTCACAAAAGAATACTAACATATTAAGGTATTCTACTAACAATTGTAGTGTAATCTAAAACAATCAATAATTCACAAATAAAAAAAAAAGTGTCTTTGAGTATCAGTGGATCCCTCATGCATGGATTTTTTACATCTCCCATGCATCGCTTTCCCTTTCGCGTGCAAGGTTGAATAACACGAACAGGACATTCTTTTGAAGACCCTCCCAAGCTTTTACTGTTAATATCATGAATTTTCAATTATTGATTGTCTGAAGTCATAATAAGTTTTTTAGCAGCAGCCAAATTTGATCATGTAAAAGGGTTTTATTGAAACCGGTAAAATGCCAGCTTTATATAACGATATATCTATATTCACGAGGAACATCTGCTCCTCCTGTCGGCGGGCCTGTTCCCGCTGCTGCTCTTTCAACCAACGGGCGTGTTCCTCTTGTCCGCCCCGCAGCTGCTCTTCCAACTGAAGGACCTGTTCTTCCTGTCGGCAAGCCTGTTCCTCCTGTCGGCAAGCCTGTTCCTCCTGTAGGCGAGCCTGTTCCTCCTGTGCGCGAGCCTGTTCCTCCTGCTGCTCTTTCAACCAACGGGCCTGCTCTTCCTGTCGGCGAGCCTGCTCCTGCAGCATCACCATCAGAGCACCTAAGTCAGGTGCTGCTGATGTAGGAGCTACTGACAGGCCTGCAGCCGGCGGCTGGCCCTCCGACGTCTGCGGCGTTGCACCACCAAATCTTCTTTGGTCCGTCTCCTGCTGGCGTTGACTTCGGGTACGGACACCCTCCGTTTCCTCCTTAGGTAAAATCTGCATGACTTTGTCGCACTTCTGACACCAATTGTTACGAGCTTGAGGTTCGTGACAATAAAAACTGCCGATTGAATTACCAAAATTAACACTTTAATTCACTTTACACTAATTGAAACTTAAAACACTAATAATTAACCACACGGATTCACTTTATTTCGCTCCGAAGCTTCACTTGTCTCGCCAAATTCAATACTGCCCCGGTCGCGGCATGCAGCGGGTTTAAATACACTTTTACGCCGAAACATCCAGAATATTCCCGTAGATACGGGCGCCGACCGACTAGACGCAGAAAGTTCGAGTGTGAGGCTTCTAGAAAGCTTAGTTCTTCAATTCGACACAAGATGGCGCTGTTGGTTAAAAGATTAGTCATGTCACTTTCTGGAAAGCTCTCCTCGCTCTGTTACCCGACACTTAGATGGCGCTAGTGCCAGACGTCAACTTAGGAGCGCTACAATATTATAGTCCACCACACATTTGCCCTTTTTAATTTTTTGGTCATCTTTTTAATTTTTTTTGCGGTTAAATCTTAGAGTTCTTGTAGTGCCAATATGTATACTTTAAAGTATGTACAATTTTATTTTTTGCCTCACTATCATCCTCATTATTACAACGTCACAACTCAATCAGACAACGAGCTCTATAAATACTTGTCATGGTGTTGCAATAACAGGTCATACCTAAAAAACGGAAGTAGTAGTGACTTTTAAAAAAAGACAATAAATTCGTGATTTGAAAAAAATACGGTTTTAATCATCGATATATTAGAACTTATAACTCAATGGTTTTAACACGTAAGTTTGTTATTCAAATTAAACGATTATTTTTTATAATAAAGTAAAATAAAGTTTAGTTTAGTAGTAAAGTTTAAAAGTTAGATTTCTTTTAGTACTATCAAAGTGTTACTATATAAAAAATTTAATATAAATTATAATATAATAAAAAATGACAAGTTTAGTGCACGCACTACGAAAAAAAACTTAATTATATTAAACCTATACAAAACGCATTCGGGTGCGTTGCAGGCTTACTAGTAAAAAATTATTAAACGCTCCCGACTAGGATTTCGTGGCACAGGCACGCCGACGCTTATTATCATTAAAAACTTCTTCCTGATCCCCATAATGAAATTAGAAAAATAAGGTACAAATATATCGAAATTACTGTAAAACATATATCTATAAATATATCTAACAGAATACCAGCGTGAAATAGCAGATTAATACTGTTGTGTTTCGTATGGTGAGTGTAGAGATCCGGAGACGTTTTTTACTGGAAACGAGGCATTCAATCTTAGTCTTCAAGGGTGACAACGCATCTGCGTTTTGATTCTTAATCGAGGATAACTGTAGATGTCTATGGGTCATGGCATCCACTTACCATAAATTGAAGTATGTGTTCGTTTGTCACCCTTATTCTATAAAAAATAAATTAACTAAAATATTTTCTTGCACACATCAGACTTTTTGTAGAACTTGTACCGTGTGAAATGGGTTCTATGTTATACTATTATTTTCACCAACGAAATGATTGGTTACCCATTTTCTGACGTGGATTGTCTACGCCGGAAAAAGTGTAAAGTTCCACGATTTTGTAACATCAAATAAATTCAATATACCACGTCTTAATAAATTTCATTCAAAAAGTTCCGTTCAGGCGGTGATAGGTGGGTTTGGATACGTGGGGCCTCCTTTTGCGTGGGACCCATAGCAATTGCTACTCTTGCTACGTGTACATGGTTAATCCGGCACTGATTAACAGCCTAACTATGAAATCAGTCGTCAAGTATCTCAGTGCCTCTCGTGACCATAAGTGCTGTCGGGAATTAAAAATAAGTTAAACTAAACGCATAAAATCAGTTTCATTCAATTTAATTTAATAGCTTATAAAAACTTCATTGTACATATTAAGTAATGTTTATTTACAACAGTATCACAGGCTGGATATGTACGTACTTGTAACATACTAGTCAACAATAATTATAATGTATTAAAAAAAAGAGAATGTTATATATGATAATAGTCATAAACTTATGGCATAGTAAAAACAGAATAGTAGGCTATCTTCTTAGAAATGTACCGAACGCCGCTAATATGTGTGCGTGCCTGGCACGTGACAGTATGGACTCGTACCCACGAGCCACTGCACGTACACAACGACACTTGCTAAATCGAAAATATCGGGTCGAGTCAGCAACACCCACCGCCGCGCTCCGCAATCACCTTTGTTTGAGACTTTGTTGACTTTTAATAAAATTTTGCTAGCAGTCTTTTCTTCGTTTTATTTTATATTTTTGTAAAATAAATTAATATATGCGTTTGTTTAAGTAAATTAGCATTTTACTAATATGTTATATTATTACATCTATACATAGATACATACCTTGTACATTAATTATTATATCACATCAGATGAAATTAATTTTAAACGTTAAATCTGAGCTGACAACATATGCTTAGTGTTAATTTACTCGTCTTTTAGTTATCCGGTATTTGTTGTAATGTAAAGCTGGAATTTTTTTTGACAAACATTTATTCTTTGAGAGGAAACTAAAGAAATTATTAACAAATATAATGCATAGGTATGTATGCATACCTAACGGCAGGGCTCGGGTCGTGAACTCAAAAGGTCATGGGTTCGAATCACCCATTTGACTACTGTTGTGAACCAATCCTAAAACAAGCGTTTCAAGCTTAGGAATGGTTAAAAGTAATATTAGTAATGTTAATTAATAAGATTACTAATATTTTTTCAGACAAAAAATATATGAAAATATATTGTTTGTAAATATTATAACTACTTATAATACTCAATGAAACTTAGCTGTTAAACAAAAATACGCTGACAATCCTGCAACACAAGGCATTTAAGTCTCGCGCGGCATGGGAGCCATTCTACTATTCTGTTTTTACTATGTTTATGGTGGGGGGAAGGTGATTAACTTCATTTTATACTGCAGGAACCACCTAATGGTGGCCACACACGGCCACTTAAACTGATCATTCCAACCGATCAGTTCAAACTAAAACTGTTGATAGTTTTTTAAATATTGGATTTTCGATATATCGTTAAACAAATTTATATATAAAACTCCGATATTGATGTATTTATAATTTCAATCAAATCAATATATCGAAAATTGAACTGACCATAAGTGTGACTTTTGACTCCATCATTTCGGTATTTTTTATTACGTTCTAAGATTAAAAATAACTACATTATAATATATTACAGGCTTGTTGTTAACACATATAAATCTTTTAGAGCAGAACGAAATCATTTAATTTATATCTTTAAGTTAATAAACGATTTTCTGAATAATATGTATAATTTAGATCATTTATTGTATTTTTATGTATAAGTTAGATAACAAAATCTTTCACAGGTAAAGAAGATGCATATTTTAAATGTTTGTGTACCTTAAGGTCATGGTTAAGGTGTGAAAGTTTGAATTTATACAAAAATAGATATTTAAAATATAACTATAACACATATAGTCACCTATAAGTCCGAAATAAATTTAAAGTGTTCCAAAAGAATTAATATAAAGTTGTCAATTAAGTTAAGGGGATTATGGGTACAAAAATTTTAGTGTTCAAACGTTGTTCAAACGTTCATGATTTATTCACTATTGGATGGTAGAGTCAAAAATGGTGTAATGTCCCAAGGCCAGTACCACATACGGACAAAGTGCAAGCGTGGTATTTAGACGTAGAAACTGATGCAAGGCGTAAAGATAAGAGTGATCCGATCAGACGCAACTGTGCAGCAGCAGTGGGTGCCGCAGGGTTCGTGTAGCAGCGCAGCTGCGCGTCACTACCGAGTGCTGAAATCATAAAAAAAAAAATTTTTGAAGTAAAATTTTTGTTTCTAATATGATATTTTATAATTTTACTAAAGTTTTAGAATGAGGTACCTCTGACTAGAAAAAATAATATAAACAGTGTTGTTTATAAAAATTAAAGGAAATAGAGCCATACGCATATTGTAAGATAGCAAGGTCAATAATATTTATAAAAGTAAAACCTTGCAGAGAAGATCTGGAAGGAATCTGTGATGATTCAGTTTCAGTTTCAGTTTGACTCTGTCACCGCTGACGATACCCGCGGGACGATCCGTGTGTTCGTGTATTCTCTTTTTTTTTTTTGCGCCCGCAGAGGAGCAAGTACTGAGCCCTGAGGGACACCAGCCTTGATAGTTCGCTGTGAAGATAGCGTGCCTTCGTGTCTAAAACGAAAGGTACGATGTTTCATATAGGAGGCCACGAGACGAACTAGACGATCGGGGAGACCTATTTTGTAGAGCTTGTAGATGAGGCCTGTGTGCCAGACTCTATCGAAAGCTTTGGCTATATCGAAGAAGACCGCGATGGTCTTATGACGTCGAGGATAGAAACCGCTGAGGATATATTCCACAACGCGGTGAACTTGTTGGGGACATGAGTGTTTGGCTCGGAAACCGAATTGATGTGGAATGATAAGAGGGTCGCCGTCTGTGGGAAACAGATAGCGCCCCATCCGCGTTTGGATGACTCTTTCGAAGAGCTTGCCCATTGCCTTGAGGAGGCTAATGGGGCGATGGCTGGAGGGGAGGTTGAGAGGCTTGCCTGGCTTGGGAATTCCAATCACAGCTGCCTCTTTCCACGTAGTGGGAAAGTAACTAAGGTTGAAGCAGGCGTTGAAGATAATAGATAAAAAGGTTAACACCTGCTCAGGAAAGTGTTTCAGGGCTTGGTTGGAGATGCCATCCGCGCCCGGAGCCTTTTTAGGCTTAAGTCCTTTGAAGAGGGATGAAATCTCATCATTGGACACAGAGATAGGTTCGGAGGTCGTGGGGAGTGAGTTCCGGCGGCGGACCTCATCTTCCACTGCCTGGACGTGTGAGGGGTCGACGGGTTGAGAGCTAGGCGAGCATTGAGCGGCAATGCTATCTGCAAAGCACTCAGCCTTTTCCTCGTCCACGAAGGCAACCGTGCCGTCGGGACGGGAGAGAGGGGGAGTGTGGGTGATAGCGTCTATGCGGAGGGCTCTGGCCATCTGATAGTACGCTGTATGAGATGGAGAGATATTCTCCATGAGTTCACTCTTTTCGAGGTCTCGAAATTCAGAGAGGCGGAAGCGGAGTTCTCGTTGAAGACGATTTGCCGCGCGCCTATATTCGGGGGTGGGATATTTTGCTGCTCTCCGGAAAGCAGCTTTTTTGGCTTTTAATAGGTTGCTAATATGTAGGGGAAGCCCACTATTGTTAGCAACCGGGACGACCTTTTCGTTCTCCTTAAGGGAGGATTTAATGCGGGTGGAGAGTGAATCGACCGCGGTGTCGATTTTTTCGGGATTGTCTAAGTCCGACGGTAGGGAGATGGTAGAGTCCTGTGAGTCCAGAGCTTTAGCTAGGGACTCCTTGAATCCCTTCCAGTTGGTGAAGGTTTTCGTATGTGTTGGGGGAGGTGGCTGATGGCCAAGAATGAGGGAGACCGGTCGGTGATCGGATCCCAGATCGTCTAGAGTCTCGATTGCTCTGAGGTTGAGAGAACTCCTTGGAGTAACGCAAAATCTAGTACATCGGGGGCGTGATCGGTGTTATCGGGAAAGTGAGTAACACCGAGGAGACTATGGACGGTAATATCAAGAGACTGCGTGATATCGAGCAGTAACTTGCCGCTATGGGATGTAGAACGGCATGTCCATTCAGTATGCTTAGAGTTAAAATCTCCAAACATAATGACTGAATTGCCTAAAGATAAAATAGCCTCAAAATCTTTTTTGAGGGGCTGGGTTCCTGAAGGGATGTAACAGGAGGCTATGAGGATGGACTGATGTCCAGTCACATATATCCTGCATACCGTGGCTTCCATGTTGGTAAACTGCGGAGTAGAAATGGGCGAGCAATGAAGTGTCTTCTTGTAATAGATGGCCGTTCCGCCGCCTCGACGGTCGGGTCTGTCGTTACGAAGAAGAGAGAAGTTTTTAATAGAAAGGCCTTTAGCGTCCTTGGTTTTGAGATTAATTTCCTGTAGGAGGAGGAAATCGACTTCACGATTCCGAAGAAAGAGCTTAAGCTCTGGTAGGTTATTTCGCAAGCCGCGAATATTAAATGATACAAGCGATAAACCCTTAGGTTTGATACGACCGTGAGATCTTGGTAAGGTAATTTGCTCAGTCATTTAAGTTAAGTTAATTAAGTTAACTTAACTTACAACGCTAGCAGAAGATCGTTGTGTTCAGCAAGAGCGAGGAGACGCTCTTGAGGGGACTTCGCCGCGCGCAGTTTGCGTGCTATAACGGTGATCTCCCTAACATCAATATTCCTAATAGCGGAATATAGAGTGTTGTAGTCGTCGGGTGTGGGCTCTGCCTCGTGTGCGTACGAGGTTGTCCGCGGTGGGTCTGCCTTTTTGGGCCCCCAGGGAAAGACTGGAGGCTGCATTGGCTTGGAGAAGCCCGGAGGGGGCCGAATTATGCCCTGAGGGGGCCTAGGGGGACCCTGAGGGGGCCTAGGGGGACCCTGAGGGGGCCTAGGGGTACCCTGAGAGGGTCGAGTGAAGCCCTGGATAGGCTGAGAAGGGCCCTGACGGGGCCGTTGTTGGAGGGCCGTGAATGAGCGGTCATTCACCGGCGGTGGAGCTTGCCTACTGTGGCGAGGTTGAGGTGCGCGTGGGCAACCCTTGTAGTTGGCCGGGTATCCTGTCTGGTTGCACAGGACACAGGCGGGCGGGGATTCGGCGTCTTTGGGCCGGGGACACTCTTTCGTGTTATGAGGTTCCAGGCACTTCACGCACCTGGGTGGGGCGGAGCAGTTGGCCGCCGCGTGACCATAAAGTTGGCAGCGGTGGCACTGCGCCGGGAAACCGGGCCTATGTGGGGGCTCTACCTTCACCCTTGACAGGCCGCACACTGTGCGCACCTGCCGGAAGATGGCTTTAGCCTCTGGCACGTTTGACAGGATTACTAGGGCAAGGTTGTATCTCTTGCCCGTTCGGTTGTGCATTTTGTGCACTGCTTCTACGGGGAAACCTTGGGACTTAAGGTCCTCAAGGATTTCCTCGTTGGAGAACTCAAAGGGGACGCCTCTGATGACGGCCCTGACTTTACGCTCTTCAGGGAGAGCGTAAGTGTGGTATGAGATACGTTCGGCTGTGAATAGCCGGGTGATTGCGCGGAAGTCCTCGATTGAGCTTGGGATTATTTTGATTGCCTCCCCGAGGTTGACGGCATGATCATACTTGATACCTGCGTCGTAGCAGGTTTTGGATAATTGGGGTGTATTCTCTTGCACTGTCAACTTTTATAGTAGAGCCATGCTGCAGCTGTTTAATCGGAGATAAATGTAGGTGTGTATGTGCTGCGGCATCCATTTACCATCGGGTGGACTGTGCGCTCGTTTTTCATCCTTATAAAAAATAAACTTTATTTCCTTACATCTTTTTTCTCAAAGTAGTCATCAATTTTATTATAGACCACACTGTTGAAGATACGTTTAACAATTTTAAAATTACACATACATTGCGGTATTGTAACAGTACGGGCGTGCAGCAGTGTAGCATTAAGGGTTGCCACTCATACTGTTAATAACAGTATTAAACTTTATTTCGCTCTCAAATATTGTTTACTGTTTTTTTTTAAATATATATATAATACTGTTTTTCGAGCGATGCTGCCGCTATACAACACTAGCAGCACAAATAAGTCGGCTCGATCGGGGAAGGACAACGTTCTAACGGAACAACAGCGTAAAATAGCAGCTTAAGGCCGCTGTATTTCGTATTCGAAACGAGGCATTCCATCTTGATTGTCCATCCATCTTAGTCCTCAAGGGTTACAACGCATCTGCATTCTGATTCCTAATCAAAGATATAGATGTCTATGGGTCACTGCATCCACTTACTATCAAGTGGACTATGTGCTCGTTTATCAAAGTCCTAGAAAATATGCACCAGGAGCTGTCTATCAATGTTCAAAATTTTTATTAAGCAAAAATTATTTAATAAAGGTTGTTATACTACATGGTAGCGAATCTTGAATCGCGCGTGAATCGCTACTATATTGTTTCTAAATGTTTTAATACTTAATTTTATAAAATATAATATAGTGAATTAATGTTTAGAAAAAAGTCCCGCTGGGCTTCTTGTTGGTTATTCCCAGGACAGAGGTTTTTTTTCTGAACCCGTGGTAAAACTTAAATTATTTTCAATTAGAATTCTTGTAATCTATATTCAATAAAACTGATTTAATTCTATTCTATTCAAGCTTATTCCATAAAAAATTATTCATCTAGTACAAAAAGTTGACAACCCTAGTGGTATTGCGTCAATACAGCAGCGGCAGTGCGGCTTCGCGTCAGTGCGGCAGCGGCTCGCGGCGCGTTTCCGGCAGCAGCAGCAGCGCCAACGCCGCCGACAGCGCGCTGCCGCCGTACAGCAGCGTCTGTGCACTGCGGCTCTGTGCACACCATGCACAAAACTTTCAATACACTGTCGCAAGTTTAACCTCCTATAGCACTTATGAACGCCAAATTGTTAATTATATTACTAGTCATCACAAGATCGTTACGTACTAGAGCCCGAATGCTGTTTAATATTGACTTAATGCCGCGTGCTGCAGCTATATTATGGTTGTAGCACGAAAGGGTTGACTCGACTTTAAAAGGGATCCCGGTCTCACAGAATACCAGCGTAAAATAGCATCTCATTGTAGTTGTGTTTCATAATGGTGAATATCCTGAACCTTTTTACTGGAACCGAGACATTTCACAGGGGTGACACATTTCGCACATAAATAAGGACAGCGTTTTCTTGGTCCCTTTAAACAAAATTAGTGTAAGATTGTCGAAAACAACGTTATGATTTCTTATATTTACGTGAACACTACACATTGATTAAAACTACTTTTATTGCGTTTAATTTTTAATTATTTTTAATTCCCGACGATTCAGATCGATTAGGGTCAATTTGGGTGCTTTCCAGCATCCATGGTCACGGGGGACTGAGACGACTGACGTCCCGGTGTCATTGTTAAGCCCGGAGTACCTTCAGCTTTTTTAATTATTGTTTACGGTCCGATCTATGCAAAATGAACTGACTGTGTCTTGAAGTCTTGCAGTGGTATGCTTGGGTTTAGTTTTAATTTTATTGATTATAAGGTAGCCCAAGCAGATAGCAGTACACAGCCTCCTTCTCTATTGAAATTAGGATGTTTTTTTTTAATTTCAATAGCCTCATGTATCATCCTTGGGCCTTCACTTTGGCCTTTTACTTGTGATTATATCCTAGACGGCCCCGACCGTTACATCAGATTTGATAGAACACAAAAACTCGCGAAAGAACATCGATTCCTACCAGATAAAACCCGTAAAAGTAGTTTTAATCAATGAAAACAACGTTTACAAAATAAGGAACTAATCTTCTCGCTCGCAGTCGACAAAATAAGCTAGAGAGAATCGACCATAAATTGTCGCGATATATTAGCACTGTAGTTTTGTAGTGCCTGTTAAGAAGTGTACGTATAAGTCTTTGTACGGTAAGCAATTGTAGCTGAAGTTCACTCAATTGCTTTCGTTTTTACACGTCATCTAAACACAACTTAGCATTTTGCGTTATTTGTTCAATGTACAATTTTTTTCTCTAACAAATATAGTTATTGTCCTTGTGTGATATTTAATACTTGGTGAGATTTGACTTGTAATTTTTATTGTAATTCTATAGTTATTGCCATTTTATATAATTTAATTGTATACTAATTATTGTAATCTCATATTTTTATTGTAATTTTGTATAGTTGTAAATGTAGTTGTTAATATTTTCAATTGTATTTTTGCATGAATTATTCAACACAATTTGTATTGTTCAGAATAAAAAAATAAAAAATGTCCTGGCCCCCGCAAAGTATTTTCCCAAGTACTGTAGTGCCTAACTAGTCTATAGGAGTCTATAAGTTACCAGCAGCGGCGTCTGCGGTGCCAGCACGGAACCGACGCGGCCCAGCAGCGAGACAGCGGACAGCGCGCGCGCCCGCACTCCCGTCGGGAACAGCTCCGAGCTGAACACGTACAGCGAGTTGAACGCACTCGTTGCACCCAGCTTGCCCGCGAAGTACAGCCCCAGACTCGTGCCCGCGTGCGCTGTGAACACCGACCAATGTGGGATAATTACTAACGCTCACCAAATCTCGCTTGCTGGGATTTAGGTGAATGTGGTAGAGTACAGCTGCAGCCATATTATTGTTACGAGCTTGAGGTTCGTGACAATAAAAATTGCCGATAAAATTACCTAAATTAACATTTTAATTCACTTTACACAAATTAAAACTAAAAACACTAATAATTAAACACACTAATTCACTTAATTCCGCTCCGAAGCTTCGCTTGTGTCGCTGAGTTCAACTCTGTCTCGATCGCATCTTGCGCCACCTATTTATTTAAATTAGCAAAATATCCGGAATGTTCAAGTAAACACGCGTAAGGTACCGAGAGTTCGAGTATAGATTTTCTAGAAACTTAGTTCTTCGGGTGGCGCTGTCGGTCGAGAGATCGGTGATGTCATTCTCTGCAAAGCTCCCCTCGCTCTCGTTCCTGACACTAGATGGCGCTAGTTGACTTATTCACACAACACTGCCCCCTCCTAAGACATGCTCGTCCCGAGCGTTATCGGTCCCATAATAACGCGCCAAGCGATCCACATGGACGATCTTAGGAGTCCCTCTTGCGCCTTTCTGTATCCGGTAGGTCACATCGTTGATCCTGGTTACAATCCGGTACGGGCCGTCCCATTTAGCTTGAAGCTTAGGGGATTTCCCTTTGCTGCGGACTGGATTGTGCAACCACACTAATGAACCTTCGTTGAACCCTTTATTGTTCATTTTGCGGTCGTACCGGGTTTTCATTTTCTCAGACATTTGCTGGCCCGATTGTCTGACGTGCTCATAAATGTCATTCATTTTGTTCCGCAAGTCATTTGCATAATCGGTTATACTGCGTGGGGCATCAGGTGGTATCCCGGTGATCAGATCTGCAGGCAGCCGTAATTCTCTTCCAAAGTTTGCGAAAGCTGGTGTCACTGCTGTACTTTCGTGAACAGAACTTCGATATGACAACAAAAACGGTTGTATGTGCTTGTCCCAATCTCGTTGCCGATTGTCTACAACTTTTGCTAGGTACCTCTCCAATGTCTGATTAAATCGTTCCACCATTCCATCAGATTGCGGGTGATAAGAAGTCGTTCTTGTTTTATGAGTACCCATAACTCGGCAAGTTTCCTGGAATATTTGAGACTCAAAATTCCTTCCTTGATCGCTGTGAATCTCTAAAGGTACTCCAAAACGACAGAAGACTTCATGAACTAGTTTATCTGCAACTGTTGAAGCTTCTTGATTTGGAATGGCGAAAACTTCTGGCCACTTAGTGAAGTAATCCATCACAACCATGAAATACTTGTTACCGCTTTCACTCTCCGGAAACGGCCCCGCCACGTCAATGGCTATTCTCTCCCATGGTGCACCAACATTGTACAACTTCAATGCACCTCTACTACGAGTCTGAGGTCCCTTTACAGCCGCACAACTTGTACATTTGCGACACCAGTCCTCGACATCGTTTCGACAGTGGACCCAGTAAAACCGTTCTCGGATCTTCAGTAGAGTTCGTTTAACTCCCAGATGGCCTCCTGAATAATCATTATGGTACAGCTGTAGAACATCCGGTACTTTAGCTTTAGGGACAACCATTTGTAAATGACAGCTGTCTCCCCGAACATTTTCCCATTTACGGCACAGAACTCCATCCTGAAGCAGCAAGCTATCCCACTGGGCCCAATAGCTTTTAGTGGTCGAACTCATCGCTGAGACGTCGCTCCACTTGGGCTTGGGAGCACTGGCCTTCATCCATTCCAGGATCGGCTTGATGTCCGGATCTTCCTGCTGTGCACGTTGTAAGCTGTCCTTCCACTCGTTGCTGAGGTGGTCTGCCCTGAGCATCCTCACGGATACCACTCCCTTACTCTCTTGCCTAGTACAATGTTTGCAATCTTCAGGACAAGGTCTTCGTGATAATGCATCTGCGTTGCCATGAGATTTCCCGCTGCGATGTTCGATCTCAAAGTCGTATTCCTGCAGTAGTTCAATCCACCTCGCAACTTGTCCTTCTGGATTTTTAAACTGCAATAGCCATTTTAGTGCAGCATGGTCAGTTCGTAAGTGAAATTTTCGCCCCAGAAGATATTTGCTAAAATGCTGCAACGACTTTACCACAGCTAGCAATTCGCGTCTTGTGACACAATAGTTCCTTTCCGGTTTTGACAACGACTTGCTGAAGTACGCTATCACGACCTCTTGGTCACCATTCCGTTGAGACAACACACCGCCAAGTCCTATATCACTTGCGTCTGTGTCAACTATAAATTCTTTGCTTGCATCAGGGTATCCCAAAATAGGTGTTTTGCACAGACGGTCCTTGAGCTCCTGGAATGCGATATTACAACTTTCATCCCAGCAGAAATGTCGCTTCTCCTCGGTTAGCTTATGCAGAGGTTTGGCTATATCTGCAAAGTTCTTCACAAATCGCCGGTAATAGGAGCACAAACCCAAAAATGCTCTAACCTGCGTCTTGTCTTTTGGAACCGGCCAATCCTTTACAGCTGCAATTTTCTCTGGATCCGTGCGGATACCTTCTTCCGACACTACATACCCCAAAAACTTGACTTGCCGTTTGAACAGTGAACATTTCTTCGAACTCAGCTTGAGATTGGCACTCTGAATCTTCATGAGCACGCGTCCCAGGTTTTCAAGGTGTTCCTCAAATGTACGGCCCACGATGATGATGTCATCCAAGTAGACCAGACAGGCATCGCCAATTAGCCCGGTAAGTACAAGTTCCATCAGCCTTTCAAACGTGGCTGGAGCATTGCACAACCCAAACGGCATTACTTTGAATTGCCACAGACCCTTTCCCGTCGAGAACGCAGTTTTCTCCTTGTCCTTAGGGTCAATTTCAACTTGCCAGTAGCCACTTTTTAGATCCAGCGTGCTAAACCATTTCACTCCTGTAAGCATGTCCAACGTGTCATCAATTCTTGGCAAGGGATAGCTGTCCTTCTTTGTAACGTCGTTCAGACGGCGGTAGTCAACACAAAACCGCATGCTGCCATCCTTCTTCTTTACCAGCACCACGGGTGAACACCATGGACTAGATGAAGGTTCAATAACACCATCCTTCACCATTCCCTCAATCATGGTTTCCACTTCCTTTTCACGTGCTACCGGCAATCTTCTTGGCCGCTGACGGATAGGCAATTCCTCTCCTGTGTTTATTTTGTGTTGAACTAAGCCAGTCTTTCCTATGTCAGCATCGTTTGACGAGAATACATCGGCGTACTTGAGTAACAACTTCTTCGCCTTGACCAATTCGTTCGGGGAGAGAACACTGCGACAGTCTTCCAAAAGTGTGGTCACTCTCGTTTCTGAAACCTTGCTGGGGGTCCCACTCGGTATATATTGGCACCCACGTAACCAATCCACTTCCTCACAAGTGCCAACCAGTGTGCCTTTTTCTATAATCTGTTCCCGGTTGCAAAGGTTCAACACACGTATTCTTGAGATGTCAGTGGTTCTGACCAAGGTTCGAGCTACTTTCCAAGGAAGGTCATTGTTTACCCTTTCCACAAGTACACAACGGTGAGCTTGCCCAGCGTTTCGGGGAAGACTAACCGGAACAATCGTTTCCGATCTCGGCGGAAGAACAATCTTCTTAATGCTGTACACGTTCCCTGGTAACGCACCTTCCATAAAAAGTTCCTCCTGTCCACATTTCAAAACACCTTGCTTAACGTCGATCTCACAACAATTATTCCTCATAAAGTCTAGGCCTAGGATGCAGTCGTCCATTATATCAGCCACGATGACATTATGCAGGTAGATCACGTTGCCAAGCTTCAACTCCATCTCCTTCTCTCCACGGACGGGTATACGCTGACCGGTGGCTGTTACCAAATTAATGCGTTCTCGGTTGTATGCGGAGTCCCCAAGGAACTGACTTATAAGTTGGGAACTAACAACCGTACGAGAGGCTCCAGTGTCTATGGTCAGTTTACACGGCATTCCGTTGACCTCGCCCTTGATGATTAGACTGTTCCCATCATGGGTTTGTGAGATCGAGATCCTTGGGGCTCTTTTAACATCAGCCAGCACCCACCCCGCAGTTCTAGCTTTTACTCGTTTCCCTGCTGCTGCTGGGCGGTGCTGTTGGCCGCACTACCCTCCTGGGATCGTTCACCTTCCCCTTCTAGGGTTCGCTTAGGGCAGCTGGATCGAAGATGGCCCTTTTCCCCACAGCCATAGCACCTAGGGCTGTATCCTTTGTTGCGGTCGCGAACTGTAGCTGCTGCAACCTCCCTGACGCGATGGGAATGATGATCCTGCCGCACGGCTTCTACCTCCAGTGCATGGGCCAAGGCATCCTTAAGCGTCTCGTGGTGCCCGAGCCTCACAGCAGCTCTGACTTCCAGGTCGCGGATGCCGTCGATGAATGTCTGCACCAGGTTCCCTTCAATGAGCGCAGGTACAGACCGGTATGCTTTCCGCACCAGCTTCTCCACCTCTAGAGCCCACTGCTGCAGGTTTTCGTTAATGCGCTGCACGCGATCTTTAAGCTGCGCACGAAAGACATGTTCCAGGTGAGCGTCGCCATATCTCGCCTCCATTACCTCAAGGAGTTGCTCATAAGTCACTTCCTCCCCGAGAGCTTCCAGAACTGTTAAGGCCTGGTCGCGCAGGCCTAGTGTGAGCGCAGTCATGGCCTGACTTTTATTCCAGCCGTTCGCTTTCATAACAGCCTCGAACTGGATTTTGTAGGCTGACCAGGAAGAAGTCCCGTCGAACGGTGGCACCTTGAACCCACGTAGCGAAGGTGCTGAAGCTACTACGGGAGCTGTAGTTCCATCCCCAAGTTTGAGTTCATCCAGCGTTTTCTTAACTTGGTTGATTTGGGTCTCAGCTTCCGACAGGCGGTTATCATGTTGAGCAACTCTATCCTTCACCTCCTTTATCTCCTTCCCGAAGGTAGCGTGAAGTTCCTTCATGAGAAGCATCTGCTCTTCCCTATCGCGTTTGAGCTGTTCTTCTAAGCGACGAGCCTGTTCCTCCTGTCCGCTCTGCAGCTGCTCTTTCAACTGGCGAGCCTGTTCCTCCTGTCGGCGAGCCTGTTCCTCCTGCTGCTCTTTCAACAGACGGGCCTGTTCCTCTCGTCCGCGCTGCAGCTGCTCCTGTAGCATCGCCATCAGAGCACCTAAGTCAGGTGCTGCAGATGTAGGAGCTACTGACGGGCCTGCAGCCGGTGGCTGACCCTCCGTCGTCGGCGGCGTTGCACCACCAAATCTCCTTTGGTCCGTCTCCTGCTGGCGTTGACTTCGGGTACGGACACCCTCCGTTTCCTCCTTAGGTAAAATCGGCATGATTTTATCCCACTTCTGACACCAATTGTTACGAGCTTGAGGTTCGTGACAATAAAAATTGCCGATAAAATTACCAAAATTTTTTTCATTTCATTTTTCATTTCATTTCATTTATTCAAGCAACCAAGGCTCATATTTTGTTAGTATTATTTATAAACTAAACTTATAGCTATGTTAGTAAGAAAAAATTAACACTTTAATTTACTTTACACAAATTAAAACTAAAAACACTAATAATTAAACACACTAATTCACTTAATTCCGCTCCGAAACTTCGCTTGTGTCGCTGAGTTCAACTCTGTCTCGATCGCATCTTGCGCCACCTATTTATTTAAATTAGCAAAATATCCGGAATGTTCAAGTAAACACGCGTAAGGTACCGAGAGTTCGAGTATAGATTTTCTAGAAACTTAGTTCTTCGGGTGGCGCTGTCGGTCGAGAGATCGGTGATGTCATTCTCTGCAAAGCTCCCCTCGCTCTCGTTCCTTACACTAGATGGCGCTAGTTGACTTATTCACACAACATTATGTTTGCAGCAGGAATGGGTTGGCTCGATTTTGTAGGATAACGCTCTCATAGACTACCATCGTAAAATAGCTTAATGCTGCTATGTCCTATGGTGAATGTAGAGTCTCCATTTACTGTCACAGCCTCCATTTACTGTCAGGTATACTATGTGCTCGCTTGTCACCTATACTCTTAAAAAAAACTTATCTTCCATATGAAGATTATGGTGATGTATAAGACTTGTTGGAGATGATTCATTACTCATTAGAACATACTAAAGTCCAAATCAATATTCACTACCCCTTATCGTCCGTGGGTGTGTAAAAGGCATGAGAGAGCCCAATTTCAAGTAACAAATATAAAAAAGTGCAGTTGCCAACCTGCCTGCTAAGTGTGATAACTATGGAAATATCCCCCCCAAACTATGGAGGAGGCCTGTATGCAGCATTGGACTTCGATAGGCTGCAATGGTTTCAAACTCTACTGCCCAACATAGGCCTCCCTTATTATAAGCTAGTTGGCAGCCACATTTTTTTATTTGCTAAATTTAGGAGGACGTTCTTAGATTGATTTAGTCAATAGGTTTACTTTTATTTTAACTGAAATCAATTTAATCATTACTTACCAGATTTTAAACTATTGCCCCCTAAATATATTATATATATGCTATAAAAATGCACCTAAATTGCATTCTTAGGATACTCACATGTAAAAAACGGCGCAATGCAGGCAACGCCGCAGACCAGAAACGAGACGAGTATGCTCTTCTTTCTTCCGAACCGCTCGAGCGCCATCATGATGAGCAACGATGCGACGATCTCCATGGCCATGTTAAGCGCGAAGTTGATGTACTTGTCCCCGGAGAGCGCGACCGCGTTGATAGTGAGCCCGTAGTATACAAAGGCAGCCGCGGCCCAGCACCAGCCGCACGCCACCAGCCTTACCAGCAGCACCCGGGTCCTCACCAGCGCCAGCCAAGACACCTTCTTTTTTTCTTCTGGTTTATTTTTGCTTGCTCCAATTTCTTTTAATATTTCCTCATTTAGGGTCACCTGGAAAATATTTTGCTCTATTTTTCCTTTTTTTCTTCTTATCTTTATGTAAGGTATGTTAATCGAAGCCATAAATAACTAAACGGTGTGCTCGAAAAGAGACTATTTGGGAAAGGTAGAACTTCTATTCAAACATTCAGCATTTTTATTCATTCATTCTTTGCGGTTTGTCAAAAGTCTAATGCTAAAACGGCTTTCCCGTAGAATTACTCATTGGAGAGATATTTCACGTGGTTGGCACAGTTGGCGAGCGGGTTGGCAACCGCAGTATTTTATTATTTTGGGTTGTTCCGAGGTGATGTTGCTGCCTGTTCCTCCAATTTCCTATTCCTGTGTCAATTTCCTCTGTTTGAATGATATGAGGTACCTAGGTAGATAATTTCTAATGCCACCACAAGTTTTTTTTGGAACAAGGTTGACAAGCGACCACACAGCCCACCTGATTGTAAGTGGATGCTGTGGCTCATAGACAACTACATTTATCCTGCATTAAAAATCATAATGCAAATGCGTTATCACCCTTGAGAACTTGGATGAAATGCCTCGTATGTAGCAAATAGGTTCTCTTATTCTTTAAACTCATCATATGAAACACAGCAGCATTGAGCTGCCGTTTCACTTTCAATTGCTAATGCTAACAGAAAACTATAAAATGAATGGGAATGACATATCTTAACGTTCATGGTTCTCAGAGCCTATCAAAAATCAACTGTTGAACAAAGAAAAATTTGCCATAGTTGGCGCGCTTAGTAAGTAGATTCAACCACCAATATATAGAATACCACCACCAGATAGAACCACAAATTTTTTTTGAGATGAAAAAGAAAAAGCTGTCTATTTGCTGTTTCATTTCCCCTGTCTCCTCCTACATAAGCGTAGGAAAGTCTGAGGTACAAGAGGATCCTTTTCGCCGACACCACTCTTGTTCGCTGTTGACAATTGCAAAGAATCAACTTGACTAAGCCTGCAATGTTCAACAAATAACTTCATTAGATGTTTAGACTAACAATGAAAGATAGTCAGCACGGTAAGTTTATTCCAGGTGCCGAAACTATGCTCAACTAGCCGATTAAGGTTCACTATTGGTCGCACATATGTGCAGCTAGTAGCCTTAGCCTAGCCCTGTTGTAGGTTGCAAATTCTGTCAATCATTCTTTGTTGGTCAGAAATGGTGCATTAAACCGTATCACATCTCCAGACTCCTAATTACGGTAGAGGAACCTCATCATCAAGGAGAGGGTCGTGACTAACGCCTTGGCGACAACGTCTCCGACTGGGATCTGCCCTTGGGATGATCCCGCTCAGCAGCCTTCTTCTGAACCATTACCAATTCACAGAAGGTGGCTACGATCCTTCACGCTCACTCCACGCTCAGTGTCATCAATACGACTGCTGGCTGGGAGAGGTTACGACCAAGCCGTCGCTACGTTCCCACGCTAGTGTGCCCGCGTACATATGGGACGAGGAGTCCTGGTCCCACACACCCTAGTGAAAGCAGTTCGCCTTCACTTCGCGCCCTATCTTACATAGTTATTAATACATGTAAACTGTACCCTATTCCACCTCGCGGCCTTACGTAGCACTACGACCGCTTCGTCTTGTCTAGCGGTTGCGTGGAGCCAGCGCACGCTGTCGTCCAACAGCAGCCAGTAGAGCGGCAGCAACAGTGCGGGCGCGTGTAGCGCCCGCAGCAGCTGCCGCCAGTGCTGCAGCCGCTGCGCAGCCAGAGCTAGCAGCGCTCCGCCTACTCCGTACGCCACGCCCGTCGCGCACGCGAACATCGCGCGTAGCGATGGACGCGCTAGCTCCACCGCTGAGAGAACACGTTCCATCAACTATTGCCAAAGACTACTAGACGGGTTTTCAGCTCTTAATATATTGTGCACTAAGTTAACTCAATTCTCGGTAACCCATCGCGTGTGGTCAAATAATTTTATGTATACTACCAGACAGACTTTGACGCTGACTTTGCGCACTAAGCTACGGTTGATTCGCCGTAACTCCTTTAGTCGACTTCGAGCAGGCGAAAAGACTAGTTCCATTGAAGTTATATGTACTACGTATTAGAACAGACACCATGAATAAAATCTGTGTGGCAGTTTGGAGAACGTATGTGGAAGTACAGAGTAACTTCTTATGGTAAAGACTAAGTAAGTTTGAGCCCGTAAGCCTAACATGTATTGCAGACAACCAAGTCTGGACGCCTCTTCTAATACGTAGTACATAATATTTCTTCAATGACTTGTTTTTTAGGGTTCCGTAGTCAACTAGGAACCCTTATAGTTTCGCCATGTCTGTCTGTCCGTCTGTCCGTCCTCGCCTAATCTCTGTGACCGTTAGCACTAGAAAGCCAAAATTTGGTACCTTTGGTATGTGTATCAATCACGCCGACAAAGTGGTAAAATAAAAATTGGAAAAAATGTTTTATAAGGGTAGCCTCCCTAAATGTAAAGTGGGAAGTGATTTTTTTGTCATTTCAACCCTAACGTGTGATATATTGTTGGAAAGGTATTTAAAAATGAATAGGGGTTTACTTAAATCATTTTTTGATAATGTCAATAATTTCGGAAATAATCGCTCCAAAAGTAAAAAACAATGTGTCCCTCTAACTTTCAACCATAAGTTTAGAAAATATGAAAAAAATCTGAAAAGTAGAACTTTATAAGGACTTTCTAGGAAAATCATTTTGAACTTGGATGGAAACAACAGTTTTTGTACAAACTCATAAGTGGGAACACTTATTGTGACGGACGGGAAACTACGGAACCCTACACTGAGCGTGGCCCGACACGCTCTTGGCCAGTTTTTTTAATTTTGTAAACCGCGAACGTTGTTTTTGATAATCTAACACTGATTTTGTGTAAAGAGATTTATAATGAATAAGTGCAGTGGCCTATATGCATATTATACCTAGATGGATTGAAAAGTACTCGGCCTAACACAGATCCATTCAATTCTAAAAATCAAATCTACGCACATTATTTAGTTCAGTTCAGACTAGTTCATTGTGTGAAGTTCGAAACGTGTGCGATAATTAGTTGTGATTTTATAAATTTATTAACAAAGTAATCGGACATAATTTCCGTGAATGGAGCAAATCGAGCAGCGTGCCGTCATTAAGTACCTCCATAAGAAGGGGCTATCATCAAAAGCCATCCATGATGACATGGTCAGTACATTAGGTGATTGTGCTCTATCACATTCATCCGTCAAAAAATGGATAGCAGAATTTAAGCGTGGTAGAGAGAGTGTAAAAGATGAACCCCGCTCTGGAAGGCCTTCGACGTCAACTACTGACGAAAATATTAAAAAAGTACTTGATTTAATAATGGGAGACCGCAGATTAAAAATTAGAGAGATAGCCGAGATTATAGGCATCTCTTATGAACGAACTCAAAACATCATTGTCAACGAGTTGGGTTTCCACAAGGTGTCTGCGAGGTGGGTTCCGCGACTGCTTTCAGTTGAACAAAAAAGGACGCGATTGACTATTTCACGCGACTGTTTGGAGTTATTTGAAGCCGATGCAGATGATTTTTTGAATCGTTTTGTTACTATGGACGAAACATGGGTTCATTACTGTGCACCTGAAACAAAACAACAATCAAAACAGTGGAGGAGACCTGGTTCACCACCCCCTAAAAAGGCTAAGTCGATTTTGTCGGCAAATAAGGTGATGGCTTCAGTATTCTGGGACTCGAAAGGTGTGATTATGATTGATTATCTTGAAAGGGGTCAGACTATAAACTCTGATTACTACTGCACCTTACTACATCGTTTACGAGAGGAAATAAAAGAAAAACGTCGAGGAATGCTCAGAAGAAAAGTCCTGTTTCATCAAGATAACGCCCGTGTTCACACGTCAGTACAGTCAATGGCTGAAATTCACAACTGTGGCTTTGAACTCTTACCACATCCGCCGTATTCACCTGATCTGGCACCATCAGACTTCTTTCTGTTCCGTAACCTAAAAAAGCACTTGGGAGGTCAAAGATTTTCGACAAACGACGAGGTCAAAGCAGCTGTAGACGCATATTTTGACTCTAAGGAAGAATCATTTTTTTTCAACGGTCTAAATGCTTGGAAGGGAAGGTGGTAAAAGTGTATTGAACTTGATGGTGATTATGTAGAAAAATAAAAATATAACTGATTTAGTATGTGTTTATTTTCTTGGTTAGGCCGAGTACTTTTCAATCCACCCTCGTACGTTGTTACGCTTTAGGTTTAAGATGCTTAGTTACCAGTAAAAATTATTTCTCTTCCTTCCTTCCTTTCCTTCCCCAGTCGGACTGACCCATTCGTGATAAAACCAGGATAAAGCTGCAGTGTGGCTCTACTGCTACTGTAAAACAACTGTTCATTGTAAAAATATTGTCCTTACTACTAGTTTAGTAAATATTGAAAAATTATTTAAACAAAGTATGCTCACATGTACTTCAACAATCATTCGTGGTCGAAGGACATTTGTGACATTGTTTATAGTTGTAAAATGTCGAGAGAATATTGATTTCTTACATTTACGTGAATATAATTAACTATAACTAAATATAGCTAATAACTTACATATAGTTTTTACTTTTTCTGCATGAAATAAATTTAAAGCTACGAGTTTTATCGCGTTCAACTTTAATTCCTCCCTCAACTCTAACGTAAAGGAATACGAATAACGTAACGTAAAGACGTTGGTAATTAAAAAGTGTTAAAATTTAAAAATTATAAAATATATTTTTTTAGAATCATAAAAACTAAAATGAAAGTTCTTCGGCATAAGTTAAAGTATAAGTTTTATTCTTATTGAATTTACTGTTATTAAAAGACGTTGTCACTACAGCCATCAATGTTTTCTTTCATTCATTTTAATTTTTTACAGCCTACCAAGTTCGCTGCTAAAAACAGACCTCCCCTGTAGATTAATAAGTTTTTCTGCCGCCCATTTCCTGTTTCGCTTTCCCTCTGCCGCCTCTTGTAACCGATATTTGATCGTCTTACGCCGCCACTACACGGCACGGCTTCTTTATCATCGGAACGTAAAATCTCGTCACTACCAGATATGTGCCTTTGCCGTTGTAGAGAGAATTTACATTAATCGTGACGCTGCAGGCGTCCCCGGTCGGTGTGTTCTGAGTGTGACAGTATTTTATTATTTTCCGTCGTTATCGGGAAGATCCCTCTGCCCATCTCCTGTGGCAGCTTCCCTCTGTGCCTCTGGCGTCACTCGTGGAACGATATGGGGTAGCGAATATTCTTGCACCGCCACCATACGGTTAGCTTTCATATTACTTATATAAAATGGGTAAATAATGGTCGGGCTGGAGTTGTTAACTGCCTCTTAAATACCGAACTAAACCGACTAAACCTACAGTATTAATTATGTGGCATCCTTTTTACGCTTTCATCAACCGACACTTCTAATGTACAGGCGTTAAACACACCCATGACGTAAGCTGCACTTCCAAATCCGTATCCAAGTGCTGCTTCTAGAAACTCCAGCGCAATGTACATCTGGTAATTGACGGAGAAGGACTTAATGAGCCCCATGACTCCGGAGCATGCAGAGAAAATGCAGAATGCGGTGAGACGACCCCATCTGAAACAGTTCATACTGTCTACCAATACAATCTGTACAACATGTAAAAACCCAGTGGTTCCCTTTAAATGAGTTAATAGAACCAATATTCGAACGTATAGAAATAACTTTACTATAACTTTATTTTTTATTTTCTTATGGTCGAGTTTCCTAAAGTAATATCTTACACTCTGTTTCTCCAAACGACAGGGTTTTTGTTACATGTTGTATATATTTGTCTTGTAGAAGAACGAATGATCTTATAAAAGGAACACACAGAGGTATAATTTTTTGTACTTAGTATTGAAAACTCACGGATATTTTCTAGTTTCTATTAAATAAGCAAACAGAGATCACAAATGTAGACAAACAATTCTATATCTAAGACAAAACTAAAGCTCAACTATTATCTACATTATTTAATCGGCAAAAGTTAATATTATGGTCTTTTTTTAAGAATGATCGAGTGACGCCCTAAATTATTGTGATTATATTTAAGTAATTATTTTTGTTAAATAAGTGACAATAGTCTCATGGTTAACAGCACGGACTGCGAAAATTATAAGGCGTAGGATCGTATCCGCTATTCGACCACAGTCGTGAACCATTTATAATATAAGCATTGCAAACTTACTTGCAGTGTTTAACCGGAATATTAAAAAAATTATCAGTGGGAAGAATTTTAGGTCAGTCGAGCAAATTGAAACAAGTACCTAAATCATTATAAACAAAGATCTGTGTGCAGTGGACTATTATTGCATTTTTCGAGATTCGTAATACTTCCGTTTGACGCCTCCGTGGCGCATACGCTTAGCAATGAGCTGCACGCTAAGGGCCGTGGGTTCGAATCCCGCACGGAACAAGCATTTTGTTTGAGACGGTTGTAGTTCCGGTTCTGGATGATTGTCCTGGTAAAATTTATGTATAAATTGTTCCCACGATACAGGAGAAAATTCTAGTGTGGGGAGATAGATTTTTAAAAAAAAGAAAAGAAATAAATAAAAAAAACAAGTCACCTTCAAAACTAATAAAGTTTTATGGCAACAAGAGAAATAGGTAGGAAACAAACACACATAAAACACATATACTTAACCATACACGCAAATAATATATACCTATTTATTCGTTTAACTACCAATTGCATTTAAAGAGCGTTCAGATTAACAAAAACCTGGCACTATTATAATCCTTCTATAATGTGGTTTTCCATCCATTCAGCCTTTATAAGTACGCTGCTTAACAAAGTTGTTAAATGTCGCTCTGTCACCTCTCACGACACCCACGGGACGATCTGGGCTGGTGGATTCCAAACCGGCACTACGCGTTATTTCTTTATAGGATAAGAGTGACAAACGAGCTCATATTGCTATATATAAGTAGTTGCTGTGGCCCATATACATTTACATATATATCTTCTATTATGAATCAAAATGCAGATGCGTTGCCATCTCTGAGGATGAAATGAAAGATGGAATGACTCGTTACCAGTAAAATGGTCTCCAGTCCTCTACACTTACCATATGTAACAGAGATATGTAGCAGATTGGTCTGCTTTGTTGCGTTGGTCTTCTGTGAGAGTGTGGTCCTTCTTCGTTCGATCCGACCCATTCGTTCTATAACCACAATATAGCTACAGCATGACTGTACCACGTAAAATGTATTTATAACTTTTACCATAACCAATGACATAGCATAAGAATCAGGTCGCTTAGGTGTTACCTATCGGAGGTGTATCCGGTGAGCAGCAGCGCGAGGGGGAGTGCAGCGTTGCGCACCGAGCCCACCAGCGTGCGCAGCCACTCGCGGCACGCCAGCCCGAACTGAGACACAAGTTCTCCCTCAAACATCTACTTCTCAACTTCTTTTTTTGTTTATACCATTTACTCTTTTGTTTTTTTCCTTCCTCTCCTTACCAGGCGGTCGGCGGGTGTTTACCCCTTTGTTGTTGATATTCAACGCATTGGGATGAAACGGTTTGCTTTGCCTTTGTAATACGTAAACACAACAAAGGATTGGAATCATTTGCCGATGTTTGTCTTTCCTGAACACAATCTGGGCGTCTTAAACTTGTGAGTAGGCTTTATTTGTTAAAAGAATGCGTGTGTAAGGCTACTGCGGCCCATGGAAAACTGCACCCACTTTATATAAAAAGGCTACAGATGCGTACTTGCTTCTATAGACTGAGACGGAATAGTTCGTGATATGTAATTATACTGATACCGTTACCGTTACCGTTACAGCCTATTGCAGTCCACTGCTGAACATAGGCCTCCCCCATAGACTGCCTTAAAGGGAGGATATTTGCCATAGTCGTCACGCTTAGCAAGCTAGTTGGCAATCTCAATTTCTTTTTAGTCTTTATTAAGAAGACGCTGCCGCCCATCCCCTGATTAGTTTCCAGAGGAAAACTTTTTCACCTCTTCCGACACCCACGGATATTGAATATACTACACGGTAAAGAACAAAAAAAAACAAACAAAAAAAAGGCTACAGTGCGAGACATCTCGGAGCACTAAGATGGAACGCTTCATGGTATGTAATTATACTGGTATTCCATACCTTTTAGACTGGAACACTGGATGTAGTGGTACCCTACCTAGAAGGAGTCTTAAGCAGAAAGGAATTTCTACTATGTAGTAGTTGTTTAAATTACACCACCTCGAAGGATCACTGGACCAACGAGGCAGGAAAGTTGTAACCCTTTCCTAAAAGAATTAAAACGAATGAGAAGCTTAAAAATGTTTATCGAATGTTAGTTTCCATAGTCTGAACGCAATGCGATTGCAGCAAATAGTTCACCTCGGCATAAATGGTGTTTTGGTTCTCATAGATAAATGCTTCGCATTTAATGGTGTTATTGAGATGGAAGTCCTCGCGCAAGCAGGTGGGGGCGTCGCTTAGCGGGGCGTATCGGCGACAGGGTTCCGGGCTGAGCAGTGCCTGTGTTGAAGTGTTTCCAAACGATGCCCCAGCGTCTTCACACTCTGGCACCACACACCTGTCAAAAACATAAATATATATAAATTTAAATATGAAGGCAACATAATCTTCCGCACAATAGATGTCGCTAGTAGGCACACAGGTGAAGTTTTTTGTTATATAAATGAAACTTTATCGGTTTCTAGAGCATTATGTTAATACACGAAACAATGCCTCAGTGGTTTGCTTTTTATATTTTGCACATTTTTAACTCTTTTTAGGGTTCCGTAGTCAACTAGGAACCCTTATAGTTTCGCCATGTCTGTCTGTCCGTCTGTCCGTCCTCGCTTAATCTCTGTGACCGTTAGCACTAGAAATCTGAAATTTGGTACCAATATGTGTATCAATCACGCCCACAAAGTGGTAAAATAAAAATTGAAAAAAAATGTTTTATTAGGGTAGCTCCCCTATATGTAAAGTGGGAAGTGATTTTTTTTTAATTTCAACCCTAACGTGTGATATATTGTTGGAAAGGTATTTAAAAATCAATAGGGGTTTACTGAAATCATTTTTGATAATGTCAATAATTTCGGAAATAATCGCTCCAAAAGTAAAAAACAATGTGTCCCTCCCCCTCTAACTTTTGAACCATAAGTTTAGAAAATATGAAAAAAATCTGAAAAGTAGAACTCTATAAGGACTTTCTAGGAAAATCATTTTGAACTTGGATGGAAACAACAGTACCCACTACCGGGAGCAGTTGCAGGAGCGCGGAGCGCGAACATAATGGATACCCACCTTTAAACTCATAAGTGGAAACACTTATTGTGACGGACGGGAAACTACGGAACCCTACACTGAGCGTGGCTCGACACGCTCTTGGCCGGTTTTTTTTAATTTCTCGACTTTTAGAGTTATCCGTAGTTTGGTTTATTCCTTTTTAATCTTATTAACATAAAATGTAACTAACATTACGCAGAAAAAAACATGAACTCTTACATTTTTCTTCTCTTCTTCTAATAAAATAACTATGAACGTGGTGAATTTTGCATAGTGGGGCAATATTCACCTCATTCCAAACTGGCACCGCTCTGGTGACAGAAAAAACCTAAAATACAGGTGGTAGAGCTATGTAGCAGCTATATATTAGAAGCACATATGGGTCTGTTCGAACAGGAGTGGACTCCGCTCACTCAGAGTACCAGCTTAAAATAGTAGCTTAATGCTGCTGTGTTTCCTATGGTGAGTGTAGAGAACCGGAGATACTTTTACTGGAAACAAGGCATTCCATCTTAGTTCTCAGGGGTGAAAACGTATCCGCATTTCGATTATTAATCGTGGACACCTACCACCAGATGGGCTGCTATTACGGTTTGTATAAAACAATAAATATGTAAAAACTTAAATTGTTATCTGAGGCCGCTAAAATGTATGTAACACGCCCTACTGAAAACTTTCCACCCAGGGCTTGTCCTGAAAGTTCGTCTTGCTACTGCAGACCATGGACACCTGGAATCGACTCCAAACATATATTACCTTATGCAAAAGAGTTTATACTTAATAATTAGTCATTTAAAAAATCTTAATTTCCACTAAGACCGGCTTTCGGAGCACTGTCACTTCCTGATGATTATGGCACACCCCATCACCCCGGATGCTCGCAAGTGACGTTTGCACACGCGCAAATGTGTGCGTGAGAAATAAGGAAGTGCGGCGGCCAACGACTACACGCGGCGGCCGACGTTGAAGCGGCGGGCCGGCTTGAACGTCGGCTTAAGGCGGTACCCTGACCAAAACCTTGCAAAAGTGCGTTTTTTAGAGACTATTATCTCATTAGTTATGAGAAATAAGCTACATATAAAAGCATATTATTAATATTCGATATCCTATCATCACATTCCACGTTCTAATTTGTTTTTATGTGTTATGAATACATTTAAAATCTACTTTTAAAAATGACTAAAATTATTGATTACATGCATCTGTTGCTAAAGGAAATGCTCTAATCATTTGAGGATTACACTAATGGGTAGACAATTTAAAAATCTATATTCTACACGTTTTATTTAATTTCTTAAGATCGCTTATCTTTTTTAATTGAAATAATTCCAAATATTATGGCGTATTTTTACGCGATATATTGTAGCGAGAGTGAGTGGATTGTATGGGACTGAACGCTCAAGGTCTCTCGCTAGGGGAACCGTCTTAAATGATCATATCGTAACGGAAATATTAACTGTAACTTGTTACGTATTTATGGTAGAACGATGTAGTTCTAAACTTAATATTATAATATATATATATATATATATATATATATATATATATATATATATATATATATATATATATATATATATATATGTCATACTAAGTAGTACTATTATTTATTCTGTGCTCATAGTCCATTGGGACGCCAATACGACATAATCGGAAAGAGATCATGCGTAGGAGCAACAACATCAAGTACTTTCTGAGGCATGGGTGTGAAACTACGCCAACTTCTTCACTTTCTTGAACATTTTACATTGACAAAGAAATGCAGTAACTGATTTTAGGTCCCACTCGGGAGTCGAATCCAGGGCCACGTGACGTGGCCACTTACGGCCAACTGACGTGGTCATTTGTCAGTCCACTAGAGAATTAATAAAATAATTCTTGTCTTATCAAAAATAAGGCCCTTAATTTGGTTCCATCGTCATATCCTTCTTACTCTAATATTTAACGTTAAAATTCATTAACAAAAGTCAAATGAACCCACAGGTACAGGTTAACCAGAGCCTTAACCTACCATCTCTTAAGCTTCCACGATTGTAGCAATGTTTTCGTTCCTCAGATGTCCTAAGAGGCGACTTTGATAAATTTCAGAAAGATCTCGTTACCTGCGATAAATATTTTCTGAACTAACTTTGCCCCGCGGTTTCACCCGCATATATCACGTGTTCGAGCCGCGCGACATAACATGCCATGACACCTAGTTCAAGCATTTGAGATGGCAATTTGGCAAAAATGGAGTACTTTTATCTATCGGCATAATAATATATACATTATAGGGCGAAGTTAAATTTTATCCACTGTTCCTTCCCCTCCCAGTTGAATGTCATCCCCCAGCGCCCCAGAAAATGTCCCGAAGCGCGTTTTTTACAATTTTAATGAAAACCGTATACGATACATAAATGTGTGTAGGTAAGAATCCTTGAAAAATTTACTATCAACTTCTTATATTGCTCGTGAATCTGTCGACAAAATACAAAAAGAATATTTCGAATCGGACTGGTAGTTCCAGATATTAGCGTGTTTAAACAAACAAAAAAACAAAAAACTCTTCCGCTTTATTATAGTAGTATAGATACTAAGTTAACAATATGGCGAACAGCGTCCAAAGCGTGGCACATCAGGCGCTGCGATTGAAACAGAAACAGAACAGAAACATGAAAGTTTTCAAATCTTGTGAATCGGTTTTGATTCTTGCACATACTGTCAGCTAGTAGAACACTTTTTTATTTCAACAAACATTATATTTTAATGAAACTAAGTTTTACTAATTTTATCGCGTTTAATTTAACTTTTTAAATCCCGACGTTTCGGGTGCTTTACAACACCTGTGGTCACAGGAGGGACGAGACGTCCCGATGTCATAATCAGCACGTCTGCCTTCAGTTTTTGAATATTATTTTTAGATCCTATCGATGCCGAAAAAAACAAAATAAAAAATTTTAAATAACATTAATATTCAAAAACTGAATGTAGCCGGGCTAACTATGACGTCGGGACGTCTAACAAGTCAGTGCCCCTGACCATGGTTGCTGTTAAGCACTCGAAACGTTGAGAATTAAAAAGTTAGATTAAATGCGAGAAAATTCGTAAGAATTAGTTTCGTTTAATTTGTAGTGTTCGCGTCAATATAAGAAATTATTAAATATTTTGTTATTTGTAAAAAACTTGTTATTCAAATAAATAAAATAATCTAAGACGTAGTTTACCGAAGAATTAAGAATCCATGCGTCTTCAGAAACAATTGTGTGGAAATATTTTTTTTAATGTTTATTTTCTAAACATTTTGAGTGGACTAAGCAATATAACAACTTCAAGTACGTGTGGTGGTGGTGTAAGGATATCCGTTACCGCATGTCGTTC
Organism: Parnassius smintheus behrii; assembly: GCA_036936625.1. Taxonomy (NCBI): domain Eukaryota; kingdom Metazoa; phylum Arthropoda; class Insecta; order Lepidoptera; family Papilionidae; genus Parnassius; species Parnassius smintheus. Next base: position 827,046 of record JAUPFT010000015.1, read on the forward strand.
CCTAACCACTTCAAGTACGTGTGGTGGTGGTGTAAGGATATCCGTTACCGCATGTCGTTCCCTAACCACCTCAAGTACGTGTGGTGGTGGTGTAAGGATATCCGTTACCGCATGTCGTTCCCTAACCACCTCAAGTACGTGTGGTGGTGGTGTAAGGATATCCGTTACCGCATGTCGTTCCCTAACCACTTCAAGTACGTGTGGTGGTGGTGTAAGGATATCCGTTACCGCATGTCGTTCCCTAACCACTTCAAGTACGTGTGGTGGTGGTGTAAGGATATCCGTTACCGCATGTCGTTCCCTAACCACTTCAAGTACGTGTGGTGGTGGTGTAAGGATATCCGTTACCGCATGTCGTTCCCTAACCACTTCAAGTACGTGTGGTGGTGGTGTAAGGATATCCGTTACCGCATGTCGTTCCCTAACCACTTCAAGTACGTGTGGTGGTGGTGTAAGGATATCCGTTACCGCATGTCGTTCCCTAACCACTTCAAGTACGTGTGGTGGTGGTGTAAGGATATCCGTTACCGCATGTCGTTCCCTAACCACTTCAAGTACGTGTGGTGGTGGTGTAAGGATATCCGTTACCGCATGTCGTTCCCTAACCACTTCAAGTACGTGTGGTGGTGGTGTAAGGATATCCGTTACCGCATGTCGTTCCCTAACCACTTCAAGTACGTGTGGTGGTGGTGTAAGGATATCCGTTACCGCATGTCGTTCCCTAACCACTTCAAGTACGTGTGGTGGTGGTGTAAGGATATCCGTTACCGCATGTCATTCCCTAACCACTTCAAGTACGTGTGGTGGTGGTGTAAGGATATCCGTTACCGCATGTCGTTCCCTAACCACTTCAAGTACGTGTGGTGGTGGTGTAAGGATATCCGTTACCGCATGTCGTTCCCTAACCACTTCAAGTACGTGTGGTGGTGGTGTAAGGATATCCGTTACCGCATGTCGTTCCCTAACCACTTCAAGTACGTGTGGTGGTGGTGTAAGGATATCCGTTACCGCATGTCGTTCCCTAACCACTTCAAGTACGTGTGGTGGTGGTGTAAGGATATCCGTTACCGCATGTCGTTCCCTAACCACTTCAAGTACGTGTGGTGGTGGTGTAAGGATATCCGTTACCGCATGTCGTTCCCTAACCACTTCAAGTACGTGTGGTGGTGGTGTAAGGATATCCGTTACCGCATGTCGTTCCCTAACCACTTCAAGTACGTGTGGTGGTGGTGTAAGGATATCCGTTACCGCATGTCGTTCCCTAACCACTTCAAGTACGTGTGGTGGTGGTGTAAGGATATCCGTTACCGCATGTCGTTCCCTAACCACTTCAAGTACGTGTGGTGGTGGTGTAAGGATATCCGTTACCGCATGTCGTTCCCTAACCACTTCAAGTACGTGTGGTGGTGGTGTAAAGATATCCGTTACCGCATGTCGTTCCCTAACCACTTCAAGTACGTGTGGTGGTGGTGTAAGGATATCCTTTACCGCATGTCGTTCCCTAACCACTTCAAGTACGTGTGGTGGTGGTGTAAGGATATCCTTTACCGCATGTCGTTCCCTAACCACTTCAAGTACGTGTGGTGGTGGTGTAAGGATATCCGTTACCGCATGTCGTTCCCTAACCACTTCAAGTACGTGTGGTGGTGGTGTAAGGATATCCGTTACCGCATGTCGTTCCCTAACCACTTCAAGTACGTGTGGTGGTGGTGTAAGGATATCCGTTACCGCATGTCGTTCCCTAACCGCTTCAAGTACGTGTGGTGGTGGTGTAAGGATATCCGTTACCGCATGTCGTTCCCTAACCGCTTCAAGTACGTGTGGTGGTGGTGTAAGGATATCCGTTACCGCATGTCGTTCCCTAACCACTTCAAGTACGTGTGGTGGTGGTGTAAGGATATCCGTTACCGCATGTCGTTCCCTAACCACTTCAAGTACGTGTGGTGGTGGTGTAAGGATATCCGTTACCGCATGTCGTTCCCTAACCACTTCAAGTACGTGTGGTGGTGGTGTAAGGATATCCGTTACCGCATGTCGTTCCCTAACCACTTCAAGTACGTGTGGTGGTGGTGTAAGGATATCCTTTACCGCATGTCGTTCCCTAACCACTTCAAGTACGTGTGGTGGTGGTGTAAGGATATCCTTTACCGCATGTCGTTCCCTAACCACTTCAAGTACGTGTGGTGGTGGTGTAAGGATATCCGTTACCGCATGTCGTTCCCTAACCACTTCAAGTACGTGTGGTGGTGGTGTAAGGATATCCGTTACCGCATGTCGTTCCCTAACCACTTCAAGTACGTGTGGTGGTGGTGTAAGGATATCCGTTACCGCATGTCGTTCCCTAACCACTTCAAGTACGTGTGGTGGTGGTGTAAGGATATCCTTTACCGCATGTCGTTCCCTAACCACTTCAAGTACGTGTGGTGGTGGTGTAAGGATATCCGTTACCGCATGTCGTTCCCTAACCACTTCAAGTACGTGTGGTGGTGGTGTAAGGATATCCGTTACCGCATGTCGTTCCCTAACCACTTCAAGTACGTGTGGTGGTGGTGTAAGGATATCCGTTACCGCATGTCGTTCCCTAACCACTTCAAGTACGTGTGGTGGTGGTGTAAGGATATCCGTTACCGCATGTCGTTCCCTAACCACTTCAAGTACGTGTGGTGGTGGTGTAAGGATATCCGTTACCGCATGTCGTTCCCTAACCACTTCAAGTACGTGTGGTGGTGGTGTAAGGATATCCGTTACCGCATGTCGTTCCCTAACCACTTCAAGTACGTGTGGTGGTGGTGTAAGGATATCCGTTACCGCATGTCGTTCCCTAACCACTTCAAGTACGTGTGGTGGTGGTGTAAGGATATCCGTTACCGCATGTCGTTCCCTAACCACTTCAAGTACGTGTGGTGGTGGTGTAAGGATATCCGTTACCGCATGTCGTTCCCTAACCACTTCAAGTACGTGTGGTGGTGGTGTAAGGATATCCGTTACCGCATGTCGTTCCCTAACCACTTCAAGTACGTGTGGTGGTGGTGTAAGGATATCCGTTACCGCATGTCGTTCCCTAACCACTTCAAGTACGTGTGGTGGTGGTGTAAGGATATCCGTTACCGCATGTCGTTCCCTAACCACTTCAAGTACGTGTGGTGGTGGTGTAAGGATATCCGTTACCGCATGTCGTTCCCTAACCACTTCAAGTACGTGTGGTGGTGGTGTAAGGATATCCGTTACCGCATGTCGTTCCCTAACCACTTCAAGTACGTGTGGTGGTGGTGTAAGGATATCCGTTACCGCATGTCGTTCCCTAACCACTTCAAGTACGTGTGGTGGTGGTGTAAGGATATCCGTTACCGCATGTCGTTCCCTAACCACTTCAAGTACGTGTGGTGGTGGTGTAAGGATATCCGTTACCGCATGTCGTTCCCTAACCACTTCAAGTACGTGTGGTGGTGGTGTAAGGATATGCGTTACCGCATGTCGTTCCCTAACCACTTCAAGTACGTGTGGTGGTGGTGTAAGGATATCCGTTACCGCATGTCGTTCCCTAACCGCTTCAAGTACGTGTGGTGGTGGTGTAAGGATATCCGTTACCGCATGTCGTTCCCTAACCGCTTCAAGTACGTGTGGTGGTGGTGTAAGGATATCCGTTACCGCATGTCGTTCCCTAACCGCTTCAAGTACGTGTGGTGGTGGTGTAAGGATATCCGTTACCGCATGTCGTTCCCTAACCGCTTCAAGTACGTGTGGTGGTGGTGTAAGGATATCCGTTACCGCATGTCGTTCCCTAACCGCTTCAAGTACGTGTGGTGGTGGTGTAAGGATATCCGTTACCGCATGTCGTTCCCTAACCACTTCAAGTACGTGTGGTGGTGGTGTAAGGATATCCGTTACCGCATGTCATTCCCTAACCGCTTCAAGTACGTGTGGTGGTGGTGTAAGGATATCCGTTACCGCATGTCGTTCCCTAACCGCTTCAAGTACGTGTGGTGGTGGTGTAAGGATATCCGTTACCGCATGTCGTTCCCTAACCGCTTCAAGTACGTGTGGTGGTGGTGTAAGGATATCCGTTACCGCATGTCGTTCCCTAACCGCTTCAAGTACGTGTGGTGGTGGTGTAAGGATATCCGTTACCGCATGTCGTTCCCTAACCGCTTCAAGTACGTGTGGTGGGGGTGTAAGGATATCCGTTACCGCATGTCGTTCCCTAACCGCTTCAAGTACGTGTGGTGGTGGTGTAAGGATATCCGTTACCGCATGTCGTTCCCTAACCGCTTCAAGTACGTGTGGTGGTGGTGTAAGGATATCCGTTACCGCATGTCGTTCCCTAACCGCTTCAAGTACGTGTGGTGGTGGTGTAAGGATATCCGTTACCGCATGTCGTTCCCTAACCGCTTCAAGTACGTGTGGTGGTGGTGTAAGGATATCCGTTACCGCATGTCGTTCCCTAACCGCTTCAAGTACGTGTGGTGGTGGTGTAAGGATATCCGTTACCGCATGTCGTTCCCTAACCGCTTCAAGTACGTGTGGTGGTGGTGTAAGGATATCCGTTACCGCATGTCGTTCCCTAACCGCTTCAAGTACGTGTGGTGGTGGTGTAAGGATATCCGTTACCGCATGTCGTTCCCTAACCGCTTCAAGTACGTGTGGTGGTGGTGTAAGGATATCCGTTACCGCATGTCGTTCCCTAACCGCTTCAAGTACGTGTGGTGGTGGTGTAAGGATATCCGTTACCGCATGTCGTTCCCTAACCGCTTCAAGTACGTGTGGTGGTGGTGTAAGGATATCCGTTACCGCATGTCGTTCCCTAACCGCTTCAAGTACGTGTGGTGGTGGTGTAAGGATATCCGTTACCGCATGTCGTTCCCTAATCGCTTCAAGTACGTGTGGTGGTGGTGTAAGGATATCCGTTACCGCATGTCGTTCCCTAACCGCTTCAAGTACGTGTGGTGGTGGTGTAAGGATATCCGTTACCGCATGTCGTTCCCTAACCGCTTCAAGTACGTGTGGTGGTGGTGTAAGGATATCCGTTACCGCATGTCGTTCCCTAACCGCTTCAAGTACGTGTGGTGGTGGTGTAAGGATATCCGTTACCGCATGTCGTTCCCTAACCGCTTCAAGTACGTGTGGTGGTGGTGTAAGGATATCCGTTACCGCATGTCGTTCCCTAACCACTTCAAGTACGTGTGGTGGTGGTGTAAGGATATCCGTTACCGCATGTCGTTCCCTAACCGCTTCAAGTACGTGTGGTGGTGGTGTAAGGATATCCGTTACCGCATGTCGTTCCCTAACCGCTTCAAGTACGTGTGGTGGTGGTGTAAGGATATCCGTTACCGCATGTCGTTCCCTAACCACTTCAAGTACGTGTGGTGGTGGTGTAAGGATATCCGTTACCGCATGTCGTTCCCTAACCACTTCAAGAACGTGTGGTGGTGGTGTAAGGTTATCCGTTACCGCATGTCGTTCCCTAACCACTTCAAGTACGTGTGGTGGTGGTGTAAGGATATCCGTTACCGCATGTCGTTCCCTAACCACTTCAAGTACGTGTGGTGGTGGTGTAAGGATATCCGTTACCGCATGTCGTTCCCTAACCACTTCAAGTACGTGTGGTGGTGGTGTAAGGATATCCGTTACCGCATGTCGTTCCCTAACCACTTCAAGTACGTGTGGTGGTGGTGTAAGGATATCCGTTACCGCATGTCGTTCCCTAACCACTTCAAGTACGTGTGGTGGTGGTGTAAGGATATCCGTTACCGCATGTCGTTCCCTAACCACTTCAAGTACGTGTGGTGGTGGTGTAAGGATATCCGTTACCGCATGTCGTTCCCTAACCACTTCAAGTACGTGTGGTGGTGGTGTAAGGATATCCGTTACCGCATGTCGTTCCCTAACCACTTCAAGTACGTGTGGTGGTGGTGTAAGGATATCCGTTACCGCATGTCGTTCCCTAACCGCTTCAAGTACGTGTGGTGGTGGTGTAAGGATATCCGTTACCGCATGTCGTTCCCTAACCGCTTCAAGTACGTGTGGTGGTGGTGTAAGGATATCCGTTACCGCATGTCGTTCCCTAACCGCTTCAAGTACGTGTGGTGGTGGTGTAAGGATATCCGTTACCGCATGTCGTTCCCTAACCGCTTCAAGTACGTGTGGTGGTGGTGTAAGGATATCCGTTACCGCATGTCGTTCCCTAACCGCTTCAAGTACGTGTGGTGGTGGTGTAAGGATATCCGTTACCGCATGTCGTTCCCTAACCGCTTCAAGTACGTGTGGTGGTGGTGTAAGGATATCCGTTACCGCATGTCGTTCCCTAACCGCTTCAAGTACGTGTGGTGGTGGTGTAAGGATATCCGTTACCGCATGTCGTTCCCTAACCGCTTCAAGTACGTGTGGTGGTGGTGTAAGGATATCCGTTACCGCATGTCGTTCCCTAACCGCTTCAAGTACGTGTGGTGGTGGTGTAAGGATATCCGTTACCGCATGTCGTTCCCTAACCGCTTCAAGTACGTGTGGTGGTGGTGTAAGGATATCCGTTACCGCATGTCGTTCCCTAACCGCTTCAAGTACGTGTGGTGGTGGTGTAAGGATATCCGTTACCGCATGTCGTTCCCTAACCGCTTCAAGTACGTGTGGTGGTGGTGTAAGGATATCCGTTACCGCATGTCGTTCCCTAACCACTTCAAGTACGTGTGGTGGTGGTGTAAGGATATCCGTTACCGCATGTCGTTCCCTAACCACTTCAAGTACGTGTGGTGGTGGTGTAAGGATATCCGTTACCGCATGTCGTTCCCTAACCACTTCAAGTACGTGTGGTGGTGGTGTAAGGATATCCGTTACCGCATGTCGTTCCCTAACCACTTCAAGTACGTGTGGTGGTGGTGTAAGGATATCCGTTACCGCATGTCGTTCCCTAACCACTTCAAGTACGTGTGGTGGTGGTGTAAGGATATCCGTTACCGCATGTCGTTCCCTAACCACTTCAAGTACGTGTGGTGGTGGTGTAAGGATATCCGTTACCGCATGTCGTTCCCAACTGTCAAAGCTGAAGACTGAGTGTGGCAGCATCGTTTCCGGGACACCTGAGATTTTGAGTGAGATTGAGAGGTTCTATGGGCAGCTGTACACATCATCGTTGGAGCCACACGCAAGTGTGAGTAACGATCCAAGAGCAAGTCTTATCCGACACTATTCCGATGATATCCCGGACGTCAGTCTAAGCGAGATTAGAATGGCTCTCCAGCACCTTAAAAACGGCAGGGCCCCAGGCGAGGATGGAATTACAGCGGAGCTTCTGAAAGCGGGTGGAACACCGGTACTTGAAGTCCTTCAGAGGCTCTTCAATTCCGTCCTCCATGGTGGCACTACTCCAGAGGCGTGGAGCAGAAGTGCGGTGGTCTTGTTCTTTAAGAAAGGCGACACCGCTCTCTTGAAGAACTACAGACCGATTTCCCTTCTGAGCCGCGTCTACGTGCTGTTTTCGAGAGTCATTACGAATCGTCTCGCACGCAGACTCGACGACTTCCAGCCTCCCGAACAAGCCGGTTTCCGAAAAGGCTTCAGTACCATAGACCACATACATACCCTGCGGCAGATTGTACAGAAGACTGAAGAGTACAATTTGCCACTTTGCCTGGCGTATGTGGACTATGAGAAAGCCTTTGATTCCGTCGAAATTTGGGCGGTGCTGCAGTCCCTTCAGCGGTGCCAAGTTGACTGTCGGTATATCGAGGTGCTGAAGTGTTTGTACAGTAGGGCTACGATGGCTATCCGAGTACAGAACCAGAGCTCGAAACCTATCCAACTGCAGAGAGGTGTAAGACAGGGTGACGTTATATCCCCGAAACTCTTCACCGCTGCTTTGGAAGACGTTTTCGGGCTACTGGACTGGAAAGGATACGGTATTAACATCAATGGCGAGTACATCACTCACCTTCGATTTGCCGACGATATAGTCCTTATGGCAGAATCGCTGGAGGACTTAAGCACTATGCTCAATGACCTCAATAGTGCCTCCCAACGGATAGGTCTTAAGATGAACATGGACAAAACAAAGATCATGTTTAATGTCCATGTCACACCTATGCCGGTAGTTGTTGGGAGCACTATGCTCGAAGTTGTTGACGAGTACGTCTACCTGGGACAAATAGTCCGACTAGGTAAGTCCAACTTCGACCGAGAGGTCAATCGACGGATTCAACTCGGCTGGGCAGCGTTCGGGAAATTACGACATATCTTCTCGTCAGGTATACCTCAATCTCTAAAAACTAGATTGTACAACCAGTGCGTGTTGCCAGTGATGACTTACGGATCCGAGACGTGGTCCTTCACTGCTGGCCGTATGAGGACGCTCAAGGTCGCTCAGCGAGCTATGGAGAGGGCTATACTCGGAGTTTCTCTGCGTGATAGACTCAGAAATGAGGATATCCGCAGTAAAACCAGAGTGACCGACATAGCCCAACGGATTAGTAAGCTGAAGTGGCAATGGGCCGGCCATATAGCTCGAAGAATCGATAACCGATGGGGAAGAAAGGTTCTCGAGTGGCAGCCTCGTACCGGTAGGCGTAGTGTAGGGCGACCCCCCACTAGATGGAGTGACGACCTGGTAAGATATGCAGGAAGTCGATAGATGCAGGTGGCTCAGGACCGTGCTTTGTGGCATTACTTGGGGGAGGCCTATGTTCAGCAGTGGACTTGTGAAGGGCTGTAATGATGATGATGAATGATGATGTCGTTCCCTAACCGCTTCAAGTACGTGTGGTGGTGGTGTAAGGATATCCGTTACCGCATGTCGTTCCCTAACCGCTTCAAGTACGTGTGGTGGTGGTGTAAGGATATCCGTTACCGCATGTCGTTCCCTAACCGCTTCAAGTACGTGTGGTGGTGGTGTAAGGATATCCTTTACCGCATGTCGTTCCCTAACCGCTTCAAGTACGTGTGGTGGTGGTGTAAGGATATCCGTTACCGCATGTCGTTCCCTAACCGCTTCAAGTACGTGTGGTGGTGGTGTAAGGATATCCGTTACCGCATGTCGTTCCTCAACCGCTTCAAGTACGTGTGGTGGTGGTGTAAGGATATCCGTTACCGCATGTCGTTCCCTAACCGCTTCAAGTACGTGTGGTGGTGGTGTAAGGATATCCGTTACCGCATGTCGTTCCCTAACCGCTTCAAGTACGTGTGGTGGTGGTGTAAGGATATCCGTTACCGCATGTCGTTCCCTAACCGCTTCAAGTACGTGTGGTGGTGGGTGTAAGGATATCCGATACCGCATGTCGTTCCCTAACCGCTTCAAGTACGTGTGGTGGTGGTGTAAGGATATCCGTTACCGCATGTCGTTCCCTAACCGCTTCAAGTACGTGTGGTGGTGGTGTAAGGATATCCGTTACCGCATGTCGTTCCCTAACCGCTTCAAGTACGTGTGGTGGTGGTGTAAGGATATCCGTTACCGCATGTCGTTCCCTAACCGCTTCAAGTACGTGTGGTGGTGGTGTAAGGATATCCGTTACCGCATGTCGTTCCCTAACCGCTTCAAGTACGTGTGGTGGTGGTGTAAGGATATTCGTTACCGCATGTCGTTCCCTAACCGCTTCAAGTACGTGTGGTGGTGGGTGTAAGGATATCCGTTACCGCATGTCGTTCCCTAACCGCTTCAAGTACGTGTGGTGGTGGTGTAAGGATATCCGTTACCGCATGTCGTTCCCTAACCGCTTCAAGTACGTGTGGTGGTGGTGTAAGGATATCCGTTACCGCATGTCGTTCCCTAACCGCTTCAAGTACGTGTGGTGGTGGTGTAAGGATATCCGTTACCGCATGTCGTTCCCTAACCGCTTCAAGTACGTGTGGTGGTGGTGTAAGGATATCCGTTACCGCATGTCGTTCCCTAACCGCTTCAAGTACGTGTGGTGGTGGTGTAAGGATATCCGTTACCGCATGTCGTTCCCTAACCGCTTCAAGTACGTGTGGTGGTGGTGTAAGGATATCCGTTACCGCATGTCGTTCCCTAACCGCTTCAAGTACGTGTGGTGGTGGTGTAAGGATATCCGTTACTGCATGTCGTTCCCTAACCGCTTCAAGTACGTGTGGTGGTGGTGTAAGGATATCCGTTACCGCATGTCGTTCCCTAACCGCTTCAAGTACGTGTGGTGGTGGTGTAAGGATATCCGTTACCGCATGTCGTTCCCTAACCGCTTCAAGTACGTGTGGTGGTGGTGTAAGGATATCCGTTACCGCATGTCGTTCCCTAACCGCTTCAAGTACGTGTGGTGGTGGTGTAAGGATATCCGTTACCGCATGTCGTTCCCTAACCGCTTCAAGTACGTGTGGTGGTGGTGTAAGGATATCCGTTACCGCATGTCGTTCCCTAACCGCTTCAAGTACGTGTGGTGGTGGTGTAAGGATATCCGTTACCGCATGTCGTTCCCTAACCGCTTCAAGTACGTGTGGTGGTGGTGTAAGGATATCCGTTACCGCATGTCGTTCCCTAACCGCTTCAAGTACGTGTGGTGGTGGTGTAAGGATATCCGTTACCGCATGTCGTTCCCTAACCGCTTCAAGTACGTGTGGTGGTGGTGTAAGGATATCCGTTACCGCATGTCGTTCCCTAACCGCTTCAAGTACGTGTGGTGGTGGTGTAAGGATATCCGTTACCGCATGTCGTTCCCTAACCGCTTCAAGTACGTGTGGTGGTGGTGTAAGGATATCCGTTACCGCATGTCGTTCCCTAACCGCTTCAAGTACGTGTGGTGGTGGTGTAAGGATATCCGTTACCGCATGACGTTCCCTAACCGCTTCAAGTACGTGTGGTGGTGGTGTAAGGATATTGGTTACCGCATGTCGTTCCCTAACCGCTTCAAGTACGTGTGGTGGTGGTGTAAGGATATCCGTTACCGCATGTCGTTCCCTAACCGCTTCAAGTACGTGTGGTGGTGGTGTAAGGATATCCGTTACCGCATGTCGTTTCCTAACCGCTTCAAGTACGTGTGGTGGTGGTGTAAGGATATCCGTTACCGCATGTCGTTCCCTAACCGCTTCAAGTACGTGTGGTGGTGGTGTAAGGATATCCGTTACCGCATGTCGTTCCCTAACCACTTCAAGTACGTGTGGTGGTGGTGTAAGGATATCCGTTACCGCATGTCGTTCCCTAACCACTTCAAGTACGTGTGGTGGTGGTGTAATGATATCCGTTACCGCATGTCGTTCCCTAACCACTTCAAGTACGTGTGGTGGTGGTGTAAGGATATCCGTTACCGCATGTCGTTCCCTAACCACTTCAAGTACGTGTGGTGAAGGTGTAAGGATATCCGTTACCGCATGTCGTTCCCTAACCACTTCAAGTACGTGTGGTGGTGGTTTAAGGATATCCGTTACCGCATGTCGTTCCCTAACCACTTCAAGTACGTGTGGTGGTGGTGTAAGGATATCCGTTACCGCATGTCGTTCCCTAACCACTTCAAGTACGTGTGGTGGTGGTGTAAGGATATCCGTTACCGCATGTCGTTCCCTAACCACTTCAAGTACGTGTGGTGGTGGTGTAAGGATATCCGTTACCGCATGTCGTTCCCTAACCACTTCAAGTACGTGTGGTGGTGGTGTAAGGATATCCGTTACCGCATGTCGTTCCCTAACCACTTCAAGTACGTGTGGTGGTGGTGTAAGGATATCCGTTACCGCATGTCGTTCCCTAACCACTTCAAGTACGTGTGGTGGTGGTGTAAGGATATCCGTTACCGCATGTCGTTCCCTAACCACTTCAAGTACGTGTGGTGGTGGTGTAAGGATATCCGTTACCGCATGTCGTTCCCTAACCACTTCAAGTACGTGTGGTGGTGGTGTAAGGATATCCGTTACCGCATGTCGTTCCCTAACCACTTCAAGTACGTGTGGTGGTGGTGTAAGGATATCCGTTACCGCATGTCGTTCCCTAACCACTTCAAGTACGTGTGGTGGTGGTGTAAGGATATCCGTTACCGCATGTCGTTCCCTAACCACTTCAAGTACGTGTGGTGGTGGTGTAAGGATATCCGTTACCGCATGTCGTTCCCTAACCACTTCAAGTACGTGTGGTGGTGGTGTAAGGATATCCGTTACCGCATGTCGTTCCCTAACCACTTCAAGTACGTGTGGTGGTGGTGTAAGGATATCCGTTACCGCATGTCGTTCCCTAACCACTTCAAGTACGTGTGGTGGTGGTGTAAGGATATCCGTTACCGCATGTCGTTCCCTAACCACTTCAAGTACGTGTGGTGGTGGTGTAAGGATATCCGTTACCGCATGTCGTTCCCTAACCACTTCAAGTACGTGTGGTGGTGGTGTAAGGATATCCGTTACCGCATGTCGTTCCCTAACCGCTTCAAGTACGTGTGGTGGTGGTGTAAGGATATCCGTTACCGCATGTCGTTCCCTAACCGCTTCAAGTACGTGTGGTGGTGGTGTAAGGATATCCGTTACCGCATGTCGTTCCCTAACCGCTTCAAGTACGTGTGGTGGTGGTGTAAGGATATCCGTTACCGCATGTCGTTCCCTAACCGCTTCAAGTACGTGTGGTGGTGGTGTAAGGATATCCGTTACCGCATGTCGTTCCCTAACCGCTTCAAGTACGTGTGGTGGTGGTGTAAGGATATCCGTTACCGCATGTCGTTCCCTAACCGCTTCAAGTACGTGTGGTGGTGGTGTAAGGATATCCGTTACCGCATGTCGTTCCCTAACCGCTTCAAGTACGTGTGGTGGTGGTGTAAGGATATCCGTTACCGCATGTCGTTCCCTAACCGCTTCAAGTACGTGTGGTGGTGGTGTAAGGATATCCGTTACCGCATGTCGTTCCCTAACCGCTTCAAGTACGTGTGGTGGTGGTGTAAGGATATCCGTTACCGCATGTCGTTCCCTAACCGCTTCAAGTACGTGTGGTGGTGGTGTAAGGATATCCGTTACCGCATGTCGTTCCCTAACCGCTTCAAGTACGTGTGGTGGTGGTGTAAGGATATCCGTTACCGCATGTCGTTCCCTAACCGCTTCAAGTACGTGTGGTGGTGGTGTAAGGATATCCGTTACCGCATGTCGTTCCCTAACCGCTTCAAGTACGTGTGGTGGTGGTGTAAGGATATCCGTTACCGCATGTCGTTCCCTAACCGCTTCAAGTACGTGTGGTGGTGGTGTAAGGATATCCGTTACCGCATGTCGTTCCCTAACCGCTTCAAGTACGTGTGGTGGTGGTGTAAGGATATCCGTTACCGCATGTCGTTCCCTAACCGCTTCAAGTACGTGTGGTGGTGGTGTAAGGATATCCGTTACCGCATGTCGTTCCCTAACCGCTTCAAGTACGTGTGGTGGTGGTGTAAGGATATCCGTTACCGCATGTCGTTCCCTAACCGCTTCAAGTACGTGTGGTGGTGGTGTAAGGATATCCGTTACCGCATGTCGTTCCCTAACCGCTTCAAGTACGTGTGGTGGTGGTGTAAGGATATCCGTTACCGCATGTCGTTCCCTAACCGCTTCAAGTACGTGTGGTGGTGGTGTAAGGATATCCGTTACCGCATGTCGTTCCCTAACCGCTTCAAGTACGTGTGGTGGTGGTGTAAGGATATCCGTTACCGCATGTCGTTCCCTAACCGCTTCAAGTACGTGTGGTGGTGGTGTAAGGATATCCGTTACCGCATGTCGTTCCCTAACCGCTTCAAGTACGTGTGGTGGTGGTGTAAGGATATCCGTTACCGCATGTCGTTCCCTAACCGCTTCAAGTACGTGTGGTGGTGGTGTAAGGATATCCGTTACCGCATGTCGTTCCCTAACCGCTTCAAGTACGTGTGGTGGTGGTGTAAGGATATCCGTTACCGCATGTCGTTCCCTAACCGCTTCAAGTACGTGTGGTGGTGGTGTAAGGATATCCGTTACCGCATGTCGTTCCCTAACCGCTTCAAGTACGTGTGGTGGTGGTGTAAGGATATCCGTTACCGCATGTCGTTCCCTAACCGCTTCAAGTACGTGTGGTGGTGGTGTAAGGATATCCGTTACCGCATGTCGTTCCCTAACCGCTTCAAGTACGTGTGGTGGTGGTGTAAGGATATCCGTTACCGCATGTCGTTCCCTAACCGCTTCAAGTACGTGTGGTGGTGGTGTAAGGATATCCGTTACCGCATGTCGTTCCCTAACCGCTTCAAGTACGTGTGGTGGTGGTGTAAGGATATCCGTTACCGCATGTCGTTCCCTAACCGCTTCAAGTACGTGTGGTGGTGGTGTAAGGATATCCGTTACCGCATGTCGTTCCCTAACCGCTTCAAGTACGTGTGGTGGTGGTGTAAGGATATCCGTTACCGCATGTCGTTCCCTAACCGCTTCAAGTACGTGTGGTGGTGGTGTAAGGATATCCGTTACCGCATGTCGTTCCCTAACCGCTTCAAGTACGTGTGGTGGTGGTGTAAGGATATCCGTTACCGCATGTCGTTCCCTAACCGCTTCAAGTACGTGTGGTGGTGGTGTAAGGATATCCGTTACCGCATGTCGCTTCCCTAACCGCTTCAAGTACGTGTGGTGGTGGTGTAAGGATATCCGTTACCGCATGTCGTTCCCTAACCGCTTCAAGTACGTGTGGTGGTGGTGTAAGGATATCCGTTACCGCATGTCGTTCCCTAACCGCTTCAAGTACGTGTGGTGGTGGTGTAAGGATATCCGTTACCGCATGTCGTTCCCTAACCGCTTCAAGTACGTGTGGTGGTGGTGTAAGGATATCCGTTACCGCATGTCGTTCCCTAACCGCTTCAAGTACGTGTGGTGGTGGTGTAAGGATATCCGTTACCGCATGTCGTTCCCTAACCGCTTCAAGTACGTGTGGTGGTGGTGTAAGGATATCCGTTACCGCATGTCGTTCCCTAACCGCTTCAAGTACGTGTGGTGGTGGTGTAAGGATATCCGTTACCGCATGTCGTTCCCTAACCGCTTCAAGTACGTGTGGTGGTGGTGTAAGGATATCCGTTACCGCATGTCGTTCCCTAACCGCTTCAAGTACGTGTGGTGGTGGTGTAAGGATATCCGTTACCGCATGTCGTTCCCTAACCGCTTCAAGTACGTGTGGTGGTGGTGTAAGGATATCCGTTACCGCATGTCGTTCCCTAACCGCTTCAAGTACGTGTGGTGGTGGTGTAAGGATATCCGTTACCGCATGTCGTTCCCTAACCGCTTCAAGTACGTGTGGTGGTGGTGTAAGGATATCCGTTACCGCATGTCGTTCCCTAACCGCTTCAAGTACGTGTGGTGGTGGTGTAAGGATATCCGTTACCGCATGTCGTTCCCTAACCGCTTCAAGTACGTGTGGTGGTGGTGTAAGGATATCCGTTACCGCATGTCGTTCCCTAACCGCTTCAAGTACGTGTGGTGGTGGTGTAAGGATATCCGTTACCGCATGTCGTTCCCTAACCGCTTCAAGTACGTGTGGTGGTGGTGTAAGGATATCCGTTACCGCATGTCGTTCCCTAACCGCTTCAAGTACGTGTGGTGGTGGTGTAAGGATATCCGTTACCGCATGTCGTTCCCTAACCGCTTCAAGTACGTGTGGTGGTGGTGTAAGGATATCCGTTACCGCATGTCGTTCCCTAACCGCTTCAAGTACGTGTGGTGGTGGTGTAAGGATATCCGTTACCGCATGTCGTTCCCTAACCGCTTCAAGTACGTGTGGTGGTGGTGTAAGGATATCCGTTACCGCATGTCGTTCCCTAACCGCTTCAAGTACGTGTGGTGGTGGTGTAAGGATATCCGTTACCGCATGTCGTTCCCTAACCGCTTCAAGTACGTATGGTGGTGGTGTAAGGATATCCGTTACCGCATGTCGTTCCCTAACCGCTTCAAGTACGTGTGGTGGTGGTGTAAGGATATCCGTTACCGCATGTCGTTCCCTAACCGCTTCAAGTACGTGTGGTGGTGGTGTAAGGATATCCGTTACCGCATGTCGTTCCCTAACCGCTTCAAGTACGTGTGGTGGTGGTGTAAGGATATCCGTTACCGCATGTCGTTCCCTAACCACCTCAAGTACGTGTGGTGGTGGTGTAAGGATATCCGTTACCGCATGTCGTTCCCTAACCACCTCAAGTACGTGTGGTGGTGGTGTAAGGATATCCGTTACCGCATGTCGTTCCCTAACCACCTCAAGTACGTGTGGTGGTGGTGTAAGGATATCCGTTACCGCATGTCGTTCCCTAACCACTTCAAGTACGTGTGGTGGTGGTGTAAGGATATCCGTTACCGCATGTCGTTCCCTAACCACCTCAAGTACGTGTGGTGGTGGTGTAAGGATATCCGTTACCGCATGTCGTTCCCTAACCACCTCAAGTACGTGTGGTGGTGGTGTAAGGATATCCGTTACCGCATGTCGTTCCCTAACCACTTCAAGTACGTGTGGTGGTGGTGTAAGGATATCCGTTACCGCATGTCGTTCCCTAACCACCTCAAGTACGTGTGGTGGTGGTGTAAGGATATCCGTTACCGCATGTCGTTCCCTAACCACCTCAAGTACGTGTGGTGGTGGTGTAAGGATATCCGTTACCGCATGTCGTTCCCTAACCACTTCAAGTACGTGTGGTGGTGGTGTAAGGATATCCGTTACCGCATGTCGTTCCCTAACCACTTCAAGTACGTGTGGTGGTGGTGTAAGGATATCCGTTACCGCATGTCGTTCCCTAACCACCTCAAGTACGTGTGGTGGTGGTGTAAGGATATCCGTTACCGCATGTCGTTCCTTAACCACCTCAAGTACGTGTGGTGGTGTGTAAGGATATCCGTTACCGCATGTCGTTCCCTAACCACTTCAAGTACGTGTGGTGGTGGTGTAAGGATATCCGTTACCGCATGTCGTTCCCTAACCACTTCAAGTACGTGTGGTGGTGGTGTAAGGATATCCGTTACCGCATGTCGTTCCCTAACCACTTCAAGTACGTGTGGTGGTGGTGTAAGGATATCCGTTACCGCATGTCGTTCCCTAACCACTTCAAGTACGTGTGGTGGTGGTGTAAGGATATCCGTTACCGCATGTCGTTCCCTAACCACCTCAAGTACGTGTGGTGGTGGTGTAAGGATATCCGTTACCGCATGTCGTTCCCTAACCACCTCAAGTACGTGTGGTGGTGGTGTAAGGATATCCGTTACCGCATGTCGTTCCCTAACCACTTCAAGTACGTGTGGTGGTGGTGTAAGGATATCCGTTACCGCATGTCGTTCCCTAACCACTTCAAGTACGTGTGGTGGTGGTGTAAGGATATCCGTTACCGCATGTCGTTCCCTAACCACTTCAAGTACGTGTGGTGGTGGTGTAAGGATATCCGTTACCGCATGTCGTTCCCTAACCACCTCAAGTACGTGTGGTGGTGGTGTAAGGATATCCGTTACCGCATGTCGTTCCCTAACCACTTCAAGTACGTGTGGTGGTGGTGTAAGGATATCCGTTACCGCATGTCGTTCCCTAACCACTTCAAGTACGTGTGGTGGTGGTGTAAGGATATCCGTTACCGCATGTCGTTCCCTAACCACTTCAAGTACGTGTGGTGGTGGTGTAAGGATATCCGTTACCGCATGTCGTTCCCTAACCACTTCAAGTACGTGTGGTGGTGGTGTAAGGATATCCGTTACCGCATGTCGTTCCCTAACCACTTCAAGTACGTGTGGTGGTGGTGTAAGGATATCCGTTACCGCATGTCGTTCCCTAACCACTTCAAGTACGTGTGGTGGTGGTGTAAGGATATCCGTTACCGCATGTCGTTCCCTAACCACTTCAAGTACGTGTGGTGGTGGTGTAAGGATATCCGTTACCGCATGTCGTTCCCTAACCACTTCAAGTACGTGTGGTGGTGGTGTAAGGATA
Source organism: Parnassius smintheus behrii (assembly GCA_036936625.1). Taxonomy (NCBI): domain Eukaryota; kingdom Metazoa; phylum Arthropoda; class Insecta; order Lepidoptera; family Papilionidae; genus Parnassius; species Parnassius smintheus. Next base: position 844,873 of record JAUPFT010000015.1, read on the forward strand.
TCCGTTACCGCATGTCGTTCCCTAACCACTTCAAGTACGTGTGGTGGTGGTGTAAGGATATCCGTTACCGCATGTCGTTCCCTAACCACCTCAAGTACGTGTGGTGGTGGTGTAAGGATATCCGTTACCGCATGTCGTTCCCTAACCACCTCAAGTACGTGTGGTGGTGGTGTAAGGATATCCGTTACCGCATGTCGTTCCCTAACCACTTCAAGTACGTGTGGTGGTGGTGTAAGGATATCCGTTACCGCATGTCGTTCCCTAACCACTTCAAGTACGTGTGGTGGTGGTGTAAGGATATCCGTTACCGCATGTCGTTCCCTAACCACTTCAAGTACGTGTGGTGGTGGTGTAAGGATATCCGTTACCGCATGTCGTTCCCTAACCACTTCAAGTACGTGTGGTGGTGGTGTAAGGATATCCGTTACCGCATGTCGTTCCCTAACCACTTCAAGTACGTGTGGTGGTGGTGTAAGGATATCCGTTACCGCATGTCGTTCCCTAACCACTTCAAGTACGTGTGGTGGTGGTGTAAGGATATCCGTTACCGCATGTCGTTCCCTAACCACTTCAAGTACGTGTGGTGGTGGTGTAAGGATATCCGTTACCGCATGTCGTTCCCTAACCACTTCAAGTACGTGTGGTGGTGGTGTAAGGATATCCGTTACCGCATGTCGTTCCCTAACCACTTCAAGTACGTGTGGTGGTGGTGTAAGGATATCCGTTACCGCATGTCGTTCCCTAACCACTTCAAGTACGTGTGGTGGTGGTGTAAGGATATCCGTTACCGCATGTCGCTCCCGAACCGCCGCAGGAGTCTAAAAATAAAAACCGCGATTGCCAATCCGCTTGCCAACCGTGGCAACTGTGACGTAGTCTATAGGGGAGGCCATGTTCAGAAAAGTAAATGTGTGTTGGCGGACTCCACAGGCTTCCTCGCGATGTTTTCTTTCGCCGCAGAGCACGTGGTAAATCCGCACATCAATTTTTTATATACGCGATATAATCCGTAAAAGCTAGATTTCTTTAAACGTGTAGTGTTTTCGTAAACATAAGAAATCATTTACGATTTTATTGGTGCCGGCGGGATCGAACCCTGGGTTGTTCCCGGGTTGTGATGTTCAGAAGTGGACTTTAATAGGCTGTAACAGTAAGTAATATAACAAATTACAAGTAACAACTAGAGGGACGTCTAAATAGTTATATTAAAAACTTAAAAAATATTAAAAACTGCACTTTTGGTATAATGTTATATTTCCTTCTAATTTTATTGAATACTTCCCTTGAAAAAATAATAAAAATGTAATAAAAAAATTATCGTTTCGTTCATCATGAGATAGAAAGTTGTACAAACTACTGACAAAACTTATTTAAAAAACATCTTGAAGCGACCACTCATTCTCAGGGGTTATCAATTATTATCAGCGCCGTCAAATAACAGAAAAAAGTTTTTTTTCTAGTAAATTTTTTAGAAATTCAAGTACCAAAACAATGTCGAGTTGTTTTATACTTGAAATTGTCTTCAATGTGGTGACAAAGATGTTACTAACGATACCAACAACGCCACGTTCCGTTTATAGTACAAAGTACGTAATTTTGTGCACACACAATAGTAATAAAATTCATCTAACAAACGGGAGTGCATTGAAAAAAGTAAATTAAAGCATGTGTACATGCGTTCCCCTGCTGCGTACTTACACGTACGCTGGTGCACTGTAAGTACTGCGCACATGGCTAGTCTCCGTTGAGAGTGGCCGCCGTGGCCGACATGAGATAAAAAGAACATTATATTAATAGATATTGCTGTGTTTTGTTTCGGATCATGGTTACAGCGACGTAACCAAGATCCGAAACAATGGTGGTAGCGCTAAAGGCATGGTGCAGCACGAATGCGTCGGTTCGTTCGCGGAAAGATAATAAAGAAAGTAGTAATTAATAGTAGCTTAATGCTGTGTTTTGTATTGTGTGATGAGCGATGAGAAATTGAGACCTTATTAACTAGTAATGATGTATTGTCAGCTTACTAGGAGATGATTATACATCTGAGTTCGTTGTCCAACTATAGGCCTATCGCCATCACCTCTTTGTTCTCTAAAATAATGGAATCCATTTTTAACAGCTTGTTAAAAATCTCTCTATAATGTTAAAAGGCTCTCATTCAACTCGCGGTACCTTGAGGATAACCAGCTGATTAGTGAACGCCAGTAAATACGGTTTCCGACGCGGTCACTCGGCTGGTGATCTTCTGGTTTACCTAACTCATAAATGGGCGGAGGCAGTAGAGACCAAGTGGGAGGCGTTGGCCGTTAGTTTCGACATAGCGAAGGCCTTCGATCAGGTTTGGCACAAAGCACTTATTACGAAGCTTGCTTGCTATAGGCTTTCCGAGAAATTGTGCAATTGGATCACCAGTTTTTTTTTTTGCTGATCGGAACATCAAGGCCGTAGTTGATGGTGCATGCTCCGATTACAAGCCTATTCACGGTATTTTACAAGGCTTTGTGCTATCACCAACGCTGTTTCTTCTGCATATCAATGACATGTTACAAACCGGTAACATTCATTGCTAAAAAAATAAATAAAAATATCAATTTCTTTGCAACTTTCCGCTAAACATATAAAATGATGTGTCTTACCTGGATTGAAGCGCACCTCCCGTCCTCCCTCAATTGCATACACTAACTCCGTCACCACTAGACCAAGTACCACTACTCTCAACACCACTATTCCAGGCAAGACACACCATTGACGATAATACGACACGTGTTTCGCCTCTACACGAGGCATCCTCAGGTAATATAGACTCTACGGCGGCTGACCGCTAAGTGAGCGGCGAGTCGAAACAGTTGCTATTTATACACGCTGACACAATCGCTCCCTACCAAAGTAGCGAGTGACCGCGTCGTGCGATAACAAACCTGTCAACAGTTATTATTATTGTTATGATTATTTTTAAATACTATTATTATTATTGTTTTGAGTGAACGCGCCGTGCGATAACAAATCTGCTACTAATTATTATTATTGTTATGATTAATATTTTAAATACTATTATTATTATTGTTTTATTGATATTATTATAATTATTTATTATTATTAATCTTAAAATTATTATTAAAGATTGGCCTTAAAGATGTTTAACAAAGGTGAATTAGAAACATTTGTTTGTTCATTCAGCAGTGTATAATTACTATTATTACTTTTTAAAATCTCCAACTGCTCCAGCACACACAGTCGCAGCCCCTTATTACAGGTATGTAAGACTTCAAAGGAATGGTCGCTAGCTAGGTTGTGTCCAGTGTCCAAGAGATGTTTAGCAAAATGGGATTTATCAGGATTGCAATTTCTGGACGCGGCCATATGTTCTTTATAGCGCGTCCCGAAATTGCGACCAGTCTGACCCACGTAAACGGCGTGGCATTCGTCACAAACAAGTTTATAAACACCCGATTTTTGACTAATATTTAACTTATCTTTATTGTTACAAATATTCCTAAGCGAATTGTTTGTTTTGAATGCCACGTTAATGCCGTTTTTCTTAAGACTATTAGCTATTTTTTCCGATATGGGGCCTAAGTAGGTCAAACTACCCACATACCGCCGGACACTTTGAGATCGAACCGCGTACAAAGAATTGCGAAAAACATGCTTTTGTTTCTTTTTAATAAGATTATCAATGAGACTTTTTGAAAAACCGTTAGAGACCGCAATTTGATAAATTATATTAAGTTCTTTTAAATAATTTTCTTTATTTAATGGAACAGTGGACAGACGGTTAATGTAACAATAAAAAGCGGCTAATTTATGTTGCCATGGATGACACGATGATGCGGGGATGACCGTGTCGGTATGAGTTGGCTTTCGATAAATTTGGAAAACATGTAACGACTCTTTTCTTGTTATTGTTAAATCAAGGAAATTAAGGGAGTCATCTTGTTCCAATTCAAGTTTAAATTTAATTTTTTCGTGGACTCTATTTATTTTATTAAGGAAAACATCCAGTTGTCTCCTTGTGCCTGTCCGAAAAGGCCAAATTGGCCTCTAAAAGCTTGGCGTGCTCAGCAGAGCGGGACAATATTTAATGCAGGCTCACTCAGCCTGCAACTTTACAAGACGCAGTTTCGGCCGCCGTTCCCATCTCTGGGCCGGGCTTTCCCAGTGCCAGCTCCTTCCATTTGATCGCATCCAGCGCAGAGCAGTGCGAATCGTCAGCGACCGAGCTCTTTCCGATCGGCTTGACTCATTGGCACTGCGAAGAGATGTTGCATCTCATTGCGTATTTTATTGCATCTACCACGGAAAGTGCTCTGAGGAATTGTTCAAACTAGTTCCAGCCGCACAATTTCACCATCGCACATCGCAACAAAACTCGAGATACCATCTATACCATCTGGGTGAGTTGGTCCACCACTGTGCGATTTATAAGAAATTGCCAGTGATTTTTCCAGACCGAATCAAGCTTATTCCTTTTTCAAAGGCCGGCAACGCATCTGCGATTCCCCTGGTGTTGCAGTTGTTCATGGGCGGCGGTAGTCACTTACCATCAGGTGAGCCCTTCCGTTCCAAAAGCTAAATTGAGGATAGATGAAGGTATAGGGGGATAAGTCGCTCGCGTCCGTAGGCTTTGACCACCTAATCCTAGGCCCACCCTACACGTGTCCCCCGGGTGGTGCTAAATGAGCGACAAGCCGATAGCACAGACTCGGCTCCTCGCCGTGGTAGCGGCGTTAAATATACCACCCTATTCGCACCATGAGGAATGAAATTAAAGAAATGGCCCCGAGTTCCCGGCGCCCCTTTAATGGGGCAGGGGTGCGAAGAATCTCCGGGAGGAAAACCGGCGACGAGGCTCGCCACCCGTCACGTTCTGTCTCCCGGAGGGGCGAAAAGTGGATTGCAGAGGCCCGTCTGGCTACGTTGAATGTATGTGGAGCAATGAATGACAAAATGGATGAAGTATGCGAGGTGATGTATGATAGAGGAATAGATTTGTTATGTGTAAATGAGACGAAACGGAAGGGGAAGGATGTCACTACACATGACATGTATACCGCATACTGGTCTGGTGTAGACGAGCTCGAGCGGGCATGCCAGGGAGTAGGTATCATCCTATCAGAAAGAATGGCGCAATATGTGAAAGAGTATGAATGTGTAAGCCCAAGACTGCTATGGATACGATTGAAAGTGGGCTTAAAGAAGTTGTTTGTGCTAGGGGTCTACGCCCCAGACATGTCTAAGCCCACTCATATCCGAGAGCAGTTTTGGGAAATGGTAAGGATGGTATTAATGAAATGTAAGGGAAATGAAAATGTTGTTATGCTAGGAGATTTTAATGGAAGAGTTGGGGTGAGGAGGCTTGGTTATGAAAGGATATTGGGAACGTTTGGTGATGAAAGTATAAATGAGAATGGTGAAAGCCTCCTCACTGTATGTATGGAAAAGAATCTTTTTGTGGCGAACACTTTCTTTCGCCACAAGAGGATTCACATGTACACTTGGGAAAGAGGTGATGATAGAAGCATGATAGATTTCATAATTGTGGATGAAAGATTGAGGGGCGCAGTGGTGGATACAAGGGTTTACCGAGGGTCAAACGTAGGAACGGATCATTTTTTGGTTTTATGCCGAATTAATGGTCTATTCAGGCGGTGGCGCCATCGGTCATCTGTGTCTACCACTGCGTTACAGCGTATTAGAACAGAAAGATTACAAGATGAAGGTGAGAAAAACAAGTTTAAATGTAGACTGAAAGAAAACGTAAGTGGTTTGGATGAATTATGTATGAATGAGTTAGACTTGGAGAATGTATGGCAAAATGTTAAGAAAGGTTTAGTAGATGCAGCTACCGAAGTATGTGGTGTTAGTAAAAGAAAGAATGAAAGGAAAAATAATACGTTATGGTGGGATGATGAGATACGTACGGAAGTTGAAGCAAAGAAGAGAGCATGGCTAGATTTACTAGCAACTAAGGCTGATAATTCTAGCGGTACGAATGATGATTTTGAAAGAAAAAAGGCAGTCTTTAGACATCTAAATAAAAGAGTAAAAGAAGTAGTTGAAAGGAAAAAGCAAGAAAGAACGGATAAAAATAATAGAAGAATATCGGATAACTTCCAGGCAAATATTAAAATGTTCTGGAAACTCGTAAGAACTGCCAGGGGATGTTCAAAACAGCCTAAAATGAATGCTATAACAGATGAGAATGGCTATATTCTGAATGATGAAGTTTTGAGTTTAAAGAGATGGAAGGAATATTTTGAAAGCATGTTTATGAGTGAGGAGACAACGTATGAACTGAATGAAATAGGAACTCCGAAAGAAGAGGAAGGAGGTAGCGTGATAAGTATAGATGAAATAATGAAAGCAATGAAAAGCATGAAAGCAGGTAAGGCTGCCGGATATGATAGAGTTTCACTCGAAATGCTGAGGGCTGGAGAGGAAGTGGTGGCAGGCCTGCTGCACACCTTGTTTAATTTATGCTGGGAACTGAAACGGGTACCGGGAGACTGGTGCAAAGCCGTGATAGTCCCAGTATATAAGGGAAAAGGGTCGCAGCAGGACTGTAAAAACTACCGCGGTATCAGCCTTCTTAGCATCGTGGGAAAACTGTATGCCAAGGTACTAATTGAAAGGGTCATGAAAGAAACCGATGGAAAAATTTGGGATGTGCAAGCGGGATTTAGAAAGGGAATGGGATGTACAGATCAAGTCTTCTCCATGCGCATGATCGCGGAGAAGTTTTTGGCCAAAAACCAAAAGGTTTTTTGTGCGTTCATGGACTTGGAGAAGGCCTATGACAGAGTGGATAGGAATGTGCTATGGCAAACACTGAACTCATTTGGGTTGAGCGCTGGCTTGATACAGGCATTGGAGTCTCTTTATAGGGACTCTAGTGCTTGTGTTAGGATCAAAAGGGTCTACTCGGACTGGTTTGGCATCCATAAAGGTGTCAGACAGGGCTGTGTGGCTTCCCCGTGGTTGTTCAACCTATTTATGGACAGTTGTTTGCAAAATTTGAAAGTTGAAGAATGCGGAGTAAGAATGGGTGAGTTAACCATCAAATGCCTTTTGTACGCCGATGATCAAGTTATTCTTGCGTCGTCGGCGGCTGAGTTGCAAATGATGGTTACATTAATGAACAGATCATTAAAAGAAAGGGGTATGAAAGTGAACGCAAGTAAGACGAAAATTATGGTTTTTGAAAGAGATGAAAGTAAAACGATATGTGAAATAAGAATAGAAGGGGAGTTGATCGAGCAAGTAGATGAGTTTGTATATTTGGGGTGCGTATTTAGCAGGGATGGGAGATATGATAAGGATATAGAACGACGAGTGAACGCAGGAAACAGAGTAAATGGGGCCCTGCACTCTATTGTGAAGAGTCAAAATGTGTCAAAAAAGGCACGTATGGCAATTCACAATGCTGTGTTGGTCCCTACTTTAACGTATGGTAGTGAAAGTTGGGTATGGCAGAAGAAGCACGAGAGTAGAATAAATGCAGTAGAAATGCGGTCGTTAAGGAGTATGTTAGGGCTGAATCTGAATGACAGGGTGAAAAATTGTGTGATAAGAGAAGAGTGTGGTTTGCAAGATGATGTTGTGACCAGGATTAAGAAAGGAATGCTTCGGTGGTTTGGTCATGTGGAAAGAATGGATGAGGAAAGAGTGACAAAGAAAATTTATGTTGCAGAAGTGAATGGCAGAGTCGGAAAGGGACGTCCTAGGCGAAAATTTATCGACCAAATTGGCGATTTATTGAAAACGGGCCAAATTAGGAGTACCCTTAACCGACGAGCATGCATGCGTAGGTGTATGGATGTGAAGGAGGCGAGAGAGGTGTGTCAGGATCGTGCCAAATGGAAGTCTGTAGTCTCTGCCTACCCCTCTGGGTGACAGGCGTGAGTGTTTATGTTATGAAGGTATCTTCGGGCCACAGTATCCAGTTACAATCAGGTGGATTATGCCTGTTTGTCATCCTAAATTGTATAAAGAGTCGAAAGTTTTTGCTAAATCTAGGTAACGTCAAGGTTATTAAAGACAGCATATCTTAACTTTTTTTAACTCTTAGTAAAAAGTTGGTCATGATTAACCGGTTGTTTTTTTTTTATAGGATAAGGTGACAAACGAGCACACAGTCCACGTGATAGTAAGTGGATGCTGTGGCCCATAGACATCTACATTTAACCTTGATTAAGAATTAAAATGCAAATGCGTGGTCACCCTTGAGGGCTGTGTTGGAATGCCTTGATTCCAGTAAAACGGGTCTCCGCTTCTCTACACTCACTGTATGAAACACAGCAGCATTAAGCTGCTATTTTACGCTGGTATTCTGTGAGAGCGTGGTCCTTCCCCGGTCGAGTCGACCAATTCATGCTACAAGCATAATAGCTGCAACGTGGATATACTTAGGCGGTGAGTTTGTTATTTACTGTACGACGGAGCATGTATAAAAAAAAGATAAAATAATAAAATAAAGATTTTTAATGCGATTATACGTAAGCAGATAGCATTAGCATCACTGGTGACGCGACACAAGCGACGATAGACGGAGCACTGCGTCCGTATCAAGTGATGAAGAAACCAAGCTTAACTTCTTGACATGCACACAAGAAAAAGCATGTCAAGGTGTAGATGATACTGTATACGGAAAGTTAAAATACAAGGCGTTGCAAATGACTTTGAATATAATTATCTAGAACGTTTGCTAATTAATTCCTCAAGAGATATTGCAATCTTACCCGTAAGAACAAATAGGAAATTTATTTTCTCGTCATCAAGATACTATTACTTATACGTGGTAGAGGCACGCTGAAGGTATATTATGGTAGTAACACGAATGGGGAAGGACCGTGCTCTCACAGAATACCAACGTAAAATAGTAGTTTAATGCTGCATTGTTTAGAATGGTGAGTTTAGAAAAAAGAAAAAGAGGCATTCTATCTTAGTTCTCAGGGATGTAAACATTTTTTTTTAATCGAGGTTTGATTTAGATGTCTTTGGGTTATAGCATCCACTTACCTTACTTGAGCAATATTTCGTTAACATTTTTAGATTTTTAAATTAGCTTTTAATAGTAGATTGCCATTGTTAACACATTGTGAGTGAAAATGAAACTTATATTTTTTATTTTTTGAACTGATGACAGTGGACACGTGCAACCGAATTTAGATAACACACACTACCTCCTGACATCCCGTGGGGGTCTTGAGAGGTGACAGAGGACAGTAAAGGACGCCATAGTGTACCTGACAGGTGTTGTAGACCTGTATAATTGAACTGTACAGGTATATTCTATAATTGTGCAGGTTTTTACATCTGTACAGACTGTATTGTTTTTTTGCAGTAACTATGTTTTACATCACTTTTCGACTAAATGACCTTTTGTTCAATAAAACCAAAAACAAACAATAAACCTGTTAGCGCTAACGCGTCGAGATTGTGCACCGCTGCCGGGACAGTGGTTTCAATTGAGAGTTTGTACAGGTCTCTCTTCGATCAATAATATTATTGATCGAAGAGGTCTCTACAATTATCCTACGAAACGCAGTAGCATTACGAGTACACTGCTATTTTACGCTGGTATTCTGCAGCATGGTCGTTCTCCGGTCGAGCCGACCCATTCGTGGTACAACTATAATATAGTTGCAGCATGGCTCTATGACGTTGTAAAACCTGTACCTTAAAACAACAGAAGATCGAAACATGGTAGAGCAACGCTATGGCCATATTATGGTTGGAGTACGAATCAGTTGGCTCGATCAGAGTAAGACGAGCTCGAACTCTCACAGAATACTAGCGTAAAATATCTGATTAATGTTGCTATGTATGGTGAGTGTAGCGAACCGGAGACCCTTTTCACTGATCATTATATATTTATCCTCAAGGGAAACAACGCATCTGTATTTTGATTCTTAACTGAGGATAAATATAAATGTCTATGGGCCGTAGTATTCACTTACCAACAGGTAGGCTACGTGTTTGTTTGTCATCTTTATTCTATCAAAAAGTTATACTTTGATACAACCCCACTGCCGAGCACCACCAGCGAAATAGTATTTAGGACCACAAAGTCATGATATTGTTATATTGACTGATTTTAAGTACATCTATCACTTCTTATTAGTGTTACATCAACTATCAAGAAGATGATTTCGGATTGCACCAACAGTACGGATCGTATAGGGAATTTTGAAGGAGTACTGTACAAGGGAATGATAATAGTTCGCTTTATTCTACATCTTATACTAATGACAAGAAGGACCAACATTTCACTTACCGAAAAGGCACCTGCTCAGCAACAAACACGTAGTTGAAGGAGTACATGGCAGAAAGCAGGGTGGGCAGGCAGAGTAGCGTCAGCACGTATCGCTGGTAGGGACCAAAAGGGCCGAGCTGACACAACGCTGCCTCCAGCGCCTCCCCACCACCCACCTGTCCATCGACCCTCTTTGCACCTACATTCGAACTTTCACCCAAACTACTTGTGGGAAATGTAGTATTGTTTATTTCTGTGCTAGCTTCAACAGTCCCGCCCATGTTCGCTTCATCTCTCACTGCTTCACTTCCTGTTTCCACGTCACCTGTACGAGTATCTTGTGGGAAAACCGAACGCGTTTCAGGCGGTGCGTGTCCCGTCATATCACTACCGCCACTGACGTGAATGACGAAAAGTGAATTCGTTTTATCAGTGTTGACATGCCAGTAGCGATAAGGTTTCATTTCTTAAAAGGAAATTACTTTTCTGCAATAAAATTGATACAACAGAAGACGCGAAGTAAATTTAGAAAATTATTTTTAACCGCGCGTTTAGTGGCGGTGTGAGATGTACGAGTATCCATTAACACTGACCTAACCAAATACTGTTCCGTGAGTGTCTTTAGAGGCGATAGTGGGAAAAACAAGTTGTAAAATTAAACTTTCACTAAAAATACAGTCGAAGTAAGATCCTTTCAAGTCACAAAAGTTCGTCGTGGCAAAAGTCGTGACAACTGTGGTAAATATCCCCATATGAAGCAAACCATGGGGGAGTGAGCATTGTTCAGCTGGACTTTATAGGCTATATTAAATGAATGAATAGAAATGCGCTTGTCTTAGTTAATAATATATGACATTTCGCGCATAGACCCAGAAAAATTTACACAGACACAAAAACACAAATCCAAATTATGATTTTTAGACCCGATTTTTTGTGTACTATTATTTATGCATAGAAAACAGATACAAATGCAATGCCAAGCACTAGAAAAATTTAGTTCTGAATATATGATTGAATTTTCTGACAAATATGAATGAAATTGTCTACAAATAATCTCCAGGTAAGCGACTTACGATGTTCGAATATAGTTCGTTACCATCTGACGGAGATATGGCACTGATACGGGATCGTTATCTCATGATAACGTTCGTTGATGATAAAGTTCGTAACAACACAACGAGAAAAAACAAACAAAAATCGCACAACGAGATCCCTCGCACTATGTAGGTTTGAAACGCTACTGCATTTTTATAGAACAAGGGTGACAAACGAGAACACAGTCCACCCGATGGCAGGTGGATGCTGTGGCCCATAGACATTTAACCTCGATTAAGTATCAAAATGCAGATGCGTTGTCACCCCTGAGGACTAAGATGGAATGAAATGAAAAAAAAAACAATGAATGAAACAAAAACAAAAAGAAAACGAGTCTCCGGTTCTCTACTCTCAGCATACGAAATACAGCAGCATTAAGCTGCTATTTTACGCTGGTATTCTGTGAGAGCGTGGTCATTCCCCGGGTGAGTCATCCCATTCGTGCTACAACCATAACATAGAACTGTGACCGATGCTAAATTACAAATTAGGGTATATATAACTCATGTTTAATGATTATTATACATAAATTAAGCATATTATAATAATAATAATAATAAAGAAAACTACCCTCACAGACTCAGTATCGGTGTTACAATATTAACTCACTTATTTCGAAGGTGCCGTTAGAGGTGACCGAGGTTACTGCATCGATGGTCTAGGAGGTGTATACACGACTGCTAATTTTAAAGTCTCGGGTTCGATAGCCGGGTCGGACCAAAAGATTTGGATTTTTCTGTCAAGAAATTCTCAGTAAGTAGCAGCCCAGTATCAGGAAGTTAACGGTGTGTCACCCCGTGCCTCGGAAATCCAGTAGCCGTTGGTTCAGCGCTTGATCTTTTTCCGGTTGCGTCAGATTACTTTCTCATCGGAATATGAGAGTGAGGGAATAGGAAGCGTACCTGTGCTTGCGCATACATTGGGCACTACAGCCCTGTCCAGCGCAGATGGCAAGTCTTCGTTGAGACAGGCCTCCGTGAGCGAAATTCGTTCTGGAGGACATTATTATAATAAGATGTGACTAGGCGGAGTGCCGTAATAGTACTTCCAAGAGATGGTGGACGTTTTTCATATAGAAGTCAGGCTAATAAACGAGCACAATGTCCACCTAATGGTAATAGCCTAGATTATGAATCAAAATACATATGTAAACACATCCCTGAGGGTTAAGATAGAATGCCTTGTTACCATCAAAAAGTTTATTCAGTTCCCTACACTTACCTTACGAAGCACAGAAGCATTTGACTTTCATTCTTTCATTTATCTACTGTCGGAATTCCAATTTTGAAGATAAGACTCCCCCATAGATTGCCTCATAGGTATATTGCTCACAACCGCCACGTTCATGGCAGCCGGGCCGGCAGCCGCAGCTTTCCTAATTATTTTAAGTTGTTATTAAATCAAATCTGTTTATTTTACGAAAATAGGTTAATACCATACCATAGGTATACAATATAAGGAAGTTTCTCTATGTTCCACCATGAAACATATAAAATTAACAAGTGCAACATTCATTAAAACTAATAACTTAATTATTTAATTAAAAATTACTATTAAATTAAAGTTTAATATACAAATAATTTGCTACAAAATTTTAACACTTCGTGGACAGATGTGTCGGAATTCGATAAAGATGGTATAACCAATTACCAAAACGCTCATTAATGGTCCTCGAAAGAACATGGACGTCCCAATAAGAAGCGCACAAAGGGATCACAAAGACGATTCAGTTTGAAAGATCGGTGTAATATCAAACCCTTTGATTGCGCCTTACTTTCTCCGTGACAAATTAAGTGGAGAATACGAAAACTTTTTAAAATATGATGTACCTGGCCTTCTAGATGATTTACCACTCAATCTTATTCTGTACATGTTTCAACATAACGGTTGCTTTGCACACTACAAGGAGAAGTTTAAAAGAATGGTTAGATACAAATTATCTCAATAAGTTGATCGGAAAAGGTGGACCCCTACTGTGGCCAGCTAGAAGTCCATGAATAGTTTGATATACAACAAACTGACTCCAATGGTATCTATTAAAGTTTTAAGACAAAAAATAATCGATGCGGCAGATCACATGAGAAGATCTTTAACCACAGGTGTAAAAAGCGGGCTGAGAAATAGAATGAGAGTATGCGTGCGAGAATGGGAAAGACACGTGGAACATGAGTTGTAAAAAAGTACTTATTTGGATTGTTTTATTTTACGCCAAGGCTAAACACCCTTATTTGATACTATCTACCCACCTGGGGCCGTGAGCCGTGGTAGCTCAGATGGTTAGCGCTCGCTGTAAATTTCACAGTACGCGAGCAAACCGGGTTCGATCCCCGCCGGAACCAATGAAATTGTTAATTGCAATTTTAAGTGCTAGTTTATCACGTACTCGGCGGTGAAGGAAAACATCGTGAAGAAACCTGCATGTCAGAGAAATAAATAAAAAAAATATATTTCGAAGACACGTGAAGTTCGCCAACACGCATTGGGGCAGCGCGGCGGACAATTCCTTGCCCTAAAGAAATGAGCGGAGGCCTGTGCCCAGCAGTGGGACGTGTATATAGGCTGTAACTTTACTTTACTTTTACCTACCTGGGAGCTTTTCATCTAAGTTTTTTTCTATTTATTATAATAATACCCAGTGTCATACTTTCTTGGATAGCTGAAGGAATGTAGATATTTATAAGTATATCTGCAACATACATACCGTAGAATTTTTTTAATATTCCTGAAAGAAAAATAACTTTTTACATAATTGTTCCTTTTTCTAACCGTCAATCTACGAGTACGACCCAATTAGTTCAGTTACTTGCAATGTTGGTGTTGAAAATAATAAACAAACTCATCTACTTCGAGTACACAAAAATTGAAAAATCTAATATATTAGAGGAACAAATTACAAAATAAATGGCAATAGACAAAAAATCGTCTATTTTATGAAAAAAACTTAAAAAATGCTTCAGTTTGGCAGTTTGGGGTATGGTGTTCGATAGTCAAATCAGACAGAAATGATGCACACTGTAACCATTCGGGTGGATCATTCAAATGAATAATTTCAAGTTTCAGTACTCAGTGATCTATGAGACCCGCACGGCTGATGTCGGTTGTCGGATATTAATATACCAACTCTTTGCTAGTAGTAGTAGTCCTGTCAATCGTTTGAATCGGAACATTAAAATGTGATTGCAATCATCAATACTTTGAAGAGACTCGGTCAAATTGACGAATCATTCACGATTGTCATCATCAATGTCATGTCTAATACTAGTTCTGACGCCGCGCCGTTAGTGCCTTGTATACGCTTTCGTTCAGTTTTTTGTTATTTTCTGATTTCTACAGTTTTTGTTGAGTTTTTCTTTAAGTTTATTTAATTTTTGGTTAAAAGATGCGGAAAAGAACAAAAAGAATTGTTTTGAATAGCGAGTATCGCAAATTTGTGGTTCACTTGCGAGATCATTTGGAACGTGAGTGTCGAATTGGCGGACAGTAGTTGCCTCTAACCCAAGTTGGCAACAGAGTTGCGGATGCTCTTGGCATCGGTAGTGCAACGGTGTCTCTTATTACGCAAGAAAAGTATTGCAAGGCATCATTAACTCAAGCGATAGAGGTAGACATGGAAAAAAACTGTCGACACCGAATAAGAAAAGAAGTAGAGTTTCGAGTATTACTACGATTGATGATTTTGATGCCGTCTCAATACGCAACCATGTATACGCGTGTTATAGACGTGCTGAACATCCAAAACTAAGAAAATTAATAGAGTCCCTTAAAGACTCTGATTTATTTAAAGGCAGTTTGCAGTAATTGGTCATCATACTATACAAAATTAGCTTCGCTTACAAACAATGCGATAAAAGAAAAATAATAATGGAGCGCACAGATATTGCCTTGGCATAGGTGGACCATTTTTGAAAAGCGAAACATATTTTAAATTGGGAAAGTCGCATTTTTAGACGACACGTGGCTTAATGCGAACCACACCGTACCGAAAGCTTGGTATGATGGCACGGCACAATCAGTCACCAAAGTACCCGAAGCTAGAGGACAACGCCTGATAATTACGCACGCAGTGACGGCAAACGGTTTCGTAGTCAATTGTTTGTTGACTTTCAATTCAACAAAAACAACACAATATCATGAGGAGATGAAATTCGAGGTTCTGGGTTAAGAATGAGCGAGTTAACCGTCAAATGCCTTTTGTATGCCGATGATCAAGTCATATTTGCGTCATCGGCGGCTGAGTTGAAAATGATGGTTACATTAATGAACTGGGAATTAAAAGAAAGGGGAATGAAAGTGAACGCATGTAAGACGAAAGTGATGGTTTTTGAAAGAGAAGAAAGCAAAACGGTATGTGAAATAAGAATAGAAGGAGAGTTAATTGAGCAAGTGGATGAGTTTGTGTATTTGGGATGTGTATTTAGCAGGGATGGTAGATATGATAGGGATATAGAACGACGAGTAAATGCAGGGAATAGAGTGAATGGGGCACTACACTCTATTATGAAGAACCAGAATGTGTCAAAACAGGCACGTATGGTAATTCATAATGCTGTGTTAGTCCCTACTTTAATGTATGGTAGTGAAAGCTGGGTGTGGCAGAAGAAGCACGAAAGTAGAATAAATGCTGTAGAAATGCGGTCTTTAAGGAATATGCTAGGGTTGAATCTGAATGACAGGGTGAGAAATTGCGTGATAAGAGATAAATGTGGTATGCAAGATGATGTTGTAACCAGGATTAAGAAAGGAATGCTTCGGTGGTTTGGTCATGTGGAAAGAATGAATGAGGAAAGAGTGACAAAGCAAATTTATATGGCAGATGTGAACGGCCGAGTCGGGAAGGGACGCCCTAGGAAAAAGTTTATCGACCAAATTGGCGATATTTTGAAAATGGGCCACGTTAGAAGTACCCTTAACCGACGAGCATTTATGCGTAGATATATGGATGTAAAAGAGGCAAAAGAGGTATGTCAGGATCGTGCCAAATGGAAGTCCGTAGTCTCTGCCTACCCCTCTGGGTGACAGGCGTGAGTGTTTATGTTATGTATGAAATTCGAAAGTTACTGGAAAATCTTCATGAACCACATATGATTATTATGGATAATGCGCCGTACATTTCCGTACAAAAGCACAAAGCTCCTACATAACAAACAGCAGTAGATAATTGGAGCTTATATCTTGGCTGCAGAGCAAACGCAATGATGCCAATGAAAATACGTTGAAACACGAATTGGTCTGATTAGTAAAAGGAAACAAACCCAGAAAGCCAACCTACATTTTGAATGAAATCGCTGAACATGATGGCCATATGGTTCTTAGATTGCCATTACAATGCCATCGAACGGATTTGGGCTCGTATCAAAGGTTTGTTTTTTGTAGTTATACCTAGTACCTACGTTTACCACACACATATATAGGCACTTTTTTATTTTTTTAGGTCATGCAGCCGTTTACGGCTTAGGAAATGCTAACTTTATTGCAAAATGCCTGTGATAACGTTACTGCGGATTACTGGAGAAAAGTCGTGGAATACACAAAAAATATAGACTAGAAGACCGCGAGCGAGATGTTCATTTTGACAGTGTTTGTAAACAAGAATTAATAATCAACGTAAGGGACAGTTCTAGTAGAGAGCCTAGTGGTATATATGATAACAATGAACTTGATTTAGATTGTGCGTCATTATTTTAATAATAAATAACTTTAAGCGAGAACTCCTTGTTTTATTTCACATTAAGCCTTTCACAAAAATTATTTCGACTCACAAGTATTCTACTAAATAGTCTGACTGATCGAATAGAAATATGCACGAGGCGAAATCGTTATTTTGGGATTGTAGGAGGGAATTTATTCTCGTATTAATAACGTATAGTTAATTCAATAGATACGAAATTGTTCAAAATTCCAAACATACAACTATCCTTTGCAAGTTCTATTAGAATAATAATGGAATAAATTCATTAACGATTTTATCATACACATTCCTACAGTGAACTGTCAAAATCCCATGTTTCACCTGACCATGTATAGACATGAAATAAATCTTAAAATTCAGCTAATTGAATTGTAAATTAATTATGCCTATCACATTGTTAAAAAAACGCAGGAAAAAACATTTTTTATTATTTCTATATGCTTATTCTATGTCAAGGGTATTATTATATTTTGAACGCATCTCAACTACCTTTTTTCTAGGACGTTCCATTTTACACACAGCTACTTTACTTTATTCAACTTAATTTAATCAGTAAGTATTTCTTTATTAGCCTTTGTATAGTACAGATTAATAAAAATAAAATATAGTACTGAATAATAAAAATGAAAAATAAATTAATCATTCAGTGTGTCCTTGAGTGCGCACGAATGAAACGGATTTTTTGACATATGATAGTTCTGCAATTGGCATCGGCGCAGAACTTCGTCCTCGATAATTAATAAGCCCAAATTACATTTTAACATAGTGTTTTATTTGTGTTTCCCATTTTGTTCATCAAGTATGTATGTAAATATGTACCGTAAGCCAGTGAAATGTGTTTGGTTGATAAGTGATCATTTTGACAATGCAAGAAATAAGTTAGACTTTTTAGATATATAGAAACTATCTATCGTTTTTTAGAAAAAATGTAGTTAGTAGGTACTTATGTGCGTTGAAGAAACGCTGCTTGCGACACCCTGAGTGTTTGTTGGTGGAAGGAAAAGGGGAGATCTCCCGCCGGGCAAGGTGTTCAGCCCAGGGAGCGGCCATACTTCGTGTACTTTGGCGCTCTTCAATATATACTGCTTTACTTTGGAACTTTGATAGCGCGATTTAGGCTTCAATGTGTTTTTGCTTAAAGCGCCACCACATCACTCCCTTGCTAAGACCGGAGGTCGATAGTGCATTCCGGTAGCCAGTGCGTCCTTATGAGATAGGAAAAGTATGAATTGGAATTGAACCTGTACATGTTTTGTAACTTGTTTGGAAAATCGCGTTTATGAGAACTTTTCGAGATATGATTAAAATTAAACTTTTAGCTAAAAGCTAACTTTAAAGAACTAAATATAATAAAATAATTTTTTGTAACAGCTTCTAAAGTCAATCCTAAGCATAGTGTATGGAATATTCAAGACTCAGAAGCAGTTGTCATTTACTTTTAGTTAAGTTTTTCAGCTGTGGACTTGTGAGGACTGTGATGATGTTGATGAAAAGTTCAGTTTTTTGACCCTTTTGAGTAGACTACGAAGTATCATAAGCTCGGGGCAGCATCTAGAAAGTCGTTTAAATCATCTTTTCTGATTCTACGCACGCAACTGCAACTCCCCAAGGATTGCAACAAAGCACGCTCCTGAGCCAGCTGCATCCGTCGTCTTCCTGCATCTTTTACCAGCTCGTCGCTGTTCCTAGTCGGGGGTCGTCCAACACTTCGCTTACCGGTACAGGCAGTAGGATGCCACAGAGTTGTTTTACCGGCTACGGTGTCATTGGAATAGTTCATTAAAACATTATTCCTTATTTCGTCACCATTAGGAGGGGGGGGGGATTTCTCTAGATTTATACTGAAATACATCTATTTCATAAAAATAATCATAAAATCTTTGACGACTCCGTGGCTTAGTGGCTTAGCAATGAGTGGCTGCGCTGGGAGTAGCGGGTTCGAATCCCGCACGGAACAAGTATTTGTATAGCCTACAAATAATTGTTCCGGGTCTGAATGTTTGTCCTTGTGCAATTTATGTTTGTAAACTGCCCCCGCGATACAGGAGAAAATCCTAGTGTAGGGGTAACGTTTCTTTTAAATGAAAAAAAAAAATCGGTTTACTATTGACGAAAATACCGCTTACATAAAAATTACATTACAATTGATAAATACGACGTATTGTCGCAACTTTGCGAATTATTTCCTGCAGGCGCTTAAACAACGGGAATTTTATTTTAGAGATAGAATGATCTCAAGAGCCTAAACGCGGTGCATTTATCCTCTATTCATAGTGCGTATGCGTAAAGCTGACGGGCTTGCAGTTAAATGTCAACGACCTCGGCCAGCTGGCGACCAGCTGTGACATCGACTAAATGTGGTCAACTATTAATATAACAATTTATTATTTTTAAACGCTTACAGTACACAACTGTACGTGTAGGTCCGGAACAAGTGGCGAAGGTTTTAACAGCGCGAAAAAACTTACGTTACCATCCACATCAACTGGATGCTTGGCGATCCACTACTGTACGATTTACTTGGAGATTTCTTCCCCGCACGACTTCTCTGTGGAAGTGTTTACTGCCGGCGATTTTTCCGGATCGATACGACTTAGGGACTTTCAAGAGACGAGCTTTCTCCTTTTTAAAAGGCCGTTAACGCACACGCGATTGCCCTGGTGTTGCAGTTGTTCATGGGCGGCGGTCAATACCTACCATCAGGTGAGCCGCATGCTCGTTTGACTCCTATTTTATAAAAAAAAAGTTCCGCGACCTGGCAGCCGGCGTATAAAAGTGACCCGTAACACGCGCGACTAGAGATAATAGTTCTGTTGATTGTTTTATCGGAGCGGTTACACTATCAACTAATTGGTTACCTATCTCTAGTAGTTATGTTCTGCAGTAGTTTTCTTGCGGTTGAGCATTCCCGCTCGGACCTTCCCGGCGGCGGGACGACTGTGGAACTAAAAGTACATGCAAAAATCACGTTCGATTAGTGTTTATCACGTAAGCGTTTGGACAAGTGTAGACTTTGTGGACAGTTTGGACAAGGTGTGTTAATTCTAGCGATGGAAAACGAGTTCGTGGGCGGTTTTGGCCGTTGGCAAGTGCGGTTGGCAGCGCTGCTGGCACTGCCTGTGATGCTCACAGGACTCTATGGCACCAACTACGTGTTCTTAGCCGCAAATATACCTTACAGGTTAAGTAATATAATTCAGTTTTCAGTTAAGTTTAAAAAATAAATAAAATGTGGTTATCGTTATAGATGATAAAAAAATGAAAACATATAAACATCTGAAATTGTAATGTGTAATGTTTAAGGACTTAAATTTTGTTAGAGTTTCGTCGTTATTTACTTTTAAAATACTTTTTAATCGTTGCCGTAGAACGGAGAAGTTTTATTTTTATACAATAAGGGTGATAAATGAGCACACACTCCATTGATGGTAAGTGGATGCTGTGGCTCATAGGTCCCATAGACATCTACATCTATCCAAAGTAGGAATCCACCGCTTTAACAGGTATCTACAGTGGGAGACTTTGTGAGAAGAACCATAAGCGGATAATTCTTCCCATAAGTGTTTTTGTGCATGCAGTACTGTGTTCCGGTCTGAGGGATATCCCCGTCATATTCCTTACAGGTGACGTCGCATCTGTTTGTCTCTTTTGTTCGAAGTTGGCTGCAGGTATTTAAGGACTGCATTAGCTAATCATTATGCGGATTGTAAGTCGTTTGTTTCTTCCATTTTATTAAAGTCTTATCTCGTATCTTCCAAAGTCAGTGCTAAGATACTAAACTGAAAGTCCCTACTTCAGAAGCTATAATGTGGAAATTATTTTATTCTATAATGATTTCTTATAGGTATTTACGCAAAAACCACACATTAAATAAAACTAGTTTTATGGATTTCATCGCGTTTAATTTAAACTTTTTGTTTTCCGACGTTTTCCCGTGACCATGAGTGCTGTAAAGCAGACCAAAATGCCGCGAATTAAAGAGTTAAAATTAGACGTAAAATAAAAAATTAAGTTACATTTAATTATTTTATTCTTTTTAATTCTTTGAAGTTTCAATTATTATTAAAAATTTGAATGAGGAATATTTTTTATATAGAATAAGGGTAACAAACTAGCACACAGTCCACCTGATGGTAAGTGAATGCTGTGGTCCATATACATCTACATTTATCCTCGAGTAAGAATCAAAACGCAGATATGTTGTCACCCCTGAGGACTAAAAAGGGTCTCCGGATCTCTACACTCACTATACGAAACACAGCAGTATCACGCTGGTATTCTGTGAGAGCGTGGTCTTTCCCCGGTCGAGCCGGCCCATTCGTGCTGCAACCCTTAGCTGCAGCGTGGCTCCACCACGTAAAAAGATTTATCACAAACTTAGATAAAACTAGAATGTTACTTAAATAGTTACATTAAATTCTTCGTCGCCTATTTTTCCATCTCTAGAGATAGAATTTTTTTCTCCAGAGTGGACGAAATATTAAAGATAACATATTGAATAAAACAGAAGTAAAAAAAAATCGCTTACAATTGACGGAGATATCGGGTAAAAACCATTAAAAAAAACTCACTAGAATTTAAAAACTTTTTTGAAGTCGGTTAAAAATTAAATCACTGAGCAAATCCCTTGGTCTAATATTGTAATAGGAAGAACTGTTCTTTCCTCCACTAAAATAAATATATTTCATTTATTAACTGCCGATCTGCACAACAATTATCCTTAGGAACACTACGGAATATCTGAAATAAATCAACCTTGCTGTATCTAGATTAATCAACAGCTTTATTTTATTAAACGCATTCATAAGAGAACTAAATCTATCTGACAAGTCTTTTATATTATGCGGTCTTCATTGTATTTAACGTGATGCCAAGGAAATCGATCAACTTAATATGAGGAGTAACTTGCCTTACATTCGGTGAATAAGAATTTAAAGAGTAAATGTTTACTCAAAAACGAAACACCTTAAACTCTTAAAAACCTAAAAAATAATTTAGTTTTTTATGTAAAAATTAATGACTTTTCATTGTTGTCCCGCTAACCAAATTTCGTGGGACAAGATTATGGTGCCCTGGTGTATACGCCAGAACCGGTGCTCTATTCTTTTACCTCTTAAGTTCGATGGTACAGTCATTTCACACTCCCGGAGAGAGATCAGGCGCGGGACCAACGGCTTTACGTACTTGATTTTATTCTGAGTATATCATTGCCGTAAACAGATCAACTTTGGAGAGAATCACCCGAATTAGGAAGTGTAGTATTTTGGTGATAAACGAAATGGGAGCGTAGACGCGCCGTGTACCGGATTCAGTTGCTTTTTATCTGCGCCCGATTTGTTAACACGAATGAAAATAATAAAACAACACGGATTTACGATGTGGTTATGATTGTGACCATTTCTAAAATAGTTCATCGTAATCACGGTTATAAATTCATTTGAATCAGTATGTTATTAATAATCTAATACATACCTATGATGGTAAGTGTACACTATGGCTCATGGACGCCTACATCCTTGATTAAGAATCAAAATGCAGATGAGTCGACACCCCTGTGGTCTAAAATAGAATGACTCAATACCAGAAAAGTTTCCAGTTCTCTTTTTTCAACGTGGAAGAGCCACACTGCAGTTATCTTACGGTTGCAATACAAATGATTCGGCCCGACCGGGGCAGGACTACGCTCTCACAGAATAGCTGCTTAAAGCTGATGTGTTTCGATTGATGAGTGTAGAGAATTGGAATTCATAGACATCTAAATCTGTTCTTGATTGGAAATCAAGATATAGGCGCGTTGTCACCCCTGAGGACTAAGCTGGGATGCCGATTCATTCGTGGTGCATCGTGGCTCTACCACATAGCTTTACCTATTTCAAATTAAATAAAAAGTTGCGAATGACGCTGCTGAAAAGAAAGTTTTTTATACCTTTAACGGACGAGTGTGTATGGGTAGATATATCGATATAAAGGAGGCAGAGAGGTATGTCGGGATCGTGCCAAATGGAAGTCCGTAGTCTCTGCCTACGTCTCTGGGCGACAGGCGTTATTGTTTATGGATTTTATGGCATAGAGCACTTATTATTTAAATAGGATATATTTCAAGAGTGGTTTCAAATATAAATATACAATTTGACGTGTAACGAGGGAAAATAGGACCTGGGCATGAGTTGTTATGTATAGTTATTTCGAGCTTGTGATAAGCCTTAGTCCATATAAAAGGGTAAAAAAAAAACTTTTTCTAAAAAGTAAAGGCCGCCTTCAAAAAGTAAACATAGAAGCCAAAAGAATTAAAAAGAATAACATAGCAACTTCCACATAACAGCCTTAGCATTGGCTTCTGAAGTAGTTATTGTGGAAACTATTCCGCTAATAAGTCCGCTTCTATTTAATATTAAATGTTTAATTTTATTTATTTTGAACGGTTACTTTTATAATCAACACCAGTTCTGCGCTTACGGTGCGAACGCTTTATTGAATAAAAATATATTATATCACTAGCTTCTTCAAAACACATATTATTAAGTGAACGTATTTTAAATTACAGAGGACAACCTTGATAGGACTTAAGTTGGCAATTGATAATTATTAATTAATTTACATATTGTTTTGATATAACTTGTTATTTTGTTTTGCTTTTGACCTGGACTTTGTAACATAAATTACAAAGAGAAACGGCCCCATGGCCCGTGTGTCTCTACTCCCCATGCAGTAGCCATACACAGACGTTCCCCTAGGTCAAAGTATAAGTCCACGCGGTCCTGTGCGTACAATAAAACTATAATTGCAGTAAAACTGCTTAATAGACTAAATTGCGTGGCTGAATCGACGTCTTAAAAAATGCCGAATTGTACAGTTTTTGCTGCAAAAAGAAATCTGTCACATCAAATTTAAAAAAGATCGCGTTACTTTTCATGTTCATATCATCATATTATGGCTATTTACTTCTTTTTAAACTTAAACATTACAAATGCAACGGTCGTATTGTTTCGAAATGTTTACCAACCCAAGCCGCTCGCTCTATTTGTGTGTAAAATTGTTCGTTATTTGTTTTGATTGTTATGTGTGAGTTTCGTCGTGAGAGACGATTATTTTTGTGTGCGCAGTTTTTCCCCGCAAAAAATGACTGACAGTTCTGTATCGAAGAAAAACGCTATGGTTACATTCTTCAAGTCCGCAGGTGGCCCGTGTTGCTCTATGCATAAATTAGAATGTTTATTTCACTGATGTACGAGGGCGGCACTGAAAATTTCGGGAATCAAGGAAGTGACACAACATTACTATTTATAAAATGTATTTATTGCTTTTCGAAGTATTCTCCGCGAAATTTGACACATTTTTCCATACGATGGAACTAATCAATGAAGCAACCATTCCATTCAGAAGTTGGGGTCTCCAAAATGGCCGTTTTGTAGGCGTCCACAGCTTCTTCAGGCGATGAAAATCTCTGTCCACGCAATTTATTCTTTATTTTAGGGAAAGTATAGAAATCATTAGGGCTTAGGTCGGGGCTGTACGGCGGATGGTCTAATAATTCTATGTTTTCCTGCCCTAAAAACTCTTTTGTTCTGTGTGCGGTGTGAGACCTCGCATTGTCGCGATGGAGGATGATGCGGCGGTTGCAGTTCTCTTTACGAAGTTCAGAAACGACCTCTGGCAAACAAATGCTAGCATACCATTCTGCATTAACCGTTCTTTGTCCCTCAAGAGGAATAGTCGTAACATGGCCGGTTTTGGAGATAAACGTGGCCACCATTTTTTTGCAACACTCCGTGAACGAACAATTTTGTTGGCTTTAACTCATTTTCGAACACCCAAACTCGTGACTGATTTTTTGTTTCGGGTTTGTACGCGTATAACCAGTATTCGTCACCTGATACGATGTTGTATACAGCATTTGAGGATCCTGCGTGGAATCTTTCGAGAGTTGTTCTTTCGAGACTGACGCACCAAGTAACGCGAGCCGCTTTTTGCTCTTCACAGAGCGAATGCGGTATCCATCGGGAAAACAACTTTTTTACACCTAATTGTTCATGCAAGATTATTTGTATTTAACTCATGCCAATGTCTAAAGTTGCTTGAATTTCGCAATATGTCACATGTTGATCTTCCTCAATCAGCTTACGCACAGCATCAACGTTTTCTTGGGTGACTGCAGTTTTTGGACAACCTTGACGGGGATCATTACTGAGCTTGACACGTCCACGTTGAAATTCAGCAAACCAGCGATAACTTGTGGTTTTGGATGGGGTTTCATCACCAAATGCAGAAATCATCTGGTCAACACACTGTTTTTGTGTAAAACCACTTCGAAAGTCATAATATATCATCGCTCATAATGATTTCTTATATTTACGCGAACACTACACATGATTAAAACTACTTTTACGGATTTTATCGCGTTTATTTTTACTTGTTATTTTTAATTCCCGACGTTTCGGGCGCTTTCCAGCACCTATGGTCACGGGGGACTGAGATGACTGACGTCCCGATGTCATTGTTAAACCCGGAGTACCTTCAGCTTTTTTAATTGTTGTTTATGGTCCGATCTATGCAAAATGAACTTTTTTTATATAGAATAGGGTGACAAACGAGCACACAGTCCACCTGATGGTAAGTGGTTGCTGCGGCCCATAGACATCTACATCTATCTTCCATTGCAAATCAAAATGCAGATGCGTTGTTACCCGTGAGGACTGAGATGGAATGCCTCATTTCCAGTTAAAAGGGTCTCCGATTCTCTACATTCACCATACGAAATACAGCAGCATTAAGCTACTATTTCACGCTGGTATTCTGTGAGAGCGTGGTCCTTCCCCGGTCGAGCCGACCCATTCGTGCTACAACTATACTACTAATATAACTGCAGCATGGCTCTACCACGTAAAACTGACTATATCCTGAGGTCTTGCAGTGGTATGCTTGGGTTTAGTTTTAATTTTATTGATTATAGGATCCCAAGCAGGTGGTAGTACCCAGCCTCCTTCTCTATTGAAATTAGGATGTTTTTTAATTTCAATAGCCTAAAAATAAACGCGATAAAATTCGTAAAAGTAGTTTTAATCATATCATCGCTCTTGAATTTTCTCGAGTCAATTCCATTTTCTCAACGACTAAACAAGTTTGACAAAACCTTGTGACAAGACCGAGAATCTTTTTTTAAATAAATAAATGGTATTCGATTTTTAAAACCAAGGAGTTTTCAATTAAAAGATTTTAATATGACAGGAACAGTGGAAATATTCCATTCCCGATACTTTTAGTGCAGCCTAGTATATAGTATAATAGTATTACGCGCTCCAGTCGCCGACACAACTAGCGCCATCTAGTGTCAGGAACGAGAGCGAGGGGAGCGTTGCAGTTTATGACATCACAGATCTCTCAACCGACAGCGCCACCCGAAAAACTAAGTTTCTAGAAAATCTATACTCGAATTCTCGGTACCTTGCGCGTGTTTACTTGAACATTCCGGATATTTTGCTAATTTAAATAAATAGGTGGCGCAAGATGCGATCGAGACAGAGTTGAACTCGACGACACAAGCGAAGCTTCGGAGCGGAATTAAGTGAATTAGTGTTTTTAACTTTAATTTGTATAAAGTAAATTAAAGTGTTAATTTAGGTAATTCCATCGGCAATTTTTATTGTCACGAACCTCAAGCTCGTAACAATTGGTATCAGAAGTGGGATAAAATAATGCCGATTTTACCTAAGGAGGAAACGGAGGATGTCCGTACCTGAAGTCAACGCCAGCAGGAGACGGACCAACGAAGATTTGGTGGTGCAACGCCGCAGACGTCGGAGGGCCAACCACCGGCTGCAGGTCCGTCAGTAGCTCCTGCGTCTGCAGCACCTGATTTAGGCGCCCTGATGGTGATGCTGCAGGAGCAGGCCCGCCGACAGGAGGAACAGGCTCGTCGGTTCGAAGAGCAGCTGAAGCGCGGACAGGAGGAACAGGCCCGCCGACAGGAGGAACAGGCTCGTCGGTCGGAAGAGCAGATGCTCCTCATGAAGGACCTTCACGCTACCTTTGGGAAAGAAATAAGGCAGGTGAAGGATAGGGTTGCTCAACACGACAACCGTCTGTCGGAAGCTGAAACCCGAATCGAAGAACATGAAACCCGAATCAACCATGTGAACCATCGGGTTGACAACGTGATGGCTGACGTGAAGAAAACGCTGGATGAACTCAAACTTGGGGATGGAACTACAGCTCCCGCAGTAGCTTCAGCACCTTCGCTACGTGGGTTCAAGGTGCCACCGTTCGACGGTACCTCTTCCTGGTCAGCCTACAAAATCCAGTTCGAAGCTGTTATGAAGGCGAACGGCTGGAATAAAAATCAGGCCATGACTGCTCTCCCACTAGGCCTGCGTGACCAGGCCTTAACAGTTCTGGAAGCTCTCGGTGAGGAAGTGACTTATGAGCAACTCCTTGAGGCATTGGAGGCGAGGTATGGCGACGCTCACCCGGAACACGTCTTTCGTGCGCAGCTTAAAGATCGTGTGCAGCGCATCAACGAAAACCTGCAGCGGCTCTAGAGGTGGAGAAGCTGGTGCGAAAAGCATACCGGTCTGTACCTGCGCTCATTGAAGGGAACCTGGTGCAGACATTCATCGACGGTATCCGCGACCTGGAAGTCAGAGCTGCTGTGAGGCTCGGACACCACGAGACGCTTAAGGACGCCTTGGCCCATGCACTGGAAGTAGAAGCCGTGCGGCGGGATCATCGTTCCCATCGCGTCAGGGAGGTTGCAGCAGCTACAGTTCGCGACCGCAACAAAGGATACAGCCCTAGGTGCTATGGCTGTGGGGAAAAGGGCCATCTTCGATCCAGCTGCCCTAAGCGAACCGTGGAAAGGAGAGTTGATCGATCTCGAGAGGGTAGTGCAGCTAATAGCACTGCCTGGCGGCGACAGGATCATCGTTCACCTCACGCTAGGGAGGTTACAGCAGTTACGGTTCGCGACCACAATAAAAGATACAGCGCTAGGTGCTATGGCTGTGGGGTAAGGGGCCATCTTCGGTCCAGCTGCCCTAAGCACACCCTAGGAAGGGAAGGTGAACGGTCTCAGAAAGGAAGTGCGGCTAATAGCACCGCCCAGCAGCAGCAGGAATACGACTTTCCTATCAGACACTGCAGCGGTAAATCTCACGGCAACGCAGATGCATTGTCAAGAAGACCTTTTCCTGAAGATTGCAACCATTGTGGTAGGCAAGAGAGTAAGGAAGTGGTATCCGTGAGGATGCTCAGGACAGACTACCTCAGCAACGGGTGGAGGGACAGCCTACGACATGCACAGCAGGAAGATCCGGACATCAAGCCAATTCTGGGATGGATGAAGGCCCGTGCTACGAAGCCTAAGTGGAGGGACGTCTCAGCGATGAGTTCAACCACGAAAAGCTATTGGGCTCAATGGGACAGCTTGCTGCTTCAGGATGGAGTCCTGTGCCGTAAATGGGACAATGGTCGAGGAGACAGCTGTCGTTTACAAATGGTTGTCCCTAAAGCTAAAGTGCCGAATGTTCTACAGCTGTGCCATAATGGTCGTTCAAGAGTCCATCTGGGAGGTAAACGAACTCTACTGAAGGTCCGAGAACAGTTTTACTGGGTCCATTATCGTGACGATGTCGAGGATTGGTGTCGTACATGTACAAGTTGTGCGGCTGTGAGGGGACCTCAGGCACGGAGTAGAGGAGCGTCGAAATTGTACAATGTTGGTGCACCACGGGATAGGACATCCCTTGACATTGCGGAGCCGTTACAGAAAGGCGTAAGAGGGACTCCTAAGATCGTCCAAGTGGATCGCTTGGCGCTTTATCATGGGACCGATAATGCTCGGGACGAGCATGTCTTAGGAGGGGGCAGTATTACGCGCTCCAGTCGCCGACACAACTAGCGCCATCTAGTGTCAGGAACGAGAGCGAGGGGAGCGTTGCAGTTTATGACATCACAGATCTCTCAACCGACAGCGCCATCCGAAGAACTAAGTTTCTAGAAAATCTATACTCGAATTCTCGGTACCTTGCGCGTGTTTACTTGAACATTCCGGATATTTTTCTAATTTAAATAAATAGGTGGCGCAAGATGCGATCGAGACAGAGTTGAACTCGACGACACAAGCGAAGCTTCGGAGCGGAATTAAGTGAATTAGTGTTTTTAACTTTAATTTGTATAAAGTAAATTAAAGTGTTAATTTAGGTTATTCTATCGGCAATTTTTACTGTCACGAACCTCAAGCTCGTAACAATAGTTAACTTTAATTTATGTTTCCTCACAATCTTTTGTTGACAGAACGAATTATAAGAGCTCCATGTGTGATAGTAGAACTCATAAAAAGATGAGAAAAAAAGTAATGTTTATGTGTTCTTACAACTCTACGTGAGTATGCGTTTCACGTGAGCGTAGCTGCCAACATGTGGGCACGAAAAGTGTGTCAGTGTTGGAATTACGCGATTATAAATATCACTTTGTTTGCATGGAGAGCTTTTTATAACTTAATGTTTTAAGTGAGTATAGGTAATTGGGGTCCTCAAAAATAACACTAAGGTTTTTCTGGAGTTGTAATATGACAAAATATTAGCGGTTTTTGAAGTAACTATTGGGATCGGAGTTTTTGAGTATCTTTATGTACCGAGGCAACTTTTAACAATAAAAACTAAGTTTCTTACTAAATAACTTAAAAGAGTAATTTTGATTTAGTAGAGAAAATAAAAAGCACTAGTTTAGTATGAATTCCTTTGCGTTTGGCTCTGCAAGCATGCAATTGAAGATTTTAGAAATATGTTTTACTGAATAAATTATCTTAAACTATGTCAATGTAATTTATAAACCGAATTTAATCTCTGCCGGCACCAGCACCAGCACCAAATTGTTTGTTGCGATTTTAAGTGCTCGGCGGTGAAGGAAATCATTTTTGGGCAACTGCATGTCTGACGACTTAAAAAAGCCGCTGTCATTTGAAATAGTATTGGGACAGCGCGGTGTGATGTTTTACAAAAATGGCAAATTTTTCGTTTTAAGGGTATTGTGAAAAAGTCAGTTATTTTCAAATTCAATGAATTTTTTACTTGGTAGAGCCATGCTGCAGCTGGTCGACTTGACTGGGGTAGGACCACGCTCTCACAAAATACCAGCGTAAAATATATAGCTCAATGTCGCTGTGTTTTGTATGATGAGTGCAGGGAACCGGAAACCCTTTTCCTGGAATTGAGGTATTCTATATTAGTGCTTAGGGGTAACAACGCCTCTGTATTTGATTCTTCACCGAGGATAGACGTGGATGTCTATGGGCCAGTGCATCCACTTACCGTTAATTAGACGGTATGCTCATTTATTATTTTTATTTATTTTATTTTTATTTTGTGACAACATTTTGTTTGGTGACAAGCCAGCACACAGTCCACTTGATGGTAAGTGGTTACTGCAGCACATAGACATTTACATCTATCCTCGATTGAAAATCAAAATGCAGATGCGTTGTCACCCGTGAGGACTAAGATGGAATGCCTCTTTTCCAGCTTCTTCCTCTTTTTAGGGTCTCCGGTTCTCTACACTCACCATACGAAACCCAACAGCATTAAGCTACTATTTTAAGCTGGTATTCTGTGAGAACGTAGTGCTTCCCCGGTCGAGCCCACCCATTAGTGCTACATCTACAACTTTACGGGAGTCTTTATAGGTCCCATAGCCCCTCGTCTGTACAAACGCCATATTCTGGCGTCTCAAATAATATACGCATCTGTCAAACGCCATAATATGGCGTCGAGTGATAGCAAACTGTTTGTAACATATATATGATATACAACATGTAAAAAAAACCTGTGGTTCCCGTTAGGTGTGTTATCGGAATCAGTATCCAAGCGTATAGAATTTTTTTTTTCAAAAAAACTCATTTAAAAAAATTAATTTTAATGAAAAAAATTAATCTGCAAATTGTATATGGTAGCTTGACTGTGACGGTATTGAATCATTATAATACACACATGTAACATACGTTTGTTTGTGTGAAGTATATATTTATTTATTTTATAATATTATACATTTATTATTTTGTTTTATGTATTGATTGAAACACACACACACACACACAGCTATTATAATTATTGTTGCTTATGTCTGTTGATTTATCTTTATGTAAGACAAGTCATATCTATCATGGCTTACTGATTAAAGGAAGAGCGGACTCATCCTAATGCAGGTTTTTCAAACTTAAAACGGTAAGATCGATCGATATCTAACTCTGAAAATGAGACTTGTGTTATGAATAAATATTTTTGTATTTGTATCTGTTTATGACTTTGCTTTGGCATATAGTCTGACACAACTGGTTACCTCGCCTACGCGGATCTCAGATGTGGAAGACCATGTACCTTCTTATATTTCCTAGTGTAGTGGTGCTGAGAGTTTGTGTGACAGGGATTAGTGGTGACAGGGATAGTGCACGCAATTGAGGGCTCTTTAAACTATGAAAACAAATATTCATTTCGGACTAATTCCAGTCGCACAATTTCACCATCGCACATCGCGACAAAACTCGCGATACCATCCATACCATACCTTGATTTAAAAGCAGTTCTCTTCCTCGCACAACTTCCTTGTGGAATCGACTACCACCAGAGATTTTTCCGGACTGATACGACTTAGGAACCTTCAAGAAAAGAGGCTACTCCTTTTTATGCCGGCAACACATCGGCAAACGAGCATACGGCTTACCATCAGGTGAGCCGTATGCTCGTTTGCCCCCTCTCCTATAAAAACAACTATATTATTACTAATATAATTGCAGCATTGCTCTACCACGTATAGACGTGTTACCCGTATTTTATAAAAACGAATGTTTTGCATTCGCTTAGGAAAATAAATCGCGTCGACGCTACCGATGTGAACTTGAGCTAGATAGAATACGCTTACCTCTGATACAGTTAAAGAATACTTTTACGTTTTGGGTGTTCGTAAGCATCGTTGCTGACGGACACATCTCAATATGATGCAGTGATGGAAATGTATTTTTGTTTTTTGAGAAAATAGAATAAGTTAAGGTAATATTAAGATAATTTGTGTGAAAACCTGCTTCCAGAAATAAAGATCTTTGATTATTAATTCCCTACGGTACCTTTTGTCAGGAGTGAACTCCGAGGAATGCGCTGAAATTCATTTTACGTGGGAGAGCCACGCTGTAGCTATATTGTGGTTGTAGCATGAATGGGTCGGCTCGACCGGGGAAGGACCGCTCTCTCACAGAAAACCAGCGTAAAACAGCAGGTTAATGCTGCTGTGTTTCGTCTGGTGAGTATAGTTGAACCGTTAACTGGAATCGAGGCATTCCATCTTATCGTAGTGGTGGTATCGTAGGGGTGACAACGCATCTGCGTTATGATTCTTAATCGAGGAAAAATGTAGATGTCTATGGGCCACATCTATGGATCGGAACATAACAGTAATTCAAATTAATATCTTATTTTTAAAGGAGTATTTTTTACTCATTTGAATCTATTTACAACATCCCCCAATAGTTAGCCTTTTGAAAGTAGGTATAGTAGATTCTACCATTTATTTTGTTTGTGTGCTTTACTATTTATTCACACTGTATATATTATTTTTCTGCTCGATTGCTTATGGAGTTTCTGAGGCCACGTCAGTGTGTATAGTGTGTATAGTGGAGTATTTCAAATATTCGCCAAACCAACAGTTTGGAGATTCGGTACGTGTTTTGCTTATTTCGTTATCACTTACACTACTTACACTACTTTGCTTATTTTCCACCGGCAATGCGCATCGCGTTTAAAATTATATTGTAATTACCGCATAATATTTTTCCTGCCGCATACATGAAATAAACTTATGGCCTATTGGCTCTCTTTTACAAATATCATTTTATGATTAAAAATAATATTTGCTATAGTTTGTTTTAGTAAATAGATTTAAATGTTAATTTTACACATCATCAAAACTCGTGTCAAAACTCCACAGCTAAACGCTGCACATAGGCCTACCATTTAATACTCAAAAACATAAAAAACTTTCATAAAAATAGAGATGTTCATACTTCAAACACTAGTAACAAAAATAATCTTATATAAAATACCATTTACTAGTAATTCCACAGAATTAGTAATTCATTTATGGGGCAATGTATACGCTTTCACAACGAAATCCCAGAAAATGTACAAAATTTGTCATTAAACAAGTTTAAATGTTTTAATAAAGAAAAATTGTACAAAATAAATTATTGTAAAGTGAAATATGTTTAAAAAAAAGTCCCGCTGGGTTTCTTGCTGGTTCTTCCCAGGGTTTTTTCCGAACTAGTGGTAAATTAAAAAAAAAATTCAGTACGTAGTTATTCATTTCAGATAATAAGATCGCCTTACAAGGGGACATTAGCTTTAGCTGTCGGCTTGTCCGGTGGCTGACAGCCGCCGCAGTTTTTGTTATTTTGGAGTTGTTTTCGGGAAGATTTTCATTTATTTTTACGCCTCTTACGACACCCACGGCATGCCACGAGTTAGTGGATTGTTCCCGTGTGGTGGCAGCGGCAAATACACTCCTCTCTCTGTCTGTCCTACTTTTACATATGTTACCGTTACCGTTACTGTTACCGTTACAACCTAGCTCCATTACCGAAAAAAGGCCTCCCCCATAGATTGCATCATAGGGAGGATACTTGCTACAGTTGCCACGCTTGCCAGGTGGGTTGGCAACCGCGGTTTTACATTATTGCCGTTATTAGGAAGATGCTGCGGCGCATCCGATTTGTTTCCCTCTATCGCGTCTCACGACCGCCACGGGATTGAATGGGGCAGTAATTCTTACCCCGCCACTGCCCGCTGCACGGCACGTTTGTGAGTTTGATAACAATTACATTAATTATTTATCTGTGTGGCGACGAAACGGTCGTCGAGCGGCCTGTGAGATATTCGTGAGAGGTCGACTTATCTTCACTTACACTTCTTTGCTTTCAATGTTGACTTTGGTAGTTTAATACGGTTACTGACTTTTAACTCTTTATTATTTTTAACAAAAACTTATTATCAGTATGATAAAATGCAGCCGAAAATATTTTTTTCCGCCGAGAGCCAAAACAAAAATCAGCGCTTATTTTTCTTTGTTAGATGTCAAATTATATTGTGGTGATTTCGTAAAAATATTACATTATCTTACCACACCGTGTCGTCGTTTTATTTTAATACGCTGATTTTAGTACATTAATTTTAAACAACCTTACATTAAAACTTGTTTATTAAAACTACTGTATAAGATATCCAAATATTATAATTCTAAAAAATAGATAGTATTCGAAATTACTTTACCTAATTAATTAAAGGCGCTTTATTAGCAGCAATAAAAAATATTCCTTTTAAAATAAAATATTAATTTGAACTTTTGGAACTTTTGACTTCCGTGTTTAGTTCTGAAGGATGGCGAGAGCCAGTTAAACTCCAGGCTGTGAGACATTTTACCTCAGTCCTCAGAGGCGACAACGCATCCGCTTCTTTGTTTAAAGCTGGGTGCAGTTGTTTCTTCTCCAGGGCTGCAGTACCATCCAGATACTCATCTTGTAGGTTGTAGGCCGTCAGTTCGTTTGCTATTTCAGTTTTATGAAAACGTACATTATTTATTTACTTTTGTTATTTCGCTCTCTATGTCTATAGATCTCATGCATTACCATCTCTATATCTCTTTATAAATACTTTAGTCTATTTATACAGGAAAAAGCCCCGACAAAACTATAGTTACTTAATTAGAAAGAAAGAAAGAAATAGTTTATTTGGTACATACATTATAACAAAAAGAATAAAAATAAAACATTTTTTTATATCTTATCAAAAATATTTAAAAAAGGAATAACATAATATGCACCAAAATGGTCTCCACTCAGCTTTAAATCACGAATTGAAGATATAAATACATCAATTCGTAACGCTGATTTTCAGTGGAGCCAGGAGTGTGAGGCAGATGACAAGTAACAGCAAGAGAAAAAATGAACTAAACATAAATATAAAATAAAATGAGAAAAAAAAACTGTCAAAATTCCACGTGTCAGTGCAACATTGACAGTGTAGAGATGAACAAACGGTGGTATGCATACAAAAAAAATTGTGTATGTGCATGTGTGCATACGTGTTTGAGTGTGTGAGTGCGTTCGTGTGCGCATGTACGGTACTAGCATTGAGATTGAATCATACCATTTACGCCTGTAGCACACCTCCGCTACGAAACCTAAAGGGTGAAACGTCGTGTTGTGAGTTCTTAGGCGGCGAAACAATAACGAAATTCCCTGCTCTAACGTACAAAACTGACTATGATGTTGTCTCTTTCTAACATGATTTTGCTCATTTGCTCAGGCGCCGTCTACATCTCCGCCCGTTGTCCGCTATTTTGGAGCGGTACCGCGTGTCACTCGGACGCGTCTGTAGCAATCGACAATTTTTATGAGCGAAATAGGAACAATGGATTTGGAATTTACTGAAAAACTTATACAAACAGTGAGAAATAGACCTGTTTTGTACTTACTAAATCACCCTGACTACAAAAACAACACAAAAAAAATACAAGCATGGAGGGATATCCAGAGAGAGTTAAACGAAGAAGGTAAGTATAATTATTTATTATTTACAGGGTATACGTATCAATTATCTGTTCTGCGTTGTGCAAAGTATCGAATAAATTTGTCTCTGATGTCACATGCCGCAAATGATGATCGTGCGCGGTTTCCATTGAGTCTGTTTTGTGGAAGAAAGGCTCCAAGCTGTTCTGTTTCCAAACCAGAGCTTACACATTCGGTTGACTCTTTTGTCTGTATAAAATTGTGTAAACAACAAGCTGCTTTCACAATTTTTATGGTATTTCTCAAATCTGTTTCAAAGGGTCTTAAGAATATCCTAAATTTTTGTGCCATTATTCCAAATGCATTTTCCACAACTACCCGTGCTGTACTAAGCGACTGATTAAATATCTTTTTATCTCTATCTTGCAAAGCTGCATCTCTTACAAAAAGTCTCATCAAAAAAGTTTCAAGTTTAAATCCACCATCGCCTAAAAAAATATAAGACAAAGAATCTGTTTCACCTTGTAATGGTTGTGGATTTGGTATATTAAGTTAGCCACTCCTTAATAATCGAGCAAAAGATGTTGCTTCAAATATAGTAGTATCGGCATCTTTCCGATATGATCCAACATCTACAAAAATAAATTTATAATTGGCATCTACCACATCCATTAAAACAATTGAATATTTACTTTTATAACAATAAAACGTTGACCCGCTACACGGAGGGCACTTTGTGATTATGTGTTTTCCATCTATGCTACCAAGGCAATGAGGAAATCCCCATTTTTGAAAAAACTCTTCTGCCATATTCAGCCAATTTTCCTCTGTGGATATTGGAAGGACAAGTGGTCGTAACGTATTTCACAATTCTTCACAAACTTCAGTCACTATTTTCGAAACTGTTGAATTATCCATACGACAAGAAAAAGATAGTATCTTGTAGGTGTCTCCAGTTGCCAGAAACCTGTAACAAAAAAATTAAGTTGGAAGAAAACTGTTGCTGAATATATCTATTTTTTTATACCACATAGATGGCAAACAAGCACCAGTGGTTTGTACGCTTCCTCCACCAGTGGTGGCGGAAGCATACAAAGTAATGCCGCAAAATAACGCAAAGTAACGCCTGAATCAATTAAGTTCCAGCTTTAAAAGCAAAATGGAAAAATTTTAAAGATACTTTCAGAAAATTCAAGCAATCAAAACACAGCTCTAGTGGCCAAGTAACAAAACAATTACAGAATTGGGCCTGGGCTGAACAAATGTCATTTCTTGAATCATCTACTACCCCCAATCAAACGGAGAGCAGCATTATTCTGGATAATGAATCTTCTCAACACGAAGAAACAAGCCGTACAAATTCTTCAGTGGCAAATGAAGAGTCATCCAATCAACCTACACCCTCCACTTCTTACGACGCGACAACCGTACCAGAAAATACACAACAATCCGGCTCATTACATCAAATATACAGGCGACAGCGAAGAATAAACATCAATCCTACAGACAGAATGGTTGAGTATTTAGAAAATAGAAAGAAACAAAACTCTAATTATGAGAAAGTTACGGTTAAATGTGACGGTATTGATTTGTTGTTTTTGGGTTATGCAGACTCTTTTAAAAAACTAAGCAAACGGACTCAAGTAAACGTTAAATTTGATATCGCAAAAATATTGATGGAAGCTGAGCTTAATGATAATGATTTCTTATATTAATAATAATAGTAAAATAAACGCGATAAAATCCGTAAAAGTAGTTTTAATCAATGAGCTTAATGATCTTGAGACTGCTAAAAAAAACACATCTTCACGTACTTCAAACTACTCAAATGATATGACCGTTCATGCTCCTGCTACTCCGGGGACCCACTGGGGAAGCAACACATCTTCACATACAACAACATACTCAAGCATGCATGCTCCTATTACTCAAAATGACAGTGAGGCAGCAAATCAAGATTCTTACGACAGTAATACAACAAACATACATGCTCTTGTTACTCCGGGAAACTACTCCTTGATAAGTAATGACAGTAAGACAAGTAAGACAGTAAGAGATTTGAGTACATCTACATATTTTTCTCAATTTTCATCATTATAATTGTTTTTAAATTTTAATTTTGTAACTTTAATTTTAATATAGGTACTTACCTCAAAGTTAATCCCAGTCTTTCTTTGCTAGAAATAGCATCTCTAAACCTTGTATCTTGTTTAGTAATACAAGGCATTATAAGGTTATGTAACTCTTCAAAACTATCTGGTGTCATTCTGATGTAAGAATAAAAACGGTCTTCATGTGGCTGTAACTCTTTACATAATATATTTTCTCCCAACTTCTTTCTTTTTTTATTGATATCATGCACCCTGGTACGACGCCTTTTTAAAGTAGTTGTCCACAGTAAGATTAGTTCCTCCTCTGACTCCGAAAGCGACGACATTTTCTTTCGATTGTTATTTCTCAACTGTTCTAGTTTTATGTTTCGCTGATATAGTATCGCGTAAGTGAAGTACTGTCGCACAGCGAAACTCACGCAGCGGTTTCGCAGTAGTTGTTTCGCAGCGGAGGTGTGATTTAGGCATTATGCCTATTTGCTGGATTTTTGTACGGAAATCAGAAACTTTTTTAATAAAGTTTTAAAAGTAGCTACTATTTTACTATTTCTGATCGGTGGTGGTATATCATTCCAGCACTTCGTGGCAGCAAAACGGAAACTACCACGGAAGACAGCTGTGTGATGCTTAGGGTGTATGAGTCGTGATGCTGTCCTAACCGCACGCTGCGAGAAAATAAGTTATACTATATTATAATTAAAACACATTTGATATAAAAAGCTAATATTTATAGATGGTAGAGCCACACTGCTGTGATATTATAGTTGTAGCACAACGTTTCTATTATGTGCTTTTTTATAGAATAAGGGTAACAAATAGGCACACAGTTCACCTAATGGTAAATGGATGCTGTTGCCCACAAACATCTACATTTATCCTCGCTTAAGAATCAAAACACCTGAGGACTAAAATGGAATGCCTCCTTTCCAGTAAAAAAGGGTTCTGGATTTCTACGCTCACCATACGAAACACAGTAGTATTAAGCTGCTATTTTACGCTGGTATTCTGTGAGAGCGTGGTCTTTCCCCAGTTGAGCCGACTATTTTCTTAATAATTTGATTGCTTATAAGCGGTAAGTTCCATAACTAAAACGGCGTTAGTATCAAATTATTTACTATTGGGTGTGTCTTCATTAATTACTATGGGGTGTTGTTCATATTCTGTTAAGATCTTTCTAAGAAAAAGAGTCACTCAGAGTTCTGTTGAATATGGATACAAGTGTATTGGTTAAAAGAGTTATTGAAAAAGAGAAAATTTTTATATAGTATGTCACCAGGCACCCTATATATTAAAATCCATGAAACCGTTTAGGCTGTAGAGCGTGCCAAAGAAATAGACATACATACATATTCTCAAAATACTATTATAATATATTATGTCTCTCTCTCTCTCTCTCTCTATATATATATATATATATATATATATATATATATATATATATATATATATATATACTAGCTTGCCACGCAGACGTTGTCCTGCCCTTTTTGAGGACCCTTTGTCATGTCCTATTAAAAATCCTTAAATTAGCAAAAAAATTGTGGGTCACTCATGGGCAAAAAGCTATCTTACCTATCAAGTTGGACCAAACTGCATACAGTGCGCAAATTTGATTAAAATCAATTAAGTAGTTTAGGAGTCCATAGTTTAGGAGATATATAATCCTCCTTCTGACGATTAGTCGGGTAAAACATGCGGTGGCACGTGTTGTTTATGTGTGCGGACAAGAGCCGACACATTTAGCTGTCATGTTATCTCCATATTT
Organism: Parnassius smintheus behrii; assembly: GCA_036936625.1. Lineage (NCBI taxonomy): Eukaryota > Metazoa > Arthropoda > Insecta > Lepidoptera > Papilionidae > Parnassius > Parnassius smintheus. The sequence continues at coordinate 884,329 of JAUPFT010000015.1, forward strand.
GATGACCTTCCACCTTGTCCGTTGCAAGACAAGGGTTTATGTGTGGCTGCTATATCGTCTAATTATCTTTTTAGTCTCATGCTAGGTTATTAATCGACATAAACAAAGTAAGATTACCCATCAGCGTTATTGTCCATTCACAGCGGATAGAAATCAACTACGGGACACAAGCCTCCCCAATAGATTTCGCGGGAACTTTGCCAAAATTGAGTTGTTATCAAGAAGGTGCGACACCAGTGGAGCGACGCGGGGTAGCGGATATTTTTACACCGCCACTACATAGTGACTTTACCATTTACAAAATTTACGAAAAACTGAGTTTTTGACTTTACCATTTAACTACAAATTTTCCTATCTATCGATTTCTCGAAATGGCTGTAACGATTTGGATTAGATAACGTTTTACCTTCCAAGTGTTTTTACATATGTATCATCTCTGAAAAAATAATAATTTACTATCTGATACTCACATAATTAATGCATACAGTAAGATTGCTTAACTTTTTACGTGCATATAAATCATAATTATTCACTGGATATTTTAATTCATCGGAATCAGGTACAATAATAACAGATAATAACGAAAAATGTTATTCAAATAATTTTCGAATAATTAGATTTTTAGAATAATAGATAGCGAGTGCGCATGCACCGCTAGCCCATAGAACACGAACACCGCTGACGCTCACCTAACAGTCGTCGCAAACGTTAGCAGTCGCCGCCGCAACTCGCCGTACCTGATCACAACGTCCATAGAATAAGGGTGACAAACGCACATATAATCCGGCTGACGGTAAATGGATGCTGTGGTCCATAGACATTTATATCTATCCTCAATTAAGAATAAAATGTAGATACGTCGCATGCGAAACACAGCAGCATTAAGCTGCTCCTTTACGCTGGTATTCTGTAAGAGCATAATGCTACCCCTTCGAGTCAACCCATTAGTGCTAAAATAGTATTTAATATATATAGCTGTAGCGTACCTCTACCACGTATAAATAATATTGCGAATGACGAAGCAAAATGTTTCGTTGGAATGCGTAGAATGTCGACAACAAAGGTGTGTACTATGGACCCACCGAATATTTTTTATTTTTTAATTTATAGAATAAGGGTGACAAACGAGCATACAGTCACCCCTGAGGACTAAGATGGAATGCCTTATTTGCAGAAAAAAAGCGTCTCCGGATCGGAGGAAAAGGCTTTTACACTCACCATACGAAACACAGAAGTATCAAGCTGCTATTTTACGCTGTTATCCTGAGAGAGCTTGGTGAAAATGAGCGAGAGGAATTAAATCATGTAATTCTGGCACACACACTCAGAAAAAAAAAAAATGTTTTTTTCTTCCTCTATTTTCCGCTGGAGTTACACTCTCATAGCCTTGAATCCGATGAAACTGTTCACTAGATTTGTTAAAAACACACACAAAAAAGTTCATTGTTACTTAACGGTAGTTCGACTGCCTTGATTAAATTATGTTTATTTTTTATGCTAACTTTTTGGTGCATTTGGTTTAATAATTGAATTTTCTGTTTCTGTCTTTTAAACGAGGGTTAATGCGGAAAAAGCGTAGTTGTTTGTAACAAGTGGATTTTCTATACTTTCACTGGTGACCGCAGTTGTAACTTGTCAGGTAACTCTGTTTGTTTGTACTTGACTGCCTCGTGGCTGTAAACGCGGTTGCTGTACTCTCGTCCGTTTCCCGGACCAACCAAAAATTGGTTATTGAGGTTCTTCTTCTTCTTTTTCTACCTAGCGTTTATGGTTGCTCATCCCGCCCCGCGCGGTAGAACCCAGGGTCCGCTTTCTTACACTTCCTCCTCCACTTTGTCCGGCCTTCGGCGTCCGTCGCAACTAGCCCATTGGCGCGCATGTCATCCTGCACGACATCAAGCCAGCGTTTCTTGGGCCGTCCTCTACTCCTGGTACCAGGTAGGTTCACGTCCAGGCATTTGTTTACCACGTAGCTTGCCGGTCGTCTTAAGACGTGGCCGTACCAGCGGAGGCGACTTTCCTGGAGCTTGTCAGCGATGTCATGGACATGGAGGCTGTCGCGGATGTATGTATTCCGTACATGATCTTTCCGCGTGACGCCACACATCCACCGCAGCATGTTCATCTCCGTGACAGGCAACAACTGCCAGTGTCGCTTTAGCACCGGCCACGCTTCACTGCCGTACGTAAGGACAGGCCTTATGATGGTCTTATAGACCTGTCCCTTCAGATTGAACGGCATTTCGGGGTCACAAATGACACCCGTCACCTCGCGCCATTTCGCCCAGGCCGCTGATATACGGGCCTTGATGTCGCGATCGATGATCCTGGACGCATCAAGCACCTGTGCGCTCGACGGTGTCGTCGCTTATACGGAGAGACGTCAGATCTGTGCTGTTGCAGGCCATATACTCCATCTTCGCCACATTTAGCTTCAGCCCGCCGTTCTCAAGCGCTTCCCTCCATGCGTGCACGCGTCTGGTGAGCCGTCCTTTGTCCCCATCTACCAGTGCGATATCATCAGTGTACATTAGCAACCAAGGCTGCGGTAGTTTCTGTACGCTGGCTGACATTCTGAAGAGATAGGGGCTTAAGACGGAGCCCTGATGCACACCTACGGTTATGGGGAAGGGGGTGGTATCACCAACAGCGGTCCTGACTATTGAATCGGAGTTGCGGTACATATCACGTACGATTTCCACGTAGGTCTCTGGTACCAACTTCGACCGCAACGCCTACCAGATCGTCTCCCTAAGAACACAGTCAAAGGCCTTCTGCAGGTCTAGGAATAAAAAATGCAGAGGCATATTCTTTTCCCTATGCTTCTCTTGAGGATCCTTAGGGCGAATATAGGGTCCATGGTACCGCGTCCTGGTTGGAAACCGTACTGGGAGTCCGATACTGTACACTCCTGTCGGATCCTGGTGTCAATAATGCGCTCGAAAAGCTTCATGGTGTGTGACGTCACCTTTATACCGCGATAATTACCGCAATTCTGAACGGAACCTTTACCCTTGTGGACCGGCGTTATTATACTAAGCCACCATTGATCGGGCATTATTCGGTCGCTCAGGATTCTATTTTAAAGATTAGTAAGAATGCACACACCACGAGCCCCCAGCGCTTTCCACGCTTCAATTGGCACCTCGTCCGGTCCGACAGCTTTCCGATTCTCCATGTGACGAAGAGATGTGAGGATCTCGTCAGGCGTAATCGGTGGCACGAGTCCATGGTTCGGGAGTTGTTCGGGAGGGTGCAGTTCCCGGTGCTGAGTATTCAGCAAAACGTGGAAATAAGAGTGCCATCTCTCCTTCACCGCACGATCATCGTACAGGAGCTCGCCATTAAGGCCGTTGACGCTGCAGCAGCGAGTAATATCTTGCGCTGCTTTGGCCCTAGAGCGCGCCAGTTTATATATGAGCGTGTGCCCCTCCGGAGTGTCCAACTTAGCATATAATGGTTGCAAGTGTTCACGCCTGGGTCTGGCTACAGCTTTCTTGGCAGCTCTTTTCGCTGTCTTGTAAGATGCGCGATCTTCAGGAGATTTGGTTGCTTGCAACGTCTTGAAGAGCGCTTTCTTCTCCCGTAATGAACCCTGGACTTTGGCGTCCCACCACCAGGTCTCCATGTCAATTTTGCGACCCCCTTTCGCCACTCCGAGGACTTGCTTTGCCGTCTTTGTGATTGCTGTCTGAATGGTTTTCCAGCACTCTTGGACGGACTGGCCTGCTGTGTCGAGACTAATATCCCCAGTGGCAGAGTCAAACTCTGAGTATCTGGTTTGATCCAGTAGCCACCACTTGATTTGACGGCGGCAACGTTCGGCGTGTCTGCGACGGGGTTTTACGCAGAGGTCCATGACAAGAAGTCGGTGTTGGGCAGTAAGACACTCACCGGGTATGACCTTACAGTTGGCCACGCGACTGATATGACTTCTCCTGGTCAGTAGATAGTCGATTTGAGTGGCGTACCGACCGCTCCTGTAGGTAATCAGGTGCTCGGTTTTCTTTTTGAAGAACGTGTTCACGACGGCCAGGTCAGCTGCAGTGCAGGTTCTGAGAATGGTTTCCCCCTCTGCGTTTCTTCGGCCGTAACCATAGCCGCCGTGGACACGTTCATACTCCCCCTGCACCTCGCCCACATGACCGTTCAGGTCGCCACCCAACACGACATCGTGGGACAGCGGTATGCCGCGTAGTACATCTCCGAGCCGACCCCAAAACAGTGTCTTATCCGCGTCGCTGCAGCTGACCTGTAGGGCGTAGGCACTTATTAGGTGGGTCACGACCCCTCAAAAAGCAACCTTACTACCATAAGTCGGTCGCATATGCGTCTAGCTTCCAAGACGCTATCGTGGAAATGCTCGGCGAGCACCACTGCCACACCGTTCTCCCCACCAGAAGAGCCTGTATAGATCAGCTTGTAGCTGTGCCCAATATTCCGTCTCCTGTTGGTCTTCCACCGTGTCTCCTGCTGGAACGCCACTGCTACTTTACGCCTGGCAAGTATGGCCGCAAGTTCTGTGGAGCGTCCCGTAAGCGTGCCAATGTTCCGGTTTGCAAAGCGAATCTTCGTAGTTGGTGCTAACGTCTTTAGCCGGGCTCGCATGGGGCCCATTGATCCCCATGCGCGTCGTTATGCAGCGACGCCCTAGTCCTAAACGTATATCTCTTTCTTTTGCTTTCCATTTTTGAGTGGCTTAGTGCCAATTACCGGGGCGACTGCCGTCTGACCCCCGAATCCCTAGGACGAATCCCAGAGGAGTGGCATCGCCAGAGCCCTTTCCGTTGTTCAGCAGGTGCACCACGTGCAGGCGGGGTTGGCTTGGGCTCCAAGATCTTAGCGGAGCCCCTTACACCCAAAAATTGGTTATTGAGGTTATCTGTCAATAAATTGTCAGTAGTCAGGAAGTTTTCGGTGTTTCATCTCCGTGCCTCGGAAAGCACGTAAAGTGCATGATCTCTGTTCGGTCGTGTCGGTTAACTGTGCCATCGGATTATGAGAGTGAGGAAATTGATAGTGTCCCTAGTGTTAGTGCATACACTCGGGCGCTGTAGTCCTATCCCGCGCAGATTTGACAGCTTCGTGGTGCAGTGGCCTAGCAATGAGTTGCGGCGCTGAGGTCCGCGGTTTCGAATCCCGCACGGAAAATGAATTTGTATGGCCTACTATTACGGGTCTGGACGTTGTCCTTGTAGAATTCATGTATATAAACAGTTTCCGAGATATAGGAGAAAAACCTAGTGTAAAAAAGACATCTAGTTTACGAAAAGTTTGGCCGCCGTGACCGAAATTCCGTCTGCGGGATATCATTATCCGGTAGTTAATTTTTGTTGCTATTAAAACGTACATTAGAGCTTATGATATTTTTTCTCTCCATTCATGAACAAATATTTCGTACAAATGACACATAGTTCTTAGTTCCTCAGTGTTCCACCCGTGGTCCATTTTTTCTGAGTCTATATTAACAATCAGCCACATGTATTGCAACACATAGCAGAAATTGTTGTTGTTTGGAATGCCACATCGCTGTCATGTTTTAGCACCAAACACAAAGCTCGCCTCCGATACAAGAATACCATAAAGTCGCCATAAAAAGGAAAGAAGCTGTGAATAGGCATGCGTAACACTAATGTTCAACTAACAGCCTGTCGAAGGTCCACTGCTGAATATAGCTCTCCCGCATAGATTGCCCCATAAGGGAGATATTTGAACCTACCGTGGAGGAGTAAGAGTATCCACTACCCCATGTCGTGCCGTGGGTGCCCGAAGAGATGACAGGAAGAGGATAACTAAGAGATGGGTAACTAGAACAAATATGGGGCAATCCCTATGAAGAAATCTATAGTAGAGGCGTAACACTATCCCTAACCTAACAATTTGTCTATGCTTGGCGTTTCACGTTCATGTAGAACTCATCTATCTATTTTTATTAGGAATCTTAGCGACACGTATTCAGTGCCTGAATGCCTATAATAATAAACACTAAACTGTACTAAGTTTGCTCTAAGCGAATATATATCAATCGACGATTATATCTTGTGCTTATACCATAATGTGTGACTTTGGCCTTTATATCGCGAGCAGAAGCGAGATAAATCCAGTTACACTCACTGAATGACATGGTTCGTAAATAACCAATGTTTTGTAATACGAAGCTGTACTCAGGATAACGGCTATAAGTATATTTTTAATTTTTAATTAATACATTCAATTTTTGCCTAAACGTTAAGGAGACCCAGTGAGACTTTTTTTCAAGCGCCTTCAAAAAAATGAGGAGTTTCTCAATTCAACTGTATTTTTTTATGTATGTCAGAACTTTTTCTAGGCTAACCGATTTTGATAATTCTTCCCTTTTTTATTTGAAAGTCGGTGGTTCTCATGTGGTCCCATGTACGTTTGATCAAGATCTGACCAGTAGTTTTTTCAGCTTATTTTTAAAAATGCGTATATTGAAGTCAGTTGTACATAATTTTTAATTTTACCAGCTGTTTTTAAATAATAATTTATAATACACATTTAAATTATAGGTATATTATAAACAGCACGGTACCGTTCACTTTATTCTCTCGGGTTGTTATTATCAATCATATACTCATTAATAGTAAAGTAAAGTAAAGTTACAGCCTATATACGTCCCACTGCTGGGCACAGGCCTCCGCTTATTTCTGAGAGGGTTTTTTTCATGACTTTTTCACAGAATAGGTTCTGCATATTGTCGACAGCTGTTTTAAGAGCGTATATGTTGCCCCATGGACGAATTACTGACTCTTTGAAGTCGAGTTACTGGTATTACTAGCATGTTCCGGTACTTAGTATTTACAAATGTATATAACTATTTTTATTTTAAAATATTCTGAGATTATTTTTTTAAAGGACTTGCTACCTGCAGATTATAGTACCCAAGTGTATGCGCAAGCACAGGTGCACTCATTACTCTCTCACTCTCATAGTCCGATGGGACGGTAATGATCGGAGAGAGATCAGGCACAGGAGCACAGGCGTGAAAGAGCGCCAACTTCCGTTCTACGGGCTGCTACTGAGAACTTTTTGACGGAGAACTCTGACATTGGCCCGACTCGGAATCGATCGCGGGACCCCATGATCAAGCATTTATGACCCATACACCAAAGAAGCAGTTACAATAACAAGTTAATTAGCGACCATAACGTCGATTTTTGACATGGCTAGATTATAGCTAGCATAGCATAGATCATTCCTTAATTGTGTCTTATTTGCACACTAACTTATGCATTGGGTATGCAGGGTATTATATATATTGGGTAAGCTACACCATTAGTAAAGCAATAAAATTTACATATTCATGTTTGTCTTATATTATTTACATAAATAAGACAAATAAATAAATAAATATACGTTAATTTAGCGCCGTGTGGCAACGCACGAGCATTCACTATCTCATATACGGAGTACAGATTTAAGTGTGGGGTGAGGTGAACTCTCCAATCTGTACACCGACGGTCTAATCGTTGAGCTCAGTGATGCCGGAGTTGGCTACTTAATTGACAGTCCCTTTGTTAATAATATAAGCTATGCCGATGACATGGTTTTGATGAGCCCATCGATCAGGGCCCTCGAAACGCCAGTGCGCATCTATGAAAGGTACGCGGCGGCTCATGGTCTCAGATATAATTCTAAAAAGAGCGAACTACTCGTTTTAAAAGCTGGAAATAAAAAACCTAAGTCTGTTCCTCATGTTAGACTTGGAGGAGTTACACTGAGTAGAGTCACCAAATTCGGATATCTGGGACACTGTGTTGCTGAGGATCACTCTGACAATTTAGATGTTGAACGGGAACGTAGAACGTTGGCAGTGATGTGTAATATGCCTGCCCGCAAGTTTGCTAGATGTACGAATGAAGTTAAGATAATATTAAGCTTACTGTAAGACATTATACATCTGCAGCCGTTAGACGAAGAATACTCGCCTAACTCTCAATGCGCTACGTGTTCAGTACAACAATGTATTCAGGACGTGGTTGTGACTGCCGCACTTTCACAGCGCATCGCGTATGTTGGCCGCGGCACACGTGAATAATTTTGCAGTAATATGACGCAAAAGAAAGCCACCTTGATGCGTCACGATGAAGATAGCACCAACGGCTTCCTAGCTTCCATATATGGAAGGGAAGATTGCCCTGTGATAAGGTACTAGAACAAAGTGCATATGAGTTCCAGGCCCAATATATTTAGTAAAAATAATAATTTCGGTGTTGTATAACTATGATGCGAAAAAAGAGCCGTGGTAGCTCAGAGGGTTAGCGCTCGCTGTAAATTTCACAATACGCGAGCAAACCGGGTTCGATCCCCGCCGGCACCAATGAAATTGTTAATTGCGATTTTAAGCGCTGATTTACCGCGTGCTCGGCGGTGAAGGAAAATATCGTGAGGAAACCTGCATGTCTGAGTAATAAGAAAAAAAATATTTCGAAGACATGTGAAGTTCGCCAACACGCATTGGGGCAGCGCGGCGGACTATTCCTTGCCCTAAAACCCTCTCAGAAATGAGAGGAGGCCTGTGCCCAGCAGTGGGACATATATAGGCTGTAACTTTACTTTACTTTACTTTATAACTAAGATGTTTTTAAAGTTCTCCTAAGTTAGTCTTTTTTATACGTCTTTGTTGTATAATAATTTCTGTATTCTTTAAATTTACCAACCCTTAGGTTTTAAGTTTTAAGTGTACTAAAAAATGGGTTTGTTACTTGAATAATGAAATAAATAAAAAAATATAATCCCGTGGATGGGAAATGTGACAGCAGCAACTCGAAATAATAACAAGAACTGCCGTAGACAACCCGCCTGCCAAGCGTGGCAAATACGACAGGTGTGGGCGATGTCATGAGGAAATTTATGGAAGACACCTTTGTTCAGCAGTGGACCTTTAATGCTGTAATGATTGAATTTCGTGAATTCAATATCGGAAACTATTTGAAAATCAGCGCTGCTGTCACTTAATACAGCAGGCAGTTAGTTGAAATAGGAACTTAATTTGTTTTGTAATTTATTTTTTATCTCGTGTTATTTTTTCTTTCTGTGCTGTAGACATGTGGCAATCACTAATTTCTCGTGACCGAATTATTCTAGTACATTTCATCACGCCTACTGGTACATTCGGATCGATTATTCAAATGGATAATTTCGGGCTCCAGTATCCTACACTAAAAACAATTTATTCAGATCATTCAAGATTCGGTCGGTTCAATTCATTCACAATTCACACCAATTACGAGTTAAAAAGGTTCCGACAATTGTTTGTGATTTGTTGTATCAGAATATTAAAAAACAGATGAATGAACCATCAATACTTTTGTGTACCAGCTCAAACGAAGGAATCATTCATGATTGACGCATGTCTACTGTGCTGCTTTTTGGCGACAGTAATAATAACATCATACAAATCAAAGATAAGCACTGATATAAAGGACTTAATATAGATTGAATACGAATTTCTCTCCAGATGTCACATATCAGAGTGTGAAGACAACGACACCTTGCGAACGGTATCAGCGGAGACCTGGTCCCCGGCCTGGACGAGCTATGCCTTGCCACATGACGATGTTTGCGCGCGCCACCCATCGGTCTCCGACACCTGCGACGAGGATTCCTTTGACAACACTACCAACATTCTGTGCGAGAACTTCGTCTACTTAGATCGGCGGAGTATAGTAGCCGAGGTAAGAACTGTGTTAATAAAGGTGACTTCTAGTTTAGATGTGGTGTTTTGGTCATCTACTACTTTCCGTAGGTGTAGTTAGAAGCGACCGTGAGAAATGCCTCCTGGTTACTAATTATCATATCTTTCAATATAAAGCGGTATGACTATCCCATGAAATGAAATGAAATACATTTATTGAAACAGCGCAGCTTTACAAATATACTCAAAGTATGCAATAATAGATACATTAGTTAAGGAAAACTGTGTCGTGGCTGTTAACGGCTGCCTTCCAAAGTAACAGGTATTTGACGCCAGACTTTACGTCTATTCACACGCATTATATTTAGAGCGGTGACGAGCAGCAGCGACCTTTCATGCGGGCCACCATTGCGATCGGAACTATGCTTTCCTGTATGTCGATTGTGTCAAATGTACTACAGAAAATGCACATGTGTGGTAGTGACTTATTACAAAGAGGAAGATGAAGATTGAGAATTTTAAAATAATGCAACTTGAATGTTGACTTGGATGATTGTATTATGTCCAAATACTCAAACACTGCTTAATTTAAAAATGCATTTAAGTCTCGTGCCGTCCTCGTATCACTTCAAGGCAAAGTGACTGTGACACCACAAGACTTAACCTATCTTAAAAGAGGGTAAAATATTGAAGGTTCAAAGAACCTGTTCAAAATAACGTAATCTACTGACGTAAATACTTCGAGTACGTTTGAATAAATTATTTACACGAGCACGAGGGATCTGTGACAGAAAACATCTGGCCGCCGAACTTCAGCATTTCAAGCAGGTATTGCAAGAAAACAAGCTTCGGGATCCACGCCTACGTCACAGTAAACGAGTGAAGCCGGTCACAGTCAAGCGCACGCCTACTGTACTACCGTATGTCAGAGGAGTTACAAACAAGATTGGCTACATCTTGAAGCGAGCTTCCATTAAAACATACTACAAGTCGCCGAAGAAGATTAGTCAATTTTTACCATCCATTAAATGTAATATTCCTCTACGAGATGCAGGTGTGTACAAGCTAGATTGTGAATGTTGTCTCTCTTACATAGGTCAAACAAAAAGACCTATAAAAACCCGCGAGAAGGAACATATAGCTGATGTGAAGCACCGACGCTTCGGGAAGTCTGCAGCCTGCGAACATGTTCAAGATCGTCCCCACCATTACATTAGATTTGATAAACCACAAATCCTCGCAAAAGAACACCGATTCCTACCAAGGATGATACGCGAGGCTATTGAAATTAAAAACATCCAAATTTCAACAGAGAAGATGGATGGCTGCTGCCATCTACTTGGGATCCTTTAATTAACAAAATTAAACCCATACACAAGCATACCACTGCAAGATTTCATGATACTATAAGCTCGCTTTGCGTAAATCGGACAAAAAATTAATATCCAAAAACTGAAGGTACCCGGACCAACTTCCCCTTCGTGACCATGGGTGCTGTAAAGCACCCGAAACGTCGGGATAGTAAAATTAAATTAAAGTAGTAGTTAAATGCGATGAAATTCGTAAATAATAGTTTTATTCAATGTGTAGTGTTCGCGTAAATTTAAGAAATCATTATTTCGAGTACGTTGTTTGACTCGCTGCTCAGAAAGACTACGCTGGCACTTCAACAGAAGAAATATGTTTTAAAGAAACTACGCTAACTGTAATAAATTTATAATAATAATTGAAAATAATGTAAAAAATATAAACATTAATCTACAGGTGTCGCTTGGTGATGGGATCAGCTGACCTTGTTTATCAGCTCGCCTTTAAACTTATGCATAATATACTCGCAGAGCCCGTGCAAAATAAATAGTATCAGTGGCGTATCGAGCAACTTACATAATTATCAGAACGCGAATATCATTGAAGTAATATGTACTTACGTACTAGAATAGCTCTTTTAAACAAAAAATGTGCGCTTCTCTGTGTTCGCGCGGTTGGTTTTTTATCATAGAATAAACATGGCTAGACTGATCAGTAGGTAATAGTAGAGTGTATTGTTAAATAGGTAAATTATATCGCGAACAATTTTTAAATGTTGTCATTATTTTTGTATATTATGTTTGGTTATTTAATATAATGGTACACAATATTATATCACAATTACGTTTTAATGATATTTTGATCTGCATATTTTAAACGGTAACTATGTCAATCATAAAAAAACATACTAAATGCGTGTTTAACAAAACTTATTAATATAACATTTAAATTACAAATATATTCATTTAAATTAGAATAAGAGTCGTTCATAAATGCTGGGCACGCTAGAGTTAAAAATGGACGAATTTATTCCACTTTGAATTTGATGTGGAAACCTCAAAATAAAATAAAAGATTAATAAGAAGATTTAAATATAAAAATTTCGCCTATAATGATAACTTAAATATGTTTCTACAAAAAAATGTGTGTACTAATATATTTGTCCTATACTTAAGTACCTACAGAAATGTCGCATATGAACAAATTAATTTCATAATCTATATTCCGTGACACGAGGTGGCGTCTTAGGAAGAGTCTTCTCATCTACAACAAAAAACTGGTTTCTGGTGATGTTAGTGCTGTTAGCCTTTTGGCTATTACAGCTTCGTAGGTCTCTGGGCCAACGGCTTGAAGGGCTGCATTCTGCGTCGTTACTTGCGTAACGATGACTCCTATGACAGTGTACAGAGCATGTGAATGAGTTATTTAACGGCGGTCTGAACAGGGGTCGGTGGGTCCCAGCTCTGACGGCTGACTTGTGTCGTTTGATGTTCTGGGCGGCGAGAACCACCCAGGGACGCGGGTGTACGGTGTGCACGCGGTGTGGAGCATAGGCACACCCGCCTATGGACTCGCTATGACCCGTCCGACATTCTGTCAGTGTTTGTGGCACTAGTTGAATGTGTAGTGTCTATGTGAGACGGGCCGGCGACGTTTGTGCCATCGGACAACAAACAACAACACATAAACATTTGATATCCTGCCACCAACAATGATTAGTTACCGTTACCGTTACAGCATATTTAAGTCCACTGCTGAACACAGCCCCCCCATAGATTGCTTCATAAGGGGGATATTTACAATAGTTGGCACGCTTGACAGGCGGGTTGGCACACTTAGTTTTTATGCCTCATTTTTTAGTATTAACAACAAAATCATATTATTAGCATAAATTAAATCACACAAATAAGAAAAAATGAGGACATAAAACAAGTAGTATTAGTAGATCGAGGGATGTTTTATAGAAGAATATTATACAGGTAGAACTTAAGTCATCAAATAAGCACACAGTCACAGTCAACCTGATGGTAAGTGGTTACTTTGGTAATCAAAATGCAGATGCAGATGCGGGTGACATCGTGAGGACTGAGATGAAATGCCCCGTTTCCAGTAAAATGAGTATCCCGTTCTCTATACTCACCATGTGAAACACAGCTGCGTTAAGCTGCTATTTTACGCTGGTATTCTGTGAGAGCGTGATCCTTCCCGGTCGAGCCGACCCATTCATGCAACATCCATACTACTAATATAGCTGCAGCGTGGTTCTACCACGTAAAAATAAGTGGTAATAAAAATAAAAGGAAGTAAGTGGTCGGTTGATGGTTCTAAATCACTTGGCATCGCTTACGTGTATTTTACATGTGTTTTATTACGTGTATTTATTTGGTTGAGCCATTTTACAGCTATTTTGTGGTTATAGCATGAATGGGTTAACTCGACCGGGAAAGGATCACGCTCTTACAGAATACCAGCGTAAAATATCAGCTTAATGATGATGTGTTTATACATGCACATCATGCACATCTACATTTTGATTCTTAACCGGGAATAGATGTAGATGTGTGGTCCACAGGCCACAACATCTAACCATTCGATGGACTGTGTGTTCGTCACTATGATTCTATAAAAAATCTATTTTAATTTATATATTATTTTCTTATTATTCCCAGTATAACCATGTTTCGCATATTGTTTTCAGTTCAACCTTGCGTGTCAGGAGGGCAAGCGCGCACTGGTGGGCACTGTGCACAACGTGGGCATGCTAGTCTCTTTGCCCATCATGGGATATGTGTCCGACAGGTACAGTAACAATTGTTGCTATAAGGGTGACTGCACCGGCGATATGTCTAAAGCCTTTGACTGTGTAGAACACAGTAAGTTGTTGTACAAATGTGAAAAACTAGGAATCAGAGGACCGGCTTTGGAATAGATCGAAAGTTATTTGAAAAATCGGAAACAATGTGTTGAAGTATCACGTATTCATAATAAACTAGAGTTAACATATTACAGATCTCCTTATGTACAAAATGACTATGGGGTACCTCAAGTAAGTGTGTGTCCCGCCAGGGAGCTCTTCAGTACCACTGCCTTTCCGTTTGGTCTCCTACATACACACGACATCTAATTCTCTTTCCCCTGCCCTTTATTGTTCATTCTATACATAAACGACTTACTGAGTATAACAAATCATCAGTCAATACTATTTGCTGATGACATATCAATTGTTATACCCCACACTAATAAGTCACAGATATATGAACAAGAAATAAATTCTACTATAGAGTCAGTTATATCATGGCTAGAAGATAATAATTTACGAGTCAACACTAATAAAACTAAATATATTCAATTTGGAAATTATAAATCAAAACCACAAAAATTGGACTTAAGATATAAGGACGAAAGATTAGTAGAGGTAGTAGATACACAATTCCTAGGTGTTACTATTGACCGGTATGTAAATTGGAAATTACACGTACAAAAAGTATGCAAAAAGGTTAATCAATTTGTTTATGCACTGAGTAAACTTCAAAATGTAGCAGGTCCACAGGCAGCACGTATTGTTTACTACGGGTACGTTGAATCCGTCTTAAGATATGGACTACTCTTGTGGGGCAACTCAACTGACGCAAACAAAGCCTTCCTAAGTCAGAAGAAATGTATTCGTGCACTGTGTAATGTAGGCCCTCTTGAAAGCTGTAGACCCCTGTTCAAGGAAAAAAGTATTCTCACTTTAACTGGTTTATATATATTAGAAATCTGTGCTTCATTAAAAATATTTCTAATCAATTTGTTACCGTGCAGGAAAATAACAACTCTCTAGCAAAAAGAGATCCGACACGTCTACTCATGCCATCTTGTAAAACTACATTATACCAGAGGAATTGCCTCATAATGTGTATCAAAGTTTATAATAAAGTTCCTAAAAATATATGTGAACAGCCATTAAGGCGAATGAAAAAGTTTAAAGCAGTGGCTAATAAATACTGTCTTTTATAATATGAAAGAATTCTTTAACCATAAATTTTGATTTTATTTTTATTGATTTTGCTTAACTAAGTAAATTACTATAGATAGATCCAGGATTTTGCGTGATACTTCTCAAATGAATAAAAATTAATTTTTCCATTTTTGTTATGTTTTCCTAAAACAAATATCAATTGTTTATGAAAGAAAATGAAAATTTATAAAAGTGAATATTTCTAATTTTATTTTTTTTTTAATTTTAATTTGTTTTTTAACATATTTATTTTAAACAATTTTTACGTATGCCACAAAAGACAAAACATGTGGAAACAAATATTGACTCTGTATCCATCCGTCTATACCCATGTTTTAGCGAAATAAATGATTTGATTTGATTTGATGCTTTTTACAATAACAACAAATATTGGATTCTTTGTTAAACCAAATCTCGGATTTGGGGCGACTAAACCTAATCCAATTTAACCAATAGAAGACAGAGGTTTGCGAATATTCCGTTGGAGAAAACCCCTTTATCGAATTTCCTCGATTTCAGGTCAAGCGACGACGGAGCGGTTCTAAGAGCGACGTAGGTACATGCCTTTATATTTTATGGTTTAAATAAGTGATAGGAAGTCTTTAACTCCGCATATTGAAATAAACCCCCTCGATAACATGTTTTTGGTTGATGCCGGTGACTCAGGACCGTATTTTGTGGTATACTTTGGAGGAGGCTTATGTTCAACGGTGGACTTGTATGGGACTGTAATGATGATGATGAAGACACAGTTACGAAAATAATGTTTTAAGATGACTGGCGCTTTTGTGGTTGCAGATGGGGCCGCCGCGCGGCGCTCGTGGTGAGTGGCTGCGGTGCCGGCCTACTGGGTTTGGTCAAGTCCTTCGCTGGCTCCTACACTGCATATCTACTGGCCGAGTTCTTTGAGACTGTGTTAGGCGCGAGTGTTTACCCCGCAGCTTTTGTACTCAGTAAGTCTAGACATATTTAGAGCTCGTCACTAACTAAATAGTTTAGTCACTATAAGTCAATATTTAACTGAAATTTCATCTTCTTAGAAAGTCAGTGTGTTACCGACTTCTGAGCACAGAATTCACCTTGTGGTAATTGGATGCTAGGACACTTAGACACCTGCAATCGAATAATAATCAATATGGTGAATCATTATTACCTTGTTACCTGCGGATTAAGATGAAAATAGCTCGTTACTAGTGATAAGAATCTCTGGCTTACACAAAGCGCAGAAAAATAGTAGCATCATGCGCTTACTATTTTACGCTGATATTTTGTACAAGCGAAGTACTACCCTGATCATACTAATCCAATCGTGTTGCAGCTATAATATTTGGCAACGTATCTCAAACAATTAAAATCTGACAGTATTCGGTGATATATCCCCGGATGGTAAATTGAAAATTACACTTAGCTTAATTAAATCCTACAGAGTCTTTAACATGTGTTTGTAAATTAGATGTTAAAATGAATTAGATGGATTTTGTTATGATAATTGATAGAATCAGGCGTTCCTTTGCGGAAATCCATTAAAATAAAAATATAAATCACTTCGCAACCTTCCGCTAGCTAAATATAATAATGTATCTTATCTGGAATGAAGAGCCCTCCCTCAATTAGAGTTAGTCATGCAATTGAGGGAGGGCGGGAGGTGCTCTTCAATCCAGGTAAGACATATCATTGTATTTAGCTAGCGGAAGGTTGCGAAGTAACTTATATTTTTATTAGGATTTTGTTATATCATTACAGTGATTGAGTGGCTGGGCGTAGAACAACGTATCCTAGCTAGTTTGCTCCTCGGTATACCTCTATCTGCCGGAGCTGCAGCTTTGGCACTTCTTGACTATCTGACTGGTTATTGGAGGCTTTGGGCACGGATAGCCTACCCTCCCTCTTTCCTACTCCTGCTGTATCCTTGGTTTCTCCCCGAGAGCGTGAGATGGCTGGTAGCAAACAGCAAGCTGACTCAAGCTGCAAAAGTGATAAAACAAGCAGCGCGATACAACAGGGTCGCTTTGCCGGAGGATGCGATCGATAAGGTGCTCGCATCCAAGTCCGAGCCCAGGCTGGACAAGAGTGAAGTAGATGATGAGGAGGAAGAAGAGAGTATATTTGGAGCTATTATGAAGTAAGTTTATTTTAGTTTATCTTGGTATATTATCGGAAAATATAAATTATATTGAATTATATCTGTGTAATATTGGAATCACTGGTTACATATTTATTTTAAATCTAAATATTCAATTCTATACAGACGAAGTAAGGACGGGTCACTAGTATTTAAAATATAATTAAAAAACAGATTTTTGTCTTTTTGTTTGTGCGTTTGGATATCCGCTAGTAGCTAAATAGGATGATATATAGTTAAGATGTGGTTTATGTTCTGACATTAAAACAAGCTGGGCTAACATATTATAGTATTTGTTTCATTTATTGAACAATAAAAATATATGTAACTTTGAAAGTAGGTTTTGCGCTTAGAGTAATTACATACATACGTAGTTTTGCGCACACCCGAAGTGACGCATGCACAAACCAAAATTTGACGCTATTCTGTCGCTTTATCGGCTTAGTAATAATAACAAGTATGTTCCAGCCGTCAGTCCGTCACAGCCAATGAAACTCAACTGACATAGGCCTCCCCCATAGATTGCCTCATACGAGGGATTTTGCCACAGTTGCCACAGTTGCCACGCTTGGGGAGCGGGTTGGCAACCGCAGTTCTGCTGATGCCTATCTCCTGTTTCGATTTCCCTCTGCCGCCTCTTGCGGCACCCACGGGACGATCTGCGCAGTGGGTATTCTTATACCGCCACTACACGGCACAACTTTTAAGTTACATGTATGTTACTTAAAAGTAATAAGAAGTTATTTTGCCTGCATAGCAAACGGTACGGGATATCTGCACACAGAAACCTAATGTAACAGACGGAAAGTGTGAAGGAAATGGGTAGAGAAGATTTTTTCACTCCGAAAACTGTTCGACGGCTCTGTGGCGTTGTGCCTTAGCAATGAGTTTGAACTCCACGGGGAAAAAGTATTTGTATGACCTATGAATAATTGTTCCGGGTCAGGATGTATGTCCTTGTAAAATTTATGTACGTTAACTGTCTCTATGATACGAAAAAAAATCGAAGAAGAAACTCGACACATCGACTTACTTTCATTCATTTATTTGAGTTCGATCACTGCACTACTAGTTGCATATCTCACGCCCACTGCTTGTGAACAACACCTTATCTCTTGCAATAGAATCTGTGACCATGACTATGACCTCATTTTCTCCCATCCGGTAAGAAGCAACCAAGTTATAATGAAAAGGTGAGTGGCAGAGCCACGATGCAGCTACGTATAGAAACAGAACAGAACAGAAACTTTTTTATTCAATGTAGATTATAACAATATTCATTGAAAGTCACTTTTTTCATTTACCATTGGTTCGCAAAAAAACTTCTGTCCTGAGAAGAACCAGCAAGAAACCCAGCGGGACTATTTTTTTTCCAATAATAGCTTACAATCATGTTTACAATTCACAACACAAGATAAATTAGAAATAGCTTGGTAGCGATCACCCTTCCCAGGGGTTATTGTCATCCATAAATTCCTTAATATTATAATAACCCTTTTTATACAAAGTTAGTTCAATAACATTTTTGAACTTTGTGTATGACAAATTTTGTATATTTTCTGGGATTTTGTTGTGAAAGCGTAAACATCGCCCAAGAATGAATTACGTGGAGTCGAGTAACTGGTACTACTAGCTTGTGTCTGTTCCTAGTATTTACAGAATGAATATCACTTATTTTCGCAAAACTACTTTTATTTTTGTGTACGTACATTACATTTTCATAAATGTATTGAGAGGCCAGAGTTCATATATTAATTTCCTTAAATTTTTGTCTCGGTGACTCTTTTGGTTTTAAATTACTTATATATTGCTCTAATGGCCCTCTTCTGTAAAGTAAATATAATTTCAGTGTTAGTCGCGTGTTCCCATAACAAAATACTATACGACATAGTGCTATGGAAATAACTAAAGTAAATTATTCTAGCAGTTACAAAACTGGTAAGAGTTCTAATCTTTTTAACAGCATATGCTGCAGAACTAAGTCTACTAGCTAGTTTTGATATATTGGGGAGTCATTGAAGCTTTGCATCTAGTGTGATTCCAAGAAAAATGGTGGTGTCAACAAGACTCAGTTTCTCCCTATTTAAAATTATAATATGATCATAGCACAAATGTGTCGACTCGACCGGGAAGGAAGCACGCTCTCACAGAATACCAGCGTATCAAAATAGCAGCTTAATGCTGTTGTATTTCGTATGGTGGAGAACCGGAGATCCTTTTTACAGGAAATGAAACATCCCATCTTAGTCTTCAGGGGTGGTAATGCATCTGTACTTTGATACTTAATTGATGATAGATGTAAATGTCAATGAGCCACATCATCCACTTACCATCAAATGGACTGTATGCTTGTTTGACACCCTTATTCTATGGACGTTGTGATCAGGTACGGCGAGTTGCGGCGGCGACTGCTAACATGCTTCGTTTGGTGGGCGTCAGCGGTGTTCGTGTTCTATGGGCTAGCGGTGCATGCGCACTCGCTATCGGGCAGTGCACACGTCAACTACGTACTGTTGAGCGCCGCGGAGGTGCCGGCGCTGCTGCTCAACACGCTGCTGCTGGACCGCGCCGGCCGCCGCCCGCTGCTGACCGCCGCATTGCTGCTCACCGCCGCCGCACTCATCACCGCCCCGCTGCTGCCCGACCGTGAGACATTCTTTTTTTTGGGTTGTTTATTTCAAAAAATATGTCAAGATGTGGCTGCGTCGTGGAGACGGCCTGTATTTGATGTGAATACGTGAACGTGACGGCACCACTACCACCACGCGCACTGCGTCACAGTCCTCAGTCAACCTAACGAATTGTTTAATCCATTAGCTATCGAGTGGTGTAATTATTTTTTAGGTGATAGATACGTAGCTGTTACTGTATCCCCCAATTTTGTTATAATCAGTTTTCTGAATTGCCTTCCACTATGTATTCTTATTTCTATGTATTAACCAAGTATTTCCTATATTTAAATCAGTAGCACTTGAATCCATAACTTCCCCAGCATTTTTATGCTCTTCAGGTACAACATACCACTGATGAAAATGATAACTCATTATTAAACATCGAAAATTGGCGTTTCGCGTGAAAATTTGAAAATAAATTTTTATGGCACCATTCGGTTTAAAAAAAATATAAAAATTATAGTGTGTCATTATCACTCTAGGATTCATTTAAAACAATATTTGAAAATGGACGTTATACCCTATTCTGATAGTCAATCAGCACTAACAGCATTATATAAATTTAGTGATTTCATAGCTAATTGGAGACTACGTGAACCGTTTAAACGCCCTGGGCTGAAACAACAGGATCTTCTAGAAATAGGTTTTGGGTCATGCAGGTATTGTAGGCAATGCACAAGCCGACAAGCTCAGGATGGGTCAAAAATATACAAATAGAAGATGTTTTATAAGACAAAAATTGAATTTTAAGCGTTTTATGCAATCACAAATAGCCTGATCCGACTAAACCGTAAAACTCTATTTACTAACCATCAGGTGGACCGTGTGGTCGTTTGTGACCCTTATTCTTTAAAAAAAACCTAAAAAAAAATACTTAACTTCTGGTCTGGTAAATTCGGCTTGAAATATTCCAAAACCTTAATCCAGGCTTGGAGGAGGTCATGATGCTAAAAACGCTTCAAAAGCTTTGGGATCGATTAGAACAAACTGCATATTTTGACAAGAGCCTTGACTGGACGAAGCATAAGTCTGTCTTGGGTCTAAGAAAATGAGGGAGATGTGCCGATTCTGTTTCACGGAAGAAATATTTTGATGATTTATTTGGCACGCTAGTTTAACCTAGTATGAGGTGTCGTTAGATTCCTCTTAATTATGGGAGTGACGTAGGCTATGTAATATTTATATATTGCATCTGCAAATATTAAAAAGGGAGGGAAAGGTTTTCTGAGTAAAGTTTTTAACTTAGTCGGATTTTTTAATTACTGTTTATCCAATGGGTTTAATTTCAAGCATTCAGACCACCAAAATTAATTCTTGTGTGTATGCTGATAAATAAACAACGTAACCACGCAGCAAATGGTGTGGGGGGCACGGCGCTGTTCCTGATGGGCAAGGTAGGCGCCACGATGTCGCTGAACGCGCTGTACGTGTACACCGCGGAGCTGTTCCCCACGCGCGCGCGCCAGCGACTTCTGGCCGCCTGCTCCACCTGCGGCCGCCTCGGCGCCATCCTCGCGCCACTGACACCGCTGCTGGTGAGCAATAAAACGCCTTTATTTCTGTAGGAGACAGCCCGTTCACAGAGTTTAGTAGGGAATGGAGACGTTAGCTGCTACAGAGCCACCCTCGCTCCGCTCAAGCCACTGCTGCTGAGCAACACTACGCCTTTACTTCTGTAGGTGACAGCCCGTTCACAGAGTTTAGTAGTATGGCGGCGCTGTCGTTGCGCCACAAGCGAAACACACCGAAGCCTAAATCACGCTATCAACATTCCGAATCATAAACAGTATATATAGAACATCTCCGAACTATCACATGGAGTGTTGGCCGCTCCCAGGGCAGAACACCTTGCCCGGCGGGAGATGTCCCCTTTTCCTTTCATCGGCCACAGTAGGGAATGGAGACGCTAGCTGCTACAGAGCCACCCTCGCGCCGCTCAAGCCACTGCTGCTGAGCAATACCCCGCCTTTATTTCTGTAGGCTCGTACACAGAGTGGAGAATTTAGCCGCCCTGGAGTCACCCATTCATCACTCACGCTGCTTCTGGTGTGCAACACAACACCTTTATTTCTGTAGGTTCTTACTTATTCACAGAGTGGAGGCTTTATCCGCTCCGGAGTTGCCCATTCACCGCTCACTTCGTTGCTGGTGAGCAACACATTCTTGTTTTTGTAGGAGACAGCCCTTACATAGAGTTGACGAGTTTGGCCTCATATTCACCTTCGCATCACTCACACCACTGCTGTAAAAGCTGCAAGACCACGCATTTACTTCTGTAGTTGACACCGCGAACACAGAGTGTAGTTACCTCGGTGCCATCCTCGCACCCTTGCTTCTGTATGGGACGGCCCGTTCATAGTATATTATTAGTTAGCTGGCTAAACTGCCTTGATGATAGTAGTAAATAAGATATCCAAAATTATAAAAAATGTAAAAGTGTATTTCCTTACTTGAAGAGCGCCCCACTTCTCTCCTTCAATAGTTTTCACCATTAAGGGAATTATTTTCAGTCGGATCCACTGAATAGTACGAGTTATAGTGTTAATGAGCTAATGAGGGTGGTGTGCGGGCAGGCTGTGTACGGGTCGTGGGTGCCGCCGACGCTGCTGGGCGCACTGCCGCTGGCGAGTGCGGCGCTAACGCGGCTGGTGCCCGACACACTCGGCCGCCGCCTGCCCGACCGCTTCCGCGACCTGCGCCACCACCACCTGCTGCCCTGACTGTTTACCTTATAGCTGCTTTCAAGTGGACGCATCGGATATCGCGTCGGACTTACCTTGTTAAAAAAATTGTGGGATCACGGGTGAAACGAAATCATTTTACTTCAAGGCAAATATTTAATTAAACACAATGCACATGTATAACAAACATGTGCACAGCGGCACTTACCGTGTGGCGGTGTAAGAATTTTCACTACCACGAACAGGTAACATACGGAAACAAATCAGGAGATAGGTGGCAGCGTCTTCCCGATAATGACTGAAATAAATTGCGGCTGCCAACCCACCTGCTAAGCATGCCAACTGTGGCAGAATCCTCCCTGTGAGGCAAACTAAGGGAAAGTCCTGTGTTCAACAATGGACTTCTATATGCTGCAATGGAATCAGATAAGGTTGTGACAACGTATATTATTCCATGTGGGATATGAACCCGCGGCCTTCAGCGCCCTAATTCAATGATACGTACACTGCACCAGGTATCGACACTGCACCATGAAGCTGTCGAGTCCGTCGAGTCATTCACTTTTTAAGTTAAAAATATTAGCAATAAAATAAACATTACTATTGTTGGCTACTTCAGGTAAGGTTAATTTTGCCAGGTATAATTCATCACAGAAGTAGAAAGGCGGATTCGAATCTACGACTTGAGTTCAAGATTCGTACTGTTTCATTGAAGTATCGAAACTCTGAAAATATAATTTAAAATAGTACAGTAATTAAAACAGCCTGACGTATTCGAAAAAATAATTGAAAACAGAGTGCTAAGCAGCTCTCTAAATAGTTTCGTGCCTATAGCCGTATGGTAGCGCATCGTGTGTGTAAGCCATCACTTTACGTGGGCGCCATAAGAACAAAGTAAGATCAATGTTCACGACATCTGATAGATAACAGTAGTGTGACCACCTCGTACGTATCTGGTGCAAAGTAACGAGGGTGGTCCTTAGCAGTGCCTGACAAGAGTTAGAATAAGATTAAAAATTCAGTATAATTATAATAGTAAAGATACATGTTCAGAAATTCAAAGAAGAAAAAGAATTCTGAAACGTATGACCCATTTCAAAACTATTATTTAAAATAATCAATGCAATCGGGCGTTACTTTACGAAAAAACATTATATTAAAGATGTTAACAATTCGTTATCCAAGACTCACGTAATAAAATAAAATGATGTGTCTTACCTAGATTGAATAGCACCTCCCGTCCTCCCTCAGTTGCGTGCACTAACCCCATCATCTCTAATCCCAGCACCATCACACTGGTACACACACAACTATCGATAACACGACACATGCACACGACATGACCTTGGTAGATTTCAGTAATGCGTTCAATACTGTTGATTTCGATATACTGTTGAGTCAGTTGTATTCCCTTAACATATCTCCATCAGTAATTGACTGGTTTCAAAGTTATCTCTGTGGCCGTCGGCAGTGTATTCATGTTGATGAAACTCACTCATCTTGATGTGATATTACTGCAGGCGTGCCGCAGAGTGGCGTGCTGTCACCTTTACTCTTTTCCATTTTCATTAATTTAATTACTCACAAAATTTCTTCTCTCTACCACATGTATGCCTATGATGTCCAGATTTACACCCAGTCAACTCTTGAGAATTTGCCGAATGTAATCGCTACATTAAACAATGACTTAAATATGATTCATGAGTGGAGTCAATCATATGGCCTTAATGTCAATCCTAAAAAGTCACAGGCTATCATTTTTGGTAGTCAGAGCTTTATCTCAAGAATTGACTGGTTCTCCATACCACCTGTTGTATTCGATGGGGTTGTGATCCCTTACTTTGACAATGTCAAAAATCTTGGTGTTTTCCTTGATAGTTCCTTAAATTGGAAACGGCAACTGCATGAGGTAAGTAAGAAAACCTTTGTCGCTCTTAGTTCACTGCGTCGCCTTCGATCATTTCTTCCCATTCCTACAAAAATTATGCTCGCACAGTCTCTTCTTCCGATTCTTGACTATGCTGACGCAAGCTATGTAGACATAACTAAAGATCAGCTAACTAAGCTTGAGAGACTTCAAAATACTAGTATTCGGTTCATATTTGGATTGCGCAAATTTGACCACATTTCCCAATTTCGCTCACGTCTCAAGTGGTTACCTATCCAATTTCGCCGGAACATGCATATTCTTTCTATTCTGTACTGTGTCTTATTTCACCCTTCTACTCCTCCTTATCTTAAGGAGAAATTTAGTTTTGTTGGGCTTCCAGGGGAACCTTTACGCTCTTCAAGAAAACTCATTTTGAGGGTACCAACTCACAATACATCTTTCTTTAATAAATCTTTTACTGTACAGTCTATTAAGCTCTGGAATGCCCTACCTTTGTATATACGCGAACGCTCAGACTATTGTAGTCTTTAAGCGACTTCTTAAAGAGCATTACTTGTCTCAATCGTTTGAAAATCATTATGTGATTATGTAGTTTTGCATTTATTTGTTTATGTTATTGTTAGTGGTATATATTTCAGGATATATGTATGTATATGTATATGTATGTATATATGTGTGTATGTATGTATATGTATGTATGTATATGTACGGATATGTATATATATACATATGTGTATATATATATATATATATATATGTATACATGTGTGTGTGTATGTTTATGTATATACGTTTGTATATGTGTATCATATTTTTTTAATGTATTAGTTATTTATATGTTATTTTATTGCATGTATTGATATTATATTAGGTATATTTATATTGCACTACCTACCTAGTACTCACTGTTTTATTCCTTTACACCTTTGGTTGCCTGGAAGAGATCGCTATGTAGCGATAAGGCCGCCAAATTGTACATGTAATCTGCTCTCTGTTATATTCTTTGTAAATTTGTTTGTGGTGTGCAATAAAGTATTTTCATTCATTCATTCACGTGTTTCGTTTCCAAACGAGGCATCCTCATGTGAAGACTTATTATTTAATGGGTTTCCGCAAAGTAACGCCTGGTTCTATTTATCATTTTTATAATCGTTGTCCTGTATGCTAAGGAGGAGGTCCACGGCTGAAGTGGATTGTTAAAAGACTAATAATGGTTTGTGAATAAAGAATCACCAAGTTAAATAAATTCTTATTCTAGAACTAATTTAAGACAATAATCGATTCGAAACTGGTATCGATTATAAGATTATGTTAATATTTTATTTTAGATTACAAAGTGTTATTATAATGAAAAAAAAAAAAAACATAACACAGCTATAGGACAATGTTATGCCAGTGCATAGATCTAAACGGGTCACAGGAGGATCGGAGGGAAGTAGCCATATGCAGGCGTTGCCCACTGTCAAAGTATAAATCCATGCGGTCCTATGCGTGCCAAAACACTAGCTGCAGCTGCACGGCTCACTAGACTAAATCTAGTTGCACGGCAACATGTTTACGTAGTAGAGCCATGCTGCAGTTATATTAGTAGCTGCTGTGTTTCGTATGGTGAGTGTAGAGAACCGGAGATACTTTTTACTGGAAATGATGCATTCCATCTTAGTCCTCACGGGTGACAACGCATCTGCATTTTGATTTGTAATCGAGGATACATGTAGATGGCTGCAGCAACTACTTACCATTGTTTGTCACCCTATCCTATAAAAAAAACAACAGATCTACCATGTCAAATTAAGAAAAAGATGCGTTAACTTTCTTTATTTAATCACATTATTGCTATTTACTCCTTTTTTAACCTAATAATTACAATAATACGGGTGTGCTCTTTCGGATGTGCTAACCAACACAGACCGATCGCTCTCATACAATATGCAGATCAGCCGAGTGACTGGTCCGAGTCTACTGACAGGTCTATAGACCAAGTTGTCGTCACCGCGTGATACTGTTATAATGTATATATGCGCGCGCGCGCGCGTGTGTGTGTGTGTGTGTGTGTGTGTGTGTGTGTGTGTGTGTGTGTGTGTGTGTGTGTCACTCTCAGGGAATTTTTTGACGTTATGCTTCTTCGTTACCAAATATGAAATAATTAAAACATTGTTAACAAAAGGAATCATTTATTCTGGGAATATCAAATGTTCGAGCAGATAGTTCATTACAGAAATTGTTTTGTTGATAAAGAAATATAGTTGTATTTAGTGTAAATATGTTTTAATTATAAGAAAAGGTGAATCGATATTTATATATTATATTTTTAAAGATATCATTCGTGGTTTTTTTCAGTCATTTGCATTTATCAATGACTTCATAAATTTTTCTGCCACCCGGGTAGCGCCATTTAGGATTGAGGTGAAATATTTGACACATTTTAAAGCAGGAGCAGTTATTTTGTTTTGAAAGTGTAACCAACAAGTTAACCAACTAGCGACATCTGGTGAGCGTAATATCGGTAGCCTTCATTTTGACAACTTGAACGAATTAACCACATTCGTTCAAGTTTGACAAGTATCAGTTGCCAGTAATAGATATTGAATTAACTGTTTTTCCATTTAAAGCTGTAGAAGCTGTAGAAGGAAATGCGACATTTTCCGCAAAGGCAAATCCCATCTGCAGGTGGTGCTGCTGATTGATGAACTGATGATGCGTGATCTATCCATTTCTTATGTTTATTAGCACATAAAAGACCATAGTACCAGGTATGAAAACTATAAATAAATGAATGAATAACACGAATAATGATAGTATAATAATAAGGAATAATATAAATATAATATTATATATAGAAATATATAGAATGATATAAATATAATGAATAATATAATAATTATAATGAATAATAAAACATTTTTGCGTCCTCCTCTGTTCTAATTTGCTATACCCGACAGTGTCCATATTGTGAAAATTGAATATTTTTGATTTATACATTATGGAATGCAAATAAATATATTGTATTGTATTGTATTCTTCACCCGTATGCAATACGTTGTGTCTTGTACTTTTGATCTTGCTCCCAATCGCCAGTCTAGATATTTTACACCTGATGTAAATAAGATGGACACACCGCAATCTAATGAAAGCCATAGGATCTTTTCAGCATATCTCTTACGACAACTATAGTGCGAAATGGAGTGATGGATTCTATTACGATACCATCACACAACACTACCCAAAAATCATCATCATCATCGTCATTACAGCCCTTCACAAGTCCACTGCTGAACATAGGCCTCCCCCAAGGTATGCCTATACTATACCTATACAAAGCACGGTCCTGAGTAACATGCATCCATCGACTTCCTGCATGTCTTACCAGGTCGAACCTCTATCTAGTGGGGGATCGCCCTACACTTCCCCTATCAGTATGATTTTTGGCAAAGCCCGTCAGCATTTCGGCATGCGTGCATGCTGGACCCAAGATGGAGTAATTGTGGTGAAAGTTGCAGATGGATCCCGGTATAAAGCCTTAGATGAGCTAACTACTTTTACGCAAAAACACCCTAAGGTGACTGCTGAATCCTCAACCGGAGGCGAGCGCATTGCAGGAAGCAATTTATCGTCGCAACCCAATTCTAAGCCATGTAAATAACTACGCAGTATTGCGTTTTATTGTCTTAATTCTCCTTTTTCCTTTTACTACAACTTTAAATTTATTCAATATTGTAAAATTACTTAATATTTATTATTTCTTTCTATCCACAGTATTAAATCTTGTTTTGCTTTTACGTAACCTTAAGCTTCTTTCTTTCTCATTTATTTACATTTTGTTTAAATTAGTTAATTTCTAATTTTAATATAGTTTTTCGTTTTACATCATTTATTAAAACTTGTATATTTTCACTTTAAATTTTAATTACATTTTAGGTTAAGTTCTATTTTGTTTTGGTATTAAGTTGTTGGCTTCAGTTTGATACGCAACGATCAAATTGATAGGAGAGGGGGTGGGGTCGCTATATATCTTCGTTGTGACTTTACTTATAAAATTCTAGCTTCTTCTTCCCCCTATTATACTGCATCTGCAGAATTTCTTTTCCTTGAAGTTTGCGTAAAAGGAGCCAAATTAGTACTTGGCGTTATCTACTGTCCTCCTTCTGTCGATTACTTCTCCAGCCTTGAAACAATTCTGGAATCCTTGGGGTCGGAATACTCACATCACGTCATCATGGGCGATTTTAATACAGATCTCCTCACTCCGCACTTAACCCGTTCCTCTAAGCTCCTTCAAATTGTCGAGTCGGTTGGCCTCCACATTTTACCTTTACAAGCCACTCACCACAATATTGATGTGGAGGATATCTGGCTTGACTTAATCCTTACCTCTGCCCCTTCTCTTGTCTTCTGCCACGGTCAACACTTTGCACCTGCTTTCTCCTATCATGACCTCATTTTCCTTTCTCACGTCCTTAAACCTCCTAAACCTCCAGCTAAAACTCTACACATGCGTTGTTTTGGTCGCTTGGATATTGAAAAGCTTTGTATAGATGCATCCAAAATAAACTGCAAGAGCATGGTTTCTGCACCCACTGTGGATGAAAAAGTTGGGGCTTTGAATGAAGCTATCCTTAGATAATATGACGTACATGCTCCCATCAAAAAAGTGAATCTCAAGCGTCCACCTGCGCCTTGGATGACGATTGGGGTTCGAATTGCGATGAGACGTAGGGATCGCGCTTTCGGCAAATTTAGAAAAGATTGATGTGATCAAAACTGGACGCTTTATAAAGTTGCAAGGAATCGGTGCAATCAGACGATACGCAGCGCCAAACGCCGATTTATTCTTAGTAACATCCCATCTCCTTCCCCTGCTAATATCTGAAAGTTCCTTGGAACCATAGGTATCGGTAAATGACACCGTTGTGAGTTTCAAAGAACGACTGGTCTGGATGATATCAATTTTCATTTTGTCTCCAACAGTCCACTTGATCACCAGACCAAGCGTCTTACTGTTGAACACTTAATGGGTTTACCTAGTCCTGATATTAATCTGTTTCAATTTTCTCCAGTAGCTGTGGATGAGATCAAGAAAATAATCCTTTCCATTAAATCTAATGCTGTAGGTTGCGACAACATCAGCCTATATATATGATTATCTATATACTTGACCATATCCTCCCAGTCATCTCGCACATCATTAACTTCTCCATGGATTCTGGTAATTTTCTCTCACTGTGGCGTAAGTCTTACGTTATTCCCTTACAAAAGATCCCAAATCCCACTTTACCCAATCACTTCCGACCTATATCCATCCTTCCCTTCTTATCCAAGGTCCTTGAGGCCCGTGTCCAAAAGCAACTTTCGCAGTTTATCTCTCGTAATAACTTATTAAGTCCCTTGCAGTCTGGCTTTAGGCCCGGTCATAGTCCCGTTTCCGCACTCCTGAAAGTAACTGGTGATATTAGGGCAGGCATAGAGGACACTAAAGTCACTGTGTTGGTTTTGGTTGACTTCTCGAACGCCTTTAATACCATTAGTTATGACATTCTAATTTCCATCCTTTCCCTTTCTATGATCTCACCCGAAGCACTGGATTGGTTTTCATCATATCTTCGAGGGCGCCAGCAGTCGGTTCGCATCGATGAGCTATCATCTAGCTGACTTGACATACATGCTGGTGTCCCTCAAGGCGGCATATTATCTCCTTTGTTGTTTTCTAAATTTATTAATCTCATTACTCAAAACCTTCAATCTGCGTATCATCTGTATGCTTGACTTGTACACAAAAGCGAGTATTGACGATATTTCTACAGCGGTGGACACATTTAACAGTGGTAGAGCCACGCGGCAGCTTTGCTGTTGCACGTATGGGCCGGCTCCAACCGGGGTGGTACCACGACCTCACAGAATACCGGCGTGAAGTGGAAGCTCTGCTTCTGCGTTTCGTCTGGTGAGTGCAGGTGGCCGGAGACCCAAATCCCCCCCCCCCCCCCCATCAACATGGTAGCGGAATTAAATAATGATAGACTACCCCAGGAGGGTACCAGCACCCCTGGAGAATCCCTCGCTGAGCATCCACGACCATGTTTCTCCACTTCAGAGCGTGGGTGCTCAGGCTGCCCCGCGTATTCTGGGGGGGGGGGGGAGCAAAATTCCGCTCAAGACTACAACTGCTCGGGGCAAACGGAGCAACAAAACCAAGGCGACCCCTGCCACGCTGTCCGTGAATTTCTGCAATATCAGGGGACTTCACTCTAACCTAAACGCCGTCCACTACCATCTCGAGACGGCGAGGCCGGCTCTGCTCTTTCTGACCGAGACGCAGGTGTCCTCTCCGGCTGATGTCTCGTATCTCTCCTACCCGGGGTACAAACTGGAACACTCCTTTGTGCCTCGGGCTGGAGTTTGCGTTTACGTCAGAGAGGACACCTGTTCTCGACGCCTCGGCAGACTTGAAGGTTCGGACCTGTCCATCCTTTGGCTACGCGTAGACAGCGACGACCATCCGCGCGTCTACGGGTGCCTCTATAGGTCCCATAGCGGTAATGCCGAAACAGACCGACTCTTCGACCACGTCCAAATGGCTGCAGATTCGCTGCTACAGCAGATCCCCTCCGCAGAGATCGTGATCCTCGGCGACTTTAACGCCCATCACGCCGAATGGCTTGGTTCACGTTTAACCGATCATGAGGGGAGATCTGTTCATGATTTTGCCTTGGCATATGGTCTGACACAACTGGTTACTTCGCCTACGCGGATTCCAGATGTGGACGATCATGCACCTTCCCTGTTGGACCTTCTGCTGAACTCTCACCCGGACGGATATCAAATTTCCGTCGACGCCCCTTTAGGCTCCTCGGACCATTGTCTGGTCCGGAGTGTTGTGCCACTCACGCTGAAATCGCGGTTGCATTCTGCAGGCTGCCGCCGTGTTTGGCACTATAGGTCAGCCGATTGGGATGGGATGCGGTCTTTCTTTGCATCCTACCCTTGGGGGCGGGTTTGCTTCTCGCCGGATGATCCCAACGTTGTTGCAGATTCTGTTACTGGTGTGGTACTTCAGGGTATGGAACTTTTTATTCCTTCCTCTGTGGTGCCCATTGGAGGCAAATCTCAGCCATGGTTTGGTCGCTCCTGTAAAATAGCATCATGCTATAAGCAGGAGTGCTACCAAGCCTGGGTTGATGCATCAGCGTCCCGGGATGTAAACACCAGCGCTCTAAAAAAGAAGTATAATTCCGCCTCTAGGTCCTTCAAAAGAGTCATTGCCAAGGCAAAGTCAGAGCACATAGGCAGAATTGGCGAGAAACTAGTTCGCCTTCCTTCTGGAACCCGTGCATTCTGGTCTCTCGCCAAGGCTGTCCAGGGGATTTTCTGTCAGCCATCTCTTCCATCTCTGCACAGGGAGGACGACTCACTGGCCCATACTGCAAAGGAGAAAGCCGATCTTCTAGGCTCTTTCTTTGCGTCTAACTCGACTCTCGATGACGGGGGGAGTACGCCGCCGACCATCCCGCGGTGTGAGTGCTCCATGCCGGAAGTGCAGTTCACACAGCGCTCGGTTCGCAAAGCACTCCTCTCCCTGGACATCCACAAGTCGAGTGGGCCTGACGGAATCCCCCCAATTGTGCTGAGGACGTGTGCTCCAGAGTTGGCACCGGTTTTAACGCGTCTTTTCCGGTACTCCTACTCCCTAGGCGTAGTCCCAAAATCATGGAAGACGGCTTTCGTCCACCCACTCCCTAAAAAAGGCGATCGCTCAGACCCGTCCAACTACCGGCCAATCGCCATCACCTCCTTGTTCTCCAAAACAATGGAGTCCATTGTAAACTGCCAGCTCATGAGGTACCTTGAGCATCACCAGCTGATTAGTGACCGCCAATACGGTTTTCGCCGTGGTCGGTCAGCTAGTGATCTTCTGATCTACCTCACTCACAGATGGGCGGAGGCAGTAGAGTTCAAGTGGGAGGCATTGGCCGTTAGTTTGGACATTGCGAAGGCCTTCGATCGGGTTTGGCACAAAGCGCTTCTTTCGAAGCTCTCTTCCTATGGGCTTCCCGAGAAATTGTGCGATTGGATCACCAGTTTTCTTGCAGATCGGAGCATCAAGGTCGTTGTAGACGGTGCAAGCTCCGATTGCAAGCCTATTAATGCTGGTGTTCCACAGGGCTGCGTGCTATTGCCAACGCTGTTTCTTCTGCATATCAATGATATGTTGCATACCCGTAACATTCATTGCTATGCAGATGACAGCACTGGTGATGCTCTTTACACCGGCCGAGCCAATGTTTCTCGGGAAAACGTCTCCGAGTGCCGGGACAAACTTGTGTCTGAAGTCGAGTCTTTGCTGAACAGAGTCTCGGATTGGGGACGACTAAATCTAGTCCAGTTTAACCCCCAGAAGACACAAGTTTGCGTGTTAACCGCTAAAAAGAACCCCTTTGTCGTATCCCCTCAGTTTCAAGGCACTCCCCTTGTTGCCTCAGCCAGTATCGGAATCCTCGGCGTCGACATATCGAGTGACGTGCAGTTTCGTGGTCACTTGGAAGGGGAGGCCAAATTGGCCTCTAAAAAGCTTGGCGTGCTCAGCAGAGCGGGAAAGTATTTCATGCCGGCACACCGCCTGCAACTTTACAAGGCGCAGGTTCGGCCGCACATGGAATACTGTTCCCATCTCTGGGCTGGGGCTCCCCAGTACCAGCTCCTTACACTTGACCGCATCCAGCGCAGAGCGGCTCGAATCGTCGACGACCGAGTGCTTTCCGATCGGCTCGATTCACTGGCGCTGCGAAGAGATGTTGCATCTCTTTGCGTATTTTATCGCATCTATCACGGGGAGTGCTCTGAGGAATTGTTCGGATTAATCCCAGCCGCCAAATTTCGTGAACGCACTACACGGCAAACGTCCAGATACCATCCACACCATCTGGATGCTTGGCGGTCCACCACTGTACGTTTCACAAGGAGTTTTCTTCCACGTACAACCTCTCTGTGGAATAGTTTACCACCGGCGATTTTTCCGGACCGATACGACCTGGGGACCTTCAAGAAAAGAGCTTACTCCTTTCTAAAGGGCCGGCAACGCACCCGCAATTCTCCTGGTGTTGCGGTTGATCATGGGCGGCGGTAGTCACTTAACATCAGGTGAGCCGCATGCTCGTTTGCCCCCTCTTCTATAAAAAAAAAACCTTGAGTACATTAAGAACTGGTCTGACAGGTTTGGCCTAATGGTCAACCCTTCGAAGTGTCAGGCCATAATAATTGGTAGCCGTCCGATGATCCGGAGATTGAAAACAGTAGCTCTACCTCCTATCTTTTTTAATAGTACTGAGATTCAATTTTCCATTGTGAAGGATCTAGGTTTATTAATTGATTCTACTTTGAGTTGGAAAGCCCAAACAACGACCGTTAACCAGAAAGTCACTGGTACCCTGCGTTCTCTCTATGGCCTAAAAAAATTTCTACCATCTGAAATTAAGACAATGCTTGTGCAGAGTTTAATTTTCCCCCTAATCGACTATGGTGATGTGTGTTATTTCGACCTGAATGCAGATCTTCTCAACAAATATGACCGTCTACTGAATAACTGCATTCGATTCATTTTCAATCTTCGAAAGTATGACTATGTATCCACGTATCGATCTCAATTAAAATTGTTACCTATTCGTCAACGCCGTAGTTTGCGTGCACTCACCACCCTTTATTATATCCTGATGTCTCCAACTTCCCCTTCCTACTTATCTCCTCACTTTCAGTTGCTTAGTGCTAGTCATGAGAGAAGTCATTACTTAAACAAAATGTAAATGTATGTACAAAGAATTTTACATTTCATAAAGTTTCATCAAAAGATATTGTAAAATATTTTAAGACTATTGATATTAAGAGAACCGCCGATCTGTGGGGGATTTCTGTTGAAGTTATTGCGTCTATAATAGATACAATCGCACCTCAACTATCTATTATTTTTAATAGTAGTATCAAATCGTGTGTTTCCTGATTTAATGAAGCATAGTAAAGTAATACCTTTAGTTAAATCTGGTAGTACATTGGACCCCTCTAATTTTAGACCTATTTCTGTACTGCCAACACTTAGTAAAATTTTTGAAAAAATTATTCTTGATCAATTGTTAATTTTTTTTAATGTAAATAAATTACTTCATAAAAATCAATTTGGTTTCACAAGGGGTCGCTCGACAACTGATGCTGGTGTTGAGCTGATTAAATATATATTTAATGCATGGGAGAATTCACAGGATGCTTTGGGTTTGTTCTGTGACCTATCCAAGGCCTTTGATTGTGTTCACCATGAAACATTAATCAGGAAACTTCAACACTACGGTGTAAGAAATGATGCTCTTAAATTAATTATTTCATATTTAAGTGACAGAACACAAAAAGTTGTTATTAATAGTATGAGTTCTTCCGGGTCGATTGTACAAATGGGCGTTCCTCAGGGCTCAATTCTTGGCCCCTTTCTGTTTCTTGTATATATTAATGACTTACCTTACATAGTAGGGGATAACCATGATATAGTATTACTTGCTGATGATACTTCATTAATTTTCAAATTAAAACGACAGTTATTAAATTACGACGAAGTAAATAATGCTATAGCTAAGTTAGTCAATTGGTTTAATGTTAATAATTTGCATTTGAATGGAACTAAAACTAAATGTATGAAATTCGTAACTCCTAATGTTAAACATGTCAATACTAATGTAATTTTAAATGGGGAGGAGCTGAGTCTTGTCGATACCACCATTTTTCTTGGAATCACACTGGACGCAAAGCTTCAATGGCTCCCCCATATATCAAAACTAGCTAGCAGACTTAGTTCTGCAGCATATGCTGTAAAAAAGATTAGAACTCTTACCAGTGTTGAAACAGCTAGAATAGTTCACTTCAGTTATTTCCATAGCATTATGTCGTATGGTATTTTGCTATGGGGTCACGCGACTGACACTGAAATTATATTTATTTTACAGAAGAGGGCCATTCGAGCAATATATAATTTAAAACCAAAAGAGTCACTGAGACAAAAATTTAAAGAAATTAATATATTAACTCTGGCCTCTCAATACATTTATGAAAATGTAATGTACGTACACAAAAATAAAAGTAGTTTTGCGAAAATAAGTGATATTCATTCTGTAAATACTAGGAACAGACACAAGCTGGTAGTACCTGTTACTCGACTCCACCGAGTCGGTAATTCATTCTTGGGGCGATGTATACGCTTTTACAACAAAATCCCAGAAAATATACAAAATTTGTCATACACAAAGTTCAAAAATGTTATTAAACTAAGTTTGTATAAAAAGGGTTATTATAATATTAAGGAATTTATAGATGATAATAACCCCTGGGAAGGGTGATCGCTACCAAGCTATTTCTAATTTATCTTGTGTTGTTGATTGTAAACATGATTGTAAGCTATTATTAAAAAAAAAGTCCCGCTGGGTTTCTTGCTGGTTCTTCCCAGGACAGAGGTTTTTTTTTTGCGAACCAGTGGTAAATTAAAAAAGTGACGTTCAATAAGTATTTTTATAATCTACATTGAATAAAAAAGTTTCTATTTCTATTTCTATTTCTATTTCTAAACCTCCGCTCTACGAACAACCTTCTTCTCCTATGTCCATACCATAGCTCTGGACTTGTTTATTCTTCTTTCCACATTCAATCTATTCTCCTTTGGAACGCACTCCCTCTCGAAATCAGGACGGCTAGCAATCGGTACGCGTTCAAGATAAAGGTTCGGGAACATAGGCCTCCCCCAAGTAACGCCACAAAGCACGGTCCTGAGCCACCTGCATCCATCGACTTCCTGCATGTTTTATCAGGTCGTCACTCCATCTAGTGGGGGGTCGCCCTACACTACGTCTACCGGTACGAGACTGCCACTCGAGAACCTTTCTTCCCCATCGGTTATCGGTTCTTCGAGCTATATGGCCGGCCCATTGCCACTTCAGCTTACTAATCCATTGGGCTATGTCGGTCACTCTGGTTTTGCTGCGGATATCCTCATTTTTGAGTCTATCACGCAGAGAAACTCCGAGCATAGCCCTCTCCATAGCTCTCTGAGCGACCTTGAGCATCCTCATACGGACAGCAGTGAAGGACCACGTCTCTGATCCGTAAGTCATCACTGGCAACACGCACTGGTTGTGCATATATATATATATATATATATATATATATATATATATATATATATATATATATATATATATATATATATATATATATATATATAATTATGTATATTATATATTTTATATACATATATGTGTATGAATATTAATATAATTTTATCTATTTTTTGCGATGTACCATTTATATCTTATGTATTTTATTTCCATGTATTACAATTTTTTTGTTATTTTATTTTAGTATTCGCATATTAACTTTTTATTACACCTACTTCATTCTATCTCTGCATCATCCCAAGGTAGACTGGGAGAGAATGCCTTAGGCATTAAGTCCGCCTATATACCACTTGTGTATATGAAGTTTTAAATAAAAAACTAATAAGAAAATAGAGCCATGCATTCCTCCAAAACTCACTATACGGTGTTAATGGGAGACTTCAACGCAAAACTGGGTACAAGAAAGAACGGTGAGCTGAAGGTAGGTAAATTTGGAATAGGGTAACGGAATCCAAGGGGACAGCAGCTGGCTGAATTCATGGAAAAAGAGGGACTCTTTATGATGAACTCTTTCTTCCAGAAGCGGCCCCAAAGGAAGTGGTCCTGGTCGAACCCCGACGGTTCGACAAAAAATAAGATTGAATTTATTATGACGACCAGACGCCAACTTTTCAGTGACGTCTCAGTGATCACGAGGGTGAAAACTGGTTACGATCACCGAATGGTTAGAGACACACTGAACCTAAACGTTAAGTTGGAGATGTCTCGTCTAATGAAGTCAACGCTCCGTCCCACTTGTGCTCCAATCCAAAATCCCGAAACCTTTCAGCTCGAGTTACACAACCGTTTTCAGTGCCTAGAAGATTGCAATGCAGTGGACGATATGAATGACAAGCTCGCGGAAACTGTCCATTTGGTCGGAGCTAAGTTCTACAAGACCCGCCGCAGAAGAACACAAAAACCCTCCAATCACACTCTTAATCTCATGGCTGTTAGACGGGAAGTAAAGCTGCAGTCGTCAGCAGATTTGGCAGCATACAACTGAACAGACAGTTCTCCGAATACAGCGGCATTGCGTAAGTCCGCAAATTCAGTACAGCTGGTATTGAAGAAGCGATCGAGTGGAACCAAGGGTCCAAAGTCTTTGCCAGGGATCTGTCTTTCAGAAAAAGCCAACTGTCGAAGCTGAAGACCTAGTGTCGCAGCATCGTTTCCAGGACACCTGAGATTTTGAGTGAGATTAAGAGGTTCCTTGGGCAGCTGTACACGTCATCGTCGGAGCCACACGCAAGTGTAAGTAGTGATCCAAGAGTAAGTCTTATCCGACATCATTTCGATGATATCCCGGACGTCAATCTGAGCGAGATTAGAATGACTCTCCGGCACCTTAAAAACGGTGAGTCCCCGGGCGAGGATGAAATTACAGCGGAGCTTCTGAAAGGGGATGGAAAACCGATACTTGAAGTCCTTCAGAGGCTCTTTAACCATTCCCCTACTAGGTGGAGTGACGACCTGGTAAGACATGCATGAAGTCGATGGATGCAGGTGGTTCAGGACCGTGCTTTGTGACCTCACTTGGGGGAGGCCTATGTTCAGCAGTGGACTTGTGAAGCGCTGTAATGAATGAATGACTGAATGTTGCGTTAACCTGGATGACCTTCAGTGAATAACGTTGGTTATTCTGAGTATCAGGTACGCGACCCTCGTCGACACACTCTCAATCTTTACAACGTTGTTGACAAAAACTTGTGGACGATAAATTAACACCTCCTTGGGACAGATGGTCGCCCTCCCGTTGATGGAACAAGTTGCCGGATACGAGGATTACCGTGTCCGCCCCCTGTCTTCGGACCTCCAATAATCCTATTATATGTTAGCGCAACTTCTCTACCTCTTCTTCCAGCTCCAGTATCTTCTCGTCAGTCCTCAGGGTGCGTGCGTTATATGTTGCCAGGTCGAGTCTTCATAGGTGGCAACCGAACCTCCACCGAAGATTCTTGGCACCCCCTATTCAAAAAATGCTGGATCCAAATTTTATACCGGAGAGAAAAAGCAGCAATAATAACAGGGTTTCGGCTCTGCTCCCTCCGATTACTTTGCTTAGCGTACGAATTCGAGAAAATTTTCCAAGTACGCATGCCGACTGCATTAAAGTAATACTACGTACTACTGAGGAGACGAGACTTGGTCGTTTGTAATACGCGTTAGAGCCCGCGGGCTCAAACTGACTTAGTCTCTGCTTTAAAAAGGTACTCTGTACTCCTAATGTTGCCAACTTAGTGG
This sequence comes from Parnassius smintheus behrii, assembly GCA_036936625.1. Taxonomy (NCBI): domain Eukaryota; kingdom Metazoa; phylum Arthropoda; class Insecta; order Lepidoptera; family Papilionidae; genus Parnassius; species Parnassius smintheus. Next base: position 923,078 of record JAUPFT010000015.1, read on the forward strand.
ATTTCGCACTAAAACTGGTGGTTTCGAATCTCCTTTTAGTAGAGAAATATTGTCACTTGTCATTCCAGAAAGCAGAAGACACATCAGTAACCTTTTTAGAAGATGAGGACTTTCCTCATCGTGAGTATAGGTAGCTGCTATAAAAACAATAATACACACAAATTAAAGCGAAAATTCGAAATAAAACGAATCGAAAATATCGATTTTAGCTGCATATACTACCAGGCGCAGGCCTCATTTCACTACTGAGAGTGTGATATATGCGAGGAAAAGTCTGCAGCATTAGCCCAATGCATGCAGCGGAATCCACATGACGTCGAGATATTTTTGATTTTTTAGATATACAGCTTCCCACGATGTTTTTCCTTCACCCCCGAGCATGTGGTAAATAAGTATTTAAAATTGACGTTAGCAATTTCTTCTGTGCAAGTGGTATTTTTGTCGACTATTTACGTACTTTTGATTAAATTTTACCACTTAATGGTCACATTGTACGGGTAGAACTACGCTGCAGCTATATTACGATTGCTGTAGCACGAATAGGTCGACTTGCGGTCTTATTCCGGTGGGTAGGAATACGCTCTCATAGAATAATACGTGTGGTGAGTGTAGAGAACCGGAGACACTTTTTACTGAAAACGAGGCATTCCATCTTAGTTCTCAGGGTTGGCAACGCATGTGCATTTTGATTATTTATCGAGGATAAACGTAGATGTCTTTGTTCCAAACCATCCACTTAACATCCGGTGTACTGTGTACTCATTTGTTTTATAAAAAATACCCTTATTTTACAAAAATCATTGCTGATTAAGTTAGTGTTTGTATTTTGAACAGACTTCAAAAAAGGAGGTGGGTCACAATTCGAATGTATATTTTTTCATGTATATTACGTGATATCATCGGCAATTGAGATCCAAATTTGGTTTAATACATAGGCGCCTATTGTTATAAAACGAGCAATCCAACGCAAATTGTATTCACGACCCTTGATCAATAAAGGCGTAGTAAGTGCGCTTTATTTTTTATTTAGATATAAGGGCGACTAACGGAAACGGACTTTGATATTACGAGGGTGGCACTGAAAATTTCGGGAATCAAGGAAGTGACACATTACTATTTAAAAATGTATTTATTGCTTTTCGAAGTATTCTCCCCAAAATTTGACACATTTTTCTATACTAATCATTGAAGCAACCATTCCATTCGGAAGTTGGGGTCTCTCTTTTCTCAACGACTAAACAAGTTTGACAAAACCTGTGACAAGACCGAGAATCTTTTTTAAAATAAATGGTATTCGATTTTTAAAACCAAGGAGTTTTCATTTAAAAATATTTTAATATAACAGGAACAGTGGAAATATTCCATTCCCGATACTTTTAGTGCAGCCTGTGTATCAGTGGCCCGTAGACACATTCATTTCATTTAAATGCAAAAGCGTTGACACCCCTGTGGAATAGGGTAGAATACCTAACCTTCTATTTAAATTCAATTATATATGAGTTAAAGAGAGTTAGAAAAAGAGAAAGAAAAAATAGAAGTGAGGGTGACAAACTGGCACGGAGACCGTTTGATGGTAAGTGTCCCTCCGTTGTGGTTACAGCCTATGAAAGTCCACTGCTGAACGAAAGCCTCCGCCATATATTGCCTCATAGGGAGGTCACTTGCCACAGTTGCCACTCTTGGCAGGTGAGTTGGCAACCGCAGATTTTTTTGGTTGATATTGGGAAGACGGCTTATTTCCTCCGCTGCCTCTGACCAGACTCACGGAGCGACGTGGAGTAGTCGACATTCTTACACCGCCACTACACGATAAGTGGCCCTCCGACAAATTTAAAACTCGATTGAGAATCAATACGCAGATGCGTTGTCAACCCTGAGAAGTATCTTGCCTTCGATTTAAATTTAACAAAAATTAGTTAAAAAGTAATAGCTAAAGGGAGAGAAAAAAAAAGACCGCGGCTACCGACCCGCCTCCCAAGCGTGGCAACAAATATCCCCTTATAAGGCAATCTATACGAAGGTCTTTGTTCAATGGCTTTGAATGAATCAAATAATGTTTACGAACTTTGAAAAAATTATCATGACCAAATACACATTTGACAGTTTCATGGCGCAGCGGCTTATCTATGAGTTGCGGAGCTGCGAACAAGTACATGTACGGCTTGTATATAATTGTTTCAGAAATTCATGAACGTAAACTGCCTCCCACACTTTGCCTGGTACGAGGCTGTCACTCGAGAACCTTTCTTCCACATCGGCTGTCGGTTCTTCGAGTTAATGGCCGGCCCCCCACTTGATGGAGTGACAACCTGGTAATTCATGCAGGAAGTCAATGGATGCTGATGACTCAGGACCATGATTTGTAGCAATCCCTGGGGGAGGCCTATGTTGCCTCCAGAAAATCCTAGTGTGAGTCGATCTAAAAATATTTTAGTTGTGGCAATTTTTGTGAAGCAGCAGGGTGATTGTTATGATCAATAAAGAGAAGTAGCCCTGACCCAGTGGTGTTTCTAACGCCATCGGTGCACTGAGGGAAGCTGTGTGTACGCAGTGCCGCGCCTGCTTGCGTTCGAGTCACAATACTGTTGTCAGACTCATGACAACACCGCGCGTATAATACACCGTAGCTACATAATTCAGTCAATCATTTTTAGCAATCGACCAGTAGGTAATATATTTGGAGAGTTGTGAAGATAGTTAGTAGATACTACATTTAAGAGGTCAACTTACTCGTTGTATATGTCTGTGACGCGGCATTGACCCCAAAAATACCTCAGTGAACTACTCAATTATAATATATCTAAAAATTAAAATGACAAGTGAGACTAAAAACAAGACAAACCCCAAGTGCTCAGTGGAGGTGGACTCTGTTTTGAAGCAACTGGGACAAGTAGGTCTATTCCACCTGAAGACGTACGCGATGGTAGCGCTGGTCGCTTTCCAAGTCGGCTTGTTACATACAACCTATATTTTTCTCGCTGCCGACGTGCCTTACAGGTAATTTTTTGACCAACCTGGTATAACATTGTCTTCCTACTTCATTGGTTTAGTGATCGTAAGTGTGACTGATGACCGCGTGGTCCCGGGTTACAATCCCATGTTGAAATCAGTTATTGTGTTTTCGTAAAATAGCCGTAAAATAGCAACTTAATGCTGCTGTGTTTCATATAGTGTAGAGAACCGTATATCCTTTTTACTGAAAACGAGGTATTCCATTTTGGGGGTGATAACTCATCTGTATTTTGATTCTTAATCTTTAGATGTCTATGGGCCACAGCATCCACTTACCAACAAGTGGACTGTGTGCTCGTTTAGCACCTCTATTCTATAAAAAAAGAAAAACAGCAGCCCGGAGTCCAGAACATTGGCGAGGTTTCTTCCCCATTCCTCGAAGAGTATGTAAGGACTTCGGTACTGGCCCTGATATCTCACCATTCGTATCAGGTTATCGTCCCATCAAACAATGAGCGAAAGGGAATATGTGCCTGTCCAAAAGAAGAAGAAGAGTAGATATGACATGACAGAGTAGAGAGAGTAGATGAGACATGACAGAAGAATGTACCTGTGAAGATGACTAATCTCCGTTGAAAACGTCGGCTAATATCAAAATTTAGTCTGGGGCACATTACAATCGTTTTAAGCTTTGCACTGTGATTACAATATCAATTATAAGCAAAACTGGACTGATTAGCGTGATTGAAATGCGGTCTGTAAGATATTATTATTATTTCTTATAATCCTGATGTCGTAGTTGCTTTGGGATAAGCACTCACTTTGAAATGTCATAGAAATCGCGCGAAGTAATTTAGATTTATAACAGTAGTTTTAAGTATCGATTTACAAAGTTCTTGGTGGTTAAGCAATACTTGCATATTAAATTATATCTACATAACTGAGAAATTAAAAGAATTCTTTTGCTTCTTACGGACTCAATTTTGAAAATGAATTCTTGTATATAAAATATCGGAAACTGTTTTAACGATTTGGATGAAATTTTGTTTTTAGATAATGTTTTAATTTTTAATTCTATCTTGGATATGTGTCATTTCTAACAAAATGTTTTTTTATGATCCGGAATTGCTTCTAACTTGTAAGTGTTGTTAATGCGTTATTATTGTTTGGGGCGTAATTTAGCAACACATGCTATTATAATGTTATTATTAATTTATTTTTAATTATAAATTAACTATTATTAGTGTCACTATGTATGTTTCCTAAAATAAATTAAGAAACGATTCCCTAAATGACCTCTATTTAAGCGCCTTTCACATATCTTACTTTAGATCGCAACCAAGTCAAATTCCAAAGCAATAAGTAATTACTGTCGTGGGTGTGGTTGCATTAAATGTTAGGATACAATGCACCAGCGACCTCAATACGTGGTTTGTGGCCAAAGGTAATTAGAAAAGTTGATTGAAAAAATGATTTCAAAATCACTATAATAATTGGATGTTGTTACGCCATAAGCATCCAACCTATATATAAAGCAACGTAAATATTGATTTATCATGTTAACGCGAACACTACAAACTTAAATAATACGATAGATTTACGGATTTCACCGCGTGAAACTTATACTTTTCAGTACTTACAGAATGCACGCTTCGGGAAGTCTACAGTCTGTAAACACGTACAGGATCGTCCCAGCCACTAATAAATCAGATTTGAAAGACCACAAATCCTCGCTAAAGAGCACTAATCACTTACAATTGATATATATTGGGAATATAAAATAAGTCAATAACATAATAAAATTCAAAGTTCAGTTCTATTCAAACAAAAATTATTTTACATTGCAAATGTATGAAGTACCCTAGCTCCTGCAATTTTGCTTTTCATACGCGTGATACACGAACATACATATTGATAAATAGGCATTATAGTCCTGATTCAAAATTTGTTATTGTGTTTTTCTGTCGAGGAATTCTCAGTAGCAGAAAAGCCTTTTGTCCTGCGCCTAAGCTTTCTACGGTCGTGTCGGATTGATGTACCATCGGACTATAAGAGTAAGGATAGAGCGAGTGCACCTCTGCTTGTGCATCCACTCGGGTACTATAGTCCTGTAATGCGCTGATGGATAGGGCCCGTTGAGACTGGCCGTTATGACCGAAATTCGGTCTTGAGGACATTATTATTTATTATAATCCTAACGCCATGGTAGCTTTGGGGTAAGCACTAACTTTAAAATGTCATAGAAGTCTACCAAAGAAAGTCTTCAAAGTAGTTTTATGTGTTTATTTGCTAACTTCTCGCCGGTAAAGGAATATGTGTAACTTAATTGAGGGAAGCTACATCTTTGAGAAATTATAAAAAAGACCTGATGTGAAGTCTGCTAACGCGCCTTGCAGTAGTTGCCCTAAAACCCTCTTAGTAAAGAGCCTACACCCAGCTATATATGTATACAGATACTTGTCTTCCTTATATTAATAGATCCTTTATTTATATGTTGTCTGGATATAAATAAAGGATCTATCAAAAATCACTTAAATTTATTTGTGCCATTATCGCTACACGGTCTCGATTCTGACGTAGAAATTAGAGCGTTACACTGAAGGCCAAGCAACAAAAACATTTTGATATCTTCATGGTACGGTGACGAGATAGTCCATTGTCAATTGTAACCATTGGTATAACCACAAGAATATATTTAAGAATTCATAGCTTACGAGTTTACAATGCATTTAAAAAAATAGGATGGAAAATCCGCCATCTTGAATTGCATGGTCAACAGCTCTACATTTTTGAGTATCTACAGTGTGTAAAAATAGTGTACTTAAATTTTAAGTCATAAGTGTAGCTGGCAATGAGCCAAAATATTTACGTTGCGACGAAAAATCGCAACGCAACGCGCCGTGTGAACTCACTCCAAGTCTTGCTTTCATTTCTGAGAGATCTAAACGCATGTTGACGGACTTTACATGTCTTTATACTATTTCTGTCACAAGTTAAAAGACGTTTATGTCTTATACGGGCCTCGACTTTCACACGTTGATGATGAAGAGAAACGTGACACCATTGTGAAAATAGCTACTCCCTGTTTTAAATTTACAATGCGTTTAAATTAAGAATAGAACTAGATGATTGTTAGTAGCGCGTTTGTACTTAATCTTTTTTATAAATTAAAAGTATAGATCAACGAGCCTATTTTTGTTGCCCATTCATTACAGCCCTTCACAAGTCCACTGCTGAACATAGGCCTCCCCCAAGAAATGCCACAGAGCATGGTCTTGAGCCACCTGCATCCATTAACTTCCTGCATGTCTTATCAGGTCGTCGCTCCATCTAGTGGGGATATGCCCTACAATTCGCCAGTACGTACGAGGTTGCCACTCAAGAATCTTTTTTTCCCATCGGTTATCGGCTGTGTGGCCGGCCCATTGCCACTTCAGTTTACTAAGGGCCGTTGGGCTATGTTGGTTACTGTGGTTCTACTGCGGATATCCTCATTCCTAAGTTTATCACGCAGAGAAACTCCGAGCATAGCCCTCTCCATAGCTCGCTGAGCGACTTTGAGCTTCCTTATACGGCCGTGAGTGAAGGACCTCGTCTCAAATCCATAGGTCATCACTGGCAACAAGCACTGGATATACAATATAGTTTTGAGATTTTGAGGTATGCCTGACGAGAATATGTGTCGCAACTCGCAATCACCCGAACGCTGCCCAGTCGAGTTGAATCCGTCGATTGACCTCTCGGTTAAAGTTGGACTTACCTAGTCGGACTACTTGCCCAGGTAAACTTACTCGTCAATAACTTCGAGCTTAATGCTCCCAACAACTACCAGCATGGGTGTGACATGGATATTACATAAGACTTTTGTTTTGTCCATGTTATTCTTAAGACCTATCCGTTGGGAGACATTTTTGAGGTCATTGAGCATAGTGCTTAGGTCCTCCAGCGATACTGCCATAAAGACTATATCGTCGGCAAATCGAAGGTGAGCGATGTACTCGTCATTGACGTTAATACCGTATCCTTTCTAGTCCAGTAGCTTGAAAACGTCTTTCACTGCAGCGGTGAAGAGTTTCGGGGATATTACGACACCCTGTCTTACACCTCTCCGCAGTTGGATAGGTTTTGTACTCTGGTTATGTACTCGGCACTATAATCCTGTAATGCTTAGGATGATATTGATATTCTCGGTTGAAACTGACCGCCGACCAAAATTGGGTCTGGAAGACGTGGACGTTACGTTTGATATAAATATCGCAGTTGAAGGCGTTCAATCAGCTAGTTAATTGATCCGGTGTTTATATTACCAAAAATAATTATAGAATAATTTTTGGGAGAGGCCTATACTAGTATTTAGCAGTAGACTTGTGAAGGGCTTTAATGATGATGATGATGAAGTAAGTTCGCGGTTTGACTTCTATAACGACTAAAACAATCTTAAAGTACACAAGTAAACAATCTTAAGGGGAAATATAATCTCAAATGGCTTAGCAAGATCCTTCGTTATGCCGAAAATATTGCAGCACTAATTTTGAAATAAATATATGGTAAAGTTGAGGATTAATGTTAAGGATTATGTTAGACGAAAACACGATTTCGTAAAATTTTCTCGATAGAAAAAAATCAACTTTGGATTTTTTTTCTATCCAACCCAACCTCCAAAATAAACAATAAACCGCTGTTATTCATAAAATACTTTAAATAAGATCATGAAACTTTGCATACTAACTGAACTAAGTATAAAGCGTGCTTATGTTATTTACTTTTTTTTAAATACCATTATTTTCACTGTAAAAAGAAATTACCTAAACTATCGGCCTCTTGAAGCGTGATTCCCGCAGCACGGTCACTGCGCTCCGGCCTTTGAACGGGGAGGTTGTGTCGCTTACGATCAGAATATACATTACGCAACAGGACAACGTAATATTAAAATGGGAAATAACCGTAATAAAAATAAGAAGCGACTGGCTTGGCGTTAAGAAACAGGCATAAATATGATAAACCTAATGAAATAAGTGTCTAACTACCTTTCTACTTACAGTATTAGTGATTACAAACATGTCGATACATAGCATACGACGCGCGGGCAAGTGGGGACGAAATTAGAATTTGAGCTGACTTACTCTATCCTCTTAAGTCACAATATTAAAATGGGCTCTAATGTTAAAATGTACAACATGCATTATTAAGTGTATCATACTATACATAATGCTACAAAGAAAAAAAATCAGGACTACGTAATAGATTTTTAATATTTACGACACAAAAAATCTTCACCTTAAATATATTAACAGTTTATGCAAATGCACAAGCGTGCAATATGTCAACGAACGATTTCGTGTCGTCCGAAGGACAAGGTGACGTTCATTTCGTAAGTAGACTTCAATGTTTTAGTATGTGTAGCCAACAACTGAATTGCAATCAAACGATCTGCTTATCTTTATTATTAATCAAGTTCCAACCAGTCAACAGAAAAGGATTTTTATTGTTATTATGAAGGGTTTTCATTCAATGAAGGTTAAAAGCATATATGTGAAAGTCATTCGAGCTTTACTCCTGGTTCGGAAAAATTACATTTAACATTTAGAAACAACATATTAGCGATCTTCCTTAAAAAAATTACATTTAACATTTAGAAACAACATATTAGCGATCACCTCATTCCCAGGGGTTTATATCAATCATGTACCCCTTAGTAGTATAATAACCCTTACTAATATATTTTTGCGTAATACAAAGCACACACACACACACACACACACACACACACACACACACACACACACACACACATTTTTAGAAAATTTGTCGTATTAAGCTTGAATACTTAATGGACAACCTCATTTTTGGGGAATAGAGCTACCCTGTAGCGGATCATGGTTCAAGCAAAAAGTAGTCGCCTCGACCAGGTAAGGATCAGGTTTCTTTTATAACATAAGAGTGACATACGGGCACACAATCTACCTGAAGGTAAGTGAATGCTGTGGCCCATAAATAGATGTAGAAGAGTCGAGGATATGTACCTATATCTATCCTCGATTAAGAATCTAAATATGGATACGTTGTCATCACTGACAAGCTAGAATGTCTCATCATCGTCATCATCGTCACAGCCTATAATAGGCTTACAGCTGAACATAGGGCTCTTCCAAGGAATGCAACCCACCTGCATCCATTTGCTTCCTGCATGGCTTCCAGGTTGTCACTCCATTTAGTAGTGGGCCGCCATACACTTCGCTTACCGGTTCGAGAGAATGTCTCGTTATCAGTAAATAGAGGGTCAAATTCTCGACACTCACCAGCATTGGCTGGGATTTTACTCTGATATTCTATGAGAGCGTGGTTATACCCCGGTGCTGATACCATGGTGGCTTTACCATGTTAAATAGGATTATAAATCGAGGAACAGAAAAAAATATATCAAATAGATACAGTCATCAAAGTTGCTAATTTTTTTAAATACAAACCGTTCCAAAAAATGTACACTTAATGTTTAAACACACAAAAGGGAATTGTGCACAAGTACAGCCCGAGCTTCCGCTTGAATAAATAGCTGCTTTTGTTTTGGATAAATCTACTTATATACAAAAATCAATGGCTTTCCGTTAATCTCGCAAAAACTCTAACACGAACTCGAACGATTGTGATGAATGTTTTGGTTGTATTTGAGTGGTTCCCTTGTTGATTTGAAAACTCAATTGGACTCGGTAGATGCCGCTGTTGTCGAGATCTAGATATAACCTAGCGCTAGTTTAGTACCTAAAAATAATCTTTTGTTAGTTCATATTTCATACGCTGCCAAATCGTCCATCAGATTGTGGTAAAACTATATCAACTTATTGCTTACACTTGCGCGAAGGTTGTACGCACAGTACACTTGAATTACTGTAGGCGTCGCGCGTATCGAACCGATAAATGTATTTACAAGTTATATTATATAATATCATTCAATTTTAATTAATATATTATAATGTCTAATTAAATAACGTTACTGTTCCGCATTTGAAAAGATATTTCCACAGTTATTACTTCTGCGGCAGCAACGTCCAGCTAGTTCTAAGCTAGTAAATAGAACCAGGCGTTACTTAGCGGAAAGTTATTATATTAAAGATGTTAAAAATTTATTAGCTAAGGTATGCGCTATAGAATAAAATAATATGTCTTACCCTGTTTGAAGAACACCTTCCTCAAGTACTCGCCCTCGCTCAATTGCTTGCACTACACTTAATACCACCACTCTCAAAAACTCTAGAGGATCTCAGGTAATTAATTTTTCTACATCTTTGACTCAGTCGAGTCAGGGATCGGGTGGACGAAAGTCGTCTTCTGTAATTTTGGGACTACGCCTAGAGAGTAGGAGTACCGAAAAAGACGCGTTAAGGCCGATGCCAACTCTGGAGCACCCGTCCTCAGCACAACTGGGGGGATATCGTCAGGCCCACTCGACTGGTGAATGTCCATGGAAAGGAGTGCTTTGCACACCGAGCGCTGTATGAACCGACCTTCTGGAGCACTCCCATAGTCATCGAGAGTCGAGTTGGATGCAAGGAAAGTGCCTAGCAGATCGCCTTTCTCCTTTGCGGCACGGGCCAGTGAGTCGTCCTCCTTGTGTGTAGATGGAAGAGATGGCTGACAGAAAATCCCCTTGTTAGCCTTGGCGAGAGACTAGAATTCACGGGTTCCAGAAGGAAGGTGAACTAGTTTGTCGCCAATTCTGCCTGACCTGGAAGCGGAATTATACTTCTTTTTTAGAGCGCTGGTGCTTACATCCCGGGACGTTGATGCGTCAACCCAGGCTTGGTAGCACTCCTGCTTATAGCATGATGCTATTTTACAGGAGCGACCAAACCATGGTTGAGATTTGCCTCCGATGGGCATCACTCGTATTTAGGAATTTCTATTTAATTTAATTCAAACGTCTCCTCAATCATGAACACGCTTTCAAAGTATTCCTTCTCTTTAAACTCGAAATTTCGTCATTCAGAATACAGCCATTCTCGTCTCGTATAATATTCATTCTAAACTGTTTTGAAAAAACATTTAAAGCAGTATTTTCAAAGTAATAATGAATAATGAGAAATTTTTGACAATGTTTTAGTGCATGATGTATCTTTAATATTTATGGACTACAGGTAATGTATCCGGGTCTTTATGTTTGTAAATTGCCTCCACGATACGCTCTTCCTTAGGTAGACCAGAAAACGTGTGCCCTCAACAGGCGGGCGTGAATGAAAAATATGATGGAAGTAAAGAAAACAAGAGGATAGAATGTGGAAATTGTTATCTTCCACTCCGGGAGACAGATGAGACTGCATGTATCTGTAGTTATTGTGATTATTTTAAACAATTAGTACAATTATTATTAATTATGTACATAGGATTTTATACCTGAGATACGAGTATAAAAAAAACAATAACGCCATGCTATGCTATAACATAATTTCTTTAAAGTTGGTACCACGTTTACGTTAGCACGCACGCGCCTCGGTTTGCCTTAAGGATGCAAGCACTTGGTAAATTACTACATAGAATTAGTTCCGGCGGGGATCGAACTCGGTTCTCGCATGCTAAACTTGCTGTACAAGGCTAAAATACTATTCTTAATCATAGTTTTTCCAATGCCATATTTTGTGATCTGCAGACTACACTCACTGAATCACATTAGTTGCGAACGCGCACGCAGACGTCACACTCGTCGCATGTTATTACTTCGCGAGTGTACTTCGAAATACATTTTATCGTATACGCTTACGATGAACGCTAACTTCCATTAACAAACTGACAAACAATACAATTGTTTTTTTTTTAAATTAACGTATTAAAGGCATTTACTAATTTGTAATTGTTTGCCATTTAACACAATTTTTATGTATATTTTTTTTTGCATAATAGAAATAAACATAGGCAAAAACAAATTACTTTATACGGACACGTCTGTAATTTCTACCTCTAGGCCACATTATTTTTGGAATATTCTTAATAAAAGTTGTTTACTGAACAATCCTACGTGGTGATAATTATTGCTAAGTGGTGTTATTGCTAAATTCTGGCAATGGCTGTAAAGGAGACCAAAGCCAGCGGAAATGCTCTGAACATTGATCGGCTGATGCACGAGCTGGGCCAGTACCGCAAGTTCCACCTCTTCAACTATTGCCTCCTGTCACTGCCATTGTTCTTTGCTGCTGTGTACGGGACCAACTACGTGTTCCTGGCTGCTGATGTACCTTACAGGTGATATATCATAATTTAGAAATTATTTTATTACATTTATAATTTCAAAGACACAAAAAAGATATTTTTTTATATTTAATTATACTTGGCTAGTGACATATAATCCGAAACGTAGATTTCTACTGCTGGGTTCACTCAGCTGAAGAGCAGTTAGCAATTGCATATAATATTAAAAATATCAAAATACACGACAGTGGCTGCTTTTAATTAAATAAAAATATTTTACAAAATAAGATGACGGACTATATATACTACCACTGCGTAGAAAAGTTACTATATATATACATACATAAACACTCACGCCTGTCACCCAGAGGTGTGGGCAGAGACTACAGACTTTCAATTAGCACGTTCCTCACATACCTTTCTCGCCTCTTCCACATCCATATACCTACGCATACATGCTCGTCGGTTAAGGTTACTCTTAATTTGGCCCATTTTTAGTATATCGCCAATTTGGTCGACAAACTTCCGCCTAGGACGTCCCTTTCCGACTCTTCCATTCACTTCTGCAACATATATCTGCTTGTGCTTGTCTTTCCGCATTCATTCTTTCTACATGACCAAACCACCGAAGCATTCCTTTCTTAATCTTTTTCCTGGTCACCGCATCAACTTGCAAACCACACTCTTCTTCTATCACACAGTTTCTCACCCTGTCACTCAGATTCAGCCCTAACATACTCCTTAGCGACCGCATTTCTACTGTATTTAGTCTACTCTCGTGCTTCTTCTGCCACACCCAACTTTCACTACCATTAATAATTACACTACAGTATACATTAATTCATAATTTTAATTACAATAAAATCATAATTTAAAAATCTCAGGCTATTATGCAAATATTACCATTTAACTTATCTTACATTTTAATAAATAAATAATCAATATGAGTTACTAATCGTTTTTAGAAATAAAATGTCAATGTTCATTATTTCCTTAAACTAAATTTTATATAATATATTTGACGAATTTATAATTAATTATGTACATAGGTACTATGTTATCTCAAAAAGAAAATTCGTATTCGTAGAAGATGATGAATTGTCTTTTTCTTCGTTGAAATCCCATATAGTTTTTTCTGATTCCAGCAGTTCTAAAAACTTTATTGTATTTTCATTATTCCACTCGAAAGGCATTTTGATAGATCGTACTATTTAAAGACAGCACGCACGTCCGTTCATCCAGGCGCTTGGCGCGAAGTTACAGTAATCTATGGAAGTGAGCGATGGAGCTGAATGTGAACACTGAACACTCGCTGCCGCTCGCGCTGCCCGTCCTTTGACTTCCGCACGAAAAACCGACATTTGAGGGAGCGTAGGGCAGTGGCAGCGGCAGCGGCAGTGTCAGCGCGAGTAGCCCGTTTATATACTGCCCTGCTCACTGCCCTGCTCACTGCCCTGCTCACTGCCCTGCCCAACAGGGCTGAATGTAAATGGGGCATATAAGTCAATGCAAGTAAGTGACTTTGCAGCAAATATGAAACAAACTATTTGATAATATAAGTACTTAAAAATTTGTTACTAATCTTAATATCATATATACCAACACCTTTGGCTGTATATTACTGAGTTTTGATAAACAATAAAATTCAATAGGGTTGTCGAGTTCGTTGTCTTAAAAACGATTAGTAACTCATATTGATTATTTATTTATTAAAATGTAAGATAAGTTAAATGGTAATATTTGCATAATAGCCTGAGATTTTTAAATTATAATTTTATTGTAATTAAAATTATGAATTAATGTATACTGTAGTGTAATTATTAAAATAATAATAGCTTAACTAATCTCTTAAATTATTTAATATTATTTATGTAATAATTCAATTAATAATTTATGAACCATTTACTGCATAAGAATTCAAATAGAGTGGATAAGTATTTAATTGTACGTATTTGAATTCAAAAATAATGTTTGTACGTAACTTTTAAGCAATGCAATAATTTTAAAATGTAACATTGGGTTTGTGTAATTAGCTGTATTTCATATCATTTTTGCATGCCGATTATGGCAAAACATGTCAGTTCCACGTCATTGATCATCTTATGTACCATGTTCTTAAACAAATAAATTGTCTATCTTCTTTTGAACTCGATATCTTTTTAAATTATTAACATAATTTTGTATTGCAAGAAGACACAGCGCGGACGCTGTAATTATTTTGACGTCTGCCATAGTCGAAAGCTTAAAGTAATGTGAGTGGTAGGGCAGAATGTAAATACACACTTCCTGCGATCCTGCTACGGCAGTATTTAGCGAAGTATTGCAGGCACCGCGAGGAGCAGTGGCAGGGGCTGAATGTAAATGAGGCTATATATTACTAGCGTAAGGACCGGGCTGACCGAACAACTAAAACGGACCAGTGCGCTGGCCCTAAAATTACAGTTTAGGGCCAACGCGAATCGGTCGACAGTGATGCGCGCGTAGGACAGATTTGCCTGTCATAAATATGTCTAGTTGCGTGGTAAAAGAATACAAAAATTACGAAACAAAGATTTAATAAAAAAACATGGGATATCGTATCATCGGTAAATAACCTTTAAATTTATTATATAAACGCATTTTTAAAGTTTTATTTTACAGTTAGTTTAGTTACGTTACAAAGATTAGGCCAGGGCTGGATTCAGATCCTCAAAAAAAATTATACATCGAAATTAAAATTATACTATTTAAAAAAATATATCTCGTTTGACGTTTCATGTTTCTTTTTTCCCATGTGCCGGGATTTTGGCGTCACGCGTCTAGTTTTATTTTTATTTCTATTAAATTTTAGTCTAAAGAACTTAATGCAAGTTAAATTTTGAATATTGGTACCTAATTTATTTTATATTCAATTAGGGTAAAACGAAAAGAGTACAAAATAAACGATATCTGCATAATTGAATCTGAAAATCTGATTCATAAAATATTTTGAAATTCAGTTTTCAAACCGATTGCTTCTGGAGCATAGAGTTTTTATCGTGGTAGCCCCTCATCATAGTTGTATCAAGGATGCAACAGCAAGGGAGCTAATTCTAATTTTATTAAAAAATGGCGATAGTCATGTACAACACAAAAATTCTTGATATCATAGGGTTAATATTAAAATTTAAAAGGACTCAATAACAATACAAGTCGACTTTAAAAATATGGTGTTAAAATTATGGTGTTTTCGCTTTGTATTATTACGACAATATGTACTACAAACTAAGAAATAATGATACAATTACGATAATTATACTACGAAATCCGACTCCGGTTACGTCGTGTTTTGATATGACGTCTGTATTATGACAGATGCGCTAATTTTTCTTGCATGAAAAATTTATGAGTAAAATATTTAGAAGGGCCTATCCCTCCTTTTGAAATCGTTGCTTACTTGTGAAATGTTATACCACTTCCCTTTTGGTAACGTGTTTTACAGATTACGCACACTCTCATTATTAATAAAAATAATTCTTATTATGTAACTAATATTATACACAATCAAACAAAATAAAATACTTTCGTTTTTTAGTTTAAAAGTTCAAAATACAGATTTATTAAATAAGACAATTTAAATATGACAACAGACTTTGGCATATTATGTCAATTTTATTTTTCAAGACATCCTTTAGCGGCGCTTCAAATTGGCACAGTCATTTTCTATCGTGTAGCCAGTCCAGCGTACTTGTATATATAGAGGTCAGTGGTTTTTTATGACATATTAAATATTCAATATATAACGTAAGTACGTTGTCATCATCATCATCCCAACTTCCTTCACGAGTCCACTTCTGAACATAGGCTTCCCCAAGGAATGCCACAAAGCATAGTTCTGAGCCTCGTGCATCCATTTACTTCCTGCATGTCTTACCAGGTCGTCACTCCATTTAGTGGGGGGTCGTCCTACACTTTGCTTACCGAGGCTGCCACTCAAGAATCTTTTTTCCCCATTGGTACTCGGTGTTTCAAGCTATATGGCCGGCCCATTGCCACTTCAGCTTACTAATCCGAAGTATACATTGCTGCATGCGTGCGTGCGTGGTTATATGTAACCCTCTCATAAGTTTTGAACGAACTTGGCAAAAAATGTTCACAAAAAAATTAAAGCAGATGTAACGATTAATTCCAAAATCTAATTAGCTCTTAAAATAAAAAAAAACGCCGTCGACTGATGCAAACAGTATCATAATCGGTTCAAGCGTTGAAGACAAATCGTAAACGAAAAATTTTGAAAAAAGTATTTTTTTCCAATAACTGAAATTTCTTCTCGGATCATCTTTGACTATGAGTGCTTGAAAAATTGCGTCGTACGTCGTAAAGTTTGTCAAAGTCGGTTCATTTTTTCGTGAAGTATTCGATTTAGAAAAAACTTTTAAATATGCTCTTCAAACTTAAATACGTCATAATATGTGGAATTTTGAGCGCTTTGCATTTGAAATTAGTGAAAAGTTCCGGGGATGGCCAACCGTATTTTTTATATTCTTACGTTGTCATCGCAATACTACAATCAATTAATTACTAAATGACGAACAAAAATACACGAAAGCGAGTTTATAAAACGTGGTAAAATAAAAAGAACCCAGAGTTTCTTGTCGGTTCTTTGCAGGTAAGGCTTGTTTTCACGAAGCGGTGTAGATTTTGGGATGGATGAGAGCTTTCAACAAGTAATAATAAAATAATAGTACTCTACTACTTGCTAATGCTGGGAATTGCAGACTTTATTCTTTTTATAGAATAAGGGTGGAAAACGAACACACAGTCCACCTGATGGTAAGTGGATGCTGTGACCCATAAACATAAACATCTTTCGTCGATTAAGAATAAAAATACAGATGCGTTGCCACTCTTGAGGATTATTATAGGATATTAAGATGAAATGTCTAGTTTCCAGTAAAAGGGGTCTCCGGTTCTCTACACTCACCATACGAACCACGACAGCATTGAGCTGCAATTTGACGCTAGTATTCTGTGAGAGCGTGGTCTTTCCCCTTCGTTCTGCAACTATAATATAGCTGCTGATTGCTCTACCACGTACAATTCGAAATCATCAAAGTCATTGCCATGGTCAGGAAGCACCTAATTATATTATTTATAGCTTGGCACAAGCGGAGCAAATAGTGACCTAACTGCAAACAAATATTTGTATTGGAGTTGCTATCTACACAGGACCGGATTATAGTGCTCAAGTGTATGCGCTTGTACAGGTGCACCTATCACCAACCAACGGCTTTACAGGAGATCCGAGGCACGGGGTTAAAACACAGCCAACTTGCTGAGTGTGAGCATACCAGCAGTGATACGTATTGAGAATGTAGGCTAACCAAATTAAAACCAATAACTCATATTATCATACAGTCCCACTCCCTGTGGAATGCTGATAAAACTATAGATATCCGATACTTGCGTACGGGAGTGGGAGGGGGGGTTTGGGCGTGCTCCCTCCATGCTTACGGCTTTATAATAACACTAGGGGTGGGCCAGACAAGGCTGCGTGGGGTTGGGGCGTACTTTTTTGGTTTTAGTACAGATTCGATCTATCTTATCTACAATAATCGCTCATCCTCAGGTCCGGCAAGCCCTGAGAATGAGTTAAAGCCCAAGTCAAAGTCCAAAGTAACGCAATTAAATCAAATCCAGAACCAAACGTAAGGCAATCCAAAAAGTCCTAAAACAAAGCAGCAATTGTGGAAAAAACTGAAAACTACTACTTTATTTATTTATTTTACTTCATATACACATTAGATGTATATAGGCGGACTTAATGCATGAGGCATTATCTACCAGTCTACCTTAGAGTAGTGCAGAGCGAAAAGAGGTAGGTGTAATAAGAAGTATGCAAAATATATATATATATATATATATATATATATATATATATATATATATATATATATATATATATATTATATACACTATATATACATACATACATATACAAACACACACACACACACACACATATATTAAATATAATATTAAACACGGCTAACTACGAACACTAAGTTGATTCTGCATTTTATTGACGAGCAGTTCTCGCACTTTAGCTTTGAACGAAATCCGGTTTTCGGCACTCCTAATTACGGAAGGAAGAGCGTTCCAAAGAAGACTACTTTATATTTCACGTGTTTCAAAATAGCTGAAAAGTTCACGTTTTCCAAACTGGCTCCCGTTTAAATCTGCTGCCCGGGGACATGGCTACCCCAGCTCCCCTTTGCTACGCCGCTGATTTAATACTTCTTAATTACCCTAAAATATATATAATACCCATGGCTCTATCCACCACGAATATTTGTTTATGCTTAAGACGGTGTTCGCTCCTCTCGTGTCAAGCATCAAATAAATAAAGTTTAAGTGTCTGTTTGTGACGGTATAATAATTGCCTTTATCTAAATGCGTGTGAAAGTACTTACATATAACAAAAATATTTTTAAAATTTCTGTCTGTCTGTCTGTTTGTTCCTCCTAAACTGCGAAATGGCTGAACCGATTTTGACAGAACTTTCACTGGTAGACATCTGATGATGTTACCAGTAACACATACCAC
This sequence comes from Parnassius smintheus behrii, assembly GCA_036936625.1. Taxonomy (NCBI): domain Eukaryota; kingdom Metazoa; phylum Arthropoda; class Insecta; order Lepidoptera; family Papilionidae; genus Parnassius; species Parnassius smintheus. Next base: position 941,771 of record JAUPFT010000015.1, read on the forward strand.
TTAGGCTATTTTGTTTAAATATATTTTATTTTAACTAAGTCGCGGGGTCCGCATTAACAATCTAGCTTGTGCAATCTAGATCGTGAATGTGATCTCTCTTACATAGAAATAATACTAGTTTTTACGAAATTTATCGCGTATATTTAACTTTTTAAATACCCGACGTTTCGAGAGCTTTACAGCACCCATGATCACGGGAAGGACTGAGATGTTTAACGTCCAGATGTCATAGTTAACCGCGGTTACCATAGATTAAAATTTAACTTTTGTTCCGATCTACACAGTACGAACTTATGGTATCATAAAGTCTTGCAGTTGTATGCTTGGGTTGGGATTTAATTTTATTTATTATAGAATCCCAAGCAGATGGTAGCACCCAGCCATCTTCTCTATTGAAATTAGGATGTTTTTTGATTTCAATAGCCTCGCGAATCATCCTTGGAAGGAATCGGTGTTCTTTAGCGAGGATTTGTGGTCTATCAAATCTGATGTAGTGACGGGGGCGATCCTGTACGTGTTCAAAGACTGCAGACTTCCCGGAGCGTCGATTCTTTACATCAGCTATATGTTCTTTAACGCGGGTTTTAATTGATGTTTTAGTTTGTCCTATGTAGGAGAGACCACATTCACAATCAAGCTTGTACACTCCTGCATCTTGCAGAGGGACGTTACACTTGACTGATGGTAAAACTGACCAATCTTCTTCGGTGGCTTGAAGTATGTTTTGATGGAAGCGCGCTTCAAGATGTAGCCAATCTTGTCAGTGACTCCTCTAACATATGGCAGTACAGCAGGTACACGCTCGACTGTGGCCGGCTTCACTCGTTCACTGTGACGTAGGCGCGGGACCCGAAGCTTGTTGTCATGCAAAACTTGCTTGACGTGTTGGAGCTCGGCAGGCAGGTGGTTACTGTCACAGATCCCTCGTGCTCTCTGAAACAAAGATTTACCCACGGTAGCTAACTGTGAAGGATGGTGGTGAGAATCACCGTTTAAGTATCTATCTGTATGGGTCTTTTTTCTATACATAGTATGACTCAAGGTGTTATCAGGATTCCGAATTACTAACACATCTAGAAAAGCTAAGGAATTGTTTGTCTCTAACTCCATTGTGAACTGAATTTTAGAATTTATAGAATTAAGATGGTCTAAAAATGCAGTTACTTTATCTAAAGGTAGAATTGTGAAAGTGTCATCTACGTACCGCTTGTAGAAACCTTCATTTTGAAATTACCTCGTGACTATGGGTGCTGTGAAGTACTCGAAACGTCGAGAATACAAAAATGGTTAATAAAACTCAACAAAATTCGTAAAAACTAGTCTTATTCAATAATATGCGTTGTACTTATTAGTAACATTATTTTGGCGCTTTTGAGACCATTACGCGCCTGTAATAAAAATATCTGCTTATGTATTGCAGTTTTTTCTACTGTTACAGATATTCTCAAGCAACTAATGGCTCCATTATAATAGTTTTAGAAACTATATTTCATATCTTTATATATGTATACGCGGTCGACCATGCTGCATATTCATATATATATATATATATATATATATATATATATATATATATAATTACATATATATATATATATATACATATATGTATGTATATAGTGGGTGGGCTTGACTGAGAAAGGACCACACTCTGACAATATCAGCGTAAAATAGTAGCTTAATGTTGCTGTGTTTCGAGTGTAGAGAACCGGAGATTCTTTTTAGTTGAAAGGAGGCATTCGATCTTAGTACGAATGTGCATCTCGATTCTTTACCGAATATTGATGTAGATATTTAGGGATCACAGTAACCACCTACATTTGGTAATTAGCAAAAGAGCACACATTCCACTTGTAGTGCACCAACCCATTGCAATGTGTGCTCGTTTGTCACGCTAACTTATTCTATATAAAGACTCCATGTCGAAGTCGACATAATATTAGTTTAACCAAGGAATAGGTCCTAAGGAAACATTCGAATACCGATTGAACAATGAACTGGATGTTAAGGAAAAGCCGTGATAGCCCCTTCAAGGCTAAAGTTAAGGACTTGAGTGCATACGTGACAGAATACGAAATTCCGCACTGAGAATACCAGCGTATACGGTACAAGTACACTCGATAGTGATCAATATTTGTAAAGACGAACGAACGGGCCGTCCAGTCGAGAAAACCGTGCAGTGGCGGTGTAAGAATATTCACCACCTGATATCGTACCGCGGATGACGTCACAAGCGACAGAGAGGAATTAAAACAGAAGTACTATGAAGATAAACTATGGCGAAATCCTCCCTATGAGACTACAAATACATGGGCGGGTTTTGTTCAGTAGTGGAGTTTTATGGTGTGTAATGGATGGAACGGGCCGCCTTGTGGAGAAAAGCCGTAGGTAGAAACTTCAAAGAGAAGTTTGAAAAACTAACGTACAATGAATGGTTTTCTCGTGGTGTACGAATGTTTAAGAGAAACTTTCTAAGTTAATTATACCAGTAATGCTGTTGTTTCTTGTGGTGAGCGACGGAACCGGATACAAATTTTACTAGCAATAAGTCCTTGGGAGTATCAGCGTACCTGAATTTTTATTTTTAACCGGCTGTTCCGCTCGACTTCGCCCGCGTGGAATTTATTATGATGGATTTTTTATGGGTTTAATTTTTTTTTTGCGCAGAACCCTAATTGATTTTACTAAAATAAAAGTAGTCTATGTGAGTCTATGTTGCTCCTTTTAACATCGGCCACAGACCAGTGAAAATCCCTTAAAAATCGGTCCGCTTTAGAGATCATAGCAGGAGTAAACAGTCAGACAGGCAGACAGGCAGACGGATAGATACACTTGCAGACCGACAAAAAGTTATAAATTGTTTTTTATTGTTATAAGTACCGTATATACTTTCATACGCATTTTGTAAAAAGCAGTTATTTTGACCTTACAAACAGACATTTCAATTTGATTTATTTTTAATCAATAATGATCGGGTATTGATATATTATGTAGGTGGCATTGTGTCACTAGACGTGTTGGGTCAATAATTTGGTCAATTAACCCGAACTTGCGTAAAAGTTTTGATGATTGCAATCATATTTTTTGAACGATCTGGGGAACAGATGATTGACAGTAGTACCTTTATAACCTATGGGATTGACTGTTTGCACTAAACTTGAATGTAGTATTACACAAATAGGCTTTTTTTACTTATTATTCAAAATAATTGTAATAATCGCTACAACCAATCTATACTAGTATTACAAGGCTAATAGGTAAGGTAAGGTGTATATAAGTATGTCAGTTTGGGCTGTGATAATAATGGCAACAACTTGCAACTGTAAAATGCTATATTGTATGTTTTGTAGCACAACATGTATAATGTATAAAAATATTTCCTTTATAAAGTAACAAATTTTATTCAAAACATAAATCATTTGCGTACTATAAAATTTAGAAAAGTATACAATAAATATGTTTCTTATAGTATTGGGTGACAAACGAGCACACATTCCAACCGATGGTAAGTGGATGCTGTGGCCCATAGACATCCACATTTATTCTCAATTAAAAATAAAAATGCAAATACGTTATCACCCCTGAGGACTTGACACAACCACAATATAGCTGCAGTGTGGCTCCACCACGTAAAAAAAGTATTTGGTGAAATAATGTATTCATTTATAGATTAGATAGATTCGTAGTAGATCGAAACCGGATGACTTGCGCTTACAAGTGGCGACTGATCGAAGAGTTGCGAGCGAGAGAAACAAAATTTCGCAGAAAAAATCAAAAACACAGTGTTCTGAATGAAACCTGAAATGATCTGTGTAAATGATCGACCCGAATGAGCCGGTTCACATAGCAAATCTTTACTTGAACGATCGAGTCACTAGAAATGAACGATTGACACATTCTTACTTAAAAATATTTCGAACACGTGTGCAATTATACGAAGTGGCAATGGGCTGACATAGTTCGAAGAACCGATAACCCGTGGGGAAAATATTTCTCGAGAGGCGAGCAACGTGTGCGGAAGCTGCCAATCAGAGGGAGTGATGACCTGGCAAGAGATGCAAAAAGTCGATGGGTGCGGGTGGCTCAGGACCCTATTGTGTGTCGTTCCTTGCGGGAGATCTATGTTCAGCTGCGGACTTCTGATGGGCTATAATAATAATAATTATAATAATGTGTGAAGTTTTACACTTTATTATGGCACATGATGAATCCTTACTGTTTATTCCTCCTGTCCAGTATAAATCATAAAAAACGTATATCCCACTGTTGGACACATGTCTAATCTCATTTCTAAGAAGGTTTTAGACCTTCTTTTAGTCCTTTGCCTTTTCCTCGAATTTCATTACTCAAGCAGATTTATAGTCAAGATCTTTGACGGCTCCGTGGTGTATGCTTTTAATGAGTTACAGTGCTGGGGGCCTTGGGTTCGGATCCCGCAATTTTTGTATGAACTACAAACAATTATTCCGGTTTTGTATGTTCGGTTTTGTATGTATATAAACTACCTTCAAGATACAGTAGAAAGTCATATGTGGGGGTAACGTTTTAAAAAAATCTTTTCCATCACCGCTGAGCTAGAGGCGAATTAATTGTCGACAGCGCCCTAGACCTTCCTTCATCAGCGCCCTTCCGGTAGGCAAAAATTATATATATATAGACTATGGCCCGTTTAGTCTATATATATATATAATTTTTTAAGTGAAAATATGATGGGAGTGAAGAAAGCAAGAAGGATAGAATGTGCAAACTTTGTGGTCTTTCCTTCCGGGAAACAGATTGGAATTCACGTAAGGCTAATATATATACACACATATATATATATATACATATAGTTCTCGTCATCATTGATAGTTAAAATAATAATAATATAACCTAAAATTGTTAAGTTTAAAATAAAGTACTGGTATTATGAAATCATTTAATTATACCAGTACCTATGTTATTACTCCAATAGCTTCAGTTAATGGTCATGGTCTAAATCTCTATAGTCTAAATGATATGGGTGATTATGATTTATTGTCATTAATTTACTCGTACTTCTCTAGAATAAAGAGTTCTAAGAATAGAAATTACATAAGACTAAATAATAGCAACAGCAGATTCTAAAATTAAAATTTGTACAAAAATTAAAATAATAATATAATAATAATAATACTTTTATTTCTCAAAAATTTTAAATATACATGTCTTTGAGACGCCCCAGAGAGTAATTTCCATACTCGTATTGGGGATGCCTCTAAAATAAATAATATAAAATAATTATAAAATTTAGCTAGTTCTTCTCAATAAATTAATAATAAATGTCCTGCAATTATATTAGCAGTTACACGAACAGCTAAAGTTCCAGGTCGAATAATATTACTAATAGTTTCAATTAATACTATACATGGCATGAAAATACTTGGAGTTGGATATATATATATATATATTCTTCACGCATTTTATACATATATATATATATATATATATATATATATATATATATATATATATATATATATATATATATATATATATATAATACTAATTTTGTACCAGCGACTACAATATATAAATCAAATGAGAACATCAACAACGCAGTCGAAGTCAATTAAATACCCATTATTAGGGATAACTCAAAAACTACTGGTTGATCACATTTAGGTATATGGGACCAAATGAAAAACACCAGCTTTTAAATATTGTACGTGGTAGAGCCATGCTGCCGTTATGTTAGTAGTATAGTTGTAGCTAGAATGGGTCGGTTCGACCGGGGAAGGACCACGCTCTCACAGAATACTAGCGTAAACTTGTGTTTCGTATGGTGAGTGTAGAAAATCGAAGACTTTTTTTACTGGAAACGAGGCATTTCATCTTAGTCCTCACTGGTGACAACGCATCTGCATTTTGATTTGTAATCGATGATAGATGTAGATGTCTATGGGCCGCAGCAACCACTTGCCATCAGGTTGACTGCGTGCTAGTTGTCATCCTATCCTTTAGAAAAAATAATCATCAAAATTCTGTCACCAAAAAAAGTTCCGAGTTAACATACACGTAAAATAAAACAGTCGAATCAAGTACCTCCTCCTTTTTTGAAGTCGGTTCAGAACAATAATGCTACGGATAAAGTTGGTACCACGTAGTGTAAGTTAGTACGCACATGCCCTTGACAAACTATATTTTGGCCGGTATGGATCTATCAAAGTTTTCCAATGCCATGTTTTGAGACCTGCGGACTACACGAATACAGAATTACATTAGTTGCGCCCGCGCACGTAGATATCACACTCGTCGCACTTCGTGAGTGTTCTTCGAAATGCATTTTATCGTATACGCTTATGATGAACACTGACTCCCATTAAATATTGACAAAAATATAATAAAATATTCTTGTTAACTTAATAGTTAGTTTATAGTAGTTTGCCATTGAATACAATTTTGATATATTTATTTTTTTGTTATTAAAATAAACAGAGGCAAAGGGCAAGTTACTGGATACGGACAAGTTAGTTTTTAACTGTTGAAATTATTTTATCTCTAAGTAATATTAATTTTTGATATATTCTTATTAAAAGTGGTTTACTGAACAATCCTACGTAGTGATAATTATTGCTAAGTGGTGTTATTGCTAAATTCTGGAAATGGCTGTAAAGGAGACCAAAGCCAAAGGAAATGCTTTGGACATCGATCGGCTGATGAAAGAACTGGGCCAGTACCGCAAGTTCCACCTCTTCAACTATTGCCTCCTGTCACTGCCATCGTTTTTTCTTGCTGTGTACGGGACCAACTACGTGTTCCTGGCTGCTGATGTACCATACAGGTGATACCTATATTATAATTTAGAAATTATTTTATTACATTTATAATTTTAAAGGCATCGAAAACTAAAGGCAATTTTTTACATTTATTTATACTTTGCTAGTGCATGTTGTCAGTGACATATGGATCCGAATCGTAGTTTCATACTGCTGTAGTCACTCAATGCTGTTTCTAAATGTTTTCATTCTTTTTTATAAAATACTCTATTGTAAATTAATGTTTAAAATAACTTGAGCTGGGTTTTTTGCTGGATCTATCCAGGACAGATTTTTTTACAAACCAGTCAAAAAGCTGACTTTTAATAAGCATTCTTGTAATCTAGCTAATATAAAACAAGTAATGTTTGTTTGCTCATATTCCATTGCGGTAAAACTTTCTCAAACTATTTGATGGCACTTGCGGGAAAGTCATGTAGGTGGTGTGTATATCGTACCGACAAACTTATTTGAAAGTTATTGTATTATCTACTACTACTACTACTAATTAAACAACGTAACTCTTTCAAATGTAAAACGATATTTCCACCGTCATTTCTTCTGCGGCAGTAACGCGTCGGAGCCAGCCAGTACCGAATGAAAATGATTCTATTTTATTCTTTATCCACGTAGCCAACAACCCCGAATGTCATTTGTACCGAATTTAGCGTCCCTTTTACACTATTCTTGGTGGGATATTATTTATTTAAAAAATATTTTTGTCCTTTTATTAATCCATATAAATACATAACCTACAACGATTTTCCTTGCGTTTACGGTTCACACTGTTCCTCGTTAATTTATTCTAAAAGTAAAGTCCACTGCTGAACTTAGGCCTCCTTAGGTTTTATAATATTATTTTAAAATATTATTTATTTTATGTAGATGATGCTTTTAGTTGTTGTTTTGCTGTTATCAGGAAGATGCTGCTGCGCATCTGATCTGTTTCCCTCCGCCGCCTCTTACGACACCTGCGGGATGATTGGGGTGGCGGCCATTATTCTTACACCGCCACTATACGGTTCAGTTTTACTTTATGTACAGTATTTTGAACAATTTCGACCCTGAATTTGGAACAACATATTTTAGACATTTATTTCTTTGTATACTTTAGTACCTATAGAATTTAAATTTTCTAAGTTACCGAGAAGTGGTCCTGGTTTTTGATGAGTGACAACCGTCTACAATTACGTTCACTGCGCTCGTTTGTTACTCTTATTGTAACTGTAATGTGTACTGTGTACTGTAACTGTGCTGTTACGGATACTAGGTATCCATAACAGCACAGTTTAGAGGCAGTCTTTAAACTGTGGTGATAATATGCTACGTGCGGTTTTTATTGCGGCAGCCGCACCTTTATAGGTACGCTACGAGCCCAGTAAACCTAGATTTTTTGCTTCGTGCTGAATATACCTTGTATTAGCTAACCGCAATATGTTAGACAAAGTTATAGC